>CM057454.1:1344383054-1344983054 GCA_016271365.2 Neoceratodus forsteri
TGAGTTTTTGCTCCTTATAACTGTCATTTTTAGACCTACAGGGCCAGATTCACAAAGCAAAATGGGACTACGTCACACTCCACAACTCCAGTTATGGCCATAACATATTTCTGCAGTTGTGAGGACTTCTGCTGAAACACCGACCACAAGCTGCCATAAATCATGGAGCCAGTCATAAACCAGCTCCACCTTTGTAAATATCGCTGTGGCGGGAAAAACTGTGGCTCTGCAAATGCAACCCACTTCATTGTTTTTTTCCTGTAGCTGCTGGAGTTTGTGGGGTTTTGTGAATCCAGCTAACAGTGTATGGCTAGAAAAATAAACCATTTTTAGACATAAAGTTAGCTCAGTTATTCTATGACATTATACCTCAGTTCTCTGTTCCTACTGCAGAAATCAGATTATCTGTATGTGGAATACTGGCATATGTTTGGATCTGAGTCATATATCAGACCTTTCTCTTTATAGGGATTTCTGGTAAGTTCAGATGGTATGGGGGTCATAATACCGCAGCCAAAACCATGCAAACCAACAATGCTGCACACAAAATAGTGTGCAGCAAGATAAGGCAGGGAAAATACACTGACCATACAAGAAAATGTGCACACAAAAGAGTCCAACACATTGTATTTTATTTTTACACCCCTGGCATGGTGGGCTTTGCCCACACACACTGGACTAAATATATCTAACTGAGGGAGTCTTGACTTCGGGGATGGGGTGAAACACCAGAGAGAGATTTGTTTTGCAAAAGAAATGCTACAGCGGAAATGCACCAGACAGGAACCAAACTGCGGTTGCAGGTTCCCCTCGCTGCCTGGTGCCAGTGCCCTACTCATGCCACTATGGGTATGACTCGACCAGACACCACAGTGTCTGCCTGCTAAAAATTTCCCAGGTGAGGTTACAGCAACAGGAATAGCAGTTATTACATTATGCTGACCTACCCCTGTCACAATAGAATCTTTTGCACTTTAGGCAGCAGTCATTCATGCGTTGTTTGGTCAGCACTATATTCACCTGGTACTGTTCAGATTACATGCAACTACTTGCATTTGCTTATGTGTGGACTCTGGATGTCACCATTATGCATGACAGCTCTCATCATTTTATATCCAGCTGACTCTTTATTCACTAGGATATGTAACTACTGTTGGAGGAACTGGGGTTTACAGGTTCATAGAGGAGCATGTTTCCTTAGCTATTCCAGATGTTAACTAACTGTACATTCTTATTGCGTAAGTTATTGTCTAAACTGAGGGTAGCTGGGCTGGCAGTATAGCCTAGAGGTTAGAGTAAGAGCTGTGAATGAGCTTGCTGCATCCAATAAACCTGGGTTTGATTCCCACAACCTCCATTTTCACACTGTGTGACTTTCATCAACTCACTTAACCTCCCCATTTCTCCTGGGTCACCCTAATGGACCTTACCCAGTTAACAAAAGAATGACTGAATTGCAGAACTATATTAGTGAAGTCTTGCACAGCATGATATCAGTGTTTCTTATGCATCCCTTGTGAAAGGAACACTGTTCTCATTGTAAAGTATTGATTTGTTTGTTTCTCTTTTTGTAAACATATTTCATGTATTCTATTCCTTTTAATGAAGTAATGGCATATGTCAAACGATATACCTGACAGAAAAAAACTTGATTTGCTACCCTAACCCAACCCTGACTTAGATGCAAAAAACACCTTGTAAAGTCCATCATCTAATACTGCTGGCAAATCTTGTGTGTGTGGCTTGAAGTGGGCCTGAGATGCTTTGGCACATAGGCAGTAAGTGCCAAATACAGATGTGTGCCCATTTAATGCCACAGAGCCAAGATTTGCAAGCAATAAAGTATTCCCTAAACTTCTTGGGTACTGGCACCCCAAGGGTACAAGAAGATACCATGGGTCTGATTTTGAATTTTGGGCAAAAGTGGAGCGCAGAGGTTTGTGTTGTGCTTGTCTTCGTACCCAACACAGAGGTTGCAATATTCAGTTGAATAACCCACGAGCACTATCCAATGGAATACAGGCCCATGTAGGCACAACACTAAGTCAAGAAGCACTGCCTCACCATGGACAAGGGCTGTATGCAGCCCGTTGTGAACTGTGCCCCCCGACTAGATAGTGCTGGGTGCCATGGTTTGATATTCAGTTGAATAACCCATGAGCACCATTCAATGGAATACAGAGCCGTGTTGGCACAACACTAAGTCAAGAAGCACTGCCTCGCCATGGACATGGGCTGTATGCAGCCCATTGTGAACTGCACCCCCAGACTAGATAGTGCTGGGTGCCATGGTTTGATATGCAGTTGAATAACCCACGAGCACTATCCAATGGAATACAGGGCCATGTTGGCGCAACACTAAGTCAAGAAGCACTGCCTCGCCATGGACATGGGCTGTATGCAGCCCATCGTGAACTGCACCCCCAGACTAGATAGTGCTAGGTGCCATGGTTTGATATTCAGTTGAATAACCCACAAGCACTATTCAATGGAATACAGGGCCATGTTGGCACAACACTAAGTCAAGAAGCACTGCCTCACCATGGACATGGGCTGTATGCAGCCCATTGTGAACTGCACCCCCAGACTAGATAGTGCTGGGTGCCATGGTTTGATATTCAGTTGAATTTATTTCCAGGTGTTTAGTGGCACCCCAACCCCGATCACTTGTCCCCATAATAATTATTCCCTGGTGTTTAGTGCACCCCTACCCCTGATAACCTGCCCCCATAGTATTTATTCCATGGTGTTTAGTGGCACCCCAACTCCTGATCACCTGCCCCCACCATATTTATTCCTTGGTGTTTTGTGGCAGCCACATTTCCAAATTTCCTGTCCCCATAATTGTTATTCTCTGGTGATTAGTGGCAACCCTATTAATGATTACCTGTCCCCATATTTATTCCCAAGTGACTAGTGGCACCCCCAACCCCCAGTCACCTGTCCCCATAATATTTATTCCCTGGTGTTTAGTGGCACTGCTGACCCATGATCACCTGTCCCCATAATATATATTATCTGGTGTCCAACGGCACCCAACCCCTGATTACCTGTCCCCATAATTTTTTATTACCTGGTGTCTAGTGGCACCCCAACCCCATCACCTTTCCCTATAATATTTATTACTTCTTGTCCAGTGGCACCGCCAACCCACTATCACATGTCCCCATAATATTTATTCCCTCTTGTCTAGTGGCAGCACCTCATCCCCAAGTCACATGTCCCCATAATATTTATTCCCAAGTGTCTACAGGTACCCCCAAATCCAGATCACCTGTCCCCTTATATATATATATTCCCTGGTGTTTAGTGGCACCCCCAGATCAAAATCACCTGTCCCCATAAAGTTTATTTTGTGGAGTCCAGTAGTACCCCAACACTCGTTAACCTATCCCAGTAATATTTGTTACCTGATGCCCAGTGACATCCCAACCCATGATCACCTATCCCCATAATATTTATTCAAAGGTGTCTTGTGGCAACCCAAACCACCAATCTCCTGGCCCCATAATATTTAATCCCTGGTGGCCAGTGGCACCCCCTAACCCCCGAATACCAGTCCCCATAATATTTATTCTGTGGTGTTTATTGACATCCCCAACCCCTGATCTCATGTCCCTATAATATTTATTCCCTTGTGTTTAGTGGCAGCACCAGCCTCGGATCACCTGTCCCCATAATATCTATTCCTTAATGTCTAGTGGCACCCCAACCCCCAATCACCTGCCCCAATAATATTTATTTCTTGGTGTCCACTGGCACCCCATTCCCCAATCATTTGTCCCTATATTATTAATTCCCTTTTGTCTAGTGGCACCCTGTAAGAGGTGTGGGAAGTGATGGAGGCAGACACAATGATTCAAAACTCAAAATAGCTTTTATTCGGCACAAACAAAATCAAAATAGTGGACTGTAAAATGACCAAAGAAATAAAAAGAGGGTTTTAAATTAAGCAAGGAAAATGTCCATTCAATACTTGACCACTAGAATGCGCTTGGGTCAGCTCCTAGCTAGGATCAAGTCATCCGAACTCCACTAATCCTAATCTAATCTATCTCTGCAAGAGTTCTTCATTATATAGAGATAGAGCCAGGTGGTGAAGCTAAGCCCTCTCTTTTAGACAAAAATTACTTTTCTGCAGATACATGATAATATACATTATGAAACATAATAACTGATAAGTCTTTTCATAAATCAAGAGATAATGGCCTTGGAATCATATTTCAAAACTGTTCTGAAGAAACAGTTCTGGTTTGGGTGGTTCTCTAATGCCCTAGCACCTCCCACATGTCCTCAGCTTCATAAAGCTTGAGACAAGGGGGCCGGACGGCTCTACAGGAGACTTGAGGCATAAGAAAGTTCAAAAGCAGAGGGAACATGCCCAAAACCAACTTAGCAACAAGGCTTTTCTGTGCACAGAAATAAACAGGTACATTTTAAAAAACGTTTTGTAACATATTTTCCAACTGTAAAACATTTTAACACATATTCTGTCCTGAGACATAAACCTGTCTTTTGTGCAGGACTGCTGCATAGTTTTAATGTATACAGACTGTAACTATTTAGAAACTGCAGCTATAAGCTAGTGTTAGAGGCAAAACTCTATGGTCCAGATATTCAAAGGGTTGCAAATGGCGCACAGTGTTGCGCCTGCGCAACTCCTGATGCTCTGGCATGATATTCAAAGGAAAAGGTGCACCGCACAAATCCCGATGCACCGGCGCATCAGTAATGTATGACGAGGCACAGGTAGGGAGGCGTGCCCATGCATAACATGCACAGCCCAATATTCAGCCCAGGATGTGCAGAGCCATGCATGCACGACCCCTACTTTTGCCTGCACAAAGTTAAGCCAAAAAAAGGAACAAATGATGGCCACCCACAGGTGAGCTGCCGCGATACAGGGCACAACATGGCAGCTGCCACCTGTGGGTGGCCACCTGAGTTCCTGCCACACCTGGCGGCACCACCCCATGCCCCATCACGGGCATCTGTTTAAATAAACCCCCAGCCAATATCCCTGGGGTCCAGTGACCGAAAAGGCCCGACGCAGGCATTGTTTACGAAATCCCTCGTTCATATTCAGGGTTAGTGATTATTTTCCGCTCGAGTCAGTAGTATTCAGCGACACAGTGAATTATAATATTCTCTGGTGGTTCAGTGAATCAAGCGTTGAAGGGTATTGCATTGAAATATCCGACATTTCGGTGGTTCAGGGCTTTCACCATTGAGTTTACCTACTCCCCTCCTCTTCCAGTCAGTGTCGGGTATGGCAGCATTCCTTGCCGTTTGCCGCTGCCGATATTCTCGGTAGGTGGGAGTTTATTGAGTCTGCTGTGTGTGAGCTAATGGGTGTAGCCCATGTTGCATTATATTATTCCAGATATGTGAACGAAATCATTCACATATCTGAATGTATATAAGAGTGGTTGCATCCCATTGGCTCACGCCAGAACCAATGGGTGTGCAGCTCCTACCGAGGTGTCATCGGCGATGCGGCAGGCAGGTGGGGTGCTGCCGCCTCCGCTGACCAGGGGGGGGTGGGGCCCAGTGGGCAGGTGGGAAGGGGGGGTACCCAGACCACTAGGGTAATCGGACGCTTGTTGTACCGATGCCCGCGATCGGGCACAGTGCAGTCCACTGAACCAACCAGGGATGTTGCCGGGGGTTCACTGTATTAAAACAGATGCCTGTGATCGGGTGGAACTCGTCCACTGGACCACCAGGGATATAGGATGGGGGTTTCTCTGTATTAAAACAGATGCCTGATATATTTATTCCTGGTGTTTAGTGGCACACCCAAACCCTGATCACGTGTCCCCAAAATGTTTAATCACTGGTGTCCAGTGGCACCCCAACCACTGCTCTCTCCCATAATATTTATTCCCTGCTGTCTAGATGGGCCCCCAACTGCTGATCATCTGTCCCCATAATATTTATTTCTTGATGTTCAGTGGCATCCTCTACCCCCGATCTCCTATCCCCATATTTATTCCCTCTTGCCTTGTGGCACCCCAACCCCCAATCACCTGCCCCCATAATTGTATTTATTTATTTATTGAGAAATCAGAATTACACCCTTTGAGTCAACGGACTCTTTTGCAAAGGCTCCTCATCAGTAGACATAGTACAACATCACAAGTACAGGTGCAAGACATCAATCAGTCCATATATTACATTAGTAGGTAAGGTAAAGAACTGAGTAACATTCCATAGCAGAGGGCAGAGACAGCCCAGCGTTGTGTGCAAAACAGCAGCAAAAATTATGAAAAACAAATACACAGATTGTAAGGCAGGGGTTCAATCATAATAACTGATAATGATGCAAGGAAACAATATTAGTCATTGTGAAGGAGGTGGCAGGGGATGAGTTAGTATAGTACTACTAAGAGAAGTTGCAAGTAGAGTTGTTAGTGAGAAATTCCTTGAATAAGGTTTTAAAAGGGTCTATTTTTGTACCAGCAGTCAGAGTAACAGGTAGGTCATTTAGCCAGCTTGGAGCCCTGTGATAAAAGGCTCTCTGACCCATGGATATCCTGCAGTGGGGAACCAAGAAGGGGACCTTGAAGGTACATCTGGTGAATCTTTGAGGGAAGGAGGGTTGGATGAGGCCCTGTAGACTAGGTGGGGTGAATTTCCACTGGATTTTCTTCTCCAGGAGGCATGTGTGGTACTTAAGGCAACATTCGAAGTTTAGCCAGTTAGAGCGACTGTAGAGGTCACACATGTGGGTAGTTCTATTGCAGCCTGTCACCAGGTGACAGGCCCTGTTCTACACTGTCTTAAGTGACAGAGAGCAGTGTTATCAGCTGAGCTATAGAACACAATTCCATAGTCTAGCACAGAGAGGACTGAGGACGATACAGCAGGGTGCAGCCTCTCATTAGGCAGACAGTGTTTGATCCGATAAAGGAAGCCAATTCGGAGTTGATGGTGTTACAGAGGATATGGATATGTGCATGATAGGTAAGGGAGAGTCAAGGGTGATGCCTAAAGTATTTGACGTGTTTACCTGCTCAAGTGGGGAGCCTTGGGAGGTGTTGATAAGTAGAGTGGAGTCATGGTAGGGGTTCTGATGGTGTGCGAAGATCATGGTCTTTGTTTTCATATAGTTTATTACTAGTCTGTGTTCTTGAACCAGGTCTCGCTTCTGTGAAAGACTTCTGTAGGGCATCCTGCAATGCTTGACGCAGAGAGTTGCTCCAGAAAATGACTGCATCGTCGGCATAAAGAAGTAATCGACAGGAACAGGTTCTGGTTAGTGAGTTTAACTCATTCAGTCCAAGATACGCCTGTAGGTGGTGTCTGAAAACATAGCCACTCAGGCCAATAATGCCTTTAGACGTACTTAGCTGGCTTACACTCAGGCCTGGAAACATCTGAGGAAGTCAGCAGTTTATACCTCAATATTAAACAAACAAAATTGCTTAGAATTGATTGCATATAACCATTAGAAAGGTAATTTCATGCTGAAAAATGTTGTTTCTGATACTTTGTGTCTATCATGTATACTTTAGGAGTTATATGCATTTGTTTAAGGTATGGTGTGCATGACTGATATCTGTCTCTCAAGCTTCACCTAAGCACCTTGAAAAAATCTGAAAAAACACAGTTGTTTGGTATTTCAGCTAGTATAAAATAAAAACCAAATTGATTACAATTGATTGCATAGCATCACTTGAAAGGTTAATCTTGTGCTCAACAACTTTGCCACTTGTACTTTGTGTGTAGCACTTATGATTCAAGAGGTATTCGCATTTGTTTGTGGCATGCTGATTATGGATTGATTTTGCTTAGAAAGGCCCAGGATGCAGTGCTAAGAGTATACAGGGAATAAGTGGTGGAAGTTTCAAAGAGCTCTTGTGGTGTGAATGAGTTAAGAAAAAGCTAAATAGAAAGGGGCCTAGAATGGAGCCTTGAGGGACCCCAGAGCGAACTGGGAGGTGGGCGGAGAGGGTGATGCCAAGCTTGACCTGCTGTGACCTGTTGGATATAGAAACATAGAATTTGACAGCAGATAAGGACTGCTTGGCCCACCCAGTCTGCCCATTTCCCCTACCTAATGGATAATCTGCAGATCCTAGTTAACCAGCAGCCTACTTCGTACTACCCCCACCCCCTAGAATTGCCTTGTGGCTGTCCCATGCACCACTGTTTTTGACTGCACAACCTCCTCCAGAAGGCTGTTCCATGCATCCACAACCCTCTCTGTGAAAAAATACTTCTTTAAATTACCTCTGAGCCGCCCCCCCATCTTCAAATTGTGCCCCCTTGTTCTTACACACCTCTTTTTTTGAAAGATGCTACTCTCTTGGACTTTGTTGATTCCCTTGAGGTACGTGAAAGTTTCTATCATGTCCCCCCTCTCCCTCCTTTCCTAGAGGCTATACATATTAAGCTCCTTAAGTCTCTCTTCATGTGTCATCCGGTGTAGACCCTGCACCATTTTAGTTGCCCTCCTCTGGACAGCTTCCATCCTGTTTATGTCTTTGCGGAGATTGGGTCTCCAGAACTGCACACAGTACTCCAGATGGGGTCTCACCAGCTGTCTGTACAGAGGGACAATAACTTCCCGTTTTCTACTGGGGATGCCTCTCCCTATGCATCCCAGTATCCCCTCAGCCCTCCTTGCTACCCTCTCACATTGCTTGCCCACCTTTAGGTCATCTGATACGGCTACCCCTAGGTACCTTTCCATTTTTGTTGTTGTTAGTATCTCACCCCCCATTGTGTACTCTTCCCCTGGGTTTTTGTTTCCCAGGTGCATTACCTTACACTTCTTAGCATTGAATCTAAGCTGCCATACATTTGACCATTCCTCTAACCTTGCCAAGTCCCTTCTCATCCTTTCCACCCCACCCTGTGCATCAGTTCTGTTGCAGATCTTTGTGTCATCTGCAAAGAGACATACTTTTCCTTCCAGTTCCTCTGCAATGTCGCTTATAAAGACATTGAAGAGGACCGGTCCTAATACTGAACCCTGCGGTACCCCACTAGTAACCCCCCTTTCTTCAGAGTGGACTCCATTTACTATTATTCTCTGTGTCCTATTCTCCAGCCAATTCTTTACCCAGGCTGTCATCTTGGGACCCACTCCCAGGCTGGCTAACTTGTATATTAATCTTTTGTGTGGGACTGTGTCAAATGCCTTGCTAAAGTCTAGGTAGGCCATGTCCACAGCCCCTCCCTGATCTACTACTTTGGTCACCCAGTCAAAGAAATCTATCAGATTCGTCTGGCCTGACCTTCCTGCTGTGAATCCATGCTGCCTTGGGTCCTGTGCCCCTCTGACCGCTAGATACTCGACAATTCTTTCCTTCAGAAGTGATTCCATCATTTCCCCTATCACTGAGGTTAAACTAACAGGTCTGAAGTTTCCTGCTTCTGCCTTGCTCCCACTTTTGTGAAGGGGAATCACATCTGCCCTCCTCCAGTCCTCAGGTACCACCCCATCCTCCCATGATTTGTTAAAGAGGGTAGTCAGTGGTGTCACTAGTTCTACCCTTAGTTCTTTTAGAATTCTGGGATGAATCCCATCAGGCCCCAATGCTTTGTCCACCTTCAGTTTTAAGAGTTCTTTCAGAACTCTTTTTTTTGTAAATGGGCTGGTATCAACTTCTGTATCCAGAGTGTTTCTACTGTTTGTTTTAGGTACCTCCCCCTCTTCATTTGTAAATACTGAGCAAAAATATTTGTTTAGTATCTCTGCCTTTTCACAGTCACCCTCTGCCCACCCTCCCTCCCTTAATTAAGCCTCACTATCCCTCCCTTGGTCTTCCTTCGCTCCCTGATGTACCTATAAAAGGTTTTATCCCCCTTCTTAACTGAGTTGGCTATCTTTTCCTCGGTTTGGGCCTTTGCTGTTCTGACTGCCTTCCCAGCTTCCTTTTGCTTTAACTGATACAGTGCTCTGTCCTGCTCCTTCTGTGATTCCTTGTACTTCCTGAATGCTTTCTTTTTCTCTTGAACCTTCACTGACACTTCCTTTGAGAACCATAGTGGTTTCTTACATCGTTTTGTTTTGTTTATTTGCTTCACACAAAGGCTTGTTACCTCTGTGATGGCAGATTTTATTATTCCCCATTGTTCTTCCACCCCTCCTTCCTGCCTTTTGCTAGTGCATTCCTTAGGCACTCACCCATTTTGGCAAAGTCAGCCCTCCTAAAGTCCAGTACTTTTGCCTTTGTATGGCTTGACTCTATTGCTGTGTTTATTGTGAACCATACTGTTCTATGGTCGCTGGTTCCCAGATGGCTACCCACTTCTACATCTGTGATCCTCTCTCCATCTCCATTTGAGAGAACCAGGTCTAAGATTGCTCCCTCTCAAGTGGGCTCCAATACTAGTTGTCTAAGGAATGCCCCCTGTAGAGCATCTAGAATAACCCCACTCTTCGAAGTGGCTGCTGCAACTGCACTCCAGTTAACATCTGGCATATTCAGATCACCCATCAGCAATATCTCCCCTTTTTCTGCCATTCTAAGTATACTTTCTATCATTTCCATGTCCATTTCCTCCCCTGAGAAGGGGTCTGTATAAACCCTGTGCAGATTGTGGTGCCATTGCCTGTCTCCAAATTTACCCACTGTGCTTCTTCTCTCCTCCCTGTTTACCCTTTTGTTCTGTTGCTTTGATTCCTTCTGTTATGTAAAGAGCTACTCCTCCTCCTCTTTTACCCTCCCTGTCCCTCCTGTAGATAGTGTATCCTTGTATGTTTACATCCCAGTCATGGTTTTGTGTGTACCATGTTTCTGTGACTGCCACGATATCCAGATGTTCCTCCTCCATCAAGGCCACTAATTCAGGAAGCTTGTTACCCAGACTACGGGCATTGGTACTCATTGCTCTCCATTTTTTGATGGCTTTACCTTCTGTTGCAGCATCCCCCACTGAACTTTCTACCTCGGTCTTTTTCTCATTTAGTACCCTGTTTTGTAGGGAGAGGCTGGATAGGTAATTTTCAAACCAGACCGTAGTATCGTGTGACAGTCCCATGTCAATCAGGGATCTAAGGAGAAGGGCATGATGGACAGTGCCAAATGCCTTAGTTAGGTTGATGTAAACCGACCCAACTGAATGCCCCAGATCCATGGCCTTGTGGATGTAGGAGGTATATTCAAAGAGAGCTGTGGTGGTGCTGTGGCCCCTGCAGAACCTATGCTGCTCAGGGCACAAGAGGTTAGATTTTGATAGGTGTTCAGAGAGCTGATCGGCTACTATTTTTTCAATGGCTTTCGAGAGAGGGGGCAGAATAGAGATCAGCCAGTAGTTAGTAGAGGTGGTGCACTCTCCACCTTTCAGAAGTGGGGTGATGACAGCCCTTTTCCAGGGGATGGAGAACTCCCCCAGACAGAGGGAGCAGTTAAGGATTTTAGTGAGGGGGACTAGGACAGCTTAGAGAGATAGGTGGAGGAGTTTTAAGTCCAGGGAGTCTCCACTGTGGTGGCTCTTACCCAAGACATTAGAGATGTAAGACTTAGCCTCTTTTAGAGTTATTACTCAAAACCTGAAAGGTGGGGCGGATGTGGGGGGGACATATGAAGATGGAGAAGCTGTAGGGTTGGTGCGGCCAAAAATTTATGGAGGAGCACGCTACTAAGGTCAGAGAAGGAAGAGTTTAAGGCACTAGCAATTTGTATGAGGTCCTGAGATATGATCCCATTCACTGAGAGTTGGGAGGGTGGGGGGATAGGGTTTTACCATTTAGTTCTTTGATAGTATCCCAGAATTTATGCCCTGAGCCCCTACAGGAGGTGAGGACATTCCAATAATAAATGGCTTTGGCCTGACACAGAGTACAGGTACATTTGTTCCTAGCTTCCCTGTACCGTTGTTTGTCCTGAGGTAGACTTGAAGCGAGAGCTCTATGCCAGAGATTATCCTGATGGTGCATGAGGTCAAAGTAGTGTTTGAGATAGCCAGGGAGTATCACGGTTTTTTACTACCTGCTTTGTAACTGGGGCAAAAAGGTCACATGTAGAGTTGAAGGAGGTTATGAAGTAGCTAAGGGCATCATCTATGCTACTTGCTGTATCTATGGGTGACTAGTCGCAGTTTGAGAGGTGTTTTAACCTGGATAATGAACCTCATTTTAAATGTCTACAGTATATGGTTTTGGGGGGAGGGTTAGGAGCCTTACAGGACCACCAGCAGAGTACAGGCAAGTGATCACTGATGGCATCCGGGAGCACTAAGACCTTTGAGATTCTGTTTGGGCGGTTAGTAAAAATTAGGTCCAGCAAAGTAGAGGTCCCTGTCCTGTGGTTATGTCTTGTGGGGGATTGGACAACTTTAGTCAGGCCCATGGCCAACGGAGGCATCTTTATAGTGGGCAGCTGATGGTGCTAGCCAATTTGTGTTAAAGTCACCCAAAACAATAATCTCACTAGAATAAGGGAGAGATGAGATGCAGTTAGCAACTATTGTGAATGCTGCCTTCTGGTTTCGTGGTGGGATATAAACCACTAAAACACAGATGCTTTTACCTGGGTTGCCCAGAGTAAGCTTTATGGTGAGTACTTGGGCCCCATCCATGGGGGGGACAACCATTGCTTGAAGGGAGTTTCAAAGATTGCACAGCCGCCACCCCGTTTGCCTTGGCGATCTGATCGAAAGATGGAGTAGCATTTAAGGGCCACATGTGAGTCCATAGTGGTTTTGGAGAGCCAGGTCTCAGTTAAAGCCAGGATGTCTGGCTTGTGCTGCATAATCCATCCCTGAAGAGAATCAAGTTGTTTTAGTAGGCTACAGATATTTAGGGAAGCAGTAATAAAGCCTTTCCTTTTATCACCAGTGGGAGTGGTCTGGGGAACTGGCCCTGGGTTAGGGTGAACATCTGCAGATAAAAGAAGGAGGAAGAGGAGAATGTGATGGGTTATGGCAAACTTAATGCATTTGTGTTCCCTGGCAACAGCAGATGCTTTCCTAATGGGGCTATGTACTGGTAGAGGAAGTGAGAGGATGATTGGTGCCATGAGGAGGGGGAAGGGTGGCAGAGAGAGAGGGGGTAAATGATATTATGGGTTAGGTTGTTGTAGTGTCGGTACTGGGAAGGACAAGTACAAGAGAAATGTGTAAATACAAGAGAAGAGAGAGGGGAGGGTGAGGGAGGGGCGTCTGTGAAGGAGGGGAGGATACAGTGGGAAAGAGACCAATAAGGAGGAGGTAGAAAGGTGCAGCCATTTCAGCAGTCTACACAAAGGGTTAAAACTGCAGCAGCTGAAAGAGGATGTGCACAGAGGAGGGGAGTACAGCAAGAAACCACTTTTAGCAGTCTGTAGTGGTGACTGAGTATAAGCTGCGAATGAGAAAGTTGGGTGATTGGTTTTTTACCGTCACATGACTGTGCTAATATAAGGAAATGTTCAGCAAGGGGGGCGGTGGGGGCTGTGGGGCAGCCGAAGCAAAGCACTGGCAGGGTGAAACAAAGACTCCAGCTGTAATATGTGACTCACTGTGCCCATCGTACTCGGCTGTGGCCGTGTAGGGAGTTTTGCTCGTACTTGCTTCACAGTGGCTCCGAAGATGCAGTGCGGGGGAGGGCTACCTCGATCTGCTCTCATGACCACCTTGGTAGCTGAAGGGAAGACAGAGATTCAGGTCAAACATTTATCCAGGCTGGAGACTGGGGGGAGGGTTCAGGGGGAAGGGGCACTGAGAAAACAAAGATTGTATCTGCTTTAGTTTTAAGATGGCTCCTGAGGTTAGCACTACGTTTAAACGCTGTGGCTTTATGGAAGGAGGCTGAAACTTTACAAATGGCTCCTTGGAAAGTTAGACTTTAGAAATGGCTCCTTGGCTATAAACACTCCTTGAGGTGCAAACATTACTACGTTTTACTACGTTTAAACACTATAGCTTTAAGGATGGAAAGTTAAACTTTAGAAGTGGCTCTTTGGCTAAAAATGCTCCTTGAGGTGCAGAAATTACTTGTAGCTATAGCCTGAAATATGGTTTTAAAAGTAAAATAAAAACTAGCACTTTAACACATGAAGGCACAGCTTTCTTGAGAGCTTCCTTAAGGAACACTAGCAGCAGTTGCAAATCCCAGGAAATCATAAAAGTTAAAAATTAAGGTACCACACTGTAGAGATGTAATAGGAAGGCTTTACACAAAAACATTAGCAGAAAAAAAAAACTATCTCCATTTGTTGGCCGACAAACTGTGGGCCAGAAGCACAGTTTTGAACCTGGCGCCAAAACAGACAAAGACTCCAGCTGTCCTATGTGACTCACGGTGCCCATTGTACTTGGCTGTGGAGGGAATTTTGCTTGTACCTACTTCACAGTGGCTCTGAAGATGCAGCACAGGGGAGGGCTACCTCGATCTGCCCTCACGACCACCTCGGGAGTTGAAATGTTATCAGTACTAGTATTTTCAAGTTTGTCTAATAGTCCATGATGGAGTCTCTCGTGCGATGTTGAGTTTGCTAGAAGGTTCCGCTAGTCCAAGCGGCAGTGTTGTCGCAGGGTGTCCTGAGCAGCAGTTACATTCCCCACAGAAACTTCCAGTAGTGTAGCCTGCTCCTCCCCCACTGCAACTGAGGCACACAATCCCAGTTCACCTCAATTCCACATTCCTTGGTGTCCAGTGTCACCCCCAACCCCTGATTTCCTCTCCCCATAATATTTATTAACTTTTGTCTTATAGCACCACCAACTTCTAATCACATGTCCCCATAATATTTATTTCATGGTGTCCTGTGGCATCCCCAACCCATGATCAATTGTCCCCATTATTTTTATTCCCTGGTGTCAAGTGGTACCCCCAACCCCTGATCACCTGTCCCCATATTTATTCCCTGGTGTTTAGTGGCACTCCCAACTCCCAATCACCTGCTTTCCTAATATTTATTCCCTGGTGGCTAATGGCACCCTAGCCCCTGATCATCTGTCCCCATAATATTTTTTCGCAGGTGTTTAGTGGCATCCCTTACCCCAGATCACATGTCTGCATAATATTTATTTCCTGATGTTTAGTGGCACCTACATCCCCCAAGGACCTGTCCCCATAATATTTATTCCCTGGTGTTTAGTGACACCCTCAACCCCTGATCACCTCTCCACATAATATTTATTCCTTGATGTGCAGTGATACCCCAACACCCAATCACCTGTCCCCATAATACTTATTCCCTCTTGTCTTGTGCTATCCCCAACTTCCAATCACCTGTCCCAATAATGTTCATTCCATGGTGTCCAGCGGCACCCCAACCCCGATCACCTGTCCCCATAATATTTAATACCTCATATCTAATGGCACCTCTAACCCCTGATCACCTGTTCTCATAATATTTAATTCCTGGTGTCCGGTGACACCCCCAACCTAAGATTACCTGTCACCATAATATTTATTCCTTGATGTTCAGTGGCACTCTAACCACCAATCACCCGTCCACATAATATTTATTCCTTGATGTTCAGTGGCACCCTCACCCCCAATCACCTGTCCCCATAATATTTATTCCTTGATGTTCAGTGGCACCCTAACCCCCAATCACCTGTCCCCATAACATTTATTCCTTAGTGTCCAGTAACACCCCAACACCCGATCACCACTCCCTATAATATTTCAACCCTAATCAGTACAGTTGCATTGACTATAATCAGTGAGGTGTTGGTGCAATTTATGTTTACATGTTCTTGTAGGACCCATTCTTTTGTGAAGGGGCTAGTGCACATCTCCCTCCCCTCTCCTGTGCTCAGAGATTCACTAAACAATTCTGCTAATGGCTCTGCTAGTTCCTCCTTTAGCTCCTTAAGTACCCTGGGATGTATGCCATCAGGTCCCATTGCCTTGTCCACTCTGAGTTTATTGAGCTCTTGTAGGACCCTTTCTTTGGTGAAGGGACTAGTGCACACCTCCCTCCCCCCTATGTCCCTAGTGCTGAGCTGTGGGCCCTGCCCTACCTTCTCCTCAGTAAATACTGAGCAGAAGTATCTATTTAGGATAGATGCTTTTTGTTAGTCCTCCTCCACACTCCCTCTTATCCCTTTTGAGCTTAGCAATACCCCCTCTGGACTTTCTCCTTTCACTAATGTATCTATAGAAAGTCGTCACCTTCTTTTACTGTTCGTGCTAGTGTTTCCTCGGTTTGGGCCTTTGCCTGCCTTACTGCCTTCCCTGCTTCCCTTAGGGAAGTTTGGTATGCCTCCCTATCTTCGTTTCACTGCATTCCCCTTATATTTCCTGAAGGTCAGCCTTTTGTCTCTGACCTTTTCTGCTGCTGTTTTTGAGAACTAAAGTGACTAACTCCTTCTTTTGCTCTTGCTTTTGTCTCTAAAACAATGGTATGTTGCTTCAAGTATTGCATCCTTAATGTTTCCTTTACCTGTATCCCCTCACCTGTATTTCTTCTTGCCAGGGCTAGCTTAACTCTGTTGGTTATCTTATCAAAGTCAGCTCCTCTGAAGTCCCATATTTTTGCCTTGGAATGGGATGATTTAGTTCTAGTGGCCAAACTGAACCATACCATGTGATGGTCACTGGTCCCCAGGTGACCTACCTAAATATCTGTGATCCTTTTCCCATTAGTCAGTACTAGATCTAGGATAGCCCTGTCTCTTGTGTGTTTTTGTACCAATTGTTTGAGGTCCTCCCCCTGCAGGGAATCCACCATGTGTCTAGTTCTGGTGGATGTTCTGCTGGTATTGACCAATCTGTATCTGGCATGTTGAAGTCTCCCATGATCAGAACCTCCCCTTTAGCTGTCATGTTTTGTATATCTTCTAACAGTAATGTGTCTATGTCCTCTCCCTGGTCTGGAGGCCTGTAGACAACCCCAGTTTGTATGGCTGTCCCATTTCCTGTTTCCAGCATGACCCACAGTTCTTTTGGTTCCTTATGTGTATACTGAATTTCTGTAGCTTTGATATTTTCATTGACATAAAGGGCCAATCCCCTCCCCTTTTTGTACCCAAGTCTCTTCTGAACAATACATAGCCAGGCACTGAAGTCTCTCACGTGTGATTGCTTTTGAACCATATCTCACTAATGGCTACAATGTCCAGTTTAGCCTCTGCCATTGTTGCCTGCAGGTCTAGTATCTTGTTTCCCAGACTGTGGGCATTTATGCACATGATTTTCCATTAGCCAGATTTCAGTGCATTAGTTGTTGAGGGGGAGTTCCAACATTTCTCCTGTGCATCGTATAGAGAGCTGGACCTTTTACCTTAACGGATGATGCAAATGTACTACAAACATGCTGAGCTCCTGTTTGATCACTAGCTGATGGGGAGTGGCCCAGCTAGTCCATTTAATACTAGAGGTGGTGTGGTGTGAGGGGGTGGGAGGAAAATAAAGATCAGATCCGAAACAAGCACAGTTGCTTGTGCAGCTGGATACTGGTTTAAATACCCCACCCACCGGGTTTAAACTTCAGATTTCACATTCATTTGGTGTCTGCCTCCGCACAGGCTCCTGCAGAAGCCCAACAAGTTCTCCTGCATTAGGCAGCATTGTTCATGCTTGCTGTTATCAAAACCCCAGGTCTTTTTCTACCTCATTGTTCCCCAGCATGTTCACTCCAGCCAGGATTTTCTCCTTGGGTTCCTTGCCCCAGAATGCAACACATTGCATTTTTGTGCATTGAACCCCAGCTACCACTTCTTTGACCATTCTTCCAACTTGGTCAAGTTCCTTTGTAATTGCATCCATCCCTCTTCATCTACTACTGCACCCATTTTGGTGTCATCAGCAAACAGGCTAATCCTGATCACCACCCCCTGCGCAAGGTCTGAAATGAATAACCTGAACAGCACCAGACCCAGCACCGAGATCTATGGCACCCCGCTCATCAAAGATCTAGGATCCGAGACTCCCTCCCCCACCACCACCACCCTCTGCAACCTACCCATTCAGCAGTTTGACATCCAATGTGTCACCATTGTCCCCACTCCCACCCCGGATAACTTCACCACCAGTTTCCCATGGGGCACTCAATCGAAGGCATTGCTGAAATCAAAGTACAGCACATTCACAGCATGGCCCCCATCCAACTCCCTCATCACCCAGTCAAAGTACTGTATAAGGACAGTACAGCACATACACAGCATGGCCCCATCCAACTCCTTTGTTACCCAGTTATAGTACTGTATAAGTACAGTATAGCACAGCCACAGCATGGCCCCATCCAACTCCCTCATCACCAAGTCATAGTACTGTATAAGGACAGTACAGCACATCCACAGCATGACCCCCATCCAACTCTCTCATCACCCAGTCATAGTACTGTATAAGGACAGTACAGCACATCCACAGCATGACCCCCATTCAACTCTCTTATCACCCAGTCATAGTACTGTATAAGGACAGTACAGCACATCCACAGCATGGCCCCCATCCAACTCCCACGTCACTGAGTCCTACTACTATATAAGTATAGTACAGCACATCCACAGAATGGTCCCTATCCAACTCCCTCATCACCCAGTCACAGTACGGTATAAGGAAAGTACAGCACAACCACAGAATGGTCCCCATCCAACTCCTGCGTCACCCAGTCATAGTACTGAATAAGGACAGTATACCACATCCACAGCATGGCCCCCATCCAATTTCCTCATCACCCAGTCATAGTAATGTATAAGGACAGTAAAGCACATGCACAGCATGGCACCCATCCAACTCCCTCGTCACCCGGTCATAGTACTGTATAAGGACAGTACAGCACATCCACAGCATGGCGCCCATCTAACTCCCTCATCACCCAGTCATAGTACTGTATAAGGACAGTACAGCACATTCACAGCATGGCCCCCATCCAACTCCCTCATTACCCAGTCATAGTACTGTATAAGGACGGTACAGCACATTCTCAGCATAGCACCAATCCAACTCCCTCGTCATCCAGTCATTGTACTGTATAAGGACAGTATAGCACATCCACAGCATGGCCCCTTCCAACTCCCTCCTCACCCAGTAATAGTACCCATCCAACTCCCTGATCACCCAGTCATAGTAGGCATCCAACTCCCTCGTGACCCAGTTATTGAACCCAAACAACTCCATTGTCACCCAGCCATAGTACCCATTTAACTCCCTTGTCACCCAGTCATAGTACTATATAAGGACAGTATAGCACATCCACAGAACGGTCCCATGCAGCTCCCTCATCACCCAGTCATAGTACCCATTCAACTCTTTCATCACTAAGTCATAGGACCATCAAACTCCCTCATCATCCAGTCAGAGTACCCATCCAACTCCCTTGTCACCTAGTCATAGTAACGTATAAGGACAGTATAGCACATCCACAGCATGTCCCCCATCCAACTCCCTCCTCACCCAGTCATGGTGCTCATCCAACTCCCTCATCACCCAGTCATAGTACTATATAAGGACAGTATAGCACATCCACAGCATTGTCCCATCCAACTCCCTCATCACCCCATCATAGTACCCATCCAACTCCCTCGTCACTCAGTCATAGTACCCATCCAACTCCCGCATCACCCAGTCATAGTACTGTACAAGGACAGTATAGCACATCCACAGCATGGTCCAAATCCAACACCATTCTCACCCAGTCATAGAACCCATCCAACTCCCTCGTCACCCAGTCATAGTACTGTATAAGGACAGTATAGCACATTAAAAGCATGGCCCCATCCAGCTCCCTCATCACCCCATCATAGTGCTGTATAAGGACAGTTTACCACATCCACTGCATGGCCCACATCCAGCTCTCTCATCACCCAGTCATAGTACTGTATAAGGACAGTGTAGCACATCCACAGCATGGCACCCATCCAACTCCCTCATCAACCAGTCATAGTACTGTATAAGGACAGTTCAGCACATTAACAGCATGGCCCCCATCCAACTCCCTCATCACCCAGTCATAATGCAGTATAAGGACAGTATACCACATCCACAGCATGGCCCACATCCAATTCCCTCATCACCCAGTCATGGTACTGTATAAGGTCAGTATAGCACATCCACAGCATTGTCCGATGCAACTCCCTCAACACCCAGTCATAGCACCCATCCAACTCCCTCATAACTAAGTCATAGTACCATTGAACTCCCTCATCACCCAGTCGTAGTACCCATCCAACTCCCTCATCACCCAGTCAAAGTACCCATCCAACTCCCTCGTCACCTAGTCATAGTAATGAATAAGGAAAGTATCACAAAGCCACAGCATGGCTCCTGTTCTACTCCCTTCTCACCCAGTCATGGTACCCATCCAACTCCCTCATCACCCAGTCATTGTACTGTATAAGGACAGTATAGCACGTCCACAGCATGGCCTCTGTCCAACTCCCTCCTCACCCAGTCATGGTACCCATCCAACTCCCTCGTCACCCAGCCATAGTAATATATAAGGAGAGTATAGCACAACCACAGCATGGCCCCATCCAACTCCCTCATCACCCAGTCATAGTACTGAATAAGGACATTATAGCACATCCACAGCATGGCCCCCATCCAACTCCCTCCACACCCAGTAATAGTACTGTATAAGGACAGTACAGCACATCCTCAGCATAGCACCAATCCAACTCCCTCATCATCCAGTCATTGTACTGTATAAGGACAGTATAGCACATCCACAGCATGTTCCAAATCCAACACCCTCCTCACCCAGTCATAGTACCCATCCAACTCCCTTGTCACCCAGTCATAGCACCCACCCAATTCCCACATCACCCAGTCATAGTACCCATCCAACTCCCTCATCATCCAGTCATAGTACTGTATAAGGACAGCATAGCACATCCAAAGCATGGCCCCCATCCAGCTCCCTCATCACCCTGTCATGGTACTGTATAAGGACAGTATAGCACATCCACAGCATTGTCCGATGCAACTCCCTCAACACTCAGTCATAGTACCCATTCAACTCCCTCCTCACCCAGTCATGGTACCCATCCAACTCCCTCGTCACCCAGTCATTGTACTGTATAAGGACAGTGTAGCACATCCACAGCATGGCCCCTTCCAACTCCCTCCTCACCCAGTCATACTACCCATTCAACTCCCTGATCACCCAGTCATAGTAGGCATCCAACTCCCTCGTGACCCAGTCATAGTGCTGTATAAGGACAGTATACCACATCCACAGCATGTCTCACATCCAATTCCCTCATCACCCAGTCATGGTACTGTATAAGGACAGTATAGCACATCCACAGCATTGTCCGATGCAACTCCCTCAACACCCAGTCATAGTACCTATCCAACTCCCTAATAACTAAGTCGTAGTACCATCAAACTCCCTCATCACCCAGTCGAAGTACCCATCCAACTCCCTCATCACCCAGTCAAAGTACCCATCCAACTCCCTCGACACCGAGTCATAGTAATGTATAAGGAAAGTATAGCAAGTCCACAACATGGCTCCTGTTCAACTCCCTCCTCACCCAGTCATGGTACCCATCCAACTCCCTCGTCACCCAGTCATAGTACCGTATAAGGACAGTATAGCACATCCACAGCATGGCCCCCGTCCAACTCCCTCCTCACCCAGTCATGGTACCCATCCAACTCCCTCGTCACCCAGTCATAGTAATATGTAAGGACAGTATAGCACATCCACAGCATGGCCCCATCCAACTCCCGCATCACCCAGTCATAGTACTGTATAAGAACAGTATAGCACATCCACAGCATGGCCCCCATCCAACTCCCTCATCACCCAGTCATAGTACTTTATAAGGAAATGATATTACATCCACAGCATGGCCCATATCCAACTCCCTCGTCACCCAGTCATAGTACTATAGCACTGTATAAGGACAGTGCAGCACATCCACAGCATGGCCCCCATCCAACTCCCTCACACCGGTCATAGTAGTGTATAAGGACAGCATAGCACATCCATAGCATGCCTCCATCCAACTCTCTCGTCACCCAGTCATACTACTGTATAAGGACAGTATAGCACATCGACATCATGGCTCCCATTTACCTCCCACCTCACCCAGTCATAGTACCCATCCAACTCCCTCATCACTCAGGCATAATACTCATCCAACTCTCTCATCACCATGTCAAAGTACCCATCCACCTCCCTTGTCTCCAAGTCATAGTACCCATCGAACTCCCTCATCATCCTGTCACAGTACTGAATAAGGACAGTATAGCACATCCACAGTATGGCCCCCATCCAACTAAATCCTCACCCAGTCATAGTACCCATCCAAATCTCTCATCACCAAGTCATAGTACCCATCCAACTAACTCATCATCCAGTCATTATACTGAATAAGGACAGTATAGAACATCCACAGCATGGCCCCTGTCCAGCTCCCTCATCACCCTGACATAGTACTGTATAAGGACATTATAGCACATCCACAGCAAGGCACCCATCCAACTCCCTCATTACCCAGTCATAGTACTGTATAAAGACGGTACAGCACATCCTCAGCATAGTACCCATCAAACTCCCTCATCATCCAGTCATTGTACTGTATAAGGACAGTATAGCACATCCACAGCATGGTCCGAATCCTGCACCCTCCTCACCCAGTCATAGAACCCATCCAACTCCCTCATCACCCAGTCATAGCTCCCACCCAACTCCAACATAACCCAGTCATAGTACCCATCCAACTCCCTCATCATCCAGTCATAGTACTGTATAAGGACAGTATAGCACATCCACAGCAAGGCCCCCATCCAACTCCCTCATCACCCAGTCATAGTACTGTATAAGGACAGTATAGCACATCCACAGCATGGCCCCCATCCAGCTCCCTCATCACCCTGTCATGGTACTGTATAAGGACAGTATAGCACATCCACTGCATTGTCCGATGTAACTCCCTCAACACCCAGTCATAGTACCCATCCAACTCCCTCATAACTAAGTCATAGTACCAATGAACTCCCTCATCACCCAGTCGTAGTACCCATCCAACTCCCTCATCACCCAGTCTAAGTACCCATCCAACTCCCTCGTCACCTAGTCATAGTAATGTATAAGGAAAGTATAGCAAGTCCACAACATGGCTCCCGTTCAACTCCCTCCTCACCCAGTTATGGTACCCATCCAACTCCCTCATCACCCAGTCATAGTACTGTATAAGGACAGTATAGCACGTCCACAGCATTTCCCCATCCAACTCCCTCAGCACTCAGTCACAGTACTGTATAAGGAGAGTATAGCACATCCACAGCAAGGCCCCCATCCAACTCCCTCATCACCCAGTCATAGTACTTTATAAGGAAATGATATTACATCCACAGCATGGCCCATATCCAACTCCCTCGTCACCCAGTCATAGTACTATAGTACTGTATAAGGACAGTGCAGCACATCCACAGCATGGCCCCCATCCAACTCCCTCATCACCCGGACATAGTAGTGTATAAGGACAGCATAGCACATCCACAGCATGGCCCCCATCCGACTCCAACATCACCCAGTTATAGTACCCATCCAACTCCCTTGTCACCTACTCATAGTACCCAACCAACTCCCTCGTCACCCAGCCATAGTGCTAGATAAAGACAGTATAGCACATCCACAGCATGTTCCCATCATACTCCCTCATCACCCAGTCATACTACTGTATAAGGACAGTATAGCACATCGACAGCATGGCTCCCATTTACCTCCCACCTCACCCAGTCATAGTACCCATCCAACTCCCTCGTCACTCAGGCATAATACTCATCCAACTCTCTCATCACCATGTCAAAGTACCCATCCACCTCCCTCATCTCCAAGTCATAGTACCCATCCAACTCCCTCATCATCCAGTCATAGTACTGTATAAGGACAGTATAGCACATCCACTGCATGGCCCCCATCCAACTCCCTCATCACCCAGTCATAGTACTGTATAAGGACAGTATAGCACATCCACAGCAAGACCCCCATCCAACTCCCTCATCATCCAGTCATAGTACTGTATAAGGACAGTATAGCACATCCACAGCAAGACCCCCATCCAACTCCCTCATCACCCAGTCATAGTACTGTATAAGGACAGTATAGCACATCCACTGCATTGTCCGATGTAACTCCCTCAACACCCAGTCATAGTGCCCATCCAACTCCCTCATAACTAAGTCATAGTACCATCGAACTCCCTCATCACCCAGTTGTAGTACCCATCCAACTCCCTCATCACCCAGTCAAAGTACCCATCCAACTCCCTCGTCACCTAGTCATAGTAATGTATAAGGAAAGTATAGCAAGTCCACAACATGGCTCCCGTTCAACTCCCTCCTCACCCAGTTATGGTACCCATCCAACTCCCTCGTCAGCCAGTCATAGTACTGTATAAGGACAGTGTAGCACGTCCACAGCATGGCCCCTTCCAACTCCCTCCTTACCCAGTCATGGTACCCATCCAACTCCCTCGTCACCCAGTCATAGTAATATATAAGGACAGTATAGCACATTCACAGCATGGCCCCATCCAACTCCCTCAGCACCCAGTAACAGTACTGTATAAGGACAGTATAGCACATCCACAGCAAGGCCCCCATCCAACTCCCTCATCACCCAGTCATAATACTTTATAAGGAAATGATATCACATCCACAGCATGGCCCATATCCAACTCCCTCGTCACCCAGTCATAGTACTATAGCACTGTATAAGGACAGTGCAGCACATCCACAGCATGGCCCCCATCCAACTCCCTCATCACCCGGACATAGTAGTGTATAAGGACAGCATAGCACATCCACAGCATGGCCCCCATCCGACTCCAACATCACCCAGTTATAGTACCCATCCAACTCCCTTGTCACCTACTCATAGTACCCAACCAACTCCCTCGACACCCAGCCATAGTGCTAGATAAAGACAGTATAGCACATCCACAGCATGTTCCCATCATACTCCCTCATCACCTCATCATAGTACCCATCCAACTACCTCTTCACTCAGTCATAGTACCCATTCAAATCCCTCGTCACCCAGTCATAGTATCCATCCAACTTCCTCATCACTCAGTCATAGTACCCATCCAACTCCTTCGTCACCCAATCATAGTACCCATCCAACTCCCTCATCACCCAGTCATAGTACTGTACAAGGACAGTATAGCACATCCACAGCATGGTTCAAATCCAACTAAATCCTCACCCAGTCATAGTACCCATCCAAATCTCTCGTCACCAAGTCATAGTACCCATCCAACTAACTCATCATCCAGTCATTATACTGAATAAGGACATTATAGAACATCCACAGCATGGCCCCATCCAACTCCCTCAGCACCAAGTCACAGTACTGTATAAGGACAGTATAGCACATACACAGCAAGGCCCCCATCCAACTCCCTCGTCACCCAGTCATAGTACTGTATAAGGACAGTGTAGCACATCCACAGCATGGCCCCCACCAACTCCCTCGTCACCCAGTCATAGTACCCATCCAACTCCCTCATCATCCATTCATAGTACTGTATAAGGACAGTAATGCACATCCACTGCTGTTAGTAATATAGTACATCAGTATGTTAGACTATGAAGCAGTATGCAGGCATGTCAGTGCAGCGGTAGCACTACTGTCTGTAATATAGTACTACAGTATGTTAGAATATAAAGCAGCATGACGGTCTGTCAGTGCAGCGGTAGCACTTCTGTTTGTAATATAGTACTACAGTATGTTAGAATATATAGCAGGATGCAGGGCTGTCAGTGCCGTGGTAGCAGTACTGTTTGTAATATAGTACTGCAGTATGTGGGAATATAAAACAGCATGCAGGCCTGTCAGTACAGCAGTAGCACTACTGTCTGTAATATAGTACTACAGTTTGTTAGAATATAAAGCAGCATGCAGGCCTGTCAGTGCAGCAGTAGCACTACTGTCTGTAATATAGTACTACAGTTTGTTAGAATATAAAGCAGCATGCAGGCCTGTCAGTGCAGCAGTAGCACTACTGTTTGTAATATAGTACTACAGTATGTTAAAATATAAAGCAGCATGCAGGCCTGTCAGGGCAGCAGTAGCACTACTGTTTGTAATATAGTACTACAATATGTTAGAATATTAAGCAGCATACAGGCATGTCAGTGCAGTGGTAGCACTACTGTTTGTAATAAAGACCTACAGTATGTTAGAATATAAAGCAGCATGCAGGCCTGTCAGTGCAGTGGTAGCACTGCTGTTTGCAATATATAGTACTAGAGTATGTTAGAATATAAAGCAGCATGCAGTCCAGTCAGTACAGTGGTAGCACTACTGTTTGTAGTATAATACTGCAGTATGTTTGAATATAAACCAGTATGCAGGCATATCAGTGCAGCGGTAGCACTACTGTTTGTAATATAGTACAACAGTATGTTAGAATATAAAGCAGCATGCAGGCCTGTCAGTGCAGAGGTAGTACTACTGTTTGTAATAAAGTACTACAGTGTGTTACAATATAAAGCAGCATGCATTCCTGTCAGTGCAGCGGTAGCACTGCTGTTTGTAATATAGTACTACAGTATGTTAGAATATAAAGCAGCACGCAGTCCTGTCAGTGTAGTGTTAGCAGTACTGTTTGTAATATAGACCTACAGTATGTTAGAATATAAAGCTGCATGCAGGCCTGTCAGTGCAGCAGTAGCACTACTGTTTGTAATATAGACCTACAGTATGTTAGAATATAAAGTAGAGTGCAGACCTGTCAGTGCAGCGGTAGCACTACTGTTTTTAATATAATACTGCAGTATGTTTCAATATAAACCAGTATGCAGGCATGTCAGTGCAGCGGCAGCACTACTGTTTGTAATACAGTACTACAGTATGTTAGAATATAAAGCAGCGTGCAGGCCTGTCAGTGCAACGGTTGCACTGCTGTTTGTAATATAGTACTACAGTATGTTAGAATATAAAGCAGCATGCAGGCCTGTCAGTGCAGCGGTAGCACTACTGTTTGCAATATAGTACTACAGTGTGTTAGAATATAAAGCAGCATGCAGGGCTGTCAGTGCAGCGGTAGCACTACAGTATGTAATACAGTACTACAGTATGTTAGAATATAAAGCAGCGTGCAGGCCTGTCAGTGCAGCGGTTGCACTGCTGTTTGTAATATAGTACTGCAGTATGTTTGAATATAAACCAGAATCAGGCATGTCAGTGCAGCAGTAGCACTACTGTTTGTAATCAAGTACAACAGTGTGTTAGAATATAAAGCAGCATGCAGGCCAATCAGTGCAGCAGTAGCACTACTGTTTGTAACATAGTACTGCAGTGTGCCTGGTTATAAAGCAGCATGCAGACCTGTCAGTGCAGAGATAGTACTACTGTTTGTAATATAGTACTACAGTATGTTAGAATATAAAGCAGCATGCAGGCCTGTCGGTACAGCGGTAGCACTACTGTTTGTAATACAGTACTGCAGTATGTTAGAATATAAAGCAGCATGCCAGACTGTCAGAGGAGCTGTAGCACTACTGGATTTAATAAAGTACTACAGTATGTTAGAATTTAAGGCAGCATGCCGGCCTGTCGGTGCAGCGGTAGCACTACTGTTTGTAATATAGTACCGCAGAATGTTAGAATATAAAGCAGCATGCAGTCCTGTCAGTGCAACGGAAGCACTACTGTTTGTAATATAGTATTGCAGCATGTAAGAATATAAAGCAGCATGCAGGCCTATCAGTGGAGTGGTAGCACTACTGTTTGTAATATACTACTACAGAATATTGGAATATAAAGCAGCATGCAGGCATGTCAGTGCAGCAGCAGCACTACTGTTTTTAATATAGGTCTACAGTATGTAAGAATATAAAGCAACATGCAGGCATGTCAGTGTAGTGTTAGCACTTCTGTCTGTAATATAGTACTGCAGTATGTTAGAATATAAAGCAACATGCAGGCCGGTCAGTGCAGCGGTAACACTACTGTTTGTAATATAGTGCTACAGTGTGTTAGAATATCAAGCAGCATGCAGGCCTGTCAGGGCAATGGTAGCACTACTGTATGTAATATAGTACTACAGTATGGTAGAATATAATGCAGCGTGCAGGCCTGTCACTGCTACAGTAGCACTTCTGTTTGTAATATAGTACTGCAGTATGTTAGAATATCAAGCAGCATGCTTGCCTGTCAGTGCAGCGGTAGCACTACTGTTTGTAATATAGTACTACAGTGTGTTAGAATTTAAAGCAGCATGCAGGCCTGTCAGTGCAGCGGTAGCACTGCTGTTTGTAATATAGTACAACAGTGTGTTAGAATATAAAGCAGCATGCAGGCCTGTCAATGCTGCTGTAGCACTACTGTTTGTAAAACAGTACTTCAGTGTGCCTGGTTATAAAGCAGCGTGCAGGCCTGTCAGTGCAGAGATAGAACTACTGTTTGTAATATAGTACTACAGTATGTTAGAATATAAAGCAGCTCGTAGGCCTGTCAGTGAAGCAGTAGCACTACTGTTTGTAATATAGTAATACAGTGTGTTAGAATATAAAGCAGCATGCAGGCCTGTCGGTGCAGTGGTAGCACTACTGTTTGTAATACAGTACTGCAGAATGCTACAATAAAAAGCAGCATGCAGGCCTGTCAGTGCAGCGGTAGCACTACTTTATTAAATATAATGGAACTGTATGTTAAAATATAAAGCTGCATGCAGTCCTGTCAGTGCAGAGGTAACACTACAATTGGTAATATATTACTACAGTGTGTTAGAATATAAAGCAGTGTGCCGGCCTGTCAGTGGAACTGTAGCACTACTGTATGTAATATAGTACTCCTGTATGTTATAATATAAAGCAGCATGCAGGCATGCCAGTGCAGAGCTAGCAATGCTGTTTGTATTATAGTACATCAGTATGTTAGACAATAAAGCAGCATGAAGGCGTGTCAGTGCAGCAGTAGCACTACTGTATGTAATATAGGACTGCATAATATTAGAATATAAAGCAGCATGCAGGCCTGTCAGTGCAGCGGTAGCACTACTGTTTGTAATATACTACTACAGTATGTTACAATATAAAGCAGCATGCAGGCCTGTCGGTGCAGCGGTAGCACTACTGTTTGTAATATAGAAGTGCAGCATGTAAGAATATAAAGCAGCATGCAGGCCTGACAGTGCAGCGGTAGCATTACTGTTTGTAATATAGTGATACAGAATATTGGAATATAAAGCAGCATGCAGGCCTGTCAGTGCAGCGGTAGCACTACTGTTTGAATATAGTACTACAGTATGTTAGAATATAAAGCAGTATGCAGGCCTGTCGGTGCAGAGGTAGCACTACTGTTTGTAATACAGTACTACAGTATGTTAGAATATAAAGCAGCATGCAGGACTGTCAGTGCAGCGGTAGCACTACTGTTTATATTAATGTACTACAGTATGTTTGAATATAAAGCAGCAGGCAGGCCTGTGGGAGCAGCGGTAGCACTACTGTTTGTAATATAGTACTACAGTATGTTAGAATATAATGCAGCATGCAGGCCTGTTAGTGCAGCGGAAGCACTACTGCTTGTAATATAGTACCACAGTATGTTAGAATGTAAAGCGGCAGGCAGGCCTGTAGGAGCAGCAGTAGCACAGCTGTTTGTAATATAGAACTGCAGTATGTTTGAATATAAAGCAGCATGCGGGCCTGTCAGTGCAGCGGTAGCACTACTGATTGTAATATAGTACTACAGAGTGTTAGAATATAAAGCAGCATGCAGGCCTGTGGGTGCAGCAGTAGCACTACTGTATTTAAGATAGTAGTACCGAATGTTAGAATTTAAAGCACCAAGCATGCCTGTCGGTGCAGCAGTAGCACTACTGTATGTAATATAGTACTGCAGTATAAGCAGTCACCAGACCTGTCAGTGCAGCAGAAGCACTACTGTATGTACTATAGTACTGCAGTATGTTAGACTATAAAGCAGTCTGCAGGCCTGTCAATGCAGCGGAAGCACTACTGTTTGTGATATAGTTCTACAGTATGCTAGAATATAATGCAGCATGCAGGCCTGTCAGTGCAGCAGTAGTATTACTGTTTGCAATATAGTACTACAGTATGTTAGAAAATAAAGCAGCATGCATGCACGTCGGTGCAATGGTAGCACTACAGTTTGTAATATAGAACAAAGATATGTTAGAATACAAAGCAGCAAGCAGGCCTGTCAGTGCAGCGGTAGCACTACTGTTTGCAATATAGTACTACAGTATGTTAGAATAGAAAGCAGCATGCAGGCCTGTCAGTGCAGCAGTAGTATTACTGTTTGCAATATAGTACTACAGTATGTTAGAAAATAAAGCAGCATGCATGCACGTCGGTGCAATGGTAGCACTACAGTTTGTAATATAGTACTATAGTATGTTAGAAAATAAAGCAGCATGCAGGTCTGTCAGTGCAGCGGTAGCTCTAATGTTTGTAACATAGTACTACAGTATGTGAGAATATAAAGCAGCATGCAGGCCTGTCAGTGCAGCGGTAGCACTACTGCTTGTAATATAGTACAAAGATATGTTAGAATACAAAGCAGCAAGCAGGCCTGTCAGTGCAGCGGTAGCACTACTGTTTGTAATATAGTGCTACAGTATGTCAGAATATGAAGCAGAATGCAGGCCTGTAATTGCAGTGGTAGCACTACTGTTTGTAATATAGTTCTCCAGCATGTTAGAATATAAAGCAGCATGCAGGCCTGTCGGTGCAGCGGTTGCACAACTGTTTGTACTATAGTACTACAGTATGTTAGAATATAAAGCAGCATGCAGGCCTGTCAGTGCTGCGGTTGTACTACTGTATTTAATATAGTACTACAGAATGTTAGAAAATAGAGCAAAATGCATGCCTGTCAGTGCAGTGGTAGCACTACTGTTTGTAATATAGTACTACAGTATGTTGGAATATAAAGCAGCATGCAGGCCTGTCAGTGCAGCGGTTGTACTACTGTATTTAATATAGTACTACAGAATGTTAGAAAATAAAGCACCATGCATGCCTGTCAGTGCAGTGGTAGCACTATTCTTTGTAATATAGTACTACAGTGTGTTAGAATATCAAGCAGCATGCAGTCCTGTCGGTGCAGCAGTAGCACTACTGTTTGTAATATAGTACTACAGTATGTTAGACTATAAAGCAGTCTCCATGAATGTCAGTGCAGCGGAAGCACTACTGTCTGTAATATAGTACTACAGTTTGTTAGACTATAAAGCAGTCTGCAGGCCTGTCAGTGCAGAGGAAGCATTACTGTTTGTAATATAGTACTACAGTATGTTAGAAAATAAAGAAGCATGCAGGCCCGTCGGTGCAATGGTAGCACTACTGTTTGTAATATAGTACAAAGATATGTTAGAAAATAAATCAGCATGCATGCCTGTCAGTGCAGTGGTAGCACTACTGTTTCTACTGTTTGTAATATAGTACTACAGTGTGTTAGAATAACAAGCAGCATGCAGTCCTGTCAAGGCAGTGGTAGCACTACTGTATGTAATATAGTACTGCAGTATGGTAGAATATAATGCAGCGTGCAGGCATGTCGGTGCAGCGGTAGCAATACTGTCTGTAATATATTACTGCAGTATGTTAGAATATAAGGCAGCATGCAGGCCTGTCACTACAGCGGTAGCTCTACTGTTTGTAATATAGTACAACAGTATGTTAGAATATAATACATATAATACAGCATGCAGGCCAGTCAGTGCAGCGGTAGCACTACTGTTTGTAATATAATACTACTGTATGTTAGAATATAAAGCAGCATGCAGGCCTGTCAGTGTAGCAGTAGCACTACTGTTTGTAACATAGTACTACAGTATGTTAGAATATAATACAGCATGCAGGCCAGTCAGTGCAGCGGTAGCACTACTGTTTGTAATATAATACTACTGTATGTTGGAATATAAACCAGTATGCTGGCATGTCAGTGCAGCGGTAGCACTGCTGTATGTAATATAGTACTGAAGTATGTTAGAATATAAAGTTACATGCAGAACTGTCAGTTCAGCGGTAGCACTACTGTTTGTAATATAGTACTACAGTATGTTAGAATATAATACAGCATGCAGGCCAGTCAGTACAGTGGTAGCACTACTGTTTGTAATATAATACTGCAGTATGTTTGAATATAAACCAGTATGCAGGTTTGTCAGTGCAGCGGTATCACTACTGTTTGTAAAATAGTACAACAGTGTGTTAGAATATAAAGCAGCAAGTAGGCCAGTCAGTGCAGCGGTAGCACTACTCTTTATAATATAGTACTGCAGTGGGCTTGGTTATAAAGCAGCATGCAGGCCTATCAGTGCAGAGATAGTACTACTGTTTGTAATATAGTACTGCAGTATGTTAGAATATAAAGCAGCATGCAGGCCTGTCAGTGCTGCGGTAGCACTACTGTTTGTAATATACTACTACAGTATGTTACAATATAAAGCAGCATGCAGGCCTGTCAGTGCAGTGGTAGCCCGACTGTTTGCAATATAGTAGAACAGTATGTTAGAATATAAATCAGCATGCAGGCCTGTCAGTGCAGCGGTAGCAGTTCTTTCTGTAATATAGTACTGTAGTATGTTAGAATAGAAAGCAGCAAGCAGACCTGTCAGTGCCGCGGTAGCAGTTCTTTCTGTAATATAGTACTGCAGTATGTTAGAATAGAAAGCAGCAAGCAGGCCTGTCAGTGCAGCGGTAGCACTGCTGTTTGTAATATAGTACTACAGTATGATAGAAAATGAAGCAGCATGCAGGCCTGTAAGTGCAGTGGTAGCACTACTGTTTGTAATATAGTTCTCCAGCATGTTAGAATATAAAGCAGCATGCAGGCCTGTCGGGGCAGCGGTTGCACAACTGTTTGTAATATAGTCCTACAGTATGTTACACTGTAAAGCAGCATGCAGGCCTGTCAGTGCAGAGGTTGTACTACTGTATTTAATATAGTACTACAGAATGTTAGAAAATAAAGCACCATGCATGCCTGTCAGTGCAGTGGTAGCACGACTGTTTGTAATGTAGTACTACAGTATGTTAGAAAATAAAGCAGCATGCAGGCCTGTCAGTGCTGCGGTAGCACTACTGTTTGCAATATAGTAGAACAGTATGTTAGAATATAAATCAGCATGCAGGCCTGTCAGTGCAGCAGTAGCAGTTCTTTCTGTAATATAGTACTGCAGTACAGAGCCGTAGGAAGGCATTTGGGTGCCCTGGGCAAGAGACAAATTTTGCGCCCCCCCTTCCCGAAAAGAGCCAGAAGCTCTGGAGGGTTTACATGCTCCAGCTCTGTGGTGAGGTTTGGGGCTTTTCTTGAAGAAAAAAAAAAAAAACACTTTTGCTACATGGTCGGTCCCTAAATTTTCCTGCCATGAATCTGAGGTGTGGGAAGAATCAGCATTTATATAGCATTTTTCATATACAGTGTATCCCAAAGTGCTTTAGACGCAATGCTAGACTAGTAGTGAAGTGACTAAATGTGTGGTGGTAGCCATATCACACATCAACACCCACACACAGCCTGGACAATTGCATGAACTGGTTTATGGGAAGGGGAATGTTGGCCAGGACACCGGGAATGTCTGCTGCTCTTTGCGAAGAGCGCCCCTTGGTTCTTTTACTTCCTCCTGGACACCCACCAGGACAACACCTGGATGGGTAGAAGGGACCTCAGTTTAACGTCTCATCCAAAGGACAGCACACCCCAGCAGTTCAGTACCCCCTACTACTGCATTCTGATGCCAGCATTTTAGGTGCAAGTCCAATCCCAACATGGGCAGAGAATTCACAACCTTCTGGTCCATGGGTGGATGTGCTACCAACTGAGGCAGGAGACTCTGGCTGGCTAGAAGCACATTTAGACAAGCAGTATTTTTTTTACTTTCTTTACAGTTTACTTTAAGTAGGGCGCATTGCAGCTATGTTTTTGAGGTCTAGGTTAGAGCGTGGTCCCTGGAAATGTGTCAATCTATTGGGGAGGTTAGTTTGATTCTTTATTAAAAGCAATGCATTGCAGATGCATGATTCTTGTAGCATTCATGGGTAAGAGTGACAAACTATTTTTCAATATACTAAACATTTGAATGAGATAATTGGGCTTAGGGAAACACACTACACATATTTTCTTATGTCTCCATTTTGAAGATATAGGAATTTCCTATATCTTCAAAATTGAGACATAATGAAATACACGTGCACTTACTGAGGAATCCTCTGAAAACAGAATACTACAACACAGCTACTTCTGTATGTGACTGTTGCTAGAGATGATTTCTGACCCATCTCCATCTTCAGGGGTCATGCGACCTGTCATTCAGAGACCACAGTCTGCACAGTGTCTGTAACCTGGCATCCAGTCCCAGCGGATGTACAATAAAGAAAAAAAGCATGTACCAACCAACTTGAGGGAGACTAGTCAGTGCAGTGCAATGCAGTCGTAGTATGACTTTGGTCTGACTGCAGGCTTTGCTCTGACTGAGTCTGTCTGTGCCATCCCTCCACCACCCGCCTATATGGAGTAGAAGGAAACAGCATGGGGTGGGACTGGGGGAGCCTCCTTGGTGTGGAATTGAAGTGCAGGAGGAATGCGGGTCAAGATGAGAGAAAACAATGTGGTGGGCTGGAGTGAGGGTGCCTGTGGCCTGCCCACACCATGGCAATAAGTCGGCACACAAGCAGCAGATTGGAGAGCCTGAATGTCTTCACTCCCATTCCAGTCCCATGAAGTACTAAGTCATCTTATCACACCTGAGTCAGGCCTAGGCCGTGGGTCCCTTGGCCCAGTCCCACAATCAAATTAAAAATCAGATCCAATCCATTCTCCTGATCACTGAAGTGCAGTGCATTTTTCAAATTCCAATCAAGAATCCCTCCCCCAGTGGCACCACCACTGTCACAGCCACACGATACATATAACACACTCACACCTCATTCATTGACACTGTCACATAGACACAATGAACTAAACAGTAAACAGATTTGAAGAATTACTTTTTTAAAACAATACGGAATACAGAATCACACAAATACATGGGAGACAGCTGGGACGGACTTGCACATACTGTAGACGGACTACTACAGTGATGCGCTACATTGCTTTGCTTAAAAATCTTCAAGATGGATTTCTCTTGTTTTCTCTATCTTCTCTCCCAATCTTCTCTTTCTACATATACTCTATCGCTTTTTTTGCTGCCTGCTAGGTACTCCATTTCTAGGCTCTACTGTCAACAATAACATTGTCTCCGACTTCAAGTTTAACTGCCTCTCCATGCTACATACACCGCCCATACCTTTTATACTATTGGGTGGCACTGGCCCACCCACAGTTTCTCTTTCTTTCTCATCGCAGCAACACCACATTACATGATTATTTGCCTGCAGCTCATGTGACCCCCCCAACCCAACATGCTGGTCTTTGTCCACAGATGTGCCCCTACTGACAGCCAGTCATAATTACAGTTTATCAAGCCAAAATAAATTTTAAAAAAGCAGTAGCGCAAGTTAATAAACAAATGAGCTTCAGTTGAAAATTGCGCCCCCCCGAGGGTTGCGCCCAGTGCCAGAGCACCACCCACCCCACCATTCCTACAGTACTGCTGCAGTATGTTACAACAGAAAGCAGCAAGCAGGCCTGTCAGTGCAGCGGTAGCACAACTGTTTGTAATTTAGTACTACAGTATGTAAGAATATGAAGCAGCATGCAGGCCTGTAATTGCAGTGGTAGCACTACTGTTTGTAATATAGTTCTCCAGCATGTTAGTCTATAAAGCAGCATGCAGGCCTGTCGGGGCAGCAGTTGCACAACTGTTTGTAATATAGTACTACAGTATGTTAGAATATAAAGCAGCATGCAGGCCTGTCAGTGCAGCGGTTGTACTACTGTATTTAATATTGTACTACAGAATGTTAGGAAATAAAGCACCATGCATGCCTGTCAGTGCAGTATTAGCACTACTGTTTGTAATATAGTACTGCAGTATGTAAGAATATAACGCAGCATGCAGGCCTGTCAGTGCAGCGGGTAACACTACTACTTGTAATGTAGTACTACAGTGTTAGAATATCAAGCAGCATGCAGTCCTGTCAAGGCAGTGGTAGCACTACTGTATGTAATATAGTACTGCAGTATGTTAGAATATAATGCAGCGTGCAGGCCTGTCAGTGCAGCAGTAGCACTTCTTTTTTGTAATATAGTAGTGCAGTATGATAGAATAGAAAGCAGCAAGCAGGCCTGTCAGTGCAGCGGTTGTACTACTGTATTTAATATAGTACTGTAGAATGTTAGAAAATAAAGCACCATGCCTGCCTGTCAGTGCAGTGGTAGCACTACAGTTTGTAATAAAGTACTACATTATGTTAGAATATAAAGCAGCATGCAGGCCTGTCAGTGCAGCGGTAGCACTACTGTTTGTAACATAGTACCACAGTATGTTAGAATATAAACCAGTATGCTGGCATGTCAGTGCAGCGGTAGCACTGCTGTATGTAATATAGTACTACAGTATGTTGGAATATAAAGTTACATGCAGGCCTGTCAGTGTAGCGTCAGCACTACTGTTTGTAATATAGTACTACAGTATGTTAGAATATAATACAGCATGTAGGCCAGTCAGTACAGTGGTAGCACTACTGTTTGTAATATAATACGGCAGTATGTTTGAATATAAACCAGTATGCAGGTTTGTCAGTGCAGCGGTATCACTACTGTTTGTAATATAGTACAACAGTGTGTTAGAATACAAAGCAGCAAGCAGGCCAGTCAGTGCATCGGTAGCACTACTCTTTGTAATATAGTACTGCAGTGGGCTTGGTTATAAAGCAGCATGCAGGCCTATCAGCACAGAGATAGTACTACTGTTTGTAATATAGTACTGCAGTGTGTTAGAATATAAAGCAGCATGCAGGCCTGTCAGTGCAGCGGTAGCACTACTGTTTGTAATATACTACTACAGTATGTTAGAATATAAAGCAGCATGCAGGCCTGTCAGTGCTACGGTAGCACTACTGTTTGCAATATAGTAAAACAGTATGTTAGAATATAAATCAGCATGCAGGCCTGTCAGTGCAGCGGTAGCAGTTCTTTCTGTAATATAGTACTGCAGTATGTCAGAATAGAAAGCAGCAAGCAGGCCTGTCAGTGCCACGGTAGCACTGCTGTTTGTAATATAGTACTACAGTATGTTAGAATATAAAGCAGCATGCAGGCTTGTCGGTGCAGCGGTAGCACAACTGTTTGTAATTTAGTACTGCAGTATGTTAGAATATGAAGCAGCATGCAGGCCTGTAATTGCAGTGGTAGCACTACTGTTTGTAATATAGTTCTCCAGCATGTTAGAATATAAAGCAGCATGCAGGCCTGTCGGGGCAGCGGTTGCACAACTGTTTGTAATATAGTACTACCGTATGTTAGAATATAAAGCAGCATGCAGGCCTGTCAGTGCAGCGGTTGTACAACTGTATTTAATATAGTACTACAGAATGTTAGAAAATAAAGCACCATGCATGCCTGTCAGTGAAGTGGTAGCACTACTCTTTGTAATATAGTACTGCAGTATGTAAGAACATAAAGCAGCATGCAGGCCTGTCAGTGCAGCGGTAACACTACTATTTGTAATATAGTACTACAGTATGTTAGAATATCAAGCAGCACGCAGGCCTGTCAGTGCAGCAGTAGCACTACTGTATTTAAGACAGTAGTTCCGAATGTTAGAATTTAAAAGAACCAAGCATGCCTGTCGGTGCAGCAGTTACAGTTCTGTATGTAATATAGTACTGCAATATGTTAGACGATAAAGCAGTCTCCATGCCTGTCAGTGCAGCGGTAGCACTACTGTTTGTAATATAGTACTACAGTATGTTAGAATATAAAGCAGCATGCAGGCCTGTCAGTGCAGCGGTAGCATTACTGTTTGTAATGTAGTACTATAGTATGTTAGAAAATAAAGCAGCACGCAGGTCTGTCAGTGCAGCTGTAGCACTAATGTTTGTAACATAGTACTACAGTATGTGAGAATATAAAGCAGCATGCAGGCCTGTCAGTGCAGCGGTAGCACTAATGTTTGTAACATAGTACTACAGTATGTTAGAATATAAAGCAGCATGCAGGCCTGTCAGTGCAGCGGTAGCACTACTGTTTGTAATATACTACTACAGTTTGTTAGAATATAAAGCAGCATGCAGGTCTGTCAGTGCAGCGGTAGCACTACTGTTTGTAATTTAGTACTACAGTATGTTAGAATATGAAGCAGCATGCAGGCCTGTAATTGCAGTGGTAGCACTACTGTTTGTAGTATTGTTCTCCAGCATGTTAGAATACAAAGCAGCATGCAGGCCTGTCGGGGCAGTGGTTGCACAACTGTTTGTAATATAGTACTACAGTATGTTAGAATATAAAGCAGCATGCAGGCCTGTCAGTGCAGTGGTTGTACTACTGTATTTAATATAGTACTACAGAATGTTAGAAAATAAAGCACCATGCATGCCTGTCAGTGCAGTGGTAGCACTACTGTTTGTAATACAGTACTACTGTATATTATAATATAAAGCAGCATGCAGGCCAGTCAGTGCAGCGGTTGTACTACTGTATTTAATATAGTACTACAGAATGTTAGAAAATAAAGCACCATGCATGTCTGTCAGTGCTGTGGTAGCACTACTGTTTGTAATATAGTACTATAGTATGGTAGAATATAAAGCAGCATGCAGGCCTGTCAGTGCAGCGGTAGCATTACTGTTTGTAATATAGTACTACAGTATGTTAGAAAATAAAGCAGCATGCAGGCCCGTCGGTGCAACGGTAGCACTACTGTATTTAATATAGTACTACAGAATGTTAGAAAATAAAGCACCATTCATGCCTGTCAGTGCAGTGGTAGCACTACTGTTTGTAATATAGTACTGCAGTATGTAAGAATATAAAGCAGCATGCAGGTCTGTCAGTGCAGCGGTAACACTACTATTTGCAATATAGTACTACAGTGTGTTAGAATAGCAAGCAGCATGCAGTCCTGTCAAGGCAGTGTTAGCACTACTGTATGTAATATAGTACTGCAGTATGGTAGAATATAATGCAGCGTGCAGGCCTGTCGGTGCAGCGGTAGCACTACTGTTTGTAATATTGCACTACAGTACGTTAGAATATAAAGCAACATGCAGGCCTGTCAGTGTAACGGTAGCACTGCTTTTTGTAATACAGTACTGCAGTGTGTTAAAATATAATGCAGTATACAGACCTGTCAGTGCAGCGGTACCACTACTTTTTGTTATACAGTACTACAGAATGTTAGAATATAAAGCAGCATGCAGGCCTGTCAGTGCAGCGGTAGCACTACTGTTTGTAATATAGTACTACAGTATGTTCGAATATAAAGCAGCATGCAGGCCTGTCAGTGCAGCGGTAGCACTACTGTTTGTAATAAAGTACTACAGTATGTCAGAATATAAAGCAGCATGCAGGCCTGTCAGTGCAGCGGTTGCACTGCTGTTTGTAATATAGTACTACAGTATGTTAGAATATAAAGCAGCATGCAGGCCTGTCGGTGCAGCAGTAGCACTACTGTTTGAAATATATTAATATAGTGTGTTTCAATATAAAGCAGGATGCAGACCTGTCAGTGCAATGGTAGCACTACTGTTTGTAATACAGTATTACAGTATGTTAGAATATAAAGCAGGATGCAGGTCTGTCAGTGCAGCAGTAGCACTACTGTCTGTAATATAGTAGTACAGTATGTTAGAATATAAAGCAGCATGCATTCCTGTCAGTGCAGCGGTAGCACTACTGTCTGTAATATAGTACTACAGTATGTTAGAATATAAAGCTGCATGCAGGCCTGGCAGTGCAGCAGTAACACTACTGTTTGTAATACAGTTCTACAGTTTGTTTGAATGTAAAGCAGTATGCAGGCCTGGCAGTTCAGCGTTAGCACTGCTGTTTGTAATATAGTACTACCGTATGTTAGAATATACAGCAGCATGCAGGCCTGGCAGTGCAGTGGTAACACTATTGTGTGCAATATAATTCTATACTATGTTAGAATTTAAAGCAGCATGCAGGCTTGTCAGTGCAGCAGTAGCACTACTGTTTGCAATATAGTACCACAATACGTTGGAATATAAAGGAGCTTGCATTCCCGTCTGTGTAGCGGTCACTCTACTGTTTGTAATATAGTGCTACAGTATACTGTATGTTAGAATATCAAGCAGCATACAGACCTGTCGGTGTAGTGGTGTTACTACTGTTCGTAATACAGTACTACAGTAACTTAGACTATAAAGCAGCACGCATACCTATCGGTGCAGCAGTAGTACTACGGTTTGTAATATAGTACTGCAGTATGTTAGAATATAAAGCAGCATGCAGTCCTGTCAGTGCAGCGGTAACACTACTGTTTATAATATAGTACTACATTATGTTAGAATATAAAGCAGCATACAGGCCAGTCTGAGTAGCGTTAGGACTACTATGTGTAAAATAGTACAACAATATGTTAAATTATAAAGTTGTATGCTGACCCATTTGTACAGTGGTAGCACTGCTGTTTGTAATATAGTACTACAGTGTGTTAGAATATAAAGCAGCATGCAGGCCTGTCAGTGCAGCGGTAGCACTGCTGTTTGTAATATAGTACAACAATATGTTAGAATATTAAGCAGCATGCAGGCATGTCTGTGCAGCGGTAGCACTACTGTTTGTAATATAGTACTACAGTATGTTAGAATATAAAGCCACATGCAGGCCTGTCAGTGCAGCAGTAGCACTACTGTTTGTAATATACTACTTCTGTATGTTAGAATATAAAGCAGCATGCTGGCATGTCAGTGAAGCAGTAGCACTACTGTTTGTAATATAGTTCTACAGTAGGAATATAAAGCAGTATGCAGGCATGTCAGTGCAGCGGTAGCACTACTCTTTGTAATATAGTACTTCAGTATGTTAGAATATAAAGCAGCATACAGGCATGTCAGTGAAGCGGTAGCACTACTGTTTGAAATATAGTACTACAGTATGTTAGAATATTAAGCAGCATGCAGGTCCGTCACTGCAGCAGTTGCACTACTGTTTGTAATATAGTACTGCAGTTTGTTAGAATATAAATCATCATGCAGGCCAGTCAGTGCTGCAGTAGCCCTACTGTTTGTAATATAGTACTACAGTATGTTAGAATATAAAGCAGCATGAAGGCCTGTAAGTACAGCGGTAGCACTACCATTTGTAATATAGTACTACAGCATGTTAGAATATAAAGCATCATGCAGGCCTGTCAGTGCAGCAGTATCATTACTGTTTGTAATATTGTACTACAGTATACAGTATGTTAAAATATAAAGCAGCATGCAGACTTGTCAGTGCAGCTGTAGTGCTACTGTTTGTAATATAGTACTGCAGAATGTTATAATATAAAGCAGCATGCAGGCTTGTCAGTGCAGCGGTAGCACTAGTGTATGTAATATAGCACTACAGTATGTTAGACTATAATGCAGCATACGGGCCTGTTAGTGCAGCAGTAGCACTACTGTTTGTAATATAGTACTACAGTATGTTAGAATATAAAGCAGTATGCAGGCCTGTCAGGGCAGCGGTAGCACTACTGTTTGTAATATAGTACTACAGTATGGTAGAATATCAAGCAGCATGCAGGCCTGTCAGGGCAGTGGTAGCATTACTGTTTGTAATATAATACCACAGTATGTTAGAATATATAGCAGCATGCAGGCCTGTCAGGGCAGCGGTAGCACTACTGTTTGTAATATAGTACTACAGTATGCTAGAATATAAAGCAGCATGCAGGTCCATCTATGCAGCAGTAGCACTACTGTTTGTAATATAGTAATATAGTGTTTTAGAATATAAAGCAGCATGCAGGCCTTTCTGTGCAGCGGTAGGACTACTGTGTGTAATATAGTACTGCAGTATTTTGGAATGTAAAGCAGCGTGCAGGCCTGTCAGTGCAACGGTAGCACTACTGTTTGTAATATAGTGCTGCAGTGTGTTAGAATATAAAGCAGCTTGCAGGCCTGTCAGTGCAGCAGTAGCATTACTGTTTGTAATATAGTACTACCGTTTGTTAGACTATAAAGCAGCATGCAGGCCTGTCAGTGCAGCGGTAGCACTACTGTTTGTAATATAGTACTACAGTAAGTTAGAATATAAAGCAGCATGCAGGCCTGTCGGTGCAGCGGTAGCACTGCTGTTTGTGATATAGCACTGCAATATGTTAGAATATAAAGCAGCGGGTCTGGTATGACTGCCCATCTGTCGATCTCCCGACAATGCACCTCCCGAATGGAAGTTTCCGTTAATCAATTTCCCGTTCGGTAGCATTTGCCAAGATAATCTTTGCCTGACCAACACAAAATCCCTTCACAGCATTACAAAATTTACATTTTAAACATCTATGGCTTCGGTTTAAAAAAAGTGTACATGACCAGATAAACATTTCTACGTCTTCGGTGTAGACTTGCCAAGTTTCAAAAAATTTACAGGACCAAACAAACATTTTAAAAGCTAGTACGTTGCTGTAAATGTACAGGACCAGAGAATGTTTCTTACGTTTTCCATCTGATAAGCTTGTTGATTTTTCATCCACTCAGAGTGTCGTCACAAAACCTCCTAGAACCTTCCAATGCAAAACAAAATAGCAAAAGCGCGATGGGCTGTACTTAAGTTTAAAGGCACAGCTGTACTTGTTTTTAATATCAAACCAGTCGGATTTAATAAAGTTGAGTGAATGAACAAGCAACATGGAAAAGTTAAGAAACATTTACCCCCAAGGCATAGCAAGAGTTTGGCATGTTTGCCTGGTCAGTTTAAAATGGTTACACATTACACCAAACCATAGCAAGAATTTACAATGTCTGGTCCATACATTTAGCGGCTTCTTTTGAATGGGCTTCAGGCTGTGAGTGACGTTATGAGTTTTATATCATATACTTTTCAATGTCTACTGTTGGAGCTGTGTACACTTACCCCCAATGTTCATCCTGTACCTCCAATGTTCATCAGTTCAGTTCATTCATTTAATTTAGCTCAAACTCCCTACAATGCACCACCCGACTGCAAATTCAGTGTTTATCGGTCAATGGCTGTTTCGGGATATCATTTGTTGGCAAAGCAACTCAGTAGGTAAGTTGCAATCGGGCAGTAGATTATCCGCAAGTTGCCAGTCGGGCAGTAGTACGGATCCCAAAGCAGTATGCAGGCCTGTCAGTGCAGCGGTAGCACTACTGTTTGTAATATACTACTACGGTATGTTAGAATATAAAGCAGCATGCAGGCCTGTCGGTGCAGCGGTAGCACTACTGTTTGTAATATAGTACTACAGTATTTTAGAATATAAAGCTGCATGCAGTCCTGTCAGTGCAGCGGTAGCACTACTGTTTGTAATATAGTACTACAGTATGTTAGAATATAAAGCAGCATGCAGGCCTGTTGGAGCAGTGGTTTGGGTTTAAAATTATAGGTGCTGAAAATCTGTCATTTTATTTTTGGTGCCATAGTTCCTGACAATTTTTGTCTGCCTATACCTCAGTTGTCTTATGGGTCAAAGATCTTAAATTTTGCATCATTCCTTGATGACATGTGTTCTAACAATGTACCAGATTTCATGACAATGTGATACATTGTTTCAAAATTATATGCGCTCAATCCTTTCATTTGACTTTTTGGAGCAATTTTCATTGAAATATTTAATCTGCATATAACTTGGTCACTTTTTTTGGCTAACCCTGTGTAAATTAGCATGAATTTTCAGTGTCAGTGGCTCAGCAGGTTGCACACTCACCTCTGAGGCTGGGAGATCAAAAGGCTGTGAGTACTATTCCCACACCAAGCACTTGAGTTAAATCCCAGTATTGACACTGCGGTGCAGCATGAGGGAGATGCTGTTCTCCTGAGGTGCCGTCTTTCAGATGAGACGTTAAACTGAGGTACCATGTGTCTGTCCTGCTGGTAGTTCAGGTAGATGTTAATGGTTCCCTGGCACTTCTTTAAAAGAGTGGGGAAGTTTCCCCGGTGTCCTGGTCAAATTTACCCCATTAACTAAACATATCACCAACAGCTTAATATAGTTCAAAGTCAGTTGGCATTCTTCTGTATCCCCCTCCCCTGGGTTGTGCCTAAAAATAGGCAGAATTTGTGTAGTGCCCTTACCAGGTCAACACAAACTAAATAACCCTTTTGTAATACTTATAAAATTATCTCAATATGGAGAGAACTGGACTTGAGATTTGTAAGTTAGAGGGGGCTCTAATCTTATCATGTACATGCTTGAAAATGTGAAAACTCAACGATGTGGATGTTTGTAATTTGTGTGCTCTTTCAGGCACTGACTTAACAATTGACATGCATATCTATAGTCACTACGTCCTGGTGTCTAACACAACTGGATAAATTGTTTTAGCAGTTTTAAAACTCCAATGGAAAAAATATTGGCAAGATTTTCTCACATATTTATAGTAGCATATAGGTGAACCAGCCAGACTTTTTTTGTGGAATTTAACATTAACAATGCATGTATCACTATTTCATGTGATAAGGTCAGTGGAGCTTCTTGCAGTCCTGCTGTTCCTCTCTGTGTGGCAATCCCCCCTTCTCTTTTGGCATAGCCAGATTGACTCAGTAGAACTACTGATCCCACCGATATCCTCTTTGTTATTTAGTGACAAACTCCCTTAAAACGTTAGTCACCTACTCCTTTTCCTATTGACTATCGTGTTGGAATAGTGAGAATTCTTCCTTCCTGCTGCCCTAGACATTGTCTTCCCACACTACATCTTTTTGAGTACCTCTAAGGCCAAGATTGCATGTACATCAGGCTCCCTAGAACATGAATTATCTGTGTGTGATCTTTAAATATCCTGCATTCAGTTTGGAACTGATGACACTATGTGCTTCCTTGCTCCAATCTGGGGGTCTACCACTGGTGTGCTACCCAGCTCAGCTGTCCATTTCTTGCTGAAGCTGTGCACCTAAATCCTGAACGTGTGACATCCTGCACTACCTGCCTCTCATACACCTATCTTTTAATTAGAATCCTCCAGATAAGTCTGAGTGAAATTGTCAAGTTTCGTAGCAGCCATGTAGAGCACTGACTATTGAGTGCTGAGCTTTTGAAAGACTCAATAATAGTGCTGTTGAAGAAAGCGAGTGGTGCAATATGTCGCTATATCCTGCATAGCAAGTATAGCAAGGGGCTGTACTCGCTATTGCAGGCTATAGTATCCTTTGTGTCTGATTCCCGTCGAGCTGCTTGCATAGTGTAGTAGTGCACACCACCGCTTGCAATGTAAGCAGATCTGGGTCCGGCTATAGGCAGAATAATTTTTTTTTTTAAATCCAATAACTTGCCTCGTGGTCTGCACCACCCTTGCAGTTGATTACTTAAGTTTGAGGGGTGCAGAGGGCACTCCCCCTGCAAGGGAGGGCACGGTGGTGGAGCCTCCACATAAAAAAATTATTTCTGTGTGCTTTTCTTAAGTAGTGTAGTGACTGTTGATATTTGTGATGGTCGCTACAATATCTGTTGCCCTATTGACCATGGGCTCAAGTTTGTTCAGTCTGTGTGACAGGCTGTCTTTCAGACTCACCTTTATCACATAGAACCGCAAGTTCAAGTTTTAGAGAATATTTTTATAAAATGCTACAGTTTTCACAAAGACTCATGGAATTTGACTATAAGCACCGATGCTATTTTGTAGAGATATCTGAATACCTTGCCCAAATATGCAGCTGAATATTTGGTATTTGGTGTTCTGCCAGGAAAGTTGCCTTGTTAGAGAATGGCTATAGAAGTCCTTAACATGGCTTCAGGAGGAGGAGGATGCAGAGATCATGGCACTTTGGTGTGTACACTGGTGCCAGAGGCTGGCTTGTGCTGCTGGTATTTCAGGAGGAGGATGCAGAGATCATGGCACTTTGGCTTGTACACCAGTGCCTGAGGCTGGCTTGTGCTGCTGGTATTTCAGGAGGAGGATGCAGAGATCATGGCACTTTGGTGTGTACACCGGTGCCTGAGACTGGTTGTGCTGCTGGTATTTCAGGAGGAGGATGCAGAGACTATGGCACTTTGGCTTCTACACTGGTGCCAGAGGCTGGCTTGTGTTGCTGGTGCTTCAGGAGGAGGATGCAGAGATCATGGCACTTTGGCTTGTACACCGGTGCCAGAGGCTGGCTTGTGCTGCTGGTATTTCAGGAGGAGGATGCAGAGATCATGGCACTTTGGTGTGTACACTGGTGCCAGAGGCTGGCTTGTGTTGCTGGTGCTTCAGGAGGAGGTGCAGAGATCATGGCACTTTGGCTTGTACAGTGCCAGAGGCTGGCTTGTGCTGCTGTGCTTCAGGAGGAGGATGCAGAGATCATGGCACTTTGGTGTGTACACTGGTGCCAGAGGCTGGCTTGTGCTGCTGGGGGGTCAGAAGGAAGATGATGAGGTCACAGGACTTTGGTGTGTACACCGGTGCCAGAGGCTGGCTTGTGCTGCTGGTATTTCAGGAGGAGGATGCAGAGATCATGGCACTTTGACTTCTACACTGGTGCCAGAGGCTGGCTTGTGCTGCTGGTATTTCAGGAGGAGGATGCAGAGATCATGGCACTTTGGTGTGTACACTGGTGCCAGAGGCTGGCTTGTGCTGCTGGTATTTCAGGAGGAGGATGCAGAGATCATGGCACTTTGGTGTGAACACTGGTGCCAAAGGCTGACTTGTGCTGCTGGGGGGTCAGAAGGAAGATGATGAGGTCACGGGACGTTGGTGTGTACACTGGTGCCAGAGGTTGTCTTGTGCTGCTGGTATTTCAGGAGGAGGATGCAGAGATCATGGCACTTTGGTGTGTACACTGGTGCCAGAGGCTGGCTTGTGCTGCTGGTATTTCAGGAGGAGGATGCAGAGATCATGGCACTTTGGTGTGTACACTGGTGCCAGAGGCTGGCTTGTGCTGCTGGTATTTCAGGAGGAGGATGCAGAGATCATGGCACTTTGGCTTGTACACCAGTGCCTGAGGCTGGCTTGTGCTGCTGGTATTTCAGGAGGAGGATGCAGAGATCATGGCACTTTGGTGTGTACACCGGTGCCTGAGACTGGTTGTGCTGCTGGTATTTCAGGAGGAGGATGCAGAGACTATGGCACTTTGGCTTCTACACTGGTGCCAGAGGCTGGCTTGTGTTGCTGGTGCTTCAGGAGGAGGATGCAGAGATCATGGCACTTTGGTGTGTACACTGGTGCCAGAGGCTGGCTTGTGCTGCTGGTATTTCAGGAGGAGGATGCAGAGATCATGGCACTTTGGTGTGTACACTGGTGCCAGAGGCTGGCTTGTGTTGCTGGTGCTTCAGGAGGAGGATGCAGAGATCATGGCACTTTGGCTTGTACACCGGTGCCAGAGGCTGGCTTGTGCTGCTGGTGCTTCAGGAGGAGGATGCAGAGATCATGGCACTTTGGTGTGTACACTGGTGCCAGAGGCTGGCTTGTGCTGCTGGGGGGTCAGAAGGAAGATGATGAGGTCACAGGACTTTGGTGTGTACACCGGTGCCAGAGGCTGGCTTGTGCTGCTGGTATTTCAGGAGGAGGATGCAGAGATCATGGCACTTTGACTTCTACACTGGTGCCAGAGGCTGGCTTGTGCTGCTGGTATTTCAGGAGGAGGATGCAGAGATCATGGCACTTTGGTGTGTACACTGGTGCCAGAGGCTGGCTTGTGCTGCTGGTATTTCAGGAGGAGGATGCAGAGATCATGGCACTTTGGTGTGTACACTGGTGCCAAAGGCTGACTTGTGCTGCTGGGGGGTCAGAAGGAAGATGATGAGGTCACGGGACGTTGGTGTGTACACTGGTGCCAGAGGTTGTCTTGTGCTGCTGGTGCTTCAGGAGGAGGATGCAGACATCATGGCACTTTGGCTTGTACACCAGTGCCAGAGGCTGGCTTGTGCTGCTGGGGGTTCAGAAGGAAGATGATGAGGTCACAGGATGTTGGCGTGTACATTGGTGCCAGATGCTGGCTTGTGCTGCTGGGGGGTCAGAAGGAAGATGATGAGGTCACGGGATGTTGGCATGTACATTGGTGCCAGAGACTGGCTTGTGCTGCTGGTGCTATAGGAGGAGGATGCAGTGGTGACAATCTCTATATGGTCACAAAGGTCTCAAGAGGTACTACAAGAATAACATATGCTGCACCCTTAAATAACTGTGGCCATTTGAAAAAAATCAATTAATAGATGCTGTGTGCATTTATGTACGTGGCCCCTACCCTCTGGAATTCTCTAATCCGTCAGCTGCAGGAGTGCGTGACTGTGGGGGGATTCAAACAGGCTTTGAAACCTTTTTTATGGCATCAGGCATTTAGTGGCTTGGAATGAAGGGACCCGTCAGACTATTTTATCACTGTGTTTGCTGATTTTATTATTGTTGTTTTAATCTTATTGTACAGCGCATTGTCATTCTGAAAGGTGCTTGAGCGAAATAAAATTATTATCATTATTATTATAATGATTCTCATAGGATAACACTGGAACTTCAACAGGCCATAACTCCATCAATATGTGATGCTTGTCATTTTATTGTACCAATTTGTTTCTACCTGTACACTAATTTGCTCATGTATGTTGATTTGTGATTTTGTGCCACTTTACGGCTCAGGTCATGCCTGAAAACGGTCCATCGGATCAGTGCACTTACCCGCTTAACAGAGACATACATACATACTTAAAACATTTGGAGTTAAGTGACAGTATCTATATGGTCACAAAGGTTTCCTAGGATACTACAGGAAAAATATATGCCACACCCTTAAATTTTTTTAATTTTTAGTTGTTTAACCAGGAGTAGCACACTAAGCTGAAAGCTTTTTTATAGGTGCGGCCTGGGAGCACAGGGAAGTTAAGTGACTTGCTTAGAGTCACACAGTATGCAAATGGAAGCTGTGAGATTCACACCCAGGTCTGGTCTGCTGGATGTCACCAGATTTGTAGCTCAGAGCCTTAAACCACTGCACTATACTGCCTCCCTAATTAATTATGTCCATTAAAAAAGCAAGTAATAAAACGTACCGATTCCCATCAGATAACACTGGAACTTCAACAGGCCATACCTCCATCATTAATACAATCTCTATATGGTCACAAAGCACTCAAGTGGTACTACAAGAATAACATATGCTGCACTCGTAAATAATTGTGGCCATTAAAACAAATTCTGGTCAGATCCACCACGACTGCATAATGAAGTTAGTGAAGTTGTGTGGAATTGTTAAGGAGGTATGGAGAAACAACGCAATAATTTATAAGTACTAAGATTTGTTTTAGGTTCTGTTCTAAGGAAGGCATATACATTATGAGGAAAATATATGGAAGTGTACATTTTAATGGAAGGAATTGGAAGCTTACAAAAGAACCCCAGAGCAAATGCCATTGATGTATGTGTTATCCTGGATGATACTGGCCAGACAGCCATATTTTAAAGAAAACACAATTGCACATACCCCAATAATGCAAAGCATCAATGGAAACATATGCAAATCCCCATGATGGTACAGAAGGTGGCAGTACATGAAAAAGTAATGGTTGGCATATGTTCAGCCTTGGGATTATTTACACAATTAATTTTTTTTTTTTTAAAAGAAACAGGGTTTTTGTCCTTGAGGTGATGCAAGTTATATTTAAGCAATGTGTTTATGTCAGGAAGTCAGGTGTAGTGATGATGGACTGTTGAGAAAATGTGATATTAACTTTCAGAGGGGGGCACTTTTGATAAGGGCAAGGTAGTTATGCATGTGACAATGGGAATATTAGGAAAGTATGAGGTCTACGCAGAAGTGGGGTACAAATATGCACAGTTTCATAAGTATGTGCTCAGAGTGCAGGCAAGTGTGATATGCAGGTTTATTTTAGAAATAGGTAAAAATAGCGATACATGCAATTAATAGAAAGATAGACAGTTACATAAACATGTAGATAGTGAGAGAGAAACACACACAGACAGGCAGACTAGGAATGGCAGTGAAGTACTGAAGTGACGCCAAGCCCACCGCATGCCACAGACATGGACAGGCATTGGGGTGTGCCTTTGGGTCATTTCCCATAACGCTCATGCCATTTCACTTCACCCTACTCTGCAGACGCAGACAAGAGTCAAGGTGTGCCTTGAGGTTTTCAAACTTTACACTCACCCCATTCTATAAGAAAATATGCCAAAATGGGTACAGTATAAGAGAATGGAGTGAACTTAGGGGCTGAAGAGTCAAAGGCACACCTCGATACCTGTCACTGGCTGCAGGGTGGGGATGGGGGTGGAATGGCATTAGCATTACTGTTGGCATTCCCAAGTCACACCCCCTGATGCCTGTCAGTCCTTACAGTGCAGGTTGTTATGGTCAATAACCCTAATGTCCTGGGCATTTCTTGATATTTTCACTCCAAGTTTTCAGCATGGGCTTTTTGTGACCCCACTGCATGAACAGTGACACTATCAATTCATTAGCCAAAGGAGATTTTTCACAATGACTGTGCCATTTGGCACTAAAGGTGCAAAAACACATTTTGCACAAGATTTATAAAATGACAGCTGTATATTTCTTGTTTCAGTAACTGCTCAGCACAATTGTTGCATGACCTGCTTATTGACCTTTTATATCTGCTATGCAATGTACTGCTGCTATGTCTGGGAAAGTACCTTTCCTAGGTTGCAGGAACAGCCTCAGAGAAACACACACACACACACACACACCAGAACACAGCGGCACAATGATTAGATTTGTCTACAAGCACTATCTTCTATGCAAGTTGGAGCACGGGGGGGGGTTAAGGCTGGAGATCAGTTATGACCCATGACATAACCACATGGTCAGATTATTAAATATTTTAAAATAAACATAAATGCCAAAGTAACCATTGCAAGAAGAAAATGCAAACTGTGACACTTAAGATATAGGATAAGTTAGCACAGCTGGACTTATTTGCTGCATATGCATCTCAGTTGCTAAAGGGTCCTGACCATGTTCACCTTTCCTCAAGGCAAGCTAGCTGCAGTATGTCTAAAAATAACATGGATGAAAAAATTATGCCATATTTTCAACAAGAAGTTAGCATTTTAAAAAGACAGTGCCGTAGTCTGAGAATCAGCTTGTGTAGGTGCATTCATCATGCTAGCCAAGATATGTTCTGGTTGTGTTTCATAAGGCTAACCAGTAGGAGAAGTAGGGGAAAGGGACAGAAATCTAAACTAGAACCATTTAACCCATTTGTGATTTAAAGTTGTATAACAGAAATGCGGCTTCTGGAACTGGACACCATATTACAAATGAGGCCTCACCAGTGATCCAGACAGTGGCATCACCACCTCCTTCCATCTGCTGGTAATACCTCTTCCTAAGCTCCACAGCATTCCTCTGGCTCTCCTCACAGCTTTGGCACATTGTTTAGCCACCTTTAGGTCATCCAATATGATTACCCCAAAATCTCTTTTCATTTTAATGACCATCAGCCCCCCCCCCAAATAATCATTCCCTGGGTTGCTGCAACCCTTTCTTATTCAGCAGGCAGGTGTTCCAAGGGTGGAGGGAACTTGCATCCAGGAATAGGGAGGAGATACCTCATAATTTCTACCTTTCCTAGGTTGCAAGAACAGTCTCAGAGGAACAGAACACAGCTGTGAAATGATTAGATTGTCTACAAGCACTGTTTTCCATGCAAAACACAAACAACTGAATCAAAAGCACACACACACACACACACACACACACCAGAGCACAGTGGCAAAATTATTACATTTGTCTACAAGCACTATCTTCTATACAAGTTGGGGCACAGGGATTAAAGCTGGAGATCAGTTATGGTCCATGACATAACCATATGGCCAAAATATTAAATATTTTAAAATAAACATAAATGCAAAAGTAACCATTTTAAGAAGAAAATGCAAACTGTGACACTTAACAGATGTAGGGTAAGTTAGTGCATCTGGACTTAGTTTCTACATATGCATCTCAATTGCTAAGGGGTCCTGACCATGGTAACCCTTCCTCAAGCCAAGCTAGCTACAGTATGTCTAGCAGTAACATGACTGGGAAGATTATGCATATGAAAACTTATTAATTATGCTGTACATACCCTAAGACTCAAAGTGTGTCTCTTTTGGCTGCCATGATGTCTGTGGTTAATTTGAAACAAAAGACAATGTAACAAGACACTGGCTTCCACCTAGATCTATTAAACAATAGTGTAAACTGCACTCCAGGAAGATTGCCTGGGACAAGATGCAATAAAAAAACCCTGAATAGCAGGTTCCAAGGAATATAAAACCACCAGGAATGTTAGGAAAAAAAACTCCCTCTCCCCACTCATTCACAGGTGTCAATCAATGTATTTGGCAACCATGCTGGTTCATCTTCTTGCTTCTCTCGTAGTAAAAATGTGAAACTACATTAGCACAGTGCATGCAACAGACCTTAGGAACATCACATTCTTTAATGTCAGCTCTGATCTGTTCAGTCTTACTTTTTTCCTGGCTTAATTTATAATATCAGTGAAAAGAAAGTAGGAAAAAAAACACCCAACCTTTTGCTTCTACAAGTAGTTGTTAAAATATACCAGCTTCAGTTAACATGTGCAAGGCAACTCCACCCACAACTTCCCTTACAAAGACAAATGGCATCAGTGCTCACTGATGTGTTAACATCCTGTTTCTAGTGTCCCTGATAAAATAAAATAAAAAATACAATTGAGATTTTGTTTAATGTCAGCTCTGATCAGAATAGCTTTTAAAATCACCAATTGTTTTCTTGTTCACTGTTTTGTTCTCTTCTTTTACTGATGGAAGAAATAGCTATGGCTCATTTTGTACTAACAACACATGAAAGAAAACCCTATGATATATATCACTGTTTTGCAAAATGTATCCCTTACAATTTTTTTCCTTTTTGCATAACATCATATATTTATCCTAACAAATCTGGCCCACTGCCACATTCAAAACACTATCCCCTACCGACTTGCCACATATAAACTCAATTATATAAAAAAAAATCTAGGTACTTAACCAATATTCATTCCCCAGTCCCAAATACAACACTGCCACACATACATAATACATACTTCTCAAACTTAAAAGAAAAAAATACAATTTATCATCAAAGGATATGTTTACCAAGTACTGTGCCCGTGATTAAAATAATTTGAAATCCTCTCCCTAACAATGTGTCCTCACATGAAACTGCATGTTTAACTGTAAAGACAATTAAAAAATGTATTTCTAAATGCATTACTAACACCAGTGCTTTCAAAGTTTTGAAACTACTAAAAAGACAAACTATATATACATGTACATATGTGTATATATATATATATATATATATATATATATACATATACACACACACATATATATATATATATTGAATATGGTAAACAAATATTGTTAATCCCAAAAGCTGAACGTTATGTTTTCAGTAGATAAATGTTTAAGAAAAAACTGTGACTCCTTCAGCTTGAATTAGAACACGGTGTCTATTGTTTTCCTTGGGAGCAGTACTTTCACTCCTTAATTACTCTTTCCTTCTTAGACCTCAGGTGGCTCTGATAATCATTTATTCCAAGGGGTTTTTAAGTCAATTTGAAGGCATTAAATATCTTCTGTTCTCCGCTTCCTTAATAAAATGCAAGGGCTCCACAACTCGATCACTCTACAGACTTGTTCTGTTGCTTGGTCCAGCTTCCAAACTAGTGTGTCTTGTTATAACATAATAATCCACCTCATGCCCCTTCCACATGAATCAAAGAAAAGATGGGGGTGGATCTTTGGGAGCTTCTCGGGTGGAGGTGGGGGTGGATCTTACTCCCCCCCCAAAAAAATAATGCTGCCTTCCACTACTCAGATTCCGTTCTTGTACCACCAATTTAAGAAAGAAAATAGTACCCTGTAACGACTGACTAACATGAAAGCATAGTTATTTGAGGGTGGAAAACATTTCTTGGAGGAGGGTAAAGTGGAGGAGACTATTTATACCTTCAGTCAGTTCCATGGATAGAAAACATGACATCACTCCTTTTGTACTTGCAAAACATCTGCAGGGTCTGCCTACTGCAGCCATAAAAAGCAAGTAATAAAACATAACATAACCTCTGGCACACAGCTCAGGCCACAGGTAATCAAACCCATTGGCTGCAGTACAGAACTACAAAGAACTCATGCACCCAAGCCATCAGGCAAGCCACAAAAGCTTACTACAAGGAAGTTCTCTCAAACTCCTAGGGTGATAGCAGGAAGTTTTGGGGCAACCTCAAAGTGCTTTCTGGTAAGCCCAACAAAACCACTCCCATCATGCTCAGCGTTGAAGGGAACACCATTGACGACCCCTTGCTTATAGCCAACATCTTCATCACCACATTCACTGACCTCAGTTGCGTACTCCTCCCTGGCTTCTTTGCCCCTCCTCCCTTCCCACAGTCCCCAAAGACACAGTGCCCCCCATCAACAGACCCACCCTTGTACCTTAAAACAGTCTACCCTCACGTCAGCCCAAAAATATCTGCTAAAGGTCCTCTGTAAATCCCACTTTAGCAGTGACTCCCTGGACCTAAAGTTGCTTCACATGGCACTGGATGCAGTCCTAATGCCCCTCACAAAAATATTGAATCTGTCACTCTGCCTAGGGCAATTCCTCTCATAATGGAAAGCTGCAGTAGTGACACCTATCCATAAGAGTGAAAATAGAGTCCTATATTCCAACTACTGCCCAATCTCCATCCTCCCTCCCCTCTCCAAAGCCCTGGAATGGATACTTGCTGACCAGTTCTCGGATTTCCTCACCAAATACAACATCCAATGCCAAGAGCAGCATGACTTTAGAAAAAGCCATAGCACCATCACTACTCTACTAGAATATACCAACTTTATAGATAAAGCCCTTGACCATGGCCACCTTGTGAGGTCAGTGTACATTGACCTCACAAAGGCCCTCAACATGGTTAATCACTCCCTCCTCTTAAACTCCCTCAGTGCCATTGGGACCACCTCTGGGGCTCTGGGTTGGGTCAAAAACTACTTGGAGAACTGAATCCAACATGTAAAAATCAGCAATACATTATCCTTTATCCAACCTGTCCATTCAGGAGTTCTCCAAGGCTCCATATTGGGCCCCTTATCATTTAGTCTCTTTCTGAACTACCGCCACAAGCCTGCTCTGGGAATCTACTCCTATATATGGATAACACAGTGATTTTTTTCCCCATCACTCAGACCCTCACTCTCTAACTTGTAGTCTTCAACATAACTTCACTGCTGTAGAAGCATGATATGCTCATCACAAACTTATCATGAATGTTACAGTGTCTGGGAATAAACTTCAGATGATGCAGATTTACAGGTTTAAAATACACCATGGTGTGATATTTATTTTTCAAAAGTTAGAAAAATAATAAATGAAAACAAAAAAAAAATTGCAAAGAAAATCACTACTTAACATCAGTAGTTTCTCTCATAATACAGTCCTGGATCTTAGAGCTCCTAAGACCCTTTTCATCTGTATTCAACAGCTTGTCTACAGTAGCACCTCTCTCCTTCACTCTCAAGACTGAACTCTACAGGACTGAACTGACATGAACTCAGTGAAGAGGTTTTATATCTTTTGGTGGGGTCACCTGACTGAGCCCTTTCTATTTACATGTTTGGACATGTCGGGCCTGATTCTAGAATGTGGTACATCTGGTGCAAGGTGATTTACACAAGGCCTATGGTGTAAATCGCACTTTGCACCATGCGTTCCACAGGATAGAATTCCAAGAAGTGGCTTGCATCATGCTGCATATGGATTGTGCCAAAGGTGGATTACGCCACCCACTACTCCTGCATTCCACTGTGGCATGGTGCAAGGGTGAGTTACAGCAGCACTTGTGCCCTATTCTGAAATGGCGGCTGCTGTAATCCACAAACTCAAGTCCAAGTTGGGACATGGCGCAGCAGGGCTAGACCAGCATGGAGGAGGTCTAAGGGGCATCCATCCTGGCAAAATGATGGATGCCCCCCCTGCAGCACCATAGTACACATAGTCACATGCCCCACACATACCCCCCAACGCAGTGAAGCCCCCCCACTGCCTCAAGTCTGGGGTGCCACCCCGTCCAATGTGAGCCATGCCCCCCTTTGCAGCAGTGCCAACCAGCCAACCCCCATGGCCCCCTGAGGCTTTCAGTACTTGTACAGGGCAGGGGGCTCCAGGGGTGCAGTTAATTGCTGGCCATGACTTGCATCACTCAGGCTTTTTGCACTATTCCCATGGTGCCTGCCTGCTGCTGCCTCAAGTGGCATGTCATAGGTGCCTGGGACCCTGCCTGTCTTGAAATAGGGTGCAGGGTCCCCAGCATAGTGCTGCTTGAAGCAACTTGCATTTGCCCATGATTTGCACCATGTAACTTGGAATCGGGCCCATTGTTTCAAAACCAAAGAGGGTGTTGTTTCAGGGGACTTCCTGGTTCAGTTAAAGGTACAGTATAAATCTCCACAGATATTGACTCTCTATATCTCTGATCCACAGTGACTACGCACTTTTATAAAGCATACCACATTCTTTTGTTCAGCCTCATACATAGAACTTTATACAGTAACAGGTTTATAGTGTGAATTTATGAAAACACCTTCGAAGAAAAGGAGAAGATGGAAGGTTTGATACCTTTTGTTGGACCAACAAGTGTCTTGTACAAAGATGGAATTATACACAAGCTTTCAGGGCACACAGGTCCCTTCTTCAGGTGACTAGCAAAATACCTTAAGGATTTCTTATAACTGTACTCATCATCAAATTATTATTGCTTTATATGACTTCCGAATCTTTTTTATTTAAAAAGGCTTTAACTGTATGTATTCCTATTTAAAATAGCCTTCATGCATTGCGTACACAAAATGCACTTATGCACTTTACACAACACCTCTCCAGGTGTTTGGTGTCATTCCAGAGATTGGATTGGTGGAAATGGAAAAAGAATGAAAAGAGAGAACTAGCAGGAACTTTTGTAGGGATAGTAAAGAGCTACGCTACTTGGCCAACCTAGGGTGGGGGGGGGAGAAGAAAAGCAAAGAAAAAAGCATTAAATGTGCAACAACAGTTTTGGTAGCTAGAAAATAAAGAGATAGAAAAGTAGTCCATCAGTCACAGCTGAGGGTGTAACCTAACTCCACAGCTGAGGGTGTAGCCTAAATCCATCACAATGAACTATCAAAAAATGAAGTCCATGCTTTATGCTATTTATTTATCTATTGATAATTATTGGATAACACCTTTGAGTCAAAGACTCTTTTACAAAGGTTCCACGTCATACATAAGAAGAGACAACGGTGTACAGAGTAACAAGTAGCACAGCAGTTAAACACAGCGGTTACAGAATGGTTGCAGATGATTACAGAAAATACAAAGAATACAAAGAAAATTAGCATCTGGGAATAAAAGTTGCAGTTATATGCATAGCATTTCAGGGTGATGGCACTAGCCATGCCCACGAGTTATTCATTGGCCAAAGCTGGACAGAGATGTCCATTGTCATGGTACAGGCACACTCAGGGGCGGCAGACCAGAGTTAGGTCCGTAGACATGGGGAGATGGGAGGTGGTCAGGTTTAGGGGCAATCACATATTGATCCTTGGGTGATAAGGTCCCTTAGTTGGTACTTGAACTGACCAAGTTTGGGTTCAGTGAGAAGGGAGTTTGGGAGTGAGTTAAGCCAGGTTGGGGCCAGATATCGAAATGTTCTTTGGCCAGAGGTGGTTTTGCAGCAAGGTACGCTAAAGTGGGTAGGTGCTGACTGCCATGTGAGGTGGCTGGACAGTGGGGCCTGAAATAGTGGGGAGAGGGCTGGAGGGAGTAATCCTGAGGTGATTTTCTTTGTGAAGAAGCAGGCCTGGTACTTTAGCCTTCCATCAAAATTGAGCCAGTTTGCTGAGGCATAGAGGGTGCATGTATGAGGGAGTTGAGGACACCCTGTAGCAAGTCTGCAGGCCTTATTGAGGGCCAATCTAATCTTGTGAAGGTGGGTGGTGTCGGCCACACCATAGATGATGATACCATAGTCAGTTAGGGATAGAATAGATGTAGAGATGGCTAGGCGGAGAGATTCAGGAGGCAGGCAGTGCTTATAGCAGTGAAGGAGACCAATACGTACGTTGATGGGGGTGCTTAGTAATCAGATATGGTCATGGAAAGTGAGACCTATGTCTAGGGTGATGCCAAGGTATTTGAAAGTGTTAACCTGTTCAAGGGGGTCATTTAATGAGTTCAGAATGTGCAAGGGTTGTCCCCCACCACAGACTAAAATCTTCCCAGATCTCCATCCTCAATAACCTCAATGCCCCTCTCGATCAAGTCCAGACATTTAAATACCTAGATGTTACATAGACAGTGGTCTGTCTTACTCAGAGCACGTCAACATAGTCTCCAAGGCAGTTAGCTGTAGGATTGGGCTACTCTACAAAGAGAGGTACTGTAGAATGACACAAGAAGCACTTAAACTGCAGTCACCAGCTCCATACTCTCTATTGTTGACTAGGACTCATCTATGGTGCTGCCACTGATACAACCCTTCAACATGTTGGGACTGCCATCAACAACGTCTGTCAGCTGTTTTCGGGTGTGCATAGTCACACCCACACCTGTGACCTGTACTCCAAGGCACAATGGCTGAACATCAGAAACAGGATCAAGTATCATACCTGTTTGCATGCAAACAAAATCAGCTTGGGCCTAACCCCTCTAAATTCCCAACACCTTCTCACATGCGCCCCTTACTTACACAGCACTAGAAATGCCTCAAGACATGATTTTCAAGTCCCTTTCTACCGCACCTCACAAGCCCAACATTTTAGTTAGAGGGCTCCTAATTCGTAGAATCACAGAATCATAGAAATTTTTAGGCAGAAAAAGACAAAGTGGTCCATCTAATATGACTGCATCCCCCCTCTAGGAAGACCCCCTCCCTTCTCTTTCTGTCTGCCCTCTGTTGGTTAGTTCCATGTATGTATCCCAAGCTCTTAAATTTGTTCACTGAATCAACTCCCACCACCTATTCTGGCAGTCTGTTCCATGGTCCCACCACCCTCTCAGTAAAGCATTTCCCCCTGATGTTACCTTTAAATTTGCCCTCTCCAGTTTTAATGCATGCCCCTAGTGGATTTTTTCTCACTCAATCTGAAAATGCTATCAACCCCAACCCTGTTTATGCCTTTCAAGTACTTGAATGTTTCAACCATATCCCCCCCTCTCCCTCCTCTCCTCCAGTGTGTACAGGCCCAGCTCCCCCAGTCTTTCCTCATATGGCTTCTCCTGTAGCCTGCTTGCCATTCTGGTAGCCCTTCTTGAGACCCTTTCTAGCCTGTCCTTCTCCCCTTGTATGCATGGCCTCTAGAACTGAACCCCATATTCCAGGAGAGACTGACCATGGTTTTGTACAGTGGCATGATCACCTCCCTTCTCCTGCTTGTAAAGCCCCTTCCTATGCATACCATTTTGAGTGCTTTCCCTGCTGCCTTGTCCCACTGATTGTGAACTTTCAGGGTATTCAAAATAGTGATCTCCAGGTCCCTTTCCTGATCTGTTACCACCAGTTCTCTCCCGCCCCCCCCCCAAGCCAGTATTTTGCCTTCAGGTTTGATGCACTATATGCATAATTCTGCATTTCTTCGCATTGAATTGCATCTGCCACCTTTCTGATCACTCCTCCAACCTTGCCAGATCCTCCCTCATACTCCCCCCTCCATATCCACCCTATTACAGATCTTCATGATATCTGCAAACATACTTCCCATGTAGATCCTCCGTAATGTCCCCAGTGTAAATGCTGAAAAGTATGGATCCCAGGATCAACCCCTGGGGGAAACCCACTCATCACCATTTCCTCTTTTGAGTGCACCCCGTTTACCACCACCCTCTGTATCCTCCCCTCTAACCAATACTCTACCCATTTTTGTGAGCTTGCTCCCCACTCCCAAGCTGCCTACTTTGCCTACCAGCCTCCTGTGGGGAATGGTTTCAAAGGCCTTCATGAAGTCCACCCTGCTCCCATATCTCAACACCTCTGTCAAAGAATTCAATCAGGTTCCTCTGGCAGGACCTACTCCCTGTGAATCTACGCTGGTTGACATCCAGAAGGCCCTCTGCCTCCAGATATTTAATTAACCTGTCTTTAATAAGGGTCTCCTTTAGCTTACCTACAACAGAGGTATGGCTAACTGGGTGGTAATTCTCTGGTTCCTCCCTTCCTCCCCCTTTATGTAATGGCACCACCTCAGCCCTTTTCCAGTCCTAGGAACCCTTCCCTTGACCAGTGACTGATTAAATAACCTTGTGAGCGGTGCCACCAACTCCTGCTTCAGCTCTTTGTGCACTCTTCAGTGAATCCTATCCAGGCCCATCGCTTTATCCATATGCAGTTTTCACAGTTCTTCTAATATCTTATCCTCCGTGAATGCACTTGAGTCCATTTCCCAGCCTTCCCTTACCCTGCATTTCAACTCCCGCTCTTTCTCCTCCTCCACCGTGAAGACTTACGTGAAGTAATCATTCAGAACGTTTACCTTCTCTATATTCCCTTCTAGTAGTTACCCCTTCCCCCGAGTCTAATAATCCCCATTCTCCTCTTCCTTCTGTCACTCACATATCTGAAAAACTTCTTATAGCTCCTTTTCGCCTCCCTCAGTATATACTCCTCCATATCCACCTTTGCCCTTCTTATTACTTTCCCTGTTTCTCTCAGTTTTTCTTTATATACCTCCCTGTCTGTCTCCTTTTGAGAGGCTTTATATGCCTTGAATGCCCTCCTTTTCTCTCTACCTGCTTCCCCCATTTCCTTTATAAACCAAAGTGGTTTCCTTACCCTCCTATTTTTGCTGACCATCCTAACACATAGTCCATCACCTTCAATATTCCTCCCTTAATTTCCCCCCACAGCTCTTCTATGTCATCCATCTTCTTCTTTCCATCTAGCTCCTTCTGCACAATTTCTATCATCCTCCTAAAATCTGTCTTCCCAAAGTCTACCACCTCAATGGTGGATACACTCTTAACCATCCCATTTCTCATTTTAAATCTTACAGTGCAATGGTCACGGCCTTCCAATTTTTCCCCAACTTCCACCTCCTCGACACCATCCCCATTTCTTATTACCAGTTCTAGTATGCCCCCCCCAGCAGATTCTATGACTAGCTGGTGAATGAACAATTCCAGCATGGTGTCCAGCAGCTCCCTGCTCCTTTCTGTGGATGCTGCCGGGATTGCCCAATCCATGTCTGGTAGATTCAGATCGCCCACCACCACTATTTCTCCCTTCCTGGCCATCTTCTGTATGTCACTGATGATCTCTCTATCCACTTCCTCTCCTTGGTTTGTTTTTCTATAGACCACCCGTACCTTCACTGCCTCTCTCCATTTTGCTTGAAGTGACCCATAGTGTCCCCACTGATCCATCCCTGCCCCCAGTAACCATTGCTCAAATTCCCTCCTTTACATACAGGGCAACCCCTCCCCCCTTCTATTTGTCCTGTCCCTCCTGTAAAGTCCATACCCTGGTATTTCCACCTCCCAGCTCTGTTATTTGTCCACCAGGTCTCCATGACTACAATTATGTCCAGGTTGTCTTCCATCGCTGCCGCCTGCAGGTCCATCATCTTATTTCCAGGACTCCTGGCATTCATTAGCAACTGCTTCCACCAGCCAAGCCTTTCTCCCTTCCCTTTCCCCCAGAGTCTCCCCACCCCCAGCTGTGGGGGAGTGTAAGTTAGGCAACTTCCACCAGCCATTTTCCCTGGACCACCCCTAGCTTCGCAGTCCTCCTCCCCTAGTTTAAATCACTCCCCAGTATTTTATCTATGTATCCCTGGAGTTTCCACCTCAACAGTCTATTCCCCTCATCATTAATATGCAGTCTGTCTCTCGCATATAGGGACTGGTGTACCCATGAGTCCTCCCACTCACTTATACATTCATAGCCCTCCTTCATGAACCATTTCCTCAGTCAGTGGCTAAAGTCCTTGATTCATAATTGCCTAGCCATACTTGTACAGTGTACTGGCAGAATTTCCAAAAAAGCTATGGAACTCATCAACCTTGTGCACCATCCTGCTAGCTCCATGAATCTCTTTTGTACCACCTACCCTCTTCCCTGGCTATGTTGCTTGTTCCAAGGTACACAACCAAGTGATGTTTTCCCTCAATTAGCCTAATGCATGCCCTCATTTTTGGTAGCGTCCTGCTCACCTCCGTTCCTGGATCACAAAAAAATGACCTCCCTTTAAAACCACTCCCTTCCTTAACCAGCTGATGCCTTTTATAATAGGGTCCCAATAAACTATCACTGATTTACCATGCCTTAACCACAAGGGTGCCTCCGCATCCCTTACCTGGCTTGTTTGTTTGTTTGTTTGTTTGCTTGTTTATTTGCTATATGGGTAAGCATGCTGGAAACAAGTTCCCTCGTTAGGTATGACCCACAGAAATCAAACTGTACCTAACAATACAGTACAATACGACTTATTCATAATAATACATTCGACATAGGAATACAAAATTCCAGGTTTTATAAAACAGATATGATTATTTAAAACATTGGCATTTGGACAATATCTTAAAGTGCTGATAAAGATAGGTAGAAAAGGACCCGTTTGTAGTTAAATTTCTTATTTCAATTGGAACCTCATTCCATATTTTAGGAGCAGCATATATAAAAGATCGCTGACCACAAGTAGTTCTCATTAAAGGCAATTTCAATGTTTGATTATCTACCCTTCTCTTGGTGTCACCTATGCCCCCCAGCCACCCCCAACTCCACTCCTACGCCCCTGCCCCTTTATCCCCTGCCTTCCCTGATGGTTCCTTGTGTCACCCCCTGCCTCCTCCAGTCCTCCTTCTTGCCATTCCCATATCCCTCTCTCCCTGCAATACATCACCTTCCTGGTTGCTTGCATCCTGATTCCTTTCCTGGTGACCGCCCCGCTCCTATCTCATCCCTACTGCCATTCTCATCCTTTACACCATGTCCCGCCGAATCATTTTTCATTTCCTTCAGTGAGCCATCCCTACTGTTCTTATCCCTTAAACCCTTTGTGAGACCCACCCTTACCTCTGGCTCTGTCTGCCCTTTGTGGCCCAGCTCCTTCTTACCCTTAACCTCCCTCCCAGCTGCTACCTCCTGCTCCACCATCTCCCTTAAGGGCCAATGCCTGTTTAAGCCTGTTGTGTATCTATGCTCACTCATGTTGTCATTCGTGCTCATTTCACCTCTGTTTCCTGCTCTGGCACCCCCTCCAGTCACCAGTGAGTTCTGCTTGCCCCCCTTCCCATCCTCTCTTTCTTCCTGTCTCCTGTCCTTTACCTTTTTATCTTCTGTGTTTCTGCTTTCTATTTCCCTTTTTGACCACAACATTCCCCTTTTCAGCCATAATAGTTCAGCCTCCTGCCTCCCTAGCCTTTGACAAATTGGACACTTCCCCAACCTCCACAGAGTGCTCATGAATATGGCTGCTCCACAGTTGTTACACCACAAGATCCCCCCTCCACTGTGTCCAATACCCCCTCCCTCCACTGTGTCCCCTACCCCCCCCTCCACTGTGTCCCCTACCCTCCCTCCACTGTGTCCCCTACCCTCCATCCACTGTGTCCCTACCCCTCCCTCCACTGTGTCCTCACCCCCCTCCTCCACTGTGTCCCCACCCCTCCTTCCACTGTGTCCCCTACCCTCCATCCACTGTGTCCCCACCCTCCCTCCACTGTGTCCCCACCCCTCCCTCCACTGTGTCCCCTACCCCTCCATCCACTGTGTCCCCACCTCCCTCCACTGTGTCCCCTACCCTCCATCCACTGTGTCCCCTACCCCCTCCCTCCACTGTGTCCCCACCCTCCCTCCACTGTGTCCTCTACCCTCCTCCACTGTGTCCCCCACCCTCCATCCACTGTGTCCCCACCCTCCTCCACTGTGTCCCTACACCCTCCTCCACTGTGTCCTCTACCCTCCTCCACTGTGTCCCTACCCTCCCTCCACTGTGTACCCTACCCCTCCCTCCACTGTGTCCCCTACCCTCCATCCACTGTGTCCCCACTCCCCACCCTCCACTGTGTCCCCACCCCTCCATCCACTGTGTCCTCTACCCCTCCCTCCACTGTGTCCCCTACCCTCCATCCACTGTGTCCCCTACCCCTCCCTCCACAGTCCTTCCTTTTCATATGCCGTTCCTGACCCTTTCCCTGGTGTTCCCCTCTCCCTGAGGAAGTGCGTATGCACAAAACCGGTCGGGGCTTGTGAGTCTGCCTTTATTGCCACTGCTTCTTTACAGGCATGTAATACAATAAATGTTGTTTTCATAAATTGAGACGGATGCTGGTGCTGCCCTTTTTTTGGATTTGACTGAGACTGATTTGGGCTTGCACAGCTCCAGTGTGGAGCTGCTTTTTTGGTTTCACATTCAAGAATTGCCTGCAGTTGTGACAGTGCCTTTCTGCATTAAGTCCTTCCACTGTAATTTGTCCCTTCAAATCAGTTCCCTGGCCTGTAGTAGTGATCAGCCCTTTTCTGTATTAAGTTCTTCCCTCTGGGGGGCAGCATCTTCCGATTGTCTCTGGGCTTCGCTCTACCTTTTTTAAGAAGGCTCCACCTTTCCTGTGTAATTAACAGAGGTCAGGGCCAGGGTGGGAGGTCAGGGCCAGGATGGGTAGGCAGGAGAAAATGTGTTGCTGCTGGCATTAGACAGCTTAATCTGGTTCCGTTTCAGTTGGTTACCATCTGTATCCCCACTCCAGGGTCGCCCCTGAAAAAGGAACTTCTAGTCTCAGTGGGCTTACCCGGTCAACAAAATTCAATAAATAAATTAGAAGCAGCTTCTTCTGCTGGTTTCCATCTGCTGCTGCTGCTGCTGCTGGCTTGGAAGTAGCTCCTGCCACTGCCCCCCCTTCAGCTACAGTTGAACTCTTTTGTTTTTAGGGTGGTGGCTGGGCCTTTTAAAGCCTGACTGCTCTTTGAATCAGACACCCTTCCTTTCAATTAGCTCCTCCAAGAGCCCTGATGTCTTCTCCCACTCCAACTGGAGCAGTCGCCAGAGACTTGCGGCACTTTTGGCTTCAGAGCTGCTGCTCCCCGAATCTTGTTGTATCATAGCCGGCCATGGTACTGCTGCCTTCGACAAGTGTGGCAATGGCTGTGGGACATTTTTTGTTGCAGGAGTTAGAAGCAGCTCCTGTCACTGGTTCCCTTCTGCTGCTGCTGGTTTGGAAGTGGCTCCTGCCGCTGCCCCACCTTTCAGCTACAGGTGAGCTCTTTTGTTTTTAGGGTCACAACTGAGCCTTTTAAAGCCTGTCCGCTCTTCGAATCAGGTGCCTTTGCTTCCAATTGGCTCCTCCGGGAACCCTGACATCTTCACCCACTTCGATTTGCTCCTCCAGGAGCCCGAGACTTGCAATACTTTTGGCCTCAGATTTGCTGCTCTGCAAGTCTTGTTGCAGCTTAGCCAGCCATGGTGCTGCTGCTTCCAACCAGTGCAGCAACAGCCATGGGAAGTTTGTTGCTGCAGGCATTAGAAGCAGCTCCTGCTGATGGTTTCCTTCTGCTGCTGCTTGTTTGGAAGATTCTCCTGCTGCTGTCACCTCCCTTCAGCTACAGATGAGCTCTCCCTACAGCTACCCTAAATGCACCAAAGCTTGGGCCTTTCAAGCTTCTCCTAAGACAACACCTAGTTGCATGTAGCCAATGTGACTGTCCTGCATAGCTCCCTAATCCAACCTGATGTCCCTCCTCTCTGTTTTCACCCCTGCAGTACCCCTCCATTTCTGTTCTCACCCTGCAGGTCTCTCTTGCCTCACAGCTTCTCACTCCCACCATGGCACCTGTATGGCCAGCTCCTCCATAGTGTTCCTAGGCCTGCCCACCTGCTCAATGTAACCTCTTGTTCCCTCACATTGACAATACCTACTTCTGGCTGCATGCCTACTGATAAAGCCAACCTTCGACTGCCCATCCCTGCTTGCTTTTCGAGGTCTTCTCACTTTTGATCACAACTGCAGCTCCTTACCTGACTCTTAGTACTCTGTGCAGACTTGACTGTGTCTACTGTTCTAACCACACCTATGTTTGATTGTATTAAATGTTATTTGTACTTTTTTGTATCAACTTCCTGCATGTTGCACTTTTTGTTCAAAATCTTTTGACATGGAATCTATGTAAAAGTGTCTTTGACTCATAGGTACTTGTAATCTGAGACTTCAATAAATAAATAAAAAAATGATTCCCATAGGATAACAGTGGAACTTCAACAGGCCATAACTCAATCAATAATGCAATCTCTATACAGTCACAAAGGACTCAAGGGGTACTACAGGAATAACATATGCCTCACCCTTAAATAATTGTGGCCATTAAAAAAGCAAGTAATGAAACATAACATTTCCCATAGGGTAACACTGGAACTTCAACAAGCCATAACTCTGTCAATATTTGGAGTCAAGTGATAATCTCTATATGGTCACAGAGGTACTCAAGGGGTACTACAAATAATGATGGTGCTGCAAATACAGTTGATAGACTGCGGTACCAGCACACTGTTCTGACAGCAATCAAGTAATGGACTGTTTATACAAGCAAAGGATAAACAAACACTCTTCATTTTTGTCACTACAATGTGCATCTGCTTCATCATTTCCCTGCTGCTGTTAATGGTGCTTCTTACCCAACTGGATCAGCAGATTGCTGTCATAACAGAGTGCTGGTGCCATGCGCAAAGTTTCAAGAAGAGTTCCTGCTATTCAGCCGCCGCCTCACTCCTCCTCTAATATTGCAGATGCATGGCTTTAACTGAGCCACTGAAGTTCACAATCTAGTCTCCCTATATATTGAACTCTGTGTTACACACTCGCGGAGTGAGGAGATCACATGGTGTTCCTAGCTGTGAACTCCAAAAACAGCCTCCAATTGGCCAACAAAGCTCTGAGATTTTGAACTCTAACCCACTGAATAGTATGTCACAAACAGAAGCTGAATAATGGATTATTCAGAACGTCCATCTGAATATTCAGCAAGCCTACTAGTTGTGGTATATGTGGAATACTATTCGGTCCATGCACAATTTGTGGCAGCAAGCAATTAATACAAGTATCATGTACAGTCTCCTTGCAAGGTCTAAGAACCTGCCAGATTTCATGGTATTGTAGTCTCTACAGTAGTCTTAAAGGTTCAGGGGCTTAAATTTGTAGTTTACATCCATGCAAAATGTTATTTTTAAATGTTGTGAAAGTTCGACTGCTTTTAATTCAATCCCAAGTAAAGCTGCAAATATGAACTTCTACAGAAATCACCAGGTGGTATAGTAGTTTAAATGTTTTAACTCTGGTTAAATTTGAATATGTTGTTTTAAAATTAGAGGGGAAATAACTGGAATGTATATTCTGGCAGCATGTTTGTCAGGCTATAACTCAGTCCCATTTGAAACTAGAAATATCAAACCATGTGCACATACAAATGTAATGATAACCTGTATACCTGTCAAATGTTATAGCATTTGAATGAATACTGTCAAACTTTTACTAAAACTACAGAAATCATAATTTTAGGAAAGGTTTGTCTACTTACAACTCTGCTCCCATTGAACATGGGGACTTAAGACGTAGTGTATGTGCCCGCATTGGGAGCTTCTCTAAATCCAGACATTGGGAAGAAATTTGGATAAGAAATGTTAAAATTATCTCAAAATTACTGAAAATTAAATTTTGAGTAAATGCTTGCGCACCCATAACTCATCCCCCCCTAAACCTATAAATCTGATGTTTGGCACACATTTGCATGTCATTAGGTTCTGTTTACCTTCCACATTTGGTGTTAATTGAATGTGTACTTTTCAAATTAGAATGACATAATTTAAATTGAAAATTTGTCAAAATTCCACAGGTTTTTTTGCAAAAGCTCTGTGAAATTCTACAACACTGAATGATCATTCTATGGGCGTTTCATTAGTGGAAATTTATACTCCACACAGTTCTATTAAATATCTTCCCACTGACAACATGGAATGATACAGAAGGGAGAAATTCCATCCTACTTACTGTAATTTCTTTAGCTGTTTGCACCAATGTTGAGAGTGGGGCCTCTCCCTGGAGCCATCTGCTCATTTGGAGAATATTGCCCAATATATCTATATGTAGGTGTACATTGTTTGACATTCACCTACAGTGCTCTGTCATAGTTCAGGATTCACCAGCTGGAACTGGACATTTTTGAATAATAACTTAAGGTTTGTGTAATGAACCATAGATTTCAAGGTGAGACGTATGAGGTTAGGCTCACCTGGGGAACCTGCATACGTATCACCCAGTCATATGTACTCTGTTTTATTCTAACTATATGTTTTATCTGTTTAGAAAATGGCCAGTGGGAAGGCTCCACGCTGATTTGAAGAAACACCCTGGCACCAGTGTTATTTCTTAATAATGCCCAGTAAACAATAAATACCACTTTGGGGTGCCCTATTTCTTAGAATATCTTTAGACATCCTGAATTTGCATACTGACCTGCCACCATTATTTTACTCTCACTTACCAAGCAAGAGACTTTCAATACCCAACACCACTTCATGTGCCACAATGCAAGTCCCCAAACAAAACTCCTTTATAAATGTAAAATACCTGTAAATTCATTTCTGCCCAAATAGATATTGCAGCGCATTTTGCTTATCTCCAGCTTCCACTTCACACACTGGTCTCTTGCTTGGTGCACTGCTTATTTCCTGCTCAGTGCCACAGCAGATCAGGGTTTTGACACCTCACCCAATATACCAAAAAATATAAAATGAAACAAAAGAAAAAATTACTCACCATAGTAATGTTGTTTCTTCTAATGGAGTCTTGCTGTATTCTGACTATATGCAGTTAGCCTCAGCACTTGAACTGCCCTGGAGAGGAAAGGGTTAACTCTATGCAGCAGCATAGAATGTTGAGCTCAAGCTCGGTTTTCAAACCTCTGTCTCTGGTACATCTCAGTGTAACCATCAGATTCTTACGAGCAAACTAACTAGCTAACTAAGCTATGGACATTTTTAAATTTTAGGCCAAAAGGCAACAAACCTGGGTCCAGAAGACTCAAGTCGAGAACCCAAGAACAAAAGGTAGTTCAACTGACAGGGCCTGTAACTCACTAATTCACCTGGCATGACCTCATTGTTACACGTACGAAGAATACAGTCCTGCAAGACTTGCCCAAGTACCTAGAGCTACCTGGTACGGTGCTAGCTCACTATCTGTCCTACTCCAAAGGTACCGACCTCCACACACTCACTGTATCTCCCCTCCAGCCCAGATCTTCCATCCATACCCACTTATCGTTCCTTCTCCTAGTTAGAGTGATGATCTATGCCCTGCCCCTCTCTCGTTGTTGTGCTACCCCCAGCAATGCAAACTGCAAAACCTTGCACAGTAAGAATTGGAATTAACTTGGTTTAAAATGACTATAAACTGCCTTAGGAAACTATTAGTTCTTCTTCTATTCTGCTCGGGGAGTGTGGAAAAGGTGTCAGCTTTCTACATATGAATATCTGTAGCTTGCCTGAAAAGTTCGACATGGTCCAAGCCTGAGTACTACATACGGCTCCAGATATCACTATGTTTTTGGAAATATGGCTCATGAACAACATTCCCGACAAAACTATTAATATCCACGGTTATAATTTATTCAGGTGTGACAGGCCGACAAGGGGTGGTGGAGTTGCCATCTATACCAAAACCAGTCTCTGTCTCTGATATTGTTTGCACCTCTATACCGAAGGAATTTGACTGCCTAACTGTGAAATTTATTTATTTATTTATTTATTAGCTTTTGGTAACCGGGTAAGTGCCCTAGGCAACAGACCTGCCTATTTTCAGGCACAACCCGGGAGAGCACAGGACATTGGTTACAATATGCAGAAATACACAGACATAATATAGGTGTACAGGAGCAAAACAAGATATACATTGGGTAGCACAGTAATAGTTACATAAGGGTACATTTTAGGCATAGATCATAATAAGGATGTAAAATAAAGCAATTAGGGTAACCATAAGACAGCTGAGGACAGTAAAGACATCAAGGTTCATAGCCACCTAGACAAGCATATTGCAATGGAGAACATTAGTGTAGTACTCAGGGTCAGACCCCCAAATTGACCTTATCTTCTGGAGTGGCCCTCTTAATATTTACTTGTTTTAAGTCCCCTTCTGCGAGGTTTGGCATACTGGGTCACCTTCACTCCCTGTTGGAAAAAACAAACTCAGAATGCATAATAATAGGGGACTTTAATGTCAATTGGAATGATTCCTGCTCCAGCAAAATTAAGGAGTTCTGTGATGAGCGTGGCCTAACCCAGATTACGCCAGAGAATACCCATCCCAACAAGAAATCCCCTGACCGCAGCTCATTACTAGATCTTATGCTGGTTAACAAGCCACACAATATCTCTCACACAGGGGTTTTCCACAGTGAACTGAGTGACCACTGTGCTACTGCCCGTATTAGAAGCTCCCTTTACCAGCCTCCTACCTCCACTTTTAAACTAAAACAAAGTCTAAAACACTTCTGCTAACCTGCCTTCCTGGCAGACCTAGGGAATATTATCTGGCAGGATTGTTACCTGGCACCCTCTGTCTCAGAAGCCTATAATATCTTCCAAAACCTGGTACTGAAGGTGATTGATAAACATGCACTGCTTAGAAAAATCAAATCTAGGAAAAGGTCACCTGACTGGTTTACACCCACCCTAAAGAAAGCTTTGAGGGACATGGATGTACTGTGGAAAAGGGCACGGAAAACAAAATTGGATTCTGACTGGCTGGCCTTTCAGGTTGCCAGGAATGCCTGCATCAAGCTTGTTAGAACTGAAAAATCACATTATTTCCAGTTCACTCTCAAAGAAAATAAAAATTGTTCCAATAACTTCTGGAAAGTTCTTAGAGAGGTAGTAGGTCACTTGTCAGCCTCACCTTTTCCTGCCTAGATTGTGGTAGGAGACGTTTCCTACATGGACAGGGTGGACATCCTAGAAAAGCTAAATAGCCACTTTGCCACCACAGGCCTTGTATTTGATGCCTCACTGCCAGTAAAGTGAGTGTCTGCAATGATGATAATGACGGTCCTAGCCCTGTCACCACAGTTACCCCTGGGTGCTCCTCCTTTAGCTTTCATCCAGTAACCTTTAAACAGGTGGAGGACCTCCTGCTAGCCTTGGACACTAAAAAGCGTGCCGGTGCTGACCTCTTAGAACCGTTCTTTTTGAAACTTGGCTGCTATCACCTGACAGCTCCAATTGTTCACCTTTTTAATAGTTCCTTGGCTCATGGTGAATTGCCACCACTTTGGAAAATAGCGCACATTAGTACTCTTTTTAAATCTGGTGACCCAACTGACCTGAACAGCTACCGCTAGATTTCCCTTCTCCCAATCCTACCAAAGACACAGGAAAAAATTGTTAACTCTCAACTCAGAGAATTCCTTGACACCGAAAACATCCTAAACCCCACCCAATCAGGATTTAGGCCCAAGCACAGTACTGTATCAGCCCTTGCCAAAGTGCCCAATGAATGGCAAACTGCCCTGGATACTAAGCAATACATCTATGCCCTCTTTCTAGATCTTAGCAAGGCCTTCGATACAGTGGATTATCATATTCTACTTAATGTCTTGAGCAGCATCGAGGTTAACAACACTGCCTTAAAGTGGTTTGATTGTTACCTCACCAACCAAATGCAACTAATCAAAGATCAAGGGGAACTGTCTCAGTTAAAGACCCTGTCACGTGATGTGCCACAAGGCTCCATCTTGGGCTCTATTCTCTTTGCTATTTATATAAACCATATAGACTCCTGTATACTCACAAGTAATGTTCATTTATTCGCTGATGATACCATACTCTATACTACTAACACCTCCCTAGATGTAGCCCACAAGGAGCTTCAGTTAGACTTTGACATCCTTCAACACAACTTAATAAGGCTCAAGCTTCTGCTTAATGCCAAAAAGGCCATCTGGTGAAGATTACTTTTCAGGATGTGAGGATCCAGGGACCATTCATGATGGCCCTGGGGAATTCTGCTCAAGGCATCTACTATTGTCCTTCCCTGGAAGGTGGACTGCTATCAGGGAAGCCTGAAGGGAGTAGGCTAGGGACCACAGTTTCATGGCCTCTGTGCACAAGACCATGGACCAAGTGCCCCCTTGCTTGTTGATGTACCACATTGTGGTGATGTTGTCTGTCCTGACCTGCACCACTTTGTTCCTGACTAACTCTGAGAAAGTCTGAAGGGCTAGAAATACTGCCCTGAGTTCCAGGAGATTGATATGAAGGAGAGACTCTTGTTAAGACCAAACACCCTGAGCCATGAGGGCTCCTAAATGGGCTCCCCCAGCCTAGGAGAGAAGCATCTGTGGTTAGGACCATTGAGGGAGCAAGACTGAAGAATGGGACACCTTGTCTGAGGTTGTCCTGATCCAGCCACCAATGGAGAGCTTGAACCAGAGTCAGTTGGTGAGAGAGTCCTTTTTCTGAGACCGAAAGGACCTTAGGTGGAACTGACTGTCCCTCATCTGAAACCTGGCTCCTTGTACTACTGCAGTGGAAACTGCCATATGGCCTAGGAGATGAAGAAAGTGTCTTGCTGGATGAGAGACCAGAGGGAGAAATGAGGAAACGAGTTCTGTAAGGGCCTTCACCATTGCTAGTGGAAGGAAGGCCTTTGCCTGGACAGTATCTAACTCTACTCCTATAAAAGTAAGGAGTTGTACTGGTTTGAGAACTGACTTGGGAAGATTGAGGAGGAACCCCAGAGAAATAAGCAGGTTCTGAGAGATTTGGAGAGCTGACCTGACCTGGTTGGAGGACTGACCTACTATGAGCCAGTCATCCAGGTAGAGGAAGATAGATATACCCTGCCTTTTGAGAAAGGCTACTACTACTGCAAAGCACTTTGTAAAGACCCTTGAAGCTGATGTTAGGCTGAAGGGCATGGCCCTGAACTGATAATGGCCTGAAAGCAACTTGAACCTGAGGTACTTTATGTGGGAGCACCTGATAGGAATATGGAAATAGGCATCCTTGAGGTCCAGGCATGCTAACCAATCCCCTGGCCTTAGAGAGGGAAGAATTATTCCCCAAGTCACCATTTTGAATTTTGGTTTTGTGATGTGTTTGTTCAAAATTTAAGTCTAGGGTGGGTCACCACTCCCCTGTCTTTTTTGGGGTAAGGAAGAATCTGGAGTACAGACCTTTGCCCCTGTGCTATGTAGGAACTTTCTTTACAACTCTGAGAGCCAGTAGAGAAGAAACCTCTGCCTCTAGAGCAATGGTTTCTGAGATGGTTGCAGAAGGCAAGGACCTGATCCTCATTTTTGGAAATCTTTTGAAACTGAGAGCCAGTCCCTTGCTTGCTGCTTCCAGGACCCACTTGTCTGAGGTAACAAGCTTCCAGGCCTGGAAGTAGTAAGCCAGCCTACCCCCTACTGGAATAGGGGAGTCGACCCAGGCTGACACATCAGGGTGTCTGTTTGGCAGGAGCCTTGGACTAGGAAGAGGATTCAGCCCTGCTCATCCCCCTCCTACCTCTCCCTCGAAAGAACCCCCTCTGTGGGAAAGAAGAGGAAGCCTGGGCTTGGTAAAAAGGCCTGTAAAAAGACCTGCCCATGCTCCTAGACTGCTGCTTTTGATGAGTGGTTTGCCTTTCCTTGGTCTGTGCACTCCTGTAGGTGGTTCTATACTCATCCATTTTCTTTATGTAAGCATCTGTCTGCTCCCCAAACAGAGAATTACCCACCACAGGGAAATCCATGGCCTTAGCCTGGGCGTCCTGGGAAAGGCTAGTACATCTGAACAAGCAAATCTCCTGAGAGACACAGATGTAGCCCTGACTCTTGATGCCACATCATTAGAGTCTACAGCAGTGTGGAATTGTACCTTGGATGCCTCAATTCCATCAGCAGCCACCTCCTCCAGCTCTTTGGCCTGCTGGGGGGAAGCCATTTTATCCAGTCCCAGAACTGTATCCCACCTGGTCATCTGGTACTTGGCTGTGTAGGTTATATAATTAGCCTGCCTGAGCCTCAAAGAGGGTGCCAAGTAGAGTTTCTTTGCCACGACATCCATCTTTCTGGAGTTTTTACCTGGGGGGGTGAAGCCAAAGGAATATTAGCCTTGTCACAGGCTGCAGCCTGCACTACCACAACATGGCTGCAATAATTGTATAAAACTCTGTACCTGAGCCTGATAACATGCACCTCCTGTCCATTCTCTTATCCACAGGAAGGTAAAGAGTTAGGTGTTTGCAAAATCTTTTTTGTCTGTTTCCCCAAAGATTTATGAAGAGGGATAGACAATCTCTTGGACTCAGGGATGTCCATCATTTCACTTCCTCCTCAGCAGCTTCCACCATTGGGAGCTGGAGAGTATAAGACACTTATTTGTAGAACAAAAAGTGGGAAGGGGACTCAGAAAGCCTGGAAGGGGAGACACTGGAAGGCCTGTCTGGAGAGATGTCCGGTTCAATGGGCACATCAAAGGCCTCCAAAGACGATTTCATCATCGTCATCCTCGGGATTATCTTCATCTTCCTCCCATTCCACATTGTACTATGAATCCATATCATAATCTGATGGAGTCATATCCAACTGAACTGACCGTCTATCCAGCGGCAATGGTTCATACGGAACCGGGCGAAGCAACGGAACAATACTGATTGCTTTAGCTATTCCAACAGCAGTTGGAGTATGCGGTATTGGATCCGAATTGGCCAACTTCTTTTTTCTCTTAGCCGGAACCGACCCTTCAGAGTCGAATCTCCTTTTGCCTGAGGAGGTATCGACCATGTTAGTGAACACCTCCTCAGGTTCGGCCGAAACCAAACTGGGCTGGCCATCCGGATCAGTGAACTTCTTGACCTCCTTTTCCTTTAGCCTACTCAATCTTTTTTCCAGAGTGGCTTTGGGAAAATTTTACATATTTGGCAGTTTGTTTTGAGGAGGTCAAACCCTAGACAATAAACACAGGTGAGGTGGGAGTCAGCCTTGGCAAAGGCCTCCCCACACTCAGAACAGTGCTGAAACCTAGTGGGACCATTTTTTCCTTGGGTTTCTCAGACATGGCCACACTACAAAAATTACCCTTTACAGCTTTCAGGCCAGGTAATACTCCCCTATTGGTTACCAACCGTGTCACAGGTTGTGGAAAAAAACAGATGAAGTCCGTTTTTTTTTAAACTGATAGGAACCGGACACCACTACTAAATCCCAGATGAAATTCAAAAACAAAAAATGGTTTGGTTGCCAACCGGACCGACTGATAGAAAACCAAAGAAAAAACAATTTCCACAATTTACAATCTCACTACCTATCTACAACACTACCTGTATCCTAGACAGAGACTTGATACCGAAAAATAAGAAATCAGTTGAACAACTGAACGCTTTCTTCACTTTTACCAAACCGAAGCAAAGGAGAGATCTCTGGAGCAACTTCACAGTTAGGCGGAGTAAAGAATCTGATGGTTACACTGAGATGTACAAGAGACAAAGGTTTGAGAACTGAGCTCGAGCTCAACGTTCTATGCTGCTGCATAGAGTTAACCCTTTCACCTTTTCCTCTCCAGGGCAGTTCAAGTGCTGGAGCTAACTGTATATAGTTAGAATACAGCAAGACTTCATGTTGTTTGAATCTTTAACTTTGATATTTAAAACAAACAAACAAAAAAAAAAAACTCCTCCTAAAGGAATGGAAGGCCTAATATACGCTTCACTTCTGGAGGACATGCCTTGCACTGCGGCTTCCTCAAAAGCAAAATGGGAAAAAATGTTGCAAATACAATTCACAGATGCACAGTGGGGACGATGCTGGCAAACAGAACATACAGCACACAGGGATGCCTGGAGCAGGCTTATGCACAACAAAATACTTCATTCGTGGTATAGGACCCCTACCTTATGTAAAAAAAAAGCAAAAATATTAACTCAGGACACCTGCTGGAGATGAGATGCCAGCGGCTGGGAGGGGATCTATACCACATCCTCTGGCACTGCCCCCTAATATCCCCTATCTTGGAGGCATTCTCTCAGATAGCCAGTGAAACTCTCATCTCTGTATCTCCCCCTCAGCACCTCTCATGCTGCTTGGCATGAAGTCCACTGCCCCTTCTCTCACTCCTCATGAATTTAGATGGCTCATGTTACTTTGCATACAGGAGAAGTGACCCTCTTAAAAAACTGAAGACACCCCATCACACCAACCATAGATGAAATATTTCCAGCACTTACTAAAGTATATGAATTGGACAGATAGTCCCACCAGCTACTAGGACAGACGTACTCATTACAGAGATGTCGGGAACCATATATTGCATTCTTGGCACATAGGGCTGGCATAGGCTGAACAGGGGGTATTATAATATACTGGATTACAATTCATTAAAAATTTGCTGCTGGATATGACTTCCCAATACTGCATAAGTTGCATAGCGAACAGTATGTAAATAGTTAATGATGTTCAGTTGAGTATTCCGACCAGATGGCTCACAGCTTACTTTACTCTTGAATGTATAAAATGTTGCTTACTAGTGACTTAGTTACTCTGTGGTGACCTTCCTTTTCAGATATTCCCTCTGTATGGCCACTGAAAGGTACAACTTTCTGATCCCTAGGCCCTGACAATCAGTGGCAGTACCTCCTCTGGGTCGCACAGTTCATCACACTTGAAAGGTAGGTCCATTCTGTATTTCTCTAGGTTGCAGAAATGCCATTACGACTCAGTTAGACTCCCTGCTCAGAATATATAGTGGGTGATCCAGTTGTGCAGCCACGGTTTGGCTGACACCGGTATGTATCAGTAAGATCACAGACTGCAGATGTTTTGTTTTGTGTTTTGGGGTAATTGTTTCTGTAAATGTGTTATATTTTCCCCAAAAATCAACAAAACATTTAACAATGGAAAAATACAACAACTTAGTGGCCCTGTATCCATTTCCATCTCTCCTGACTGAACTTCTGGGTGAACACATGCTGAAGGGAATGGCTCGTCTCCCCAGTCCCAGCACATTAATAGTGAAAAAAAGGCTGCAGACATTAATCCAGTAATAAAAAAATAAAGACTACTAGCACAGAAAAAAAAAAGATGTACCAAGTGAAAGCCATACGTGTGTGTGTGTGTGTGTACGCGCATGTGTGTGTGCGTGTATGTCTGGGGGGGTAACCATAGCCGCAAGTACAGAAGCTGAAGTTGAACAGAAGACCACAGTTAAAACAAGCATTTGTCAATGCCGAATGTTGTCTCGCTGGCATTGGCATTGGTAGAGCAGGAGTTAGAGATGCATAATAAGAATGGCAGAGAAGTACTGAAGTGACGCCAACCCCATCCACACCCTGCAGAGACCAACAGGCATTGGGGTGTGCCTTTGGGTCATCAGCTATAATGCTCATGCCATTTTACCTCACCCTACCCTGTAGACACTGACAAGTGTTGCGGTGTGCTTTGGGGTCTTTGGGCATTATACTTACCCTATTCCATGAGGAAATGCACTGAGGTGGGTGCAGTACAGGAGAATGGGGTGAACTTTGTGGCCAAACACTGCAAGGCACACCACGATGACTGACACTGGCTGAAGGGGTTGGGGGTGGGGATGGATTGGCATAAGCATTACAGCCGATGATCCCAAATTGCACCCCTGATGCCTGTCAGTCGTGTAGGGTGGGGTGCTACAGTTGGAAACCATAACACCATAGGTGTGTGTTGGTATTTTCACTCCAAAATGTTCAACATGGGCTTTTTGTAAGCCCACCTCATGAAGAGTGGCACTATCAGTTTGTTAGCTGAAAGGTGGTTTTGCACAGCAACTATGCCATTTGGAGACACAGGGGTGAAAACACATTTTGGGCAGTATGTGGAAAATTACAACTGTATTGTTCATGAGGACATGTAAAAAAATGGCAACGTTGAAAATATGGAGTTAAAATATAAAAAATTGGTGAAGTCATCAGCGTGCATAGAAACTGTGCAACACATGTCTGTAACCTAATTATTTTGGGGATATTTTTTTAACCACATTTTTAACATAGGCATTTTGGGACCTCCCCTCATGATTAGTGGCACTGTGATTTTGTTAATTTGTCCCAAACGTTAATTTTTCACAGTGACCACACCATTTTGCAGCACAGGTGCGAAAATACATTAAGGGCAGGATGTGAAAAATGACAGCTGTACTGTTCATAAGGAGGTATGAAAAAATGCCAGTGCTGAAAATCTGGCATGAAAATATTGCAAATTTGCGAATTTACAATGGTGCATGGAAACTGTGCAATGCACACTTGTAACACAGCCATTTTATGGAATTTCATCACCAAATTTTCACCATAGGCATTTTAGGACCTCTGCTCATGAACAGTGTCACCATCATGTCCTCAAACTGTCCCGAAAACTGATTTTTCACAGCAACTGCGCTATTCTGTGCTGGACATGCAAAAACACATTTCAGCCAGGATATGTAGAATAACAGCTGTGCTGTTGATAAGGACATGTGGAAAAATGCCAATTTTGAAAATCTGGAGTGAAAATAATAAAAATTCACTAAGTTACGAGCATGCGTGGAAACTGCACAATGCATGCTCATAAAACAATCATTTTTTTGGATCTCTTTCACCAAATTTGCAACATAGGCTTTTTGAGAACCCCCTCATGAACAGTGGCACTGTCACATCATTAGTCGGTCCCCAAAGGTAATTCCGCGTAGTGACCATGAAATCACCTTTTGTGACTGAATAACGCCATGACAGTGCCTGAATTCATGAGGAGGGGTCCCAAAAATCCCATGTTGAAAATTTGGTGCTAAAATTCACAAAAATGGCTAACATATGCACCAAAGTTAAAACCCCCCTATTTATACCACTATACAGCTTACCGGCATTTTTTCAATTCGCGGTCGGCTGTGAATAGTGCAGACTTGTTTCCGGTCCACCAAAGATCGTCACACCAGATTCCGGAGGTAAGTATGGGGTGAGGAGGGGTGTGGGGAGGTAGGGTGCACAGAGGGTGGGCCTGGGTTGAGGGAGGGAGCAGGGAGACTGCAAGGGACCGTTTTCTTTTTTACAGGGCTTTAAAAAAATAAAACATTGCAGGACGGTTTTCCCTTTTCAGGTTATTTGGCACACTGGGTTGGGCTCCCAGCATGCCACCTCAGTGTTTTTTGGGGGGATGCTTTAGCCGATGGGGGATTGGGCACCCCCATCAGCATATACTGAAGGGGGGGGACAAGAGCCGAGGGGGATTGGGCATTCCTCAGCATACAACAAAGCGGGGGAGATATGCCAACACCATCAGCAACATAAAGGTGAAGGGGGATCAAAGCTGATGGGGATTGCAGCCCTGCCGGCAAAGAAAGATTGTTGGGGAACAGATGATGCCGAGGGGATTGGGCACCGCGCATATTGTAAATTGGTGGGGCTTTATGCCGATGGGGAGTGGGCTCCCCTTGGCATTGTAACAGGTGGCATCAGCAGCAGTCACTTCCGCCATGTTGCCAGCACGTAGGGAGGCATGTTGTGGTCCGCTGCATGCAGATCTTCGCTCTCATTGCAGCGGACCTTTTCTTAGATCTGGAGGTCACATGATGTCAGCGCCTGCTGCTGGCTTATTGGTGAATGAGGGACACACCTACTGATGCGTGCTCTGCATTCGCCCACAGTGACCGTGCCTCCAAATCTGCTACTAGCGCAATATGTTGGCTGCGCAAGCGTGAGCCAACATAAACAGCAGGCAGAGAAACTACTTTTTCACACAATAAATACAATACTTAAGATATTCAGCACTTTAACATAAAATCTATTTTTTAAGCATAGTAAATATAGTGCCAATTTCTAAGCACAGTAGTACCCTTCAGGGTGAGCATTATGGGATATAACAGACCTTTCAGGGGCTACGAGGCCCTCTGCCCGTGGCGTCGTGCCTCAATAGTCCCCTGGGCAGTCCGTTATGTTCCAATAGCGCCCACCCTGTATTGTTTTCTTAAGACACATTTTCAGCAGTAGAAGAGCATGAGATCAGGGGCCCAATATTCAAAACTTTGCCCGTGGACAAACTTTGCATTGCATGGCAGGCAAAATGATCTCAAAGCAAATAGCATGCAATATTCAAAGGAATAGTCCAGGGGTAAACACTGTTGAATATAGTGTGCAAACAAAGATGGGTAAACATGGCTTTGAGTGCAGTGCAAAGACAGCCCAGCAAAGAAGACAGCTCTGAATACAGCAACTAGGCAGTGCAAACAGCAACAGCAGCCTAGTGCACATAGAGGTGGAGTCAGGCACAGGTGAACTATGTGGCCACTGTGGGCACTAGCAAAGAAGTGGTGCACAAGAACTTCAATCAACAGTGCAGGCAAAATACTACAGAGCCATGTTAAGGTTCAGACATGTTTACTCAGCACAAACACATTTGCCAGGCAAGACTTTTTTGTTATATGTCATTATCATATATCAGCCCCCCTCGAGCATACCTCACCATTGCTGGCCTCAGTGCCCTAAACTGATACACCAGCTCCTCCTGCCAAGCCCAGCCAGGCCACCAGTTCTCTAACCAGGCAGCCCCCTTGGGCATACCCTGCCCTTGCTGGCCTCAGCATCCTGGACTGATACACCAGCTCCTCCTGCCTAGTCCAGCTGGGCCGCCAGCTCTCTAACCAGGCAGCCCCCTCAGACATACCTCACCCTTGTCGGCCTCAGTGCTTTGGACTGATACACTGGCTCCTCCTGCCAAGTCCTGCTGGGCCGCCAGCTCTCTAACCAGGTGAGTAGCTGACCAACACCGGGATACATCTCAGTGCCCTGATTGGACTACAGGTGGAAACCGCAGCACCCGATTGGATGCTGCAGGCACTGCCACCTCACTGATTGGTTCCCTCCCTAGTCTGAAGGACTGACTGCCGTAACTCTACCAGGGATATCTTTAACCCAGTTTTAGAAATTGTTTTGTATATGCTAACTGTTGCAGGTTTTTTTTTTTTTTTTTATTGTGGGATACTGCTTGTGACTGCATTAATTTGTACTGTTGTTCTAGTTTTTTACTGAGAGTGCTGATTCCCTGTAGTGAGCAGGCTGCGTGGTAGGGATTAATCCTCTGCCTAAAGCCCTCTAAATTCTCCCTTTGGTTTAAAATAATTCAGAACTCAATTCAGCACCACCACCTTGGTGTGCTTCTTGTCTGCTTCATTGTTCTGCTTTAACCAACCGTTGCAGAATAGAGCCAAGTGTCTGGCGCTCGCTTAGTAACCTCCCCCCCATGGCCAGTCTCTTGGTCACCCATGCCCCTACCTAGCTTAATCTCCCTTTGTCCTCTCTCCCCCAAATAAGCAAAACTAAGCCTTTTGTGTGTGCAGTACTTAACCTCCTGCCCTCCCTCCCAGGTAGTCCCCTAGAGCATACCTCGCCTTGCTGGTCTCAGTACCCTGGACTGATACACTGGCTCCTCCTTCCAAACACAGCCAGGCCACCAACTCTCTTACCAGGTGAGAAGCCGACCAACACTAGGATACAACTCAGTGCCCTGATTGGACTACAGGCTGGAACCACAGCACCAGATTGGACTCTGCAGGCACTGCCTCCTCGATGATTGGTTCCCTCTTAGCCTGAAAGAATTACTGCTGTAACTCTTCCAGGGATATCTCTAACCCAGTTTTCGGCCTCCCACCCACCCCATCCCTGCCATTCTTTAAATACACTACTTTCCCTTCCCTAACTCAGCCTCCTCAGCTAGTGGCCATCTCTGTTCCACTGCCATTGGCTAACCAATCTTGAGACCCACAACCAATAGTATTCAGCCAAAGCTGCTACTCTCCAGTCTCACCAAGCTGCTACATCGCTACTCCACAGTTGCATCAAGCTGCTACCTCGCTACTCCACAGTTGCATCAAGCTGCTACATCGCTACTCCACAGTTGCATCAAGCTGCTACATCGCTGCCCCCTCTTTGACCAGTCAGGAATGGTTCTACTGCCTAGCAAAGTACTCCTTATCATCTCCAGTGTTATCTACCTCCCCACCCAAATCTACCACACTCCATTAATCCCCCGATCCCCCACCCTCCACTACACCTACATTAACCCATACCTCCTTTACTGCGACTATCTACTTTAACCTGGTCCCACTACCCTTTCCAGCCCTGTGCCTCCCTCTTCTCCCACTCACACTTTTGGATGATTCTCCACTTAATTGCTTTCCATTCAACTCCACTTGCCCCTAGGCAGTGCTTGCTCACCTTTTAGTGCAAGCAAATACTGTCACATTACCAAATCATCACTTTTCTGCTCCTAGCAGCAGGTGACATACATCCAAACCCAGGCCCTGCACATACTGCCCCCACAACTAATTCTGCGGTCATATCCCAATGTGCCCACCACCACCACTCAAGGCAGTTCCCTTCCCCGTGGTCTGCAAGTACTTCACCTAAACATAAGAAGTCTAGCTCCCAAACTTGACCTGCTCCAGGTGCTAGCCATCCAATATGCCCGTGACATCATCATCCTGTCCAAAACCTGGCTCAAAACCAACTTGAAAAATCCTTCCATTGCTATCCCAAGCTACACTGTCACCCGTCAAGACCGTTCCAGTAGAGGCGGAGGAGTTGCCATCTACGTCGCTTCTGACATACACTTCTCTGTAGTCTTAGCCAAGGTAGAGCCTCAAGCCTACAAGGTACTAATTTTGCAACTGTCCCTCCCCTTTTCATTCCTGATTTATATTGCTGGTGCCCACTGCCGCCCTTGTACTCCATCCACATCCATCACTGACCTTATAAAAACACATTGCCTCTCTCGCACCTTCAGGTGAATAATATATTATGGGAGATTTTAATCACAACTGGCTATCTCCCTCCTTCTACGAAGCCAGGGCAGATATTTCTGCCTTACACCTTTCACAGATCATCACTGAGCCTACCCACACAAACCATAAGACTGGTAATCACTACCTTATGGACTGGGCACTCACCTCCCACTCTCACGGTATCTTCAAAGCTGGCTTACTACCTGACTCCATAAGGGACCACCATATCACCTACTTAGTCTGCAAAATCCACCGACCCAACCCCCCCAAGTTTCTTTTACAACGCTCCTATAAATCTTTCAATCTTACCCCCCTTCTGGAAGACCTAGGTCTTGCCAACTGGGGACTCTATACCACAAATAGTTCTATCGATGATGCCCTTGTATATTTCTGCAACACATTCCTCAATGTCTGGGATAGGCATGCTCCACAGAGACCCATCAGGGTCAGGGGGAACCACCTACCCAGGATTACTCCAGAACTTACAGCTTGTCAAAATGTCCATGACAAGGCTTGGAAAGCTTATAAAGCCTTGCTCCTCACAAGTGATAATAACACCTACTGTATGTTCCACAATAAATGCACCAAAGCCACTCGGCTAGCTAAAGCTGACTATTTTAGCTCCACCTTTCCCACCAATATAAATAGACTGTCCAAATTCTGGAAGGTTATTCACTCCCTCTTCTCCTTCCCCACAGCAAACCCCATCCCCCTACTGCACACAACCGACACACTTCTCTCTGACCCTCTCACAATCGCCACCTTGTTCAATACCTACTTCACCTCATGTGCTTCTACTCTCCTCCTCTCCTCCTTACCCACTGTTGCACCCCTTGCCACCTCCTTGGAAACTTTAAAACCACTTGGGCCTAACACCTTCTCTTTCACAAACATCTCTTCTACAGAGTTTCTGAATGCTTTATTTGCCCTCAACCCCTCAAAAGGCAAACCTCCTGATGGATTGGATACCAAACTACTCTACCTATCTGCTTCTGCCATTGCAATTCCTCTTTCCAACCTCCTAAACCTAGCCTTTGCCACTACAGCTGTTCCTAAGGATTGGAAACATGCCATTGTTCTGCCCCTGCCCAAAGGATGTGACCCCTCCTCCACTGAAAATTACCACCCTATCTCCCTCCTCCCAACCCTCACAGAACTCCACAAGAACACCTTGTGCTTTCCCAGGTATTCCATTTCTTTTCTGACTCCAACGTCTTCACACACTACCAGTCTGGATTTAGGAAGAACCACTCCTCTGCTAAGACTTTCTGACACCATCCTATCTGGAATGAACAAAGGTCAGACCATCACTATATAAAGTTCAGTTTTGTGGCTCCCTGTGTGAGACCTGCCCCCTTGGAGATGGCCTGGTACTGCCTTTTAAGGGGTGTTACCCCAGAGGGTCTAATGGCTGTGCTGGACCTATTTAGTAGGCCAATGGAATGCTTAGATCCGGGAGTCCTAGTTGTGCACTATAATAGTCTTGTACTGAGGGCCCTGGATTCTGTAGCTCCTGTCCGAGTTCACCCTCTCCCTCTCTGCCCTTGGCCTCCTTGGTTTGATGGGACTTTGAGGGAGTTGAGGAGAACTGGGCGAAGGTTGGAACATTGTTGGCAGAAATCTGGCCTGGAGGAGAACAGACTTAGGTTGATAGCTCATTTTTCAGACTATCAATCAGAAATCTCCCGTAAGAAGGCAGAGTTCCTGTCCAGGGAGATTGCTGCAGCAAGGAATTGACTGGTCCAGCTCTTTCAGACCATGGACAGGCTGTGCAATCCAGCCTGCCTTCAGGGCCGGAGAGCTTTTTCACAAACTAAGTGTGAGGAGTTTGCTCAATTCTTTGCAGATAAGGTGTCCTCAATCAGGTCAGAGATGTGCTTGACTCATTCAAATGAGTATGGCAGTGGCCGATGTGAGGATGCAGACATCCAGTCTATCTGGACAGATTTCAACCAGCCAGCAATCATGGATATCGTGAAGATTGTTAGAGAGCTGCAACCAACTTACTGTAGTTTGGATCCTGGTCCAACCTGCCTCTTGTTGGGGTATATGGATGGCATCGGACCGATCCTTGCCAGGATAGTCTGGTGCTCACTGGACCGAGGGGTGTTTCTAGACCCCTTGAAGGAGGCCGTGGTGACACCCCTTTTAAAGAAACCTTCCTGTGACCCAGACTGTCTAGTGAACTACAGACCTATCTCTAACCTGCCGTTTTTGGGCAAGGTTATTGAGAAGCTAGACGCGTTACAGTTTTAGAACTTTCTTACCACCCATGAAATCTATGATCCTCTCCAGTCCAGTTTCAGGAAGAGGCATAGTACAGAGACAGCATTGGTTCGAGTACTTAATGATCTCTTGATAGTGAGGGATCAGAGGAATCGTTTGATCCTGGTCCTCCTTGATCTCTCAGCAGCATTTGACACTGTGGATCATGTGGTATTGCTGGAACACCTGCGGCTGCTTTGTGGACTGTCTGGAACAGTCCTCAGATGGTTTCATTCTTTCCTCACAGGCAGAACCCAGAGGGTGGTGTTAGGGGTTTTCTCCTCGGCCCCCTTTTCCCTGCTCTGTGGAGTGCCGCAGGTTCCGGGCCGTCCCCCATGTTGTTCACAGTGTATATGTTGCCGTTAGGAGACATTATAAGGTGGTATGGGCTGAGTTTTCACTGCTATGCAGATGATACTAAGCTCTACATGTCCTTTGTACCCGAACAAAATAGTGCAGTCTCAGTCTTTAACAACTGCCTCGCCGAGATTCAGGACTGGATGAGTGCTAACTGGTTAAGACTAAATCTGGATAAGACTGAGGTGTTGGTAGTGGACCCAGGTCAGCAGGTAGAGATGTTGACTCCTGGGAAACCATTTGGCCTTGTTTCCGAGGTTAACCAGTTAAGGCCTTCTGAACTGGTGTGAAATCTGGGCATTGTGCCTGATAACAAACTGACACAAAAAGCGCAAATGTCAGCGGTTGTCAAGTCCTCATTTTGTCATCTGAGAAACATTGCCAGCCAGATAAAGCACGTTGTTCCACCTGAGGACCTTCCTGTGTTGGTCCATGCCTTAGTGTCTTCTCATCTTGATTACTGAAATGCTCTATACCTAGGGTTACCGGGGAAGGATCTCCATCGCCTGCAGCTGGTGCAGAACGCTGTGGCCAGGTTATTGACAGGGCTGTCAAGAACTAACCATATCACTCCTGTGCTGCGTGAACTGCACTGGCTGCCAGTGCGATTGAGGATCACCTTCAAGGTCATATTGCAGACCTATAAGACTACATGGACAGGGACCAGGTTACTTGCAAGACCTTCCTCGGCCTTACTCCCCCCCCTGCCCACTTCGCTTGCCGGCGAGGGATTGCTAGACATTCGCAGGGTCCATCTTCAAACATCAGGTGCTAGGGCTTTCTCTTTTGTAGCCCCAACCCTGTGGAACTCTCTACCTCATCAGATTAGATAGTGGCTGTCTGCTGAGACCTTCAAGTCCTCATTCAAAATGTATTTATTTAATGTAGCTTTTGGGGACAATATTACGTTTTATTATTGCTGCCTTTTTATCTTTATACTTTTTTTAGATTGTATATTTGATTTTATATTATGTTGTGCATGTGTGATCTGATATTGTATTGTGTATGCACTTTGGTTTTTAGAAAAGCACATTATAAATAAAATTTGATTTGATTTGAAAGGTCTAATCACCTCCGCCATCTTTGTCAATCCAGCTAAAGCTTTCAACACTGTCTCCCATCCGCTCCTGCTAACTTGCCTCTCTGCAGCTGGACTATCAGAGTCTACCAAAAAATGGTTCACTACCTACCTGATTGGCAGAACTATTGTGGGAAAAGGTGGAATGGGCTTTACTTAATGCTAAAGCCACTTATACCGAACAGGGGGAAAAGGAGGGACAGCTCTTTGTCCTCCGACACAAAAAAATGGAAGCCTCTAGACATATTGCAGCAATCCAAAATACTCCAGATGATACTCCCCTGACCAAAGCAGCAGATATTAATAAAGAATTCAAACAATATTACTCAATTCTATATAAGCGTATGCCCCTCCGCCCTCCTAAGACACAGTTGACTCATTCTTAAATAATTTACCCCTTCCCTCTCTTTCTTCCAAACAAGGGGACAAACTAACCCTGCCATTTACTGAAGTAGATATACTCAAAGTTATCAAAGACCTCCCCCTTGACAAGGCTCCAGGCCCTGATGGTTTTTCATCAAATTTCTATAAAAAGTTTTGCCCCACAATTAGCCCCTTTATTACTGACAGTTTATACTAGAATGCTCAATGAAGCAGACATCAATCCCAGAATGTTAGATGCCATGATAATTATTCTCCCCAAATCAGGCAGGGATCCCACAAAAATCTCAAATTACTGGCCCATATTCCTCCTTAATACTGATCTCAAAATTCTGGCTAAACTTCTTGCACTCAGATTAGAACCTACATTAGCTTCACTTATCACTCCTGATCAGGTAGGTTTTATGAAGGGCAGATCATCTGTGGATCACTGCAGACATCTGTCGCATATCTTTTCTGCATCCAGGGATTCCTCACAAGCTGTGGCACTGGTCTCCCTAGACGCGGAGAAGGCCTTTGACAGAGTCGACTGACAATTTCTATTTAATACCCTTCATAGATTTAACTTTCCCCAGAAATTTACTTCCTGGATCCAACCCTATACTCTACCCTTTCAGCCCGGGTTCTTTGTAATGGCTTTCTCGCCCCTCACTTCCCCTTAGAAGCTGGAACTAGACAGGGCTTCAATCTATCGCTCCCTCCTGTTCAATCTATATTTAGAACCCTTAATCGTTTCAATACAACACTCACCCAAGATTCAAGGGATTCCATTAATCTCATTAAAGAATAAGACTGTGGTTTATGCAGATGCTATTCTGCTTCACATAACCAATATTAAACCCTCCATTCAGATGTTACTTAATAAAATAAATGAGTAGTCTCCTGTCTAATTACAAGTCAAATATGGACAAATCTTCAGTTTTCCCTTTAAACCCCAAAGTAAATAAACAAGAAGTTCTTGAGCTAGGACTAAAATGGACCCCTAAAGCCATCAAGTACCTGGGGATATACCTCTCAACAACTCCATCTCAAATGTGGAAATTAAATCTAGAAGATCTCATTAAGAATTTGACTTTTGATCTTAAAAGATGGCAAAATCTACCTCTCACCTTATGGGGCCGTATAAGCATAGTCAAGATGAACAGTCTACCATGCCTCTTTTATCCCTTGAACCTCCTCAACATTTGGCTCCCAAAGGTCTGGTTTAAAATTATTCCCCCTAGCTCTGTCTCAAGGTTTCTTTGGAAAGATAAACCTCCCTGTCGGGGATACAATAAGTTAGCAGCTCCCAAACTTCTAGACAGGCTTAAACTCCCCAGTTTCAGTCTGCACCACTGGGCTAGCCATTTTAGTAAATATCTTCATTGGGAGTCCCCTTCCACTTCAGCTTACACCCCTACATGGCTTCTCACTGAAAGAGAATTAATTCAAACCTCTGGTATTAACACAACGGCCCTACTTTATCTCAAACTTAAAAAGTTACCTTCCTCTTTAAGCCAAAACCCAATAGGTCACTCGATTCAAGCTCATCTACAGATATGTTTCTCATTAAAATACGATAACACCCAGGACCTTCAGCAACCTATTTTCTTAAACCCCAACCTCAAGATAGGAGGCCATACAATCTCTACCCACTGGATCCCGCTCACTCAAGAATGTGCGGTACAGGATTTCCATAGTCCAAATAAAACTTGGCTTTCCACCACAGAAATCCTAACTAAATTTGGTCTGGCCAATACTTGGGTGTTTAAAAGTTACCAACTAAGACACATGCCTATTAACTATTTCCAGGATAGCCTCCTTTCAGATCCCCCACCAGTACGGATAACTGAAGGCAGAGCCTTTGCTTCTGCCCCTCATGCAGTGTTGTCCCTTTATACAATGTTTCCACTAATATTTTTATCTTGTGATGGCTCTTCTAAATATTGGGAGTCAATATTTCCCAACCTAGGCACAAAATGGCCGAAGATATGGGACTCCTGCCATAAGCACATTACGCAAGATCGCTTACGATTAATGCAACTACAGATTTTAAATAATACATACCTCAGTCCCTATAAACAATATAAAATGAGTAAGGCAGAAAATGTTTTATGCACCAGATGTCAACAGAGTCCAGGAACCCTTTACCATATATTCTGGGAATGTCCTAAAATAGCATCATTGTAGGAGCTCATCAAAGTTAACATAGACCTTTTACTAGGACTCCATGACTATTTTATCCCTGAGGTGTGTTTGCTGGGGGATTTTTCTTATTTTCTGTCCATGGCTAGGAATTACACATTACGATGATTACTATGTCAGTCAAAAAGATAGTCTTAAAACACTGGAAGGATGTGCTACAGCCTAGTTATTCAGAATGGTTACAGGAACTGCTTTTTAATTTACAAATGGAAAAAATAATGGCCAGCATGAACAATAGACTAACTACATACAAAAAGAGGTGGGAAACTTTGTATGTCTTGTATTCCTTGTAATTGTATCTATATCCGTAAGACTGAAATATCAGCTGTTCTTATTGAATCAAACTATATTGCTTTTCAATATACTAGTTCTATATTGGCACTCTGGGGTCGGGGGGGGAGGGTTTAGTCAAGGGAGAGCAATGGGGAGGATGGGGGGGAGGGTTGATTATTTAGGGATTTGTTTGTTATTTTTCTTTCCATGTATTTACTATCCAATGTCTTTATAGAATCTTTGTACGTTTGTTAAGGTTAACATGCTAATAAAAAATGCAACACAATTTGAATTATAAAAAATATATATTTATTGTGGATCCACAACAATGGAAATCAATTTTAAATATCTAAAAAAATAAAGATCTCTAGAAAGAATATTTACAGATATGAAAACTGGAATATTGGCTTTATGTTTCCAGGCAAAAAGCAGGCTTTTGACAATAACTTGCTGATTATCCAGTACTGCTGCTTTAAGACCCTTATTCACAACACAACAAAACAAGAATATCTTTAATTACACAAGTTAAGAATTCATTTACCTGAATTAATCAAAGATAAACTGTATACACACAACTCACTGCCACCAGTAGCTCCACATGAAGTCTGAACTATCCATTGTTTACCTGAAACAAAATGGCCACCCAGGAGGTAAAGAGTTAATAAAACTTAGTTTATGTTACCTGAACTCAGGGCTTATAGAATACTCCTTTGTTGCAAATGAAAACAACGTGCACTGAGGATGGTAGGTACAGATAAGCTGGCAGTACTTTGCATCAGGTGCCAAGACCTGAACAATGTCTTTTCCTCCAAAAGCTATATTTTCATATAGATCAGTTGTGCATCCTGAAACATAAAGGTTCAAAGTGTTTAGATAGCAATGGATTGACAGAGGAGCAAGTGAATGGGAACTGGGGTGCTTTATGCTTAAAACTGTGTCATATAGCTGCTGTATGGGGTTAGAATGAACTAGTATCAGTATAGCACACTGTGGACACACTAAGCATTATGGGAATGAAGGGATGTAGTAAATAATCATTGAAACTGTCATATTGCAGCTGTAGGGGGTTAGAATGAACTAGTATTACTCTAGTACCCTGCAGTCACACTAAGCATTATGCAACAGAACGGATATAGTAAATGATCACTGAAACTGTCATATAGCTGCTGTAGGGGATTAGAATGAACTAGAATCAGTCTAGCACCCTGCGGACACACTAAGCATTATGGGACAGAATGGATACAGTAAATTACCTTTGAAACTGTCATATAGCTGCTGTGGGGAGTTAGAATGAGCTAGTATCAATCTAGTACCCTGCAGCCACACTAAGCATTATGGGCCTGACGGGATACAGTAAATGATCATTGAAACTGTGTCACATAGGTGATGTAGGGGGTTAGAATGAAATAGTATCAGTCTAGTACCCTGTGGACACATTAACCTTTACTGGACTGAACGGATATACTAAATTTATTTATTTATCTATTTTGCTTTTGTTAACGAGTTAAGCAAACTAGATAGCCAAGTGCCTATTTTCATTTGTGACCCCGGAAATTACAAGTACAGGGGGAGTCAACAGTCATACACATTACAAACTGCAGGCACAAACAGTAGTCATGTACAGGATACAAGACTAGGAACAGCTATACCAACAACTTGGTAAGGGGACAGGCTACACAAATAAGTATTATATGGCAGTGAGGGCAAAGGAAACAGAAAGAGACAGCAGAAATACGCAGTACATGATAGGAGGAATTAGTGGAACCAATACAGGTAGTACAAATAATAACAACGAGATGACCATTGAAACTGTCATATAGCTGCTGTAGGGTGTTAGAATGAGCTAGTATCACTCTAGTACCCTGCAGTCACACTAAGCATTATGGGACAGAATGGATACAGGAAATGGCCATTGAAACTATCATACAGCTGCTGAAGGGGCTTAGAGTGAACTACTATCACTCTAATATACTGTAGTCATACTAAGCATTATGGGACTGAATGGATACAGTAAATGATCATTGAAACTATCATATACCTGCTGTAAGGGGTTAGAATGAACTAGCATCACTCTAGTACCCTGCAGTCACACTAAGCATTATGGAACAGAATAGATACAGTAAATGATCATTGAAACTGTCATATAGCTGCTGTAGGGGCTTAGAATGAATTAGGATCACTACAGTACCCTGCAGTAACATTAAGCATTATGGGACAGAATGGATACAGTAAATGACCATTGAAACTGTGTCATATAGCTGCTGTAGGGATTAGAATGAATTAGGATCACTACAGTACCCTGCAGTAACATTAAGCATTATGGGACAGAATGGATACAAGTAAATAACCATTGAAACTGTGTCATATAGCTGCTGTAGGGGGGTTAGAATGAATTAGGATCACTACAGTACCCTGCAGTAACATTAAGCATTATGGGACAGAATGGATACAGTAAATGACCATTGAAACTGTGTCATATAGCTGCTGTAGGGGGTTAGAATGAACTAGTATCACTCTGATATACTGTAGACATACTATGCATTACAGGACTGAATGGATATAGTAAATGAGCATTGAAACTGTCATATAGCTGCTGTAGGGGGTTAAAATGAACTCGTATCAGTCTAGTACCCTGCAGCCACACTAATCATTATGGGACGCAGAGATACATTAAATGATCCTTGAAACTGTCATAAACCTGCTGTAGGGGGTTAGAATGAACTAGTATCACTCTAGTAACCTGCAGTCACATTAAGCATTATGGGACAGAAAGGATACAGTCAATAACCATTGAAACTGTGTCATATAGGTGCTGTAGGGGGTTAGAATGAACTAGTATCAGTACTGAACCCTGCAGTCACACTAAGCATTATGGGACAGAATGGATACAGTAAATGGCCATTGAAACTGTGTCATGTAGTTGCTGAAGGGGGTTAGAATGAACTAGTATCACTCTAATACCCTGCACTCAATCTAAGCATTATGGGACAGAACGGATTCATGAAATGATCATTGAAACTGTCGTATAGCTGTTGTAGGGGGTTAGAATGAACTAGTATCACTCTGCCTCATCAATCTATCCTCTCAGGTCTCAGGGGGCTGCCCTGCTTAAGGCACCCACCACCCCGACCCAAATGGGTGATAGGGACTTTGCAGCCTGTTCCCCCTAGACTTTGGAATGCCCTCCCGGCCCAGATCCGTGCTGCCCCCTCACAGAGCTGCCTGCGCTCCTCCCTATGCAGTCACCTCAAACTCGCCTCGGCCTGTGGGTGCCCCAAACCCCCATGATCTCACATTATGCTCCCCTACCCTGAATATTTCCCCTTGAAATGGGGCATATGCTGTAGATAGTGTGTTGCTGCTGTAACCGCAACTGTGCCTTTTTCAACTGCACTTAGTGGTTGCTGTGGTTATATTTGAACTAAACTGTTGGCTTGTAGCCTACCTTCACCTATGTTATATTGCCCTAGAATTGAAAAATGCCAAATTTCTGTAATGTTGTACTTTTGTTGTGCACTTTTGTCCCATTTGCTGTTCTTAATATGTACCATGTCGTCCTATGTACCTCATCTGTAATTCCTGTACTTTCCCGGGTTGTACCTGAAAATAGGCAATTGTCTTGTCTAGTGTACTTACCTGGTTAACAAAAGCTAAATAAATAAATAAATAATACAATGCCCTCAATCTAAGCATTATGGGACAGAACAGGTTCATGAAATGATCTTTGAAACTGTCATATAGTTGTAACGGGTTAGAATGAACTAGTATCACTCTAGTACCTGCAGTCACACTAAGCATAATGGGACACATGGGATACAGTAAATGATGATTGAAACTGTCATATAGCAGTTGTAGGGGGTTAGAATGAACTAGTATCACTCTAGTACCCTGCTGTCACACTAAGCATTATGAGACAGAATGGATACAGTAAATGAGCATTGAAACTGTCATATAGCTGCTGTAGGGGGTTAGAATGAACTAGTATCAGTCACGTACATTGTAGTCACACTAAGCATTAAAGGACAGAATAGATACAGTCAATAACCATTGAAACTGTGTCATGTAGTTGCTGTAGGAGGTTAGAATTAGTTAGTATCTCTCTAACACCCTGCACTCAATCTAAGCATTATGGGACAGAACGGATTCATGAAATGATCATTGAAACTGTCATATAGCTGCTGTAGAGGGTTAGAATGTACTAGTATCACTCTAGAACCCTGCAGTAACATTAAGCATAATGGGACAGAATGGATACAGTAAATGACCATTGAAACTGTGTCATATAGCTGCTGTAGTTGGTTAGAATGAACTAGTATCAGTCTAGTACATTGCAGTCACACTAAGCATTATAGGACAGAATGGATACAGTCAATGATCACTGAAACTGTCATATAGCCATTGTAGGGGATTAGAATGAACTAGTATCACTCTAGTACCCTGCAGTCACACTAAGCATTATGGGACTGAAGGGATATAGTAAATGATCATTGGAACCATCATATAGCTGCTATAGCGGGTTAGAATGAACTGGTAACACTCTAGTACCCTGCAGTCACACTAAGCATTATGGGACTGAATGGATAGAGTAAATGGTAATTGAAACTGTCATAGCTGCTGTAGGGGGTTAGAATGAACTAGTATCCATCTAGCACCCTGCAGTCACACTAAGCATTATTTGACAGAATGGTTACAGTAAATGATCACTGAAACTGTCATATAGCTGTTGTAGGGGGATAGAATGAATTAGTAACACTCTAGTACCCTGCAGTCACACTAAGCATTATGGGACCTAAAGATATGTAGAAAATTATCATTGAAACTGTCATATAGTTGTTGTAGGGGGTTAGAATGAAGTAGTATCAGTCTTTGACACTGTAGTCACACTAAGCATTATGTGACAGAATGGATACAGTAAATGATCATTGAAACTGTCAAACAGCTGCTGTAGGGGGTTAGAATGAACTAGTATCACTCTAGTACCCTGCAATCACACCAGGCATTATGGGACAGAATGTAAAGAGTAAATGATCATTCAAACCGTCATGAAGATGCTGTAGTGGATTAGAATGAACAAGTATTACTCTAGTACCCTGCAGTAACACTAAGCATTATGGGACGGAATGGATACAGTAAATTATAATTGAAACTATCAAACAGCTGCTGTATGGGGTTAGAATGAACTTGTATCACTCTAGTAAGTTGTAGCCACATTAAGCATTATGGGACAGAATGGATACAGTAAATTATGATTGAAACTGTCATATAGCTGCTGAAGGGGGTTAGAATGAACTAGTATCAATCTGGTACCCTGCAGTCACACTAAGCATTATGGGACAGAACAGATTCATGAAATGATCATTGAAACTGTCATATAGCTGCTGAAGGGGGTTAGAATGAACTAGTATCACTCCAGTACCCTGCAGTCACACTAGGCATTATGGGACAGAATGTAAAGAGTAAATGATCATTGAAACTGTCATGAAGATGCTATTGGGGATTAGAATGAACTAGTATTACTACAGTACCCTGCAGTCACACTAAGCATAATGGGACAGAATGGATAAAGTAAATGACAATTGAAACTGTCATAGAGCTGCTGTAGGGGCTTAAAATGAACTCATATCAGTCTAGTACCCTGCAGCCACACTAAGCATTATGGGACTGCAGGGTTACATCAAATGATCATTGAAACTGTCATACACCTGCTGTAAGGGGTTAGAATGAACAAGTATCACTCTAGTACCCTGCAGTCACACTAAGCATTATGGGGCAGAATGGATAGAGTAAATGATCATTGAAACTGTGTCATGTAGCTACTGAAGGGGGCTAGAATGAGCTAGTATCACTCTAGAACCCAGAAGTCACATTAAGCATTATGGGAGTGAAGGGATACAGTAAATGACCATTGAAACTGCCATATAGCTGCTGTAAGGGGTTAGAATGAACTAGTATCACTCTAGTAAACTGCAATCACACTAAGCGTTATGAGACAGAATGGATATAGTAAATGATCATTGAAACTGTCATATAGCTGCTGTTGGGGGTTAAAATGAACTCGTATCGGTCTACTACCTTGCAGCCACTCTAAGCATTTTGGGACTGCAGGGATACAGTAAATGATCATTGAAACTGTCATATAGCTGTTGTAGGGGATTAGAATGAACTAGTATCACTCTAGTACCCTGCAGTCACACTAAGCATTATGGGACTGAAGGGATACAGTAAATGATCACTGGAACTCTCATATAGCTGTTATAGGGGGTTAGAATGAACTAGTATCACTCTAGTACCTGCAGTCACACTAAGCATTATGGGACTGAATGGATAGAGTAAATGATAATTGAAACTGTCATATAGCTGCTGTAGGGGGTTAGAATGAACTAGTAGAGATCCATGACTGGGATGTCAGCATACCAGGGTACACAATCTACAGAAGGAACAGGGAAGGTAAAAGAGGAGGTGGAGTAGCTCTATACATAAGGGAAGGGATCATAGCTACTGAACTAAAAAGTAAAGGTGGAGGACAAAAGGCACTCTGGGTCACCTTGGAGACAGGGAATGGCATCACAATCTGCACAGGGGTTGTATACAGACCCCCATCTCAAAGGGAGGAAATGGACAAGAAAATGGCAGAGGACATTCTCAAAATAGCTGAAAAAGGGGAGATACTGTTGATGGTGGACCTGAATATGGCAGATGTTAACAGGATAACATGTACTGCAGCCACATCCAGGAGCAGGGTTATTCTCGATGCCCTGCAGGGGGCAGGCCTTAGACAGCTAGTGTTGGAACCCACTCAGGAGGGAGCAATACTAGACCTGGTACTCTCAAATGGAGAGAGGATCACAAATTTAGAAGTCAGTAGACATCTGGGAACAAGCGACCACTGCACAGTGTGCTTCACAATGATCTCAACCATGGAGATAAGCCATACAAAAACAAGGATACTGGACTTTAGAAGGGCTGACTTTGGCAAAATGGGTGAATACCTGAAGAATGCCCTAGCAAATAACCAAAAAGAAGGGGTGGAAGAACAATGGAGAAAAATCAAAACTGCCATCATAGAGGCAACAAGCCATTGTGTGAAACAAATAAAGAAAACATAGCGGAGTAAAAAACCACTGTGGTTCTCAAAAGAGGTGGCAGGGAAGGTTAAGAAGCAAAAGGCTGCATTCAAAAAGTATAAGGAATCACAGAAGGAGCACGACAGGGAACTCTATCAATTAAAGCAGAAAGAAGTGGGGAAGGCAGTCAGAATAGCAAAGGCCCAAACCGAGGAAAAAATAGCCAACTCAGTTAAGAAGGGGGATAAAACCTTTTATAGGTACATTAGGGAGCTTAGAAGGTTAAGGGAGGATAGTGAAGATTGATAAAGGAGAGGGAGGTGGGCGGAGGGAGACAGTGAAAAGGCAGAGATACTGAATGAAAACTTTGCTCAGTATTCACAAAAGAAGAAGAGGAGGAGTTACCTAAACCAAACAGTAGAAGCACTCTGGATAGTGGGGTTGACACCAGTCCATTTACAGAAGAAAGAGTACTGAAAGAACTCTTAAAACTCAAGGTGGACAAAGCAATGGGGCTAGACGGGATTCACCCCAGAATCCTAAAAGAACTAAGGGAGGACCTAGAGAGACCAATGACCATGCTTTTTAACAAATCATGGGAAGATGGGGTGGTACCTGAGGACTGGAGTGGGTCAGATGTGATTCCCCTTCACAAAAGTGGGAGCAAGGCAGAAGCAGGAAACTACAGACCTATAAGTTTGACCTCAGTGGTAGGGGAAATGATGGAATCACTTCTGAAAGAAAGAACTGTTGAGTACCTAGAGGCCAGCAGGGCACAGGACCCAAAGCAGCAAGGATTTATAGCAGGAAGGTCATGTCAGATGACTCTAATTGATTTATTTGACTGGGTGACCAAAGTAATAGACCAGGGAGGGGCTATAGATATGGCCTACCTAGACTTTAGCAAGGTATCTGACACAGTCCCGTGCAAAAGAATAATAATCAAGTTAGCCAGCCTGGAAGTGGGTCCCAGGGTGGTAGCCTTGGTAGAAAACTGGCTGCACAACACAACACAGAAGGTAATAGTGAATGGAACACATTCTGAAGAAAGGGGGGTTACTAGTGGAGTACCTCAGGGCTCAGTACTGGGTTCAGTACTCTTTAACATATTTGTAGGTGACATAGCAGAGGGTCTGGAGGGAAAGGTATGCCTCTTTGCAGATGACACAAAGATCTGTAACAGAGTTGATACACAAAAGGGTGTAGAAAAGATGAGAAGGGACTTGGCAAGCTTGGAGGAATGGTCAGACATATGGCAACTTAGATTCAATGCAAAGAAGTGCAAAGTAATGCACCTGGGAAACAAAAACCCAGAAGAAGAGTACACAATAGCAGGAGAGGTACTAGCAACAACAAAAATGGAAATGGACCTGGGGGTAGTCATATCAGGTGATCTAAAGGTGGGTAAGCATTGTGAAAAGTTGGTAAGGAGAGCCAGGGGGATACTGGGATACATAGGAAGGGACATCATAAGTAGAAAAAGGGAAGTGGTTATCCATCTATACAGACAGTTGGTGAGACCCCATCTGGAGTACCGTGTGCAGTTTTGGAGACTTCATCTACTCAAGGACATAGACTGGATGGAAGCAGTCCAGAGGTGGGCAACTAAAATGGTGCAGGGTCTGCAGCAGAAACCATATGAAGAGAGACTGAGAGAGCTTAATATGTAAACTCTTGATGAAAGGAGGGACGGGGGGACATGATAGAAACTTTCAAGTACCTCAAGGGAATTAACAAAGTCCAGGAGGGTAGCATCTTTCAGAAAAAGGGGGCACAATTTAAAGATAGAGAGGGGACGGCTCAGGGGTAATGTGAGGAAATTTTTTTTCATAGAGAGAGTGGTGGGTACATGGAACCGCCTTCCTGAGGAGGTTGTTGGGTCTAAAACAGTGGGGAATTCAAACATGCATGGAACAGACATAAGGCAATTATAGTGGGGGTTGCAGGAAGAAGGCTGATGGTTAACTAGAATCTGCAGCTTATCCAGTAGGTAGGGAAATGGGCAAACTGGGTGGGCCAAGTGGTTCTTATCTGCCGTCAAAGTCTATGTTTCTATGTTTCTATCCATCTAGTACCCTGCAGTCAAACTAAGCATTATGGGGCAGAATGGATACAGAAAATGATCACTGAAACTGTCATATAGCTGTTGTAGGGGGGATAGAATGAATTAGTATCACTCTAGTACCCCTGCAGTCACACTAAGCATTACGGGACCTGAAGGGATACAGTAAATGATAATTGAAACTATCATATACCTGCTGCAAGGGGTTAGAATGAATTAGTATAAGTCTAGTACCCTGCAGACACGCTAAGCACTATGGGACAGAATGGATAAAGTAAATGATCATTGAAACTGCCAAATAGCTGCTGTAGGGGCTTAAAATGAAATCTTATCAGTCTAGTACCCTGCAGCCACACTAAGCATTATGGGACTGCAGGGTTACACCAAATGATCATTGAAAGTGTCATACAGCTGCTGTAGTGGGTTAGAATGAACTAGTATCACTCTACTACTCAGCAGCCACACTAAGCATCATGTGACAGAATGGATATAGTAAATCATCATTGAAACTGTTAAACAGCTGTTGTAGGGGGTTAGGATGAACTATTATCACACTAGTAACCTGTAGCCACACTAAGCATTATGGGACAGAATGGATACATTAAATGATAATTGGAACTGCCATATAGCTGTTGTAGGGGGTTAGAATGAACTAGTATCACTCCGGTACCCTGCAGACACACTAAGCATTATGGGACAGAAGGGATACAGTAAATGATCACTGAAACTGTTATATAGCTGCTGTATTGTGTTCAAATGAACTAGTTCTCTGCAGTCACACTAAACATTATGGGACAGAATGGATACAGTAAATAATCATTGAAACTGTCATATAGCTGCTGTAGTAGGTTAGAATTAACTAGTATTACTCTGGTACCCTGCAGTAACACTAAGCATTATGGGACAGAAGGTGAACAGTAAGTGATCACTAAAACTGTCATTTGCAGTTGGGGGTTTGAATGAACTAACATACTAACACACTAATTGCCAGTATATTAGGCCGTACGGTCTACTGAGCCTTCTCAAACCTCAGATCCCTAGTTGGGTGCCAAGGCCCTCCCCCCACTTGTGTTCCAGAAACCCCTATCATCCATCCCCACCCCCCTGGGCCAGGCCATCATCTGATACATCCACTTTCTGTGTCTGTCCCACCCTCTCTTGAAGCCCTCCCCTGTGGATCTCTGAACCAGCTTGCCAGGCAGTGCATTCCAAGGGTCCACTACCCTCTCAGTGAAAACCACCTCCTCTTCCCCTCACCCTTCCACCTTCCAACTTCAAACTATGCCCTCTGGTGATACCTCCCTGCTTTAGTCTAAAGATCCTCCATGTTTACCCTATTTATTCCTTGAGGTACTTGAAGACCTCAATCATGTCCCCGCTCCTCCTCTCCTCCAATGAAAACAGGCAGAACTCCTCAAGTCTGTCCTCATACGCCAAATCCCTAGTCCTTGTATCATCTTAGTTGCCTCCTCTGTACCCTCTCCAGGAGCTGTATGTCCCTCTTCAAGTGTGGTCTCCAGTACTGTACACAGTACTCAAGGTGTGGTCTAACCAGTCCATTGTACAGCGGCAGAATCACTTCCCTGCTCTAGAGGTGATCCCCTTACGATGCATTCCAACATCCTGTTTGCCTTGCTAGCCGCTCTCCTGCACTGCTCAGAGTTATTCATTCATGCATCCACCATGACCCCTAAGTCTTTTTCCCCTATTGATGCCTCCAGCCCCTCCCCTCCTAGGGTGTACCTGTGTTTAGGGTTTCCCCACCCAAGATGTAACAATTTGCACTTGGTGATATTGAAATTTAATTTCCATGTGTGAGCCCAGCTTTCCAGGGTGTCCAGGTCCCCTTGCAGGGCCAACCTCCCCTCTTTCCCCTCAACTACTGCTCCCATCTTGAAGTCATCAGCAAAGAGACTCATTTAACACCCTATACCCTCCCTGATGTCCGATATGTATGCATTAAACAGGATCGGACCCAGGACCGAGCCCTGTGGTACCCCACTATCGACCACTCTAGGGTTCGAGAGCTCGAGAACTAGAATCAGTCTTGTACCCTGCAGTCACGCTAAACACTATGGGACAGAATGCATACAGTAAATAATCATTGAAACTGTCATATACAGGTAGCTGCTGTAGGGGATTATAATGAATACATAGAAACATAGATTTTGACGGCAGATAAGGACCGCTAGGCCCATCTAGTCTGCCCATTTCCCTACCTACAGGATAGGCTGCAGATCCTAGTTAACCAACAGCCTATTTCTTCCTACCCCCCACAAGAATTGCCTTATGTCTGTCCCATGCATTCTTGAATTTTCCCACAGATTTAAAACCCACAACCTCCTCAGGAAGGCTGTTCCATGCATCCACTACCCTCTCTGTGAAATAATACTTCCTCACATTGCCCTTGAACCTCCCTCCTTCTGTCTTTAAATTGTGTCCCCTTGTTCTTGCAAGTCTTTTTTTCTGCAAAATGCTACCCTCTTGGACTTTGTTGATTCCACTGAGGTACTTAAAAGTTTCTATCATGTCCCTCCTCTCCCTTCTTTCCTCAAGGGTATACATATTAAGCTCCTTTAGTCTCTCCTCCTCGGCTTCTCTTGCAGACCCTGCACCATTTTAGTTGCCCTCCTCTGGACTGCCTCTATCCTGTCTATGTCCTTGCGGAGATGGGGTCTCAGAACTGGACACAGTACTCCAGATGGGTCTCACCGACTGTCTGTACAGAGGATAACAACTTCCTGTTTTCTGCTGCTGATGCCTCTCCCTATACATTCCAGTATACCCCAGCCTCCCTACTGCCTTCTCACATTGCTTGCTAACCTTAAGGTCATCTGATATGATTACCCCAGGTCCCTTTCCTGTTTTGTTGTTGTTACTCCCCACCCATTGTGTATTCTTCCCTGGGTTCTTGTTTCCCAGTTGCATTATTTGCACTTCTTTGCATTGAATCCTAGCTGCCATACTTGACCATTCCTCTAACCTTGCCAAGTCCCTTTTCATCCTTTCCCGCACTCCTTGTGTATCAACCCTGTTGCAGATTTTTGTGTCATCTGCAAAGGCATCATTTTCCTTCCAGTCCTCTGCAATGTCACTGATGAAGACATTAAAAGGACTGGACCAAATCTGAACCCTGCGGTGCCCACTAGTAACCGACACTTTCTTCAGAATGGACTCCATTTACAATTACCTTCTGTGTCCTGTTGTTCTGCCAATGTTTAAGCAGGCTACCACCCTGGGTCCCACTCCAGGCTGGTTAATTTGACTATTAATCTTTTGTGTGGGACTGTGTCAAATGCCTTGCTAAAGTCTAGGTAGGCCATGTCCACAGCCCCTCCCTTGTCTACTACTTTGGTCACCAAGTCAAAGAAATCTATTAGATTCATCTGACATGACCTTCCCGCTGAGAACCCATGCTGCCTTGGGTCCTGTGCTCCACTGGCCTCTAGGTACTCGTCTATTCTTTCCTTCAGAAGTGACTCCATCACTTTCCCTACCACAGAGGTCAGACTGACAGGTCTGTCATTTCCTGCCTCTGTCTTGGACCCACTTTTGTGAAGGGGAATCACATCCGCCTTCCTCCAGTCCTCGGGTACCACACCATCCTCCCATGATTTATTAAAAAGAGTAGCCAGTGGTTTCACTAGTTCCTTCCTTAATTCTTTTAGAATTCTGGGGTGAATTCCATCAGGACCCACTGCTTTGTCCACCTTCAGTTTTAGGAGTTCTTGCAGAACCCTTTCTTCTGTGAAAGGACTGGGATCGACCCCCCTATCAAGAGTGCTTCTGTTAATTGGATTAGCACTTCCCTCCTCTTTGAGAATACTGAGCAGAAATATTTGTTCAGTATTCCTGCTTTTCACTGTTCCTCTGCCCACCCACTGTTCATTCTATTCAGCCTCACTATCCCTCCTTTGTCTTTCACGCTCACTGATGTACCTATAAAGGTTTTATCTCCCTTCTTAACTGAGTTGGCTATCTTTTCCTCAGTTTGGGCCTTTGCTATTCTGACTTCCCTCCTGCTTCCTTCTGCCTTAACTGGTACAGCTCTTGTCCTGCTCCTTCTGTGTTTCTTATACTTCCGGAATGCTATCTTTTCTTCCTGACTTTCACAGTCACCTCTTTTGAGAACCATAGTGGCTTTTCTTTCGTTTTGATTTGTTCATTTGCTTCACACAAAGGCTTGTTGCCTCTGTGATGGCAGTTTGATAATTCCCCATTGTTGCTCACACCTCCTTCTAGCCTGTTTCTAGTGCTTTTCTGAGGCACTCCCATCTTGCCAAAGTCAGCCCTCCTAAAGTCCAGTACCCTCACTTTTGTATGGCTTGACTCTGTAGCTGAGTTTAATGTGAACCACAATGTTTGATGGTCACTTGTCCCCAGATGGCAACCCACTTCTAGATCTGAGATCCTCTCACTTCCCCTGTTTGAGAGTATGAGGTCTAAGATTGCTCCCTCACGAGTGGGTTCTGAAACTAGCTGTCTAATGCCTGCCACCTGTAGGGCATCAAGAATGGCCCTGCTCTTGGATGTGGCTGCAGCAAATGTGCTCCCAGTTAACATCTGGCATATTCAGGTCTCCCATCAACAGTATCTCCCCTTTCTCTGCCATTCTAAGAATGCCTTCTATCATATCCTTGTCCATTCCTTCCCCCGACATGGGGGTCTGTACACAACCCCTGTGCGGATTGTGGTGCCCTTTCCAGTCTCCAAGGTGACCCACAGTGCCTCCTCTCCTCCCTGTTTACTCTTTTGTTCAGTTGCTTTTATCCCTTCCTTTACATAGAGAGCTACTCCTCCCCCCTTTGCTTCCCTGCCTATCTCTCCTGTAGGTTATGTACCCTGGTATGTTAACATCCCAGTCATGATTCTCTGTGTACCATGTTTCTGTGACTGCTACAAAATCCAGGCATCCCTCTTCCATTAAGGCCATCAGCTCAGGGAGCTTGTTGCCCAGACTACGGGCATTGGTACTCATTACCCTCCATTTCCTGATGGCCTTACTCCCTTTTGCCCCATCCCTGTCCTTCTTGCCTTTGTCACTTTCTTCATTTACCCCTGCCCTTCTCCTTATCGACACCTCTATGTTGGTGTTTGCCGCACTTACTACCGTGATTATTTTGTGGGGGCTAGAATTTTCCTGCTCCTTTCCAGTGCCTCCCCCCTTGGCTAGTTTAAAAGCTTGCCAATGAAGCATTTAAACCTATCACCTAGGATCCTGGTTCCCTTCCCAGACAGATGCAGCCCATCATGCCAGTATAGACTTGCATCACTCCAGGTAGACCCCCAGTCCCCAATGAAGCCAAATCCCTGAGCTCCACACCAGTTTTTCAACCACTGATTGAATCCCATGGTGCGGAACACCCTAGCCTCTCCTATGCCATAGATAGGTAGCACCTCCGAGAAGGTTACCGTGCGTGCTACTTGACTAAGGCCCCTCCCCAATTCCACAAACTCTTCCTGCACTTCTCTAATCCCTTTCTTAGCCAGGTCATTTGTCCCTAGGTGGACAATGACATCCAGCTCCCTCCCCTGTGCAGCTGCTCTGGCAATCCTGAGGATTCGCTTCCTGTCCCTGCAAGCCATGGTGCCAGGCAGGCACCTTACCTCCCTCTCCCCTTCCTCCCCCAGTTCTACCTTCCTAACAATGGAGTCCCCCACCAGGAGTTGTTTCCTTCCCCTGCAGGGTCCCCTGCCACCCTCCTGTGGGTCTCCTTTGTGGAGGTTCCCAGCATCCTCCTTGGTCTCCACTGTGGGTGCCTCCATAGAGGAACCACACTTTGCCAGAATGGCATAGGAATTGTGGAGAGGTACAACTGGAGGGATGCACCTCTGTTCCACCACCCTCACCCTCCCTGAGCCCACTGTGGTCCAACCACTCCTCTTTCTTGGCAACCTCTGAGGCAACAGCAGTGGCACTGGTGGTCCCTGGATGGAAGAGGAGGTCCCACAAATACTGGCCAACTCAGCCTGGAGATGAGCAACCTCCTCCCTCAGCCCAGAGAGGTGCTTGCAGATGGGAGAACACCGCATCCTCCAGAACATCTCCTGGAAGACTGCTGCTCCACAGCCACTGCACTGCACCACTCCAATCATGTCTTATTTCTGACCCCTTAACTGTTTGCAATCCTTACTCTTTCCTCTGTTTTTTTCTCTCTCTCCTTACTTTCTGCCTGTGTGCCCTTTAAGCTCCTGATTGTCCTGTTCTGAGACAAGAATATCCTATATTTCGCAGCAGACCACTTACTTGCTCAGAGGCAGACCTCCAGCAGCTAGAGGGGGCCAGAGAGCTACTCTTGCTCTTCTAGGATGGTGGGTCCTTGGTGGTTCTGTGATCACTCACTTCCTGCCCCTAAACAGGAAGTTCCTGTTGTCAGTCAAATTCTGTGCCTATAAAAATAGAACTTGCTTTGGGTGGGGGTGGAGGGGAGGATGGAGGGCAATATAGTCCCAGCAGAAGTTCAGTCACACAGCAGTCCTTTCTCCTGGTGTCTTCTGCCAAGCTATTAGCAGAATCTTTCTAAAGGCAGTCTTTAAATGTAGCTTCCTTCTAGCTAAGCCACTCCCCCACTTACCAGATCTTTCTACAAGTAATTTAAACCTCACAGCAGTTAAGTCCTTTCAGTCACCTGAGATTTACACCTAGATAACTCTTCAGATACCCATTCAGTTCAGTTAACCCAAACACACACTTTTTTTTTTGTATGTTAGTTTTTTTACCCTAAATTAAAAGTCAAATACAAAAGTTCTTCTACTTTAGTCCCAGCAGAGAAGTTCAGTCACACAGCAGTCCTTTCTCCTGGTGTCTTCTGCCAAGCTATTGTATTACTCTAGTACCCTGCAGTCACACTAAGCATTGTGGGACAGAATAGATACAGTATATGATCATTGAAACTGTCATATAGCTGCAGTAGTGGTTTAGAATAAATTAGTATCACCATTGAACCCTGCAGTCACACTAAGCATTTTGGGAGAGAATGGATACAGTAATTGATCACTGAAATTGTCATATATCTGCTGTAGGGGGTTAGCATGAACTGGCATCACTCTAGTACCCTGCAGTCACACTAAGCAGTATGGGACAGAATAGATACTGTAAATGTTTATTGTAACTGTCTTAAAGCTGCTGTAGGGAGTTAGAATGAACTAATATCACTCTAGTACCCTGCAGTCACACTAAGCATTATGGGACAGAATGGGTACAGTAAATAATCATTGAAACTGTCATATAGCTGCTCTAGGGGGTTAGAGTGAACTGGTATCACTCTAGTACCTGCAGTCACACTAAGCAGTATGGGAGAGAATGGAAATGGTAAATGATCATTGAAACTGTCTTAAAGCTGCTGTAGGGGATTAGAATGAACGAGTATCAGTCTAGTACCCTGTAGTCACACTAAGCATTACTGCACAGCATTTATACAGTAAACGCTTACTGAAACTGTCATACAGCTGCTGTAGGGAGTTAGAATGAGCTAGTATCAATCGAGTACCCAGCAGTCACACTAAGCATTATGGGACAGAATGGATACAGTAACTGATCACTGAAACTGTCATATAGATGCAGTAGTGTTTAGAATGAACTAGTATCACCGTTGAACCCTGCAGTCACATTAAGCATTAAGGGACAGAATGGTTACAGCAAATAATCATTGAAACTGTCATACAGCTGCTGTAGGGTGTTAGAATGAACTAGTATCACTCTAGTACCCTGCAGTCACACTAAGCATTATGGGACAGAATGGGTACAGTAAATGATCTTTGAAACTGTCATATAGCTGCTGTAGTGGGTTAGAATGAATTAGTATCAGTCTCGTACACTGCATTCATGCTAAGCACAATGGGACAGAATGGATACAGTAAATATTAATTGAAACTCTCATAGAGCTGCTGTAGGGGGTTAGAATGAATTAATATCAGTCTAGTACACTGCAGTCACTCTAAGCACTATGGGACTGAATGGATACAGTAAATGATCATTGAAACTGTCATATAGCTGCTGTAGGGAGTTAGAATGAACTAGTATCAATCTAGTACCCTGTAGTCACACTAAGCAATATGGGACAGAATGGATAGAGTAAATGATCTTTGAAACTGTCATATAGCTGCTGTAGGGGGTTAGAATGAACTAGAATCACTCTAGTACCCTGCAGACACACTAAGCAGTATGGGACAGAATGGAAACAGTAAATGATCATGGATACTGACTTAATGCTGCTGTAGGGGATTAAAATGAATGAGTATTGATCTAGTACCCTGCAGTCACACTAAGAATTATTGGACAGAATGGATACAGTAAATGCTTACTGAAACTATCATACAGCTGCTGTAGGGAGTTAGAATGAAATAGCATCAATCTAGTACCCTGCAGTCACCCTAAGCATTATGGGACAGAATGGATACACTAAATGATGATTGAAACTTTCGTACAGATGCAGTAGGGTTTAGAATGAACTAGTATCACTGTTGAACCCTGCAGTCACACTAAGCATTATGGGACAGAATGGGTGCAGTAAATGATCACTGAAACTGTCATATAGCTGCTGTAAGGGGTTATAATGAACAAAGTATCACTCTAGTACCCTGCAGTGACAGCAAGCATTATGGGACAGAATGGATACAGTAAATGATCATTGAAACTGCCATGCTGCTGCTGTAGGGGGTGAGAATAAACTAGTATCAATCTAGTACTCTGCAGTCACACTAAGCATTATGGGACAGAATGGATACAGTAAATGATCATTGAAAGTGTCATACAGCTCCTGTAAGGGGTTAGAATGAACTAGTATCACTCTAGTACCCTGCAAACACACTAAGCATTATGGGACAAAATGGATACAGTAAATGATCATTTAAACTGTCATATAGCTGTTGTAGGATGTTAGAATGATCAAGTAGGTTCAGCCCTGTGGTGCAGAGGGTTGAGGCACTGGATGCCACACCTCGCACCACACCGCGATCCGGGTTCTGGAGAGAGCTCGGGTGCCAGGGGTTTGCAGGGGAGGGAGTAGATAGAGCTCCCGATAGGCAGCTCTTTTCTCCCAGGCGGAGGATTGGGTGGAGTCCGGAGTTCCAGCAGCAGCCTGTGGTAATTGGTGGTGCTGCAGAATCCTGGACCGCATGTAGCAGTGTGATTGACGCTGGCAGGTTTGCTGTGCACCGCCATGGTGTCAGTGGTGCACATGCAGGAGGGAGGGAGGATGGGAAACTTAGGAAACTAAAATCAGGAAAACCCCTTAGGTCCTTGGATCGGCGATGGCCCGCTGGCCTCTGGCCACACGCCCAATGCTGGACATCCATCACCGTCTCTTTGATATCCTGCAGGGCTAAGTCCCCCGGGGCTCTGCCAGAACCATAATGCCTCTGAGGTTGGTGGAGGCCACAGCAGGCAGAAGAGTTACAGGGCAAGTAGTGGCCTGAGAGAGATCCAAGGTCCCAGAGGAGATGAAGAGAAATTGAAGAAAAGAAAAAAACAAGACTGAACTAGTAACACTCTAGTACCCTGCAGTAACACTAAGCATAATGGGACAGAATGGATATAGTAAATGATCATTGAAACTGTCATATAATAGCCGTAGGGGGTTAGAATGAACTTGTATCAGTTTAGTACCCTGCAGTCACGCTAAGTACTATGGGACAGAATGGATACAGTAAATGATCACTGAAACTGTCATATGGCTCCTGTAGGGGGTTAGAATGAACTAATATGTTTCTAGCACACTGTGGACACACTAAGCTTTATGGGGCAGAATGGAGACAGTAAATGATTATTGAAACTGTCATATAGCTCCTGTAGTGGGTTAGAATGAACTAATATGTTTCTAGTTTCTACTACACTGTGGACACACTAAGCATTATGGGATAGAATGGATAGAGTAAATGATCATTGAAACTGTCATATGGCTGTTGTCGGGGTTAGAATGAACTAGTATCATTCTAGTACCCACCAGTCACACTAAGCATTATGGGACAGAAAAGATACAGTAAATGATAATTGAAACTGTCACATAGCTGCTGTAGGGGTTTAGAATGAACTAGTATCAGTCTAGTACCCTGCAGTCACACTAATCTTTACAGGACGGAATGGATACAGTAAATGGGCTGGCAGTGTAGTCTAGAGGTTAGAGGAATGAGGTGTAAACGAGCTTGGTACATCCAGCAGACCAGACCTGAGTTTGATTCTCACAACCTCCACTTGCATACTGTGTGACTCTGAGCAAGTTACTTAACCGTCCAATGCTCCCAGGTCACCCCTGAGAACAGGGACTTGTGCCTAGTGGGCCTTACCCGGTTACCAAAGACTAAAATAAAAAAAATTAAAAATGACCATTGAAACTGTCATATAGCTGGTGTAGGGGGTTAGAATGAACTAGTATCAGTCTAGTACCCTGCAGTCATGCTAAGCACTATGGGACAGAATGGTTACAGTAAATGATCATTGAAACTGTCATATAGCTGCTGTAGGGGTTAGAATGAATTAGGATCACTCTAGTACCCTGCAGTCACACTAAGCATTATGGGACAGAATGGATAGAGTAAATGATCATTGAAACTGCGTCATATAGCTGCTGTAGTTGATTAGAATGAGCTAGTATCAGTCTAGTACCCTGTAGTCACACTAAGCATTATGGGACAGAATGGATACAGTAAATGACCATTGAAACTGTTATACAGCTGCTGTAGGGGGTTGAATGAACTCGTATCACTCTAGTAACGCCCCCTGGGACACGCCTGCACTGCTTCAATAGCTAAAGCACAGAGATGATCTCTGGCATAAAGCAGTGTCATCCGGCATGCAGGCGGACAGGCAAGCCTATAAAGCGGCTCGTGACAGATGCACTTGGGCCATTAAACAGGCCAAATCGGGCTACTACAAAACGAACTTTGCCTCCTCCTGGGGGATGCTTGGTAGTTCTGAGATAATATCAAGGAACTAAATGGCAAATCCCGGCCCCCCCACTTACTGTAAACAATGTCCCTACCACCGACCCACTGGCCATCGCCAGCTGCCTCAACTCATCATTCTCTGACCTTAGTGCAGTACTTCCAAATAACTTCTTCGACACCACTCCTGCAGCCCCGCCCCCAAACACCCAGCATCCCCCCCCTTCCATCTCAGGGTGATCTCTACTAATGAGGCAAGGTCCTTTCTCATGAAAACACTCAGTGGCTCTTGCTATTGCAAAGATTCTTCTGATATGGGAATCCTACATCTAGTACTAGATACAGTCCTCTCCCCACTGACTGACCTCATTAACCGCTCCCTAAGTCTGGGGCAGTTCCCCGCAGCCTGGAACACTGCCACAGTCACCCCAATACTGAAGAGTGGTGACAGCACCTCCCCAATAACTACCGTCCCATATCCATTCTCCCACCACTCTCAAAAGCTCTCAAAAAAATTATAGCCACCCAACTCACTGAGTACCTACTTGCTCATAACCTACTTTGCAGGGAGCAGCATGGCTTCAGATCTGGGCACAGTACAACTACGGCTCTCACTGAGTTCTCTAATTTTATTCACTCTGCCCTGGATAGAAAACACCTAGCTGGAGCTGTCTTCATTGACCTGTCAAAGGCTTTTGATACAGTCTCCCAACCCTTACTCTTCAGCACACTCCACCACATAGGTCTGTCCCAAGGACCCAGCTCCTGGTTTACCAGTTACCTCACAGCTAGCTCACAATGTGTCAAAATAAACAACATCCTCTCAACCACCCTGCCAGTCCACTCTGGGGTTCCCCAGGGCTCCATCCTCGGCCCTCTATTATTCAGCATCTACCTAAACACCTTACCCAATTCCTGCTCCAGCAACCTACTACTCTATGTGGATGACGCGGTTCTTTTTGCCTCACACCTAGATCCCACAGCATTGCAGTCCTCCCTCCAACACGCATTTAACCAGATCGAAAACTGGTTCATAGACTAAAGACTTAAGGTAAATGTAAAAAAGACAAAGACTATGCTCTTTGCCCATCGACAGAATAAGGCCTAGAATGCGCAGCTAACAATCCTCTCCCACTCTCTCCTTCCTCTAGAACCGGTCCATAAATTTAAATACTTGGGCCTTACATTAGATTCCAGCCTCTCCTTCCATTCACACATTGACACTCTATCAGCCATAAATGTCCATATAGGCCTATTGTATTGGCACAAGGATTGCCTACATCCGGAAGCCCTTAATCTGGCTGTCACCTCCTCAGTCCTCTCCCTAGTCAATTATGGGCTCACTACCTACTCGGCTGCTGACCACACAACCCTTAACAAAATCCACCTTGCCATAAACAAAGCATGCAGACTCCTCACCGGGGCAGACAAGCATACCCATACCTGTACCCTATATGCCCTAACAAATCTCTTTACCCTGGATGAAAGGCTATTTTATCAAACATGCCTCCTCATAAAGAAAATACACCTGGGGCTTATCCCCTTGAGGGTTTCTGCCTCTCTTCTATCCTCCCATGCCTTGGTGAACACCTGCACTGCCAACCGACAGGTGTGGTCCATACCGAGGGTTAGAACCTCCTTAGCTCAAAGGTCATACTCACACAGGGCCCCAGCCTGGTAAAATTAACTTCCTTCTGATGTCTTCTCCATCTCCAAATTAGGACTTTTCAAGTCAGCCCTCAAAGAGCACATTCTCGCTTCATGGCACTGCCAGTATTTATTTTATTCATTATTATTTATTATTTATTTATAATTATTTATTATTATACCAGCTAGTGCTGGGTCATCTATCTATCATCTTACGGGACCACCCCACCACTGAGCTCCTACCGATAGGGCTACCAAACATTACTTATTAACAATGCCTCCTTTGGCTGCATTCACAAGGTATCTGTCTAATTCTCTACTTTGCTGTAAATATCAAACCTGTTACTCCCTCCCTCTATCAGCAAACTTATTGTTCTCTTGTAAACTGCAAAATACAGCTCTCACTAACACGTTCAATGCAATGTATAGCTGATCTTGATTCTGCAATGTCGATTAACTAAAAAAAATGTAACCTTTAGCTGCCATTCTATGTCAATATGTATTAAGTCTTTATGTTTGTTTTTCTGACGTGGACCTTTGTAAATGAGTCCCTGACTCAAAGGTTGTGATCCTAAAGTTTGTTAAATAAATAAATAAATAGTACCCTGCTGACCCACTAAGCATTATGGGGCAGAATAGATACAATTAATGATCATTGAAATTGTAATATAGCTGCTGTAGGGTGTTAGAATGAACTAGTATCACTCTAGTACCCTGCAGTCACACTAAGCATTGTGGGACAGAATGGATACAGTAAATGAACATTGAAACTGTCATATAGCTTCTGCAAAACAGGGTACTAAATGAGAAAAAGGCCAAGGTAGAAAGGTCAGTGGGGATGCTGCTGCAGAAGGCAAAGCCATCAAAAAATGGAGAGCAATGAGTACCAATGCCCATAGTCTGGGTAACAAGCTTCCTGAATTAGTAGCCTTGATGGAGGAGGAACATCTGGATATCATGGTAGTCACAGAAACTTGGAACACACAGAACCATGACTGGGACGTAAACATACCAGGATACACTATCTACAGGAGGGACAGGGAGGGTAAAAGAGGAGGAGGAGTAGCTCTCTACATAAGGGAAGGAATCAAAGCAACAGAACAAAAAGGTAAACAGGGAGGAGAAGAAACACTGTGGGTCAATTTGGAGACAGGCAATGGCACCACAATCAGCACAGGGGTTGTATACAGACCCCTCTCAGGGGGAGGAAATGGACAAGGAAATGATAGAAAGTATACTTAGAATGGCAGAAAAAGGGGAGATATTGCTGATGGGGGATATGAATATGCCAGATGTTAACTGGAGTGCAGTTGTAGCAGCCACTTCTAAGAGCGTGGTTATTCTAGATGCCCTACAGGGGGCATGCCTTAGATAACTAGTATTGGAACCCACTCAAGAGGGAGCAATCTTAGACCTGGTTCTCGCAAATGGAGATGGAGAGAGGATCACAGATGTAGAAGTGGGTAGCCATCTGGGAACTAGGGACCATAGAACAGTATGGTTCACAATAAACACAACAATAGAGTCAAGCCATACAAAGGCAAAAGTACTGGACTTCAGGAAGGCTGACTTTGCCAAAATTGGTGAGTACCTAAGGAATGCACTAGCAAATGGGCAGGAAGGAGGGGTGGAAGAACAATGACAAATAATAAAAACTGCCATCACAGAGGTAACAAGCCCTTGTGTGAAGCAAATAAACAAAACAAAATGATGCAAGAAACCAGTATGGTTCTCAAAGGAGGTTGCAGTGAAGGTTCAAGAGAAAAAGAAAGCATTCAGAAAGTACAAGGAACCACAGAAGGAGCAGGATAGAGAATTGTATCAGTTAAAGCAAAAGGAAGCTAGGGAGGCAGTCAGAATAGCAAAGGCCCGAACCAAGGAAAAGATAGCCAACTCAGTTAAGAAGGAGATAAAACCTTTTTTTAGGTACATCAGGGAGCAAAGGAAGACCAAGTGAGGGATAGTGAGGCTTAATTGGGGGGGAGAGGGTGACGGTGAAAAGGCAGAGATACTAAACAAATATTTTTGCTCAGTATTCACAAATGAAGAGGGGGAGGTACCTAAACCAAACAATAGAAACACTCTGGATACAGAAGTTGATACCAGCCCATTTACAGAAGAAAGGGTTCTGAAAGAACTCTTAAATCTGAAGGTGGACAAAGCAATGGGGCCTGATGGGATTCATCACAGAATTCTAAAAGAACTAAGGGTAGAACTAGTGACACCACTGACTACCCTCTTTAACAAATCATGGGAGGATGGGGTGGTACCTGAGGACTGGAGGAGGGCAGATGTGATTTCCCTTCACAAAAGTGGGAGCAAGGCAGAAGCAGGAAACTACAGACCTGTTAGTTTAACCTCAGTGATAGGGAAAATGATGGAATCACTTCTGAAAGAAAGAATTGTCGAGTACCTAGAGGCCAGAGGGGCATAGGACCCAAGGCAGCATGGATTCACAGCAGGAAGGTCATGCCATACAAATCTAATAGATTTCTTTGACTGGTTGACCAAAGTAGTAGATCAGGGAGGGGCTGTGGACATGGACTACCTAGACTTTAGCAAGGCATTTGACACAGTCCCACACAAAAGATTAATACACAAGTTAGCCAGCCTGGGAGTGGGTCCCAAGACGATAGCCTGGGTAAAGAATTGGCTGGAGAATAGGACACTGAGGATAATAGTAAATGGAGTCCACTCTGAAGAAAGGGGGGTTACTAGTGGGGTACCGCAGGGTTCAGTATTAGGACCGGTCCTTTTCAATGTCTTTATAAGTGACATTGCAGAGGGACTGGAAGGAAAAGTATGTCTCTTTGCAGATGACACAAAGATCTGCAACAGAGTTGATGCACAAGGTGGGGTGGAAAGGATGAGAAGGGACTTGGCAAGGTTAGAGGAATGGTCAAATATATGGCAGCTTAGATTCAATGCTAAGAAGTGCAAGGTAATGCACCTAGGAAATAAAAACCCAGGGGAAGATTACACAATGGGGGGTGAGATACTAACAACAACAAAAATGGAAAGGGACCTGGGGGTAGTCATATCAGATGACTTAAATGTGGGCAAGCAATGTGAGAGGGTAGTAAGGAGGGCTGGGGGGATACTGGGATGCATAGGGAGAGACATCACCAGTAGAAAACAGGAAGTTGTTATCCCTCTGTACAGACAGCTGGTGAGACCCCCATCTGGGGTACTGTGTGCAGTTCTGGAGACCCAATCTCTGCAAGGACATAGACAGGATGGAAGCTGTCCAGAGGAGGGCAACTAAAATGGTGCAGAGTCTGCACTGGAAGACATATGGAGAGAGACTAAAGGAGCTTAATATGTTTAGCTTTAAGGAAAGAAGGGAGAGGGGGGACATGATAGAAACTTTCAAGTACCTCAAGGGAATCAACAAAGTCCAAGAGGGTAGCATCTTTCAAAAAAAGAGGTGCGCAAGAACAAGGGAGCACAATCTGAAGATGGGGGGGGCGGCTCAGAGGTAATGTAAGGAAGTATTTTTTCACAGAGAGGGTTGTGGATGCATGGAACAGTCTTCCAGAGGAGGTTGTGGAGTCAAAAACAATGGTTGAATTCAAGCATGCATGGGACAGTCATAAGGCAATTCTAGGGGGTTGGGGTAGAAAGAAGTAGGCTGCTGGTTAACTAAGATCTGCAGCTTATCCATTAGGTAGGGAAATGGGCAGACTGGGTGGGCCAAGTGGTCCTTATCTGTCATCAAATTCTATGTTTCTATACAACTGCAACAGCTTAATCTGGTTCAAGGTCAGTTGCCATTCATCTGTATCCCCCTCCCCCCGGGTCGTGCCTGAAAATAGGCAGGATTTGTCTAGTGCACTTACCCGGTCAACAAAAGCTAAATAAATAAAAATAAAAATATGTAGGGGGTTAGAATGAACTAGTATCACTCTAATATCCTGCAGACACACTAAGCATTATGGGACTGAAGGGATGCAGTAAATGATTATTGAAACTGTCATATAGTTGCCTTAGTGGGTTAGGATGAACAAGTATCACTCTAGTACCCTGCAGACACACTAATCGTTATGGGGCTGAAGGGATGCAGTAAATGACCATTGCAACTGTCATAGCTGCTGTTGGAGGTTAGAATGAACTAGTTTCAGTCTAGTACCCTGCAGACACACTGAGCATTATGGGACAGAATGGATACACTAAATGACCATTGAAACTGTCATATAGCTGCTGTAGGGGCTTATAATGATCTAGTATTATTCTAGGTTCCTGCAGACACACTAAGCATTATGGGACAGAATGGATATAGTAAATGACCATTGAAACTGTCATATTGCAGCTGTTGGGGGTTAGAATGAACTAGTATCACTCTAGTACCCTGAAGTCACAGTAAGCATTTTGGGACTGAAGAGATGCAGTAAATGATCATTGAAACTGTGTAACCTTGTGCCCTGAATGGGCCAGCTCTTCCACATTGAACTGCTCACAATTCAAATCTCCTCCAGGCATCAGCCACCTGTGTGATCCCCACAGCCTAAGGGGAACCTTGTGTCTTGAACAGGCCAGCTCCTCCACATCAAACTGCTCACAGTTCAAATCTTCCCCAGGCATCAGTCACCGGTCTGCTACCCACAGCCTAAGGGGAACCTTGTGCGCTGAATGGGCCAGCTCTTCCACATTGAACTGCTCACAGTTCGAATCTCCTCCAGGCATCAGCCACCCACCTGAGCTTAACAGCCTAAGGGGAACCTTGTGCCCTGAATGGGCCAGCTCCTCCACTTCGAACCGCTCGCAGTTCAAATCTCCTCCAGTCATGCGTGACCTGCCTGATCCCCACAGCCTAAGGGGAACCTTGTGCCCTGAATGGGCCAGCTCTTCCACATTGAACTGCTCACGGTTTGAATTTCCTCCAGGCATCAGCCACCCACCTGAGCTTAACAGCCTAAGGGGAATCTTGTGCCCTGAACGGGCCAGCTCTTCCACGTTGAACTGCTCACAGTTCGAATTTCCTCCAGGCATCAGCCACCCACCTGCATTCAACAGCCTAAGGGGAACCTTGTGTCCTGAATGGGCCTGATCTTCCACGTTGAACTGCTCACGGTTCGAATTTCCTCCAGGCATCAGCCACCCACCTGAGCTTAACAGCCTAAGGGGAACCTTGTGCCCTGAACGGGCCAGCTCCTCCACATCAAACTGCTCACATTTCGAATCTTCTCTAGGCATCCGTGACCTGCCTGCTCCCCACAACCTAAGGGGAACCTTGTTCCCTAATGGGCCAGCTCCTCCACATTGAACCGCTCACAGTTCGAATCTTCTCCAGGCATCCGCGACCTGCCTGCTCCCCAGAGCATAAGGAATGGTGGAATTTGAGATAAGGCACCCTTCTTCTGATTGGTGCTGAAAGTGAAGTTGCTTTAGTGGTCTTGGAGCCAGTTTAACAGACTATCTCTCCAACTGAGCAGTGCCCTCGGACTGTTCCTATTATTATTTCATTATGCTGGGAAAAGTCCTTAGGCAAGATTAAGAGCTGGATTGCTGCAGCTCTTCCTCTGGGTGATTTTTTGATTTTTAGAGTTTTCACTGTTTGTTTACTTGAACCGCAGCTTATTGTGTAACGTAAATTGTAACTGCAACTTCGAGTGTAATTTAACTGTAATGATGTGATTTTTCTGATCTGTTTGCCTCTGCTGAACTGGGGTCTGACTTTCTCGCCCCTGTAGCAGACAGACACTCCCAGCCCGCATCCCCATCTGTTTGTTCTTTTTTCTTTTTCTTTGTCTTTCCAGGGCTCCTCTCCTGCTTTCCTTTCCCTTCTGGTTAATCCTTTGAGTCTGCTCCCTGTCTCCTCGCTTGAACTACATCCAGCCCTGTCCTTTTGTTGTGGCTGTTAATCCTGTAAATTCCTTTCCCCTCTGCCGACTGCTAATTTCCCTGTTTTTCTCCTTCTCTCAGGGGGATCCTTGAGCCCTGAATGGGCTAGCTCCTCCACATCATACCACTCACAGTTCAAATCTTCTCCAAGCATCAGTCACCCACCTGGTCCCCACAGCCTAAGGTACGGTGCAATTCGAAACGAGGCACCCTCCTTCTGATTGGTGCTGAAACTGAAGTTGCTTTACTGGTCCTGAAGCCAGCTTAACAGACTACCTCTCCAACTGAGGAGTGCCTTTGGACTGTTCCTATTATTATTTAATTACCCTGGGATAAGTTCTTCAGCAGGGCTAACAGCTGGATTACTGCAGCTCTTCCTCTGAGTGATTTTTCACCCACCCCCCATACCCACCCCATCCTCTATTAAATGCACTTTCTTTCTCCCAGTGACCCATCCTTTCTTCTCTCAGTTTTAACTCTTTCTCTCTCTTAAAGGGGTAGAACCTTATTTCTGAGGTGCTTCCATGTGAGGGCAACAGTGTTAAATCTACAGATTTAAAAGTCACAGATATCTCAGAACTCAATTCTGATAGTTTCTTTTCTTAGTCCTGATTAAAGCAATTGTCATAACAATGAAAAGCCTTAGCACTAAGGGTCTCCTCATCTACTGCGTTACCCTCTTGGCCCTACAACCAGAACCAGATGTACAGGAATGGGTGACTTTTCCCCCCAGGCTCCTTGGTCTAGATCTTGCATGCTATGCACCCGTGTATCAGGCACCCTGCAATCTCAGGTCCCCCCCACCCTAGGTGGCCATGCTACAGCATAATCCCTAATCCCGGGATGTAATTCAACATAAACTGCCTAACATCATTCGGGTAACCATCCCCAACCATCCAGTGTGACTTTTTTGTGGTTCTAGGGTGCATTAGTGCTTCTACAGGCGCTGGTACTCACGAGTCACTTAACCAGATAGGCCACAGAGGCTGCGGCTTTATTTTCTTGGACACCCTCTCAGCTCTGATTTCTACTGTACTCTGCCTGGCTGTCCCCATGTTCCAGATACTACAGCCTTCTTAGACCAAGATGGCATCGGAAGGATCCCCAAGCATTTTGCCATCCTTGTTGCCTGCAGCTCCACAAACTACATCAGTGGGGGACTCATTAAGCTACATCACCTGTATGCTTGAGGGTCTGTTATCGCGGGTGGAAGACATAAATTCTACCCTCACGGGCACCACCGCCAATGTGCACCAGTTGCAAGATTGACTTAATGTGGCAGAGCAGCGGGTGGAAACCCTAGAGCAGCAACAAGCTAAACTAAAGCAAAAAGTGTTGATGCAAAATGAGAAATTAGGGGTTCTACTAACCAGGGTGGAGGACCAAGAAAATAGAGGGCGTCGTAATAACCTCAGAATTATTGGTGTCCCAGAAGGCTCTGAAGGTGTATTGATGGAGAAGTTTGTTAATGAAATGCTCCCTATGATGTTAGGGGAGCACTGGAGAGGTCCAGCAGTGGTTGAAAGAGCCTACCACATCACCAAGAGGAAAGACAGACTGGCACAATCCCCGAGGCCTATAGTAGTATATTTACTCAGATACTTAACTTAAGAGTGCATACTTCTGGTAGCCCATGACCTGGGGGAATCAGATGGCAAGGGGCAACAATTTCTTTCTATAGCGACTTTGCACAAGAAACAGACAGCAAATGCCATGCCTATGGTCCCCTGAAAAGATTTCTTGCTGCTCACAACTTCCATTACAGATTCAGAGGACTCACTAAACTCCTAGTATCCAAGGGGGGGGGGAGAGATACTCGTAGATAGTCTTACTGAAGTGGAGCATTGGAATTCCAAGCTTTGGCCTAATCTGCCCTTTCAGCCTACATCTCCCAGAAGGCTATGGGACCCATCTGTTTTACCAGCAGCCACTAGGAACTCTGAATCTGGCAGACAGCCTCCTGAGGACTGCTTGGCAACTGGACCAGGTCAATCTCTTAATGATTCCCCCAGAATAAGGAATCCACCTCGCACAGTGCCCCTGGGCACATCTAGCCCTGTTACTCCCTCTGATCAAATATTCCTTCCTCCTAGATCTACAGGGACTACCTCCCGCCAGTGACAGCGATTGAGAAGCGGCCAACTGCTTTCATCGGAACAAGGGGCAGCACCTCCCGAAAAGATGTCTACTGATGATTCCCCCTTTATATCAACAGACCGTCACTCTCCACGTCCAGATCTTTCATCTATAGATACCGAACTCTTTATGGACTGGGCCGACATACCAGATTCCTCTTTAGTCGAGGCAGTGGACCTTTCTGGAAAGCTCAAACCTGGGGAAAAACCATATGCTGCTGCTGTCCTAACAACACCCTCAAACCCTATAGCGGCTTCCTTGGACTCTCAGAATAGTCCCAAGTTGCTCCCAAGGTGCAGCATGGATCCTACTGGCTGAACTTTGAAAGATGTTTTTGTACAGACTTTTATCACTTAATTAGCTAGTATGCACTATGTTTATTATGTACACTAAGGCTGCACATCTCTTAAAGGGCTATATATGCCAATATCTTTACAAGTCAAGCAGGCTGATCTCCTACCCTATGGGTTTCTGCATGCCATGATGCCAATGCTATTCTCTGGCATGTGGGTAATCCTATGCCTCCCCCCTTGCTCCCCGGGAACAAGCGGGCTATACTATTTGACTCTGGTGCCATCATATTGGCTGGCTCCCATTACTACATTGCAGCCACAGGTTATCACACTAAGCAATGTTGTGTTCACAGGCAAACCGGCCCTTATAGTGTTCGATTGGGGTGGTTACCCAATTCCTCACACCCCTTTTTTTTTTCTTTCTCTCTTCCTGGCTTTCCCCCCCCCGCTCTTCCTCCCTTCCTCCGCCCAGGGTTATGTTAGATATCCGAGGATTGGTTACCGGAGGAGAAGTGAGTTTCTCCTGGTTGTCTTCCTCCTCTCCTACCCTTGAGTGCTGACGCTTGCATAGCTGAGGGTACTTCCTTCCTTTGTACCTTCTTTCGCTAAAGCCTCTTTCGCTCTTAGAATACAAACTCTTGTTAGAATTGTTGCATTGTCCTTGCCTTGTCAGGTTCTCTGATTTAGGTGGGACTACAATAACTGTGTTATGTTTAATACTGTTAGTATTATTGTTCACAAATTCTCTTTTCTGTTCTTACAGATTTTGTGCATTCTTTGTTACTGTTCTTACCTTGTGATTAAACTGTCCTCTGTCCTGGTACACCCCTAGAACATTCACTTTAAAGCAGTGCAGTTATACATCCCTGGTACTCAGCAGCACCCTACTGTTGTCAAGAATCCGTTTTGCAACCTCTGAGATTCACCCCCTGGGTTTCCCTAATCACTTTACCTCTAGGTGGGTAAGTACCCTGGTATTTCCTACCCGTGTGCTACTATGGCTGCCTCCAAGGTTCAAGGTCTACGTCTAGTATCGTGGAATGTTAAAGGTCTCAACCATCCCATAAAGCTTACTAAGGTCATTCAGTACCTCCGTTCCCTTCATGCAGACATAGCCCTTCCAATTTCCAGAGCAGGAGCAGAAATAAACAGGAAGGTTAAAAGGATAAATAACTGGCAAAGAAGATGGGCAATGATTGAAGGTTATGATTATGTGAGGTCATGGGAAATGTTTGAATGCAGAGATGAACTGTTTGGGTGAGATGGGTTACACCCAAGTAGGAAGGGAAGTAACAAACTGGGATGCCTCTTCAGGGAAAGGATAGAAAGTAATTTAAACTGATAAACACAGGGAGCGAGGGTAAGGGGATAGTTAAGAAACTACATTACCTGAAACTGGGGAACAAATAGATAAAGGACTGTAAAGAAACAGAACTAGTAGGATGAAGAGAAAATAACTTAAAATATTGCTTTTGAATGCAAGAAGTATAAGACATAAAAATAGACAAATTAAAGTATATTGTTGTAAGGAACGAGATAGACATATGTGAAATCACGGAGACGTGGCGTAAAGAAGGCAATTGGGAATCGATCTTGCAGGGTATGACTATTTCCAAAATGTTAGAACAAACAAGAGAGGTGGAGGTGTTGGTTTATATATTTCTAGTGATTTGAAAGCTTATTGTTAAGATAACAATGGAAATAATGTGGCAGACCAAGAACAGCTATGGGTGAGGTTTCAAATGCAAAATGAAACCTATACACTAGGACCATGCTACTGAGCCCCTGGACTGTACCAAATAGGGCTACTAGATTGCATTCATATCAACTACTAGGAGAAACATATAGAACACAGAGAAGGGGGACATGGTATAATCAAAGGGTGGTCGGAGTATGGAATCAACTGCCACGGGACGTGGTAGATGCTCCTACAATGAATACCTTTAAATGTAAGTTAGATGAATATATGCAGGAAAAATGATGGGAGTATCTCCACTGATGTGGTAAGTCCATGTACGGCCTATGGCTGATAGGACTTGAACAACAAACTATGAAACTATGACTTCTTGTTCCTCATTATGATGCAAAGTACTCAGCTTCACATTTCGGACTACTTCACGGATTTCGCATTACTCTGCAAATCACTTTGCGAAATGAATTTCAGCCACTTCACTCACCACTAGTCATATAGCTGCTATAGGTGTTTAGAATGAACTAGTATCAGTCTAGTACCCTGCAGACACACTCAACGTTATGGGACCTAAGGGATGTACTAAATGATCATTGAAACTGTGTCATACAGCTGCTGTAGGGAGTTGGAATGGTCTGGTATCAGTGTAGTACGCTGCAGATATTCTAAGCATTATGGGACTGAAGGGATACATAAATTAACCATTGAAACTGTGTCATATAGCTGTTGTAGGGTGTTAGAATGAATTAGTGTCAGTCTAGTACCCTGCAGACATACTATGCATTATGGGACTGAAGGGTTGCAGTAAATAACAATTGAAACTGTGTGATATAGCTGCTTTGGGGAGGTAGAATAAATTAGTATCAGTGTAGCACCTTGCAGAATCACTAAGCATTATGGGATTGAAGGGATATAGTAAATGACCATTTAAACTGTGTCATATAGCTGTTGTAATGGGTTAGAATGAACTAGTATCAGTCTAGTACACTGCAGACTCACTAAGCATAATGGGACTGAAGGGTAGCAGTAAATAATTGAAACTGTGTCATATAGCTGCTGTAGGTGGTTAGAATAAACTAGTATCAGTCTAGTATTTATTTATTTATTTAAGAGTTTTACCAGGAAGGCATACTGAGTGGTGAACCACTTGATCCAGATGCATCCTGGGGGTAGGGGAAAAAGGAATATATATGATATCATAAACATGGCATATACAATACAAGAGACTTCGAAGCCGAGGTCACAAATGGTTACAATGTGTTTTAGAGAGAGACACAGCAACATCAAGAGAATTGCACTGAAAAACATGTACAAAGAAATTTACAAAGTTTTGACCTCTATCACCTCCAGAATGCCCTCCAGGTGCTTCAATGAGACTGAAAACTGGTTCCTTGACTGGAGACTAGTAATCAGTCTAAAAATGACAAAGTTCATGCTTTTCTCACTCAACCAGAATAGGTAAAAGGACACCCACCTCTCTATACTAACCAGTACACTACTTCCCCTTGAAAGAGTCAGCACCTACAAATACCTAGGCATTACTTTTGATGCAGCCCTCACTTTTCATGACCACATACGTACCCTTGCATCTGCCATAAACTCACGTTTTGGCCTGCTCTACCGTCACAAGACCTGCCTCCCCCTGAAGCCCTGAGGCTTTCCATCACCTCCTCAGTCCTGTCCCTAGTGGACTATGGCCTACTAGTATGTAATGCAGTGGACAAAACATCACTCATCAAAATCAAAACAGCACTAAACAAGGCCTACTGGCTACTCACGGGGGCCCCCAGACTCACCCACACCTGTTCACTATATGTACAGGCAGAAGTACTCGACTTTGACAAGAGGCCGATCTACCAAATGTGCCTTCTCTCCAAACAAATCTTAGCCGGCCTGATGCCCCCGGCCTATTGGCCATACTCAGGCCCTCTGCCTCCACGGCCTACTCCCGGAGCTCCCGCAAAGGGTCCTGACAAATAGCCAGAGTCAAGACATCCCTATCTCAAAGGTCATTCCCTTGCCAAGTTCCAACCTGGTTCAACTCCCTCCCTCCTGAAATCTCATCCATACAAAGGATTGGCCTTTTTAAATCTGCCCTTAAGCATCACCTGTTTGCCACCCACTCTTGTGACTGTACATAATACCCAGGACTCCAGCCACTCATTGGCCCCCAATGTCTACCTCATGCAACTATACTGAACTGGACTCAGGACAAATAATGTCCCATGAATTTTAAGTTTTGGCTACCAATTTGTATAGGATCCAGTTGCTTAACTGTATACATATATGTATTGAATGTCATACGCTCTGACCCTGTTCTCGCTATTACTACTCCATGCATGTGTGATATTTAGACTGATACATGATTGTTTGTTGCACCTGTCTCTATACCTTGACAAGTAGCCTTTGTAAATGAGCCTGCTAACTCAACGGGTTGCAATTCCTATAAATAACTAAATAAATAAATAGTACCCACCAGACATGCTAAGCATTATGGGACTGAAGGGATGGAGTAAATGATTACTGAAATGGTCATATAGCTGCTGCAGGGGGTTAGTATCAGTCTAGTATCCTGCAGAAACATTAAGCATTATGGGACAGAATGGATACAGTAAATGATCATTGAAACTGTCATACAGTTGCTGTAGGGGGTTAGAATGAACTAGTATCTGTCTAGTACCCTGCAGAAACACTAAACATTATGAGACTGAAGGGATACAGTAAATGATTATTGAAACTGTCATATAGCTGCTGTAGGGGGTTAGAATGAACTAATATGACTCTAGTACCCTGCAGTCACCCTAAGCATTATGGGACAGAAGGGGTACAGTAAATAATCACTGAAACTGTCATACAGCTGCTGTAGGGGGTTAGAATGAACTAGTATCAGTCTAGTACCCTGCACTCACACTAAGCATTATGGGACAGAATGGGTACAGCAAATGATTACTGAAACTGGCATATAGCTGATGTAGGGGGTTAGAATGAAGTAGTATCAATCTAGTACCCTGCAGACACACTAAGCATTATGAGACTGAATGGATACAGTAACTGATGATTGAAACTGTCATATAGCTGCTGTAGGGGGTTAGAATGAACTAGTATCTGTCTAGAACCCTGCAGAAACACTAAGCATTATGGGACAGAGTAGATATAGTAAATAATCATTGAAACTGTTATATAGCTGCTGTAGGGGGTTAGAATGAACTAGTATCAGTCTAATACCCTGCAGAAACACTAAGCATTATGGACAGAATGAATTTAGTAGATGATCAATGAAACTGTGTCATATAGCTGTTGTAGCGGGTTAGAATTGGAGATGCAGCAAATAAAAAATTCGCTGCATGTGTGTGGGTATATGTTGTGAGGTATGTGATATAACAGATGTGGTGCTTGCTGTCACATTGAGGTAAGTCTCTATTTAGATATATGGAGTTATAATGTGTTATTATTCTTACTTCACACACATAATGAATATTAATTCCTCCTTACTTTTTATCTTTGCCTGGGGTGGGATTGATTTCATTGCACCATATTCAGATTACCTAGCCTGCTACTGTACATACAGGAGTGTTATCATATACTGTCACATATAATTTTTGTAACTGTACATATTGAGGTGCGTGATCTCATTTGCATGGGGGTCCTGCACAGATCTTTTTACATTAGACTAATACTGTAGTAATTTGTGGATATGTAGGTATGTTAGACTTCTGGTCTTACACACATACTTTATATTCACTTCTAGTTACCTTATCCTGGGGAGGGTGGCAGGTTTATTTCATGGTAGTTCTATCCAGTATCCTTGGAAATGTTACTATGTAGATAGTAGTACGGTTAAATAGTGTCACATTTTTGCTCTGTAGGTATTAGGAGACATAAGCCCTTTTACTCAGGATTTCATGACAAGTTGAATTCCTTTGGGGAATAATTGCAATGACTGAAGTGAATATAGGTTCACTAGGAGAGAGACAGAGAGAGTGTGTGTGTGTGTGTGTCTGTGGGAGAGAGAGAGAGAGAAAGAGAGAGAAGGGGAAAAAAGGGGGGGGAGAGAGAGAGAGAGAACATCTCCTTAAAGCTATGTATCTCCCCCACCCACATTATGGTGATGTGGGGTGGGTTAGGGTGTATTGTTTGTATGAAGAGGAGGAGAGAAATTACATTTTTATCCCTTTTTCAGATTCCTTAGACACTTGTGGTACATCAAGTTGTTACATTCTCAGTATATATTGACATCAGTACATATCAGGCTACATGGTCTTAATTCCTTGAGGTTCCTCGACTAGAGTTTTTTGTTTGACACTAATATTGTCAATTTATATCTAAATTATCATTTATATAGTCCTGAGGTTTTTGAAATTTCTTGGGCCTTATATCTAGCTGGAGAGTACAGCTGGGTGACAGGTCCAGCTAGGTTTTACACATCACACAGTGTGCACTGATGTCTTTAAGACAACTTTACTGGTAAATTCTTGTCTATAATGCAGACATTGAAACTTCATGAGCCCTATAACAATCTCAGTTTGTCTTTAATCTGGGTGGAGGTTGCCTTTCAGTAATCACATCCTTATACTAACTGTGACACTCATAGCTTGATTTAGGAGTTATCTGCTTCAGCAGTGTTATCTTATGTCAATTAAATTTATATGCAGTAGGATTCTTTGTATGTGTGTTCTACCAAGCACGTTTAACCCAAGGTTGCTTCTGGCTGAAGGCAGTATGGTACTGTTAAACTTCTCTGACATCATCTTCTTTTTTTTTTTTAAATGAGTATTTTAAACCAATGGGGATTTTTTTCTGTTTTTCTCTGCATTATCTAGCTGTTATAAGTATTGTATTTTCTAAACAACTGCCATGAGCTTCTGAAGAAGGACTGGTTGGTCGAAAGCTAGAGCACTTTGTTCTTATTGTTACATCTATGTTGGTCCATTAAAAGGTATCAAATCATTTGCTTCTGGATCTATTCTTGCAAGGACCAATACGGCAACTACTAAATCTAGATTTCACCTTGTAAGGAGAAATTTCACCTGTGGAAGGTGAAATTTTGCCTGTGGAAAAGCAACTTTTCACCTTGGAAGGCAACATTTTACATCTAATAGCTGAATTTTGCCTTGGAAAGTGAAATTTCGCCTCACAAGGCAAAATGTCACCATTCTGGAGATTACATTTTACCATTCCTTAGGCAAAATTTTGCATTTCGCTACACAAAAGGGGAGGAAATTGTGGATTACTCTGCGTTGTAAATTTTTGTCACTTCACTCACCTCTAGTTAGAATGATTTAGAATCAGTCTATTACCCTGCAGACACACTAAGCATTATATGACTGAAGGGATGCAGTAAATGATTATTGAAACTGTGTCATATAGCTGCTGTAGGGGGTTAGAATGAACTAGCATTAGTCTAGTACCCTGCAGTCACACTAAGCATTATGGGACTAAATGGAAGCAGTAAATGACCATCGAAACTGTGTCATATAGCTGCTGTAGGGGGTTAGAATGAACTAGTATCAGTACAGAACCCTGCAGTCACATTAAGCATTATGAGACTGAAGGGATGCAGTAAATGACCATTGAAATTATGTCATATAGCTGCTGTAGGGAGTTAGATTGAACTAGTATCAGTCTAGTACCCCGCAGACACACTACGCATTATGGGACAGAAGGGATACAGTAAATGATCATTGAAACTGTGTCATATAGCTGCTGCAGGGGGTTAGAATGAACTAGCATTAGTTTAGTACCCTGCAGTCACACTAAGCATTATGGGACTAAATGGAAGCAGTAAATGACCATCGAAACTGTGTCATATAGCTGCTGTAAGGGGTTAGAATGAACTAGTATCAGTACAGAACCCTGCAGTCACATTAAGCATTATGAGACTGAAGGGATGCAGTAAATGACCATTGAAATTATGTCATATAGCTGCTGTAGGGAGTTAGATTGAACTAGTATCAGTCTAGTACCCCACAGACACACTACGCATTATGGGACAGAAGGGATACAGTAAATGATCATTGAAACTGTGTCATATAGCTGCTGTAGGGGGTTAGAATGAACTAGCATTAGTCTAGTACCCTGCAGTCACACTAAGCATTATGGGACTAAATGGAAGCAGTAAATGACCATACAAACTGTGTCATATAGCTGCTGTAGGGAGTTAGATTGAACTAGTATCAGTCTAGTACCCTGCAGTCACATTAAGCATTATGAGACTGAAGGGATGCAGTAAATGATCATTGAAACTGTGTCATATAGCTGCTGTAGGGGGTTAGAATGAACTAGTAGCAGTCTAGTACCCTGGAGACACACTAAGCATTATGGGACAGAAGGGATACAGTAAATGATCATTGAAACTGTCATATAGCTGCTGTAGGGGGTTAGAATGAACTAGTATCAGTCTAGTACCCTGCAGTCACACTAAGCATTATGGTATGGAAACAATACTGTAAATGTTCATTGAACCTGTGTCATACAGCTGCTGCATGGGGGGTGAATGAATGAGGATCAGTCTAGTACCCTGCAGAAACACTAAGCATTGTGGGACTAAAGTGTTGCAGTAGTTGATTGTTTAAACTGTGTCATATAGTTGCTGTAGGGGTTAGAAGGAACTCGTATCAGTCTAGTATGCTGCAGAAACACTAATTATGGGATTGAAAGAATTCAGTAAATGATCATTGAAACTGTGTCATATAGCTGATGTAGGGGGCATCAGTCTAGTACCCTGCAGACACACTAAGCATCAGACTGGGCCCCTCACCCTCCCATCCCCTCGTAAGTCATATATAAATCAGCAGAAACTAGTGGTTTGTGAACTAGCTGCATGCAAAGCCAAAACCACCAGCAGACCACAGGTTCAATACCCATTAAAACCAAATTTGCTTGCTATAATGAGCATCATCTCGAGGCTGTGAAACAGAACAATAAAATCATGCACACAACATATCCTTCGCTGTCCAGTTGCATATGTTTCTTTCTTTCTGACTTTAGTTCATCACAGACAACCACATGGAGAAGCCAAAGGCACAAGATGAAATCTGTAAAATTTAGCAATCAATCTTTTCAGTTTTGAGCCCATTACATAATATAATCTACAGTATGCTGAGCTAAGTAGGCAGGAAATTATTTTTATCATGATTTTCCATTGTAATGTTGTAACACCAGGCTGCATGCCTTCACACTACACTACTGTATGTCTAACACAGTTCAGCACAGCAGCACCGTGGCTACCACCCTTTCAGACTTTGGGCATGGTATTCCACATTCAATTAACCGATTTCAGACCTGGAAATGCTTTATCAATTCTTTACTTTTCTGAAGGCCTCTAATAGCAAACCCACTACTAGCCGTAGACAGCATCACAAAAAAAGACTTACGAACATACGAACATACGAAATTTGCCAGCAGATAAAGGCCTAGAGGTCTATCAAGTCTGCTCGAATGTGCAGCTAGCACCCCTTATTCTGCAGCTGCCCCTCCCTTCCACCCTTCCCCTTCATTAACCCTCCCCCTTGTCCTGTCCCATCCTCGTTTGAAGCAGTCCACTGTTCTACTGCATACCACTTCTGCAGGTAACGATTCCACCCAGCCACCACCCTCTCTGTAAAAAGTGTCTCCTCATCTCCCTCCTGAACCTTCCTCGCTCCAGTCTCATATCATGGCCCCTGGTGGCCCTCCCTCCTTACTTTGAACAGCCCTCTGTACCTGTCTTGTTTATTCCTTTCATGTATTTAAAGGTTTCAATCATGTCCCCTGTCTCTCCTCTCCTCCAGTGAGTACATGTTCAACTCCTTCAACCTCCTCATATGATAAGTCCCCAGACCCTTGATCATCTTTGTCGCCCGCGCTGCACTCCTCCAGTAACTTAATGTCCCTTTTCAGATACGGACGCCAGAACTGCACGAGTACTCCAGGTGTGGTCTAACTAATGACCTATACAGTGGCAGAATCACCTCCTCCCTCCTTGAGGATATACCCTTGCAATACAACCCAGCATTTTGTTGGCCTTTGCAGCTGCCTTCCTACACTGTGCCGAGTTGTTCATTGACCCTGTGATGAGCACACCCAGATCCTTCTCCTCCTCTGTCTGGGCTAGCTGCACTCCCCTAGCTGGTAAGTCCTCCTTGGGTTCTTCATCCCAAAATGCATCACCTTGCACTTTTGGCATTAAAGCCCAGTTGCCAGGTGTCTGACCAGGTTTCAAGCTTTGCAGATCATCCTGCAACCCTGCCATCCCCTAGGTCATCCACCACCCGCCCAACCTTGGTATCATCAGCAAACAGACTGATCTTGCTCTTGATGTCCCATGATATGTCTGCAATGAATATCCCAAACAACACTGGTCCCAACACCGAGCCCTGTGGGACACCACTCGTCACTGCCCTTGGGTGTGAGAGCTCCCCACCCACCACCACCCTCTGTTGCCTTCCCTGCAGCCAGTTTCCTACCCATCTCACCAGCATTGCACCTGCCCCTGTGCCTACTAACTTCCTTCCCAGCCTTCCATGTGGCACTGAGTCGAATGCCTTACTGAAGTCCAGATACAGGACATCCACTGCATGTCCCCGTCCAGTTGCCTAGTTACCCAGTCATAGAACCCGACCAGGTTGGTTTGGCAGGATCGGCCACGATGAAGCCATGCTGTCTGCTGTCCTGTAGTCCTTTGGCCTCTAAGAGGGCCACCAGCCTCCTTCAGGATAGTCTCCATTAGCTTACCCACGATGGATGTGAGGCTCACTGGTCTGTAGTTTCCTGGTTCATCCTTGGGGCCACTCTTGTGAGGGGCACCACATGAGCCATCCTCCAGTCCTGAGGTACACACCCGAATGTAGTGGGAGCATTAAATAGGTCTGCCAAGGTCCTGCAAGGACCTCTGCCAGCTCTTCAGTACCCTGGGTGGATGCCATCTGGGCCTGGTGCCTTGTCCACCCTCAGTGCCTTCAAACCCTCTCGAACTCTGTCCTCCATGATTTCCCATCTGTCACCACTTCCCCCCGCGCCTGCCATTTCACCCATCTTGGTGTCACCCCCTCTTCTCTTTAGTAAATACTGAGCAGAAGTACTCATTTGGTGCTTCCGCCTTATCATACCCTGCTTCCACCCAACCCCTCCTTCCTAATCCCTTACTATGGTCCTTACAGCCTCCTTTTCTCTGATGTACTTAAAAGTCCTTCTCCCCTTCTTAATGCCTTGTGCCAGCCTGAGTTCGTAGATGCTTTGGCTCCTTACTGCCCTTGTCACCTCCTTCGATTCTGTCAAGTACTCTCTCTGTCCTCCCCTCCCTGTTTTCTTGTATTTCCTAAAGGCAGCTCTTTTCTTCCTTACCTTTTCCATGACCTCCTTGCTCAACCAGCTCGGTTTCTTAGCTCTAGCCTTCTTGCTCTGGGCTTTGCAGCAGGTTTTGGTTGCCTCCACTATCCCCAACTTTATGAGCTCCCATCTCTGGTTAGTATCCATACTAGATTGAATTCTGGCCAGGTACCCTTTTACCACTTCCCCCATCCTCCCAAAGTCAGCCCTCCTGAAGTCCAGCACTCTTGTGCCAGATTCCACTCCTTCCTTGCCCATATCCAATGTGAGCCATACTGAGTGGTGGTCACTCCCTGACAGCGGTTCCTCCACTGTAAGTTCTCTCACAAAGTCCCCATTTGCCAGCACAAGGTCAAGGGTATTCCCTAACCTGGTTGGTTCACTGACCATTTGCAGCAGGAAGCTGTCCTGGAAGGCATCCAGCAGTACCTGCTCCCTTCTGTTCCTGGTTGTTGGGGTGCTCCAGTCCACTTCTGGCATGTTGAAGTCCCCCACAATCACCACACTACCCTTCTCGCAGGTCCTCCTGATCTGTCCCGCTAGTTCCCTGTCTAACTCCTCCATCTGAGATGGTGGCCTGTACACCACTCCCATTCTAAGACTCCTATTCTTGGAATCCTGGATTTGCACCCAAAGTGACTCTGTACTGCCCTCCTCCCTTCCTCCCTTACACACTTCAGTCCTTCCTTCAATAGTGCCACCCCCTCCTTTCCCAGTCACCCTGTCCTACGAAATAACCTGTACCCTGGTACAGACAGGTCCCAGTCATTATATTGGGTGGCCCATGTTTCCGTGATGGCTGCAATGTCCACCTCTCCCTCTGCCATGAGAACCTGCAACTCTGCAGTTTTCCTCCCAAGGCTCCTAGCATTAAGGGTAACCACCTTCCACCCTTTTCCCCTCCTCCCATCCTGCCCTCCTTTCCTAGCATCACCAATAGTACTTGCCATTTGTCCTTTGTCACTGTTATGGGGGGTAAGCTCATATGATTTCCCAACCTGTGGTCCCTGCATATCTCTTCCCCAACTGCCACCCCCCACTCCTAGTTTAAACTCCAAACTTCCTCTATATATTCTTCCATCCTCTGCTTCAACACTTTCTTTCCTTCCTCACTCAAGTGTAGTCTGTCCTGGCATAGAGACTACTGTCCTCCCAGGTCCCTCCCCACCCCCCAACAGCCCATACCCTTTAGCACAACACCAGGTTCTTAGCCATCTGTTAAATTCCTCTATTCTCAGCTTTCTTGTTGTGCTTGCCTTTGGCTACGGAGTATCTCGGAAAAAGTTACTGATCTTCCTGCCCCTCACATAATTGTGCTAGTTCCTCAAACCTCCTCTGACTATATCCACTGTCTTGTCAGCCAGGTCGTTTGTCCCAAGATGTATAATTAAATGAGGCTTGTCCCTACCCCTTCTAGCATATTTCAGAACAGACTGTCCCACCCTTTCCGCTGTCATTCCTGGCAAGCCTCCACCCAAATGCGACTATGCCTCTCCGCCTTGCTACCCCACCTAACTCCTCTAAGTATTGAGTCCCCAGCACTAAGATTCCACCCCTCTACTCCTGCTTGCTTCCTTTCATCTCCCTCCCTCATTTCCAGCTCCTCTTCTTCCTCCTGTACCTTATTATGCCCTTTACCCTGTTGCAGTTCTCCCAGCAGAACTTCCCCCGCTCAGTTTGGTCCAGGCATTTATCAATTACTCCTCTAATTTGTCACTTCCCTCCTCCACCTTCTTCCTCTCTAGCAGTGCAAAACTATTTTCTAAGATCCTTCACAAATGCCTGCTCCTCTCTCTGCATAGTAACCTGTTCTCGCCTTTCCACTCCATGACTTTTGCCACTTCTTTGCCTCCCTCACAAGTCCCTATTGCCTCCTTCCATTTGACTTTTGTCTCCTGACCTGGTTTCCCGGCAATCGTTCTTCCTGTCCTGGGCCCTTGTCTCTGCTTCCTTCTTCTGAGCCTCTCCTCACCACTGTTGGCTTAAATTGCCCTCCCTCATCTCCCTTCCTCCTCCCTCCAGTATTGGGCTAAACCCACCCCCAATCTGCCTTGTCTGTCTTAGTTCCTCCTGCAGACCCTCAATCTCCTTTCTAAGTTTTCTATGTGGTTGCACACTAAACATCCTCCTACTCTCCAGGCAATGTTTAGAAAAGATTGGTACACCGCAGTTATTTACAATATACCACCTACCCATTGCTGTCGTTGCCCTGGCGACCCCCTACCTTCAGATGCAGGATACCAAACACTCCCCAAGTCCCCACTCTTCCCCCTCTATCAGTGCAAAACATTCTTTATGTCCCTTACCTCCTTTGTTGCACACGTTTAGATATGTTGAGCAACTGCTTTGTATATTCCTATCCACACTCAAAAATACTTTAAGAAGCCATTGCACACCTTCTTCAACTCCTACTCCCCCTTTACCCAGCCCAAGTCCTCTGGAAACAATCAGGTAGCTGAGGCCTCTACTCAGACAATTAGCACCCTTCCCCCACTCAAAACTTTGCAGCTAGTGAAGCCAGCAACAATGAATAAATTCTACCCAAAGAAACAGGACACCAATTCAAACAGCTTCACCAACAATACATCAAAATAGGTTTGGAATTATAAGATATAGGTCTCAATTCAAAGAAACAGACCAGTTAAATTACACCAATTATGTTTAAAAAAGAAGAAATAGGCCTCTACAAATGCAGCCTCGCACACCGTAAACCAAACAAATGAGCCCACTTTTAGCTACCAAAACAGGTTTCAAAATTCCAACAGCCCCAAACAATACTCTGCTAGCCCCTTAGTAGTAAGAAAGAAAATAAACATTCTACCAAGTAGAATCCATGAAAAACAATGTAAAACAAGAAGCTACTGTACTGTAGATCTGACCCTGTCCCCCTTCCAGACTTCAAAGTCACATCACAGTGAAGTCAAGTGCATTACCGTTGGACAAGTCAAAAGTACGTGTGAAACCTGCTGCTGGTGCTGGCCTCTCCAGTCCTCTGTCTACAGTCATCTACACACACACACTGACTGCTGCAGCAGCTAGCTAGCCTGCTACTTGCTACAGACTCCCTCCCCCACCCCACTCAAGCTTCTGCACTCACGGCCAACAATAACTGTCTGTGTACAGTGTACACACTGTTAGACAAGTCAAACGTACGTGTGAAGCCTGCTGCTGGTGTTGGCCTCTCCAGTCCTCTGTCTACAGTCATCTACACACACACTGACACTGCTGCAGCAACTAGCCAGCCTGCTACTTGCTGCAGACCCCCTCCCCCCAACCCCACTCCATCTTCTGCACTCGCAGCCAACAATAACTGTCTGTCTGTGTACAGACAGTGTACACACACCACTCACTCAGGCTGAAAGTTAGTTCGGTAAAAAAAGAAGATACTATAGGTGTTGCTGCAGCTAAGCTTTTCAGTTTAAATGAGTGTACTACTATAGTACCCACTATTGCACCAAGCCGTCCAGCAGGCCTACAGCTCAGGCCCTGGCTGCTTCCTAGGAATGAAGGGGAATCTGCCTCTTGTGGCCTCTGGGGTCCATCAGACCTTCTTGTCCTCCTCCTCCTCCTCCTCTCTGTCCTGACTCTTCAGTTCGAGAAGTTGAACTATTATTAAAGCAATAAAGGCTTAGTAAGCACTGAGCAGAAGTGACTAAGCAGTCAATGAGAGATGAGGAGTGACTCCCAACGACATTGATGAATGAACTGAGTTGGATGTCCATACAGACTTTCTCCTCCCCTGATGAATCCTTCCTTCATGAATGGTTGAGCCTAGGTCGAGGAACAAGTGATGTTGTGGGGCACATGTGATGGTGAGACTCACCATTATGTAGCATGGTGGCCACGGCCCAATGACCTGACCTGTGACCCCCAAGTGACCTCCACTCTTGATCTGCCCCCTGCCCCCTGGTAAATTTGTCCCAGGCCAGAGATCATGAAGTACTGAGCAGAGAAGAAGCAGGAGACTGCTGCTGCCTGCTGTGTCTTTAGCGCAACGGGCCCGGCATGTCACTGCCTGTCTGTCTGCTATGCTGGCACAGCTAGGGTCCAGACCTGAGGAGGAACAAGGCGAGGAGAGGACAATCCATCTGGCAGTGTTCTGAGTCTAATCCCGAGCTGAGGAAGAAGTTGAACTGGGGAGGGACCCTGTGCACAGCAGCAAGGTAAAGAGCAGGGCAGCGGGCAGGCAGCAACTGCAGCAGAGAGAGGGGTTGGAAGCACAGAACCAGAAAGCAAAGAGAGAGCTTTGAGCTGTCACCTGATGGGTCGGTGCTGCAATGGTTCGTGCCATGGGGACTTGTGACTGGGAAGTGTGGAGTGAGCCTCGCTGGGGGGGGGCTCAGCATCCTCAACAGCATCCTCCAACGTGTGTCAGCAATTCTTTGGGGTGGGCTGCTGGCCTCCAGGAACAAATTGATAATCGGATGGCCGGGCCTCCCTGAGCCACAGGGCCTGGGACAGTTTATCCTGACTAGTGCCCCTGGTTGTGTATTTTGAGAGACTGTTCTGCATTGGAGGGTATTTCCCGTAAGGCACATATAGTCTCGATTTCTGCAGTCACCACATTGCTACTTTTGTGACATTGGCCCAGCCCAGATCTTCCCACTTGGCCCAAATAATTTTCTGAAATTCTCATGTCTTTAAATGTAGAACAGAGTATTGCTAAATTTGGCAGATTTCTACATGGCTACAGATCCAAATGAAAGACTTTACATCTGCTGCTTTCAATCTCATTGACTGCTTAGTCCCTTATTCCATGTTCCTTTTTCTTGTTACGTGATTGTAGAGGTGGGGAGATGGTTGTTTTTGTTTAAATTTTTTTCTCCTTTTTTTCAGTTTCTCTCTTATCGTATTTTTCTTTTTTTTTAATTCAAGTTCATTATTTTTCCACAAAGACAGTGCAAGTTGCATGTCATACATTGTAATCAGAAGTCATGAAGTAAAATGGAGTATACAACTTACTCCTCTCCACCCTCCACCCCCTCCCTTGCCCCCCAGTCTTGCATGCACTCATCTGTACATTTTCTCGTAGATGTATCAATTGACATAATACACTTATCACTCCATGCTAAATAAATCCTAATATCCATTAGTTATCTATAAACAATAAGGAGAGCTTGTCAGGTATTTGAAGTAAATACAGAGTATGGAAGGACTCCCAAATTCTGGAGTACCATGGAAGACAATTTTTCAAGCTAGCTCCCATTTTCTCCATGCTCAGATTATATAGCAGTTCTCAAAGCCACTCAAGGTAGATTATTAGTATATCGTTAAACCAATGCCTTAATACTACCTTTCTGAGCAAGGAGGATATGGCAGCCATATAATATCACCTAGCCTTCACCTCTGTTCTGCTGTAGTCTTCTATTAAGCAGATTTCCGGTATGAAATATTCCTCTATATCGAGCAAAGGATCCACTTTGGACTTAATCTTGTGCCATAGGGCCTTCACAGGTGGGCAATCCCTGAAAATATGACAGAGGTTACCTTCATCCTGTTGACATCTATTACATTAGGGCTGGGAGCTCTGCCTAGTCTATGAAGTTTAATTGGAGTCCAGAATAAGTTATTTAATAATCAAAATTGCATCAGTCTAAGTCAGTCCTGGGTACTATATCTGTAGGTGTTGTGCCAGATAGTGAGCCAGTCGGATATCCATTCCAGGAATTGCTCTTCCCAGTATTTCGGACTTTCTATCTGACCTGCATATGCTTGATCAAATAGAAGTGAATACAACCTGGATATTGAACGTAGGTCCCATACCGTTTTGGATAGGGATTCAAAAAATTCCTCAGGGATTGAACCTATTTGAAACTTTCCTTGTTTTTAGATTAGTAAAATTCTTATTTGATAAACCTTGAATATTTGGTTGTGGCCCATCCTATATCATGTCAAAATTGATTGCACTGAATCTCACACTCCATCCTGAAATAAATCTTTGATCCTTACTCTTCCCTGCAAAGGAATCCAAGAATCAGTCACCACTTTGCCTCCGATTTTTAAGTTCAGGTTCCCACAAAGCGGTTGATATTGGTCCCTGCTGGGGGAGTATTTGATAAAAGAACATAATTGGGCATGAATTTTCAGGGATGAGGCTATTGGAGTGAGTGCCAGTTTCTTGTGGATAGATTTTTGATTGCAGTATAAAAGTGCAGTTGGGTCAAGGTCTGCCTCTTTGATTAGTCCAATTTCCAGCTTCACCCATGAGGGAACGTTAAAGTAATGTCTTTTCTTCCTCTGGGCCCATCAACCACTTTGAGTATTTACTAGCATTACTAGCCCAATAATATATTCCAAAATGAGGTAGTCGTAACCCACCCATAAACTTAGGAGCTGCCAATTTGTAATAAGCCCAGCGTGGTACTTTTCCCTGCCAGATGAATTCCAAAATAATCGAGTGTGTTTTAGAGAACCATTTTAGAGGAAGCCAATAATAGAGTATATTAATAGGATAGAATATCCTAGGAAGGACATTCATTTTGATTACATTTATGCATCCCCAGAGTGACATGGGAAGTTTCCGCCATCTACTCAGATATAGGAGGCAGTATAGCGCAGTGGTCTAAGGCTCTCAGCTGCAAATCTGGTAACATCCAGCAGACCAGACCTGGGTTTGAATCCCACAGCTTCCACTTGCATACTGTGTGACCCTGAGCAAGTCACTTAACCTCCTTGTGCTCCCAGGTCACTCCTGTAAAAAAGCTCTCAGCTTAGTGTGCTATACCTGGTTAAACAACTAAATAAAAAAAAATATATATTGTTTATATCTTGAATGACTGAGTCCAAATTAAGTTGCATCATCTTGGACTCACTTTTTGCCAAGATAATACCTAAATATTTCAATGTATGCTGGCTCCATTGAAGACCCATACCTGAAATGTCAGATTTCTGTAATTTCCTATTTAAAGGACAAACTGTGGTTTTCCTGATATTTATTTTGTAATTGGATACTTTACTGAACTCTTCTATGATTCCTAATACCACCGGGAAGGAATCTTGAGGTTGTCAGAGATTGAGGAGGATATCATCCGCATATACGGATACTTTCAGCTCCTGATTGCCAATCTGCACTCCTAGTATGCTGGGATTGAGTCTGAACCTGCAAATAAGCGGTTCCAAATACATATTGAAGAGGAGAGGAGACAGGGGACATCCCTGTCTGGTGCCGGAGAACAATGGAAACATGGAAGAAAAAAGTCCACTGCAATAAATCCGGCAGTTGGGTGATTGTATAGGAACGAGATCCACTTATTATAGCTAGACGGAAACTCGAGTCTATGCATGATCTCAAACAGAAATTGCCAATGTACCCTGTCGAACACCTTCTCCATGTTCAGGGACAGTAGGCCAGAAGTAACTTCAGAGTCCCTGGACACGGACAGGACGTGGGACAGTTTACGGAGGTGATCCAAAGATGTTCTCCCCCTCATGAACCCCACTTGATCCGGGTGAATGATGTGAGGCATGACTTTGTTTAGTCGATTTGCTAAAAAATTTTGGCTACAATTTTAACATCGCAATTTATCAGAGAAATGGGGTGGTAATTGCTAACCCTATCCGGCTCATTCAAAGGTTTGGGAATGACTATTACAGGGGCTTCCAGCAAATAACTATCAGTTATGTTACCGTCGAGTAGGCAGTGAATTGATCTCTTTAGCCCGGGGACTAGCTGTTTGGTAAAACATTTAAAAAAATTAGAAGTGAACCCATCCGGGCCCAGGGCTTTGCCTGGAGACAAAGATTGTATCACCTCCAGAATTTCAGACTCTGAAACAGGAGAAACCAACTCTACTTTTAGGTCATCGGGAATCGTTAGCATTGGTATGGAAGATAGGTACTCCTTAACAGTGGCTGCCTGGGGTTGAGAGTTCATAGGCCTATATAGTTCTCTATAATAAGTTTCAAACTCCTGCACTATGTCTTTGGGGAGTAATTTGAGTGAGTCATCCCTCTGAGGTCTGATACACTTTATCATTTTGGATGATTCTAATGCCTTAAGTCTCATAGCCAGGAGGTGGCCTGATATTTCCCCTTGGTCTAGATAGGTCGCACTCATTTTTGAGAATGGCATATTCAGCTTTTTCACTGAGGATATCGTTATACTGACTTATAAGGCTTATCAGTTTCCCCCTAATTTCCTCTGGGGTAGAGGGTGAGAAATTCCTTTCTATATTACTAATTTGGTTTAAAAGGTCCAAGGCTTTCTTGTCCCTGTCCCTCTTTCTGGCCGCTGCAATTTTAATAAATTCCTCTCTTAATACACATTTGAGGACTCCCCACTCAATGTCACCACTCCCTGTAGAGTTGAGGTTGTCCATGAAAAATACAGCTATTTTTTGTTTGATGTCTTCGACAACCTGATTGGATTTAAGAAGCTGGTTATTAAGCTTCTAAATGGATTGTTTGGGGAGATTGGGTCTAAACCCAACTGTGCATCTGACCAGAGAGTGATCCGAGATGACCTTTGAGTCTATCACACAATCTGATAGGGTCGTAAGTAGAGAATGACTCATTAAAAAGTAATCAATGTGTGATCTGGAGTTATGCACCTGCGAAATAAAGGTGAACTCCTTGAGAGTGGGATGCAATACCCTCCAAGGATCACAAAGACCTGTCTGATCAATCATATCTCGGATCGCTCTCTGAGCAGGAGACATTCCCTTAGGTTTTTTCCCTTCCCTGCCTAAATCAGGAGACAAGGGAAGGTTCCAATCTCCTCCCAGAATGATGGGAAGATTAACAAAGGGAGACAAGATGTCCAGCAGATTCATGAAAAATTCTGGTGAATACTGATTAGGCCCATATACACTACCTAGTAAAATTTTTGTTCTATCTAACAGCCTAATTGCAAGGACATAGTGCCCTAATGGATCAACAATAGTTTGCTCACACAGAAATGGGGTGGTCCTGGAAACCAATATCACTACCCCTTTACTATTTGTGCTATTCCCAGCCATAAATACTTGTCCTATGAACTGTCTTCTAAATAGGTTAGCTTCAGATTCTAACATATGCGCCTCTTGCAGGCATGTTACATTCCCGGTTAGTAATTGTAGGTGCTTTATAAGCTTATATCTTTTGATTTTATTCCTAGAGCCCTTTATATTCCATGAAATCCATGTATAGTTACTCCCCATACTGATATTCCATTTCTTGGTAATTATAGCTGAGTGAACTTAGTACAGATTCTGTGTTCACACACTCTAATGTGCTTACCCTCTGAAGTGGCTTCCAGTTCATTAATAGACTATATGCAAGACTCTTCCTCCCCTCTCTGCCATATCCTGACTTTTTGTTTCCCCCCCATTCCGGAACTGTGCCTGAGCATAGTATTCACATCAACCTATCTCTTCCCCAGATCCCATATCTCTCTAATATTTGAGTGAAAAACTGCAAGCAGATAACTTTAGTAAAAAAGCCCCCCTCCCCCCTCCCTCCCAACAAAAATTCTTCATGGCTCATGATCCCCAGGTCCAAAACCACCCGCCCATCTCCACTTCATGCCTCCACCCCCTTAAGTATTCCTGCTTTGTGGAAAGATGGAAACTATTAGAGAGCTGAAGTTAGTGACTGTACAGTTGACAGCTCTAAGTTGAAGTTGCAGCCCCCTTCCTCCTGGGTCCCACTGGGGGGGGACACTTTCCCTTGCTTGCAGTTTTAACAGGGGCCGGTAACAGTTTTATAAATTCCCTCATGCTTAATTTAGTCAGTCCCATGGCATTCAGAGATGATATATACAGTGTGCCCCCATTTTAAATGCATAGAAATAAAAAAACATAGACTTTGATGGCAGATAAGGACCACTTGGCCCACTCAGTCTGCCCATTTCCCTACCTACTGGATAAGCTGCAGATTGTAGTTAACCAACAGCCTACTTCCTGCAACCAGCCACTATAATTGCCTTATGTCTGTCCCATGCATGTTTGAATTCCCCCTCTGTTTTAGACCCAATGACCTCCTCAGGAAGGCGGTACCATGTATCCACCACTCTCTCCATGAAAAAATATTTCCTCACATTACCCCTGAGCCATCCCCCCTCTATCTTTAAATTTTACCCCCTTGTTCTTACACATCTCTTTTTCTGAAAGATGCTACCCTCCTGGACTTTGTTGATTCCTTGAGGTACTTGAACATTTCTATCATGTCCCCGTCCCTCCTTTCATCAAGAGTATACATATTAAGCTCTCTCAGTCTCCTTCATATGGTTTCTGCTGCAGACCCTGCACCATTTTAGTTGCCCTCCTCTGGACTGCTTCCATCCTGTCTATGTCCTTGCTTAGATGAGGTCTCCAAAACTGCACACAGTACTCCAGACGGGGTCTCACCAACTGTCTGTATAGAGGGATAACCACTTCCCTTTTTCTACTTGTGATGCCCCTTTCTATGCAACCCAGTATCCCCCCGGCTCTCCTCACTGACTTCTCACATTGCTTACCTACCTTTAGATCATCTGATATGACTACCCCAGGTCCCTTTCCATTTTTGTTGTTGTTAGTACCTCCCCTGCTATTGTGTACTCTTCTCCTGGATTTTTGATTCTCAGGTGCATTACTTTGCACTGCTTGGCATTGAATCTAAGTTGCCATGTCTGACCATTCCTCCAACCTTGCCAAGTCCCTTCTCATCTTTTCTACCCCCTTTTGTTTATCAACTCTGTTACAGATCTTTGTGTCATCTGCAAATAGGCATACCTTTCCCTCCAGACCCTCTGCGATGTCACCTATAAAGATGTTAAAGAGGACTGGACCCAGTACTGAGCCCTGAGGTACTCCACTAGTAACCCCCCTTTCTTCGGAATGTGTTCCACTCACTATTACCTTTTGTGTCCTGTTATGCAGCCAGTTTGCTACCCAGGCTACCACCCTGGGACCCACTCCCAGGCTGGCTAACTTGATTATTAATCTTTTGTGGGGGACTATGTCAAATGCCTTGCTAAAGTCTAGGTAGGCCATATCCACAGCCCCTCCCTGGTCTATTACTCTGGTCACCCAGTCAAAGAAATCAATTAGATTAATCTGACATGACCTTCCTGCTGTAAATCCATGCTGCTTTGGGTCCTGTGCCCCGCTGGCCTCTAGGTACTCAACAATTCTTTCTTTCAGAAGTGATTCCATCATTTTTCCTACCACTGAGGTCAAACTTACAGGTCTATAGTTTCCTGCTTCTGTCTTGCTCCCACTTTTGTGAAGGGAATCACATCTGCCTCCTCCAGTCCTCAGGTACCACCCCATCCTGCCATGATTTGTTAAAAGTGTGGTCAGTGGTGTCACTAGGTCCTCCTTTAGTTCTTTTAGGATTCTGGGGTGAATCCCATCTGGCCCCATTGCTTTGTCCACCTTGAGTTTTAGGGGTTCTTTCAGGACTCTCTTCTGTGAATGGACTGGTGTCAACCCCCCTTCCCAGAGTGCTTCTATTGTCTGGTTTAGGTAACTCCTCCTCATCTTCTTTTGTGAATACTGAGCAAAAGTATTCATTCAGTATCTCTGCCTTTTCACTGTCTCCCTCTGCCCACCTCCCCTCTCCTTTATTAATCTTCACTATTCCCCCCTTAACCTTTCTAAGCTCCCTAATGTACCTATTAAAGGTCTTATCCCCCTTCTTAACTGAGTTGGCTATTTTTTCCTCGGTTTGACCCTTTGCTATTCTGACTGCCTTCCTCACTTCTTTCTGCTTTAATTGATACAGTTCCCTGTTGTGCTACTTCTGTGATTCCTTATACTTTTTGAATGCAGCCTTTTTCTACTTAACCTTCCTTGCCACCTCTTTTGAGAACCATAGTGGTTTTTTACTCCGCTTTGTTTTCTTTATTTGTTTCACACAAAGGCTTGTTGCCTCTATGATGGCAGTTTTGATTTTTCTCCATTGTTCTTCCACCCCTTCTTTTTAGCCATTTGCTAGTGCATTCTTCAGGTATTCACCCATTTTGCCAAAGTCAGCCCTTCTAAAGTTCAGTATCCTTGTTTTTGTATGCCTTATCTCCATGGTTGTGCTCATTGTGAAGCACACAATGCAGTGAGGTAAACAGTTGAAATTACTTAAGCTGAACAGTTAAAAACCTTATGGGGTATTAAATTCCACAAAAGGCACCTCCTATCCTAAAGGCTTCTAACCCCTACATCAGTATATCCCCTCAGATCCCATTGCGCCCAGTCTTCCAAATGTAATAACCCTCTGCAACTATCTTTGGGCTGCTATGATTTTGGAACTTAACTTAGTATAAGTGAAAAACCTCGGAGCATACTTCTGAAACATATGCCACTATTTGGCGCACCATTCCCTTTTAACAGTTTGTTTTGTCATTCCCCTTCATAAGTTTACAAACAGGAGAAAACTCGAAATTGGGTGCTAAAAAAGAAAAAGGAAAACATACCCATATATGGCGTTTGGACAGTTCCAGGGGATAACAATATAGCTAGGACGTAACTTCACTCAAATCTCCTCAGCAGTCTGACCTCTGACCCCCAAAAAGGAAAAGAAATACAAGAGATTGCAGAAGTTCAACCACTTTTTAACATCTGTAACTCAGTAGGAGCATGCTGCTAAATCAAGGACTCTTAATTCGGAGTTCTCACTAACGTAAAAAAGTTAGTGTCAGGTCCGAAACAAACAAAGTGGAAAAACTGTTCCTCCAATGCGTGCAGTACACTGAATTCATGTAGCTTCGGTGCCTTCTAGTGGAGATGACTGCTCATATCTTCAACGTGTTGATAGGGAATTCTCTGTGACGGTCCATAAGACTGCCACTATTCACTTGGGGCTTCTGTTCCTGACGAAGTCAAGGAGATCATAGGTAGTGTCCTCCCCTATAAAGTTAAGTGGTTAATGCTTTTTTGATGGCTGGAATTTGAAACTTCAGAAGGTGGAACATGAAGGGTATAGTTGTTATTTCGGTCAACAATTCTGCTCCCATCTTAGTGACTTACTACTTCTCTATCACTTGCATACCCCATCTATCCCTTTCGAATTACATGTGTTCACTGCTCCTTGAACAGATCAGGAAGGGCTACTTTTAGGGCATCTGTTGCAGAACTGGCATCTTTGTGGCTTTGTCAAGAGCCTGATAGGAGCACTTGCAGGCGATTCGGGTATCCCATGTGGAATCGAATACCGGAGGTGATCAACTTAAGCACCAGCAGGTGATAAGTAGCCCTTCTTTGGCGCATGGAGACTGGCAAGTCTTGGGCTATTCTAATTGTGGCCCCTGCCCATTTCACTTCATGGAGCTCTTTAATTTTGAACAGAAAGTGCTGCCTCTCAAGATAATTGAGAAAACAGAAAATGAAGGGCCTGGGAGGGGCGCCCACCGGAGGCATAGCTCTAAGCTCCCTGTGAGCTCTTTCAATTGTATAATCAGGGCCATAGGGAGAAGGGCTGACCAATTTGATGATCAATTTTTGTGTAAAAAGGATGGGGTTGTCTCCTTCTTCTCTCTCCGGTAATCCGATCAGGACTGCGTTGTTCCGCCTACTCCGCCCTTCAAGATCTTTGAGTTTACTTTCCATTTTGTTTAGTTTTTGTAAGAGCACTGCTATCTCTGAAGCTTGCTTTTCTACCTTTTTCTCTAGCGACACCACTTGAGCTTCAGTATCACTAGCCCTTCTTGAGAGGTCATCTAGAGAGGTGGTTACTGCTTTTAGTTCTTCTGTAATAGTACATAATTCCTCCTGATATGGTTTAAATTCCACTAAGAACCTTTCCAAAGTGAGTGGTTCATGCTCCAGTGCTGTCGGATCCATTTCTGGGCCACTGGTAGAAGATGAGGCCTTGGATTTTTTTGCGGCCTTCAGTGGCAATGGCGGAGGAGTGTGTTTTGGAGGGGATTTCCTCATCTGAACTTCCATCAATCAGGGTGTCTGGCTGAACAGTATCCAGGTATAAACCTCTATCAGGTAGGAAGTAATTGTTGCACTATATGCCACTTCTTAAGGGCATATTTGAACTTTAATGAGGTGGATGGCTGGAGCAGGTGAATCAGGCTGTTAGTTCTTTCTCTGCATCATGTGACCCGACTTGCTGAAAGCTAAGTAAAGGATCGTATTTTTCCTTTTGAGATACACAGTATAGCAATTAGATGTGGCTGACTGGGCATATTTTATGTATATGATATCATGTTCTTATGTTATGCTGGTTTGATTTTTTGTTATATTCTATATCTTAAAACTAATAAAAGTTTATTAAATTGCAAAAAACAAAGAAAAGAAAAAAGACACCACATCAATGATAAAAAATAAAGGATGGTTACGTGTATAAAACTGAATTGTACACACACCCTCAGTGTGGGATGCTGAAATAAATCCCTCAAGCTTCATTCTCGGGGTTTATGAGGCATCCCACACCTCAGTGTGTGTGTGTGTGTGTGTGTATAAAATTCTCGTTATAACCCCCTACCTAGCCATTATTTTATATACTGTTGCAATGTACAGTCACTGTCACTCATCAGTTGTGGTTGACCAGGTGGTCTCCAAGGCCTTCCCATTATCACAAGATTACGTAACTATGTACAGTCATCCGCATGGCTGAAAAGAAGGTCCCCGACTCCGTTCCATTATCACAATATTTTGTTACTACTGTATGTGTGATGATTGCCATGGAGCAGGTGTGGCAGATAAGATTGTCCCCATGTTCCTTCTGTTAGTGCAAAACTGTGTTTCTGTGTATAATGACTGCAATACTGTCACTGTCCAGATGGTCCCCAAGTCCCTTCCATTATCACAAAACTGTGCTTCTGAGTATAATGACTGCAATACTGTCACTGTCCAGATGGTCCCCAAGTCCCTTCCATTATCATAATACTGTGTTACAATGTATAGCCTATGGCAAGCAGCAGGTGTCTCTGACCTGGTGGTCCCCACACTGCATCCATTATCATAGTACGGTGTTACTATGTATAGCCTCTGGCAAGCAGCAGGTGTGTCTGACCCAGTGGTCCCCACATCTCTTCCATTATCACAGTACTGTGTTACTATGTATAGCCTCTGGCAAGCAGCAGGTGTGTCTGACCTCGTGGTGCCCACATCTCTTCCATTATCACAGTACTGTGTTACTATGTATAGCCTCTGGCAAGCAGCAGGTGTGTCTGACCTGGTAGTCCCCACATCTCTTCCATTATCACAGTACTGTGTTACTATGTATAGCCTCTGGCAAGCCGCAGGTGTGTCTGACCTCGTGGTCCCCACATCTCTTCCATTATCACAGTACTGTGTTACTATGTATAGCCTCTGGCAAGCAGCAGGTGTGTCTGACCTGGTAGTCCCCACATCTCTTCCATTATCACAGTACTGTGTTACTATGTATAGCCTCTGGCAAGCAGCAGGAGTGTCTGACCTCGTGGTCCCCACATCTCTTCCATTATCACAGTACTGTGTTACTATGTATAGCCTCTGGCAAGCCGCAGGTGTGTCTGACCTCGTGGTCCCCACATCTCTTCCATTATCACAGTACTGTGTTACTATGTAAAGCCTCTGGCAAGCAGCAGGTGTGTCTGACCTCGTGGTCCCCACATCTCTTCCATTATCACAGTACTGTGTTACTATGTATAGCCTCTGGCAAGCAGCAGGTGTGTCTGACCTCGTGGTCCCCGCATCTCTTCCATTATCACAGTACTGTGTTACTACATATGGCCTCTGGCAAGCAGCAGGTGTGTCTGACCTGGTGGCCCCACATCCCATTCATTATCACAGTACTGTGTTACTATGTATAGCTTCTGGCAAGCAGCAGGAGTGTCTGACCTGGTAGTCCCCACATCTCTTCCATTATCACAGTACTGTGTTACTATCTATAGCCTCTGGCAAGCAGCAGGTGTGTCTGACCTCATGGTCCCCACATCTCTTCCATTATCACAGGACTGTTTTACTATGTATAGCCTCTGGCAAGCAGCAGGTGTGTCTGACCTTGTGGTCCCCACATCTCTTCCATTATCACAGTACTGTGTTACTATGTATAGCCTCTGGCAAGCAGCAGGTGAGTCTGACCTCGTGGTCCCCACATCTCTTCCATTATCACAGTACTTTGTTACTATGTATAGCCTCTGGCAAGCCACAAGTGTGTCTGACCTCGTGGTGCCCACATCTCTTCCATTATCACAGTACTGTGTTACTATGTATAGCCTCTGGCAAGCAGCAGGTGTGTCTGACCTTGTGGTCCCCACATCTCTTCCATTATCACAGTACTGTGTTACTATGTATAGCCTCTGGCAAGCAGCAGGTGTGTCTGACCTCGTGGTGCCCACATCTCTTCCATTATCACAGTACTGTGTTACTATGTATAGCCTCTGGCAAGCAGCAGGTGTGTCTGACCTTGTGGTCCCCACATCTCTTCCATTATCACAGTACTGTGTTATTAGGAATAGCCTCTGGCAAGCAGCAGGTGTGTCTGACCTTGTGGTCCCCACATCTCTTCCATTATCACAGTACTGTGTTACTATGTATAGCCTCTGGCAAGCAGCAGATGTGTCTGACCTCGTGGTGCCCACATCTCTTCCATTATCACAGTACTGTGTTACTATGTATAGCCTCTGGCAAGCAGCAGGTGTGTCTGACCTTGTGGTCCCCACATATCTTCCATTATCACAGTACTGTGTTATTAGGTATAGCCTCTGGCAAGCAGCAGGTGTGTCTGACCTCGTGGTCCCCACACCCCATTCATTATCACAGTACTGTGTTACTACGTATGGCCTCTGGCAAGAAGCAGGAGTGCCAGACCTGGTAGTCCCCACACCCCTTCCTTAATCACAATACTGTGTTACTACGAATAGCCTCTGGCAAGCAGCAGGTGTGTCTGACCTGATGGTCCCCAAATCTCTTCCATTATCACAGTACTGTGTTACTATGTATAGCCTCTGGCAAGCAGCAGGTGTGTCTGACCTCGTGGTCCCCACATTTCTTCCATTATCACAGTACTGTGTTACTATGTATAGCCTGTGGCAAGCCGCAGGTGTGTCTGACCTTGTGGTGCCCACATCTCTTCCATTATCACAGTACTGTGTTACTATCTATAGCCTCTGGCAAGCAGCAGGTGTGTCTGACCTCATGGTCTCCACATCCCATCCGTTATCGCATTACTGTGTTAGTATGTAGTGTCACTGGCATGCAGCTGGTGTGGTTGACCAGATGATCCCCAGTTCCTTCCATTATCAGAATATTGTGTTGCTCTGTAAAGTCACTGTCATGCAGCAGGTGTGGAACATGATATGGTCCCATGTGCCTTTCATTATAACAACACTGTGTTACTCTGTATAGCCACTGCCATGCAGCAGGTGTGGAACAGGATATGGCCCCATGTGCCTTTCATTATAGCAACACTGTGTTACTATGGATAGTCACCACCATGAAGGAGGTGAGGAACATGATATGGTCCTATGTGGCTTTCATTATAGCAGAACTGGGTTACTATGGATAGTCACTGCCATGCAGCAGGTGTGGAACATGATATGGTCCCATGTGCCTTTCATTATAGTAACACTGTGTAACTTTGGATAGTCACTGCTATGCAGCAGGTGTGGAACACGACATGGTCCCATGTGCCTTTCATTATAGCAACACTGTATTAATATGGTTAGTCACTGCCATGCAGCAGAAGTGGAACACGAGATCGTACCATGTGCCTTTCATTATAGCAACACTGTGTTACTGTGTAGAGTCACTGCCATGCAGCAGGTGTGGTACATGATATGGTCCCATGTGCCTTTCATTATAGCAACACTATGTTAGTATGGATAGTCACTGCCAAGCAGCAGGTGTGGAACATGATATGGTCCCATGTGCCTTTCATTAAAGCAACACTGTGTTACTATGGATAGTCACTGCCATGTAGCAGGTGTGGAACACAATATGGTCCTATGTGCCTTTCATTATAGCAACACTGTGCTACTATGGATGGTCACTGCCATGCAGCAAGTGTGGAACACAATATGGTCCCATGTGCCTGTCATTATAGCAACACTGTGTTACAATAGATAGTCACTGCCATGCAGCAGGTGTGGAACACGATATGGTCACAATGTGCCTTTCATTATAGCAACACTGTGTTACTATGGATAGTCACTGCAATGAAGGAGGTGTGGAACACGATATGTTCCCATGTGCCAATCATTATAGCAACAGTGTGTTACTACAAATAGTCATTGCCATGCAGGAAGTGTGGAACACGATATGGTCCCATGTGCCTTTCATTATAGAAACACTGTGTTACTATGGATAGTCAATGCCATGCAGGAGGTGTGGAACACGATATGGTCCCATGTGCCTTTCATTATAGCAACACTGTGTTACTATGGATAGTCACTGCCATGAAGGAAGTGTGGAACATGATATGGTCTCATGTGCCATTCATTATAGCAACACTGTGTTACTATGGAAAGTCACTGCCATGCAGCAGGTGTGGAACACAATATGGTCCCCATGTGCCTTTCATTATAACAAAACTGTGTTACTATGGATAGTCACTGCCATGCAGCAGGTGTGGAACACGATATGGTCCCATGTGCCTTTCATTACAGCAGCACAGTGTTACAATTGGTGGTCACTGCCATGAAGGAGGTGTGGAACACAGTATGGTCCCATGTGCCTTTCATTTGAGCAACACTGTGTTACTATGGATAGACACTGCCATGAAAGAGGTGTAGAACACGATATGGTCCCATGTGCCTTTCATTATAGCAACACAGTGTTACTGTGTATAGTCACTGCCATGCAGCATGTGTGGAACATGATATGGTCCCATGTGCCTTTCATTATGGCAACACTGTGTTACTGTGTATAGTCACTGCATGAAGGAGGTGTGGAACACGATATGGTCCCATGTGCCTTTCATTATAGCAACACTGTGTTACTATGTAAAGTCACTGCCATGCAGCAGGTGTGGAACACAATGTTGTCCCGTGTGCCTTTCATTATAGCAACACTGTGTTACTATGTATAGTCACTGCCGTGCAGCAGGTGTGGAACACGATATGGTCCCTTGTGCCATTCGTTACAGCAATACTCCGTTACTATGGATAGTCAGTGCCATGCAGCAGGTGTGGAACACGATATGGTCCCATGTGCCTTTCACTTTAGCAACACTGTGTTACTATGGATAGTAACTGCCATGCAGGAGGTGTGGAAGATGATATGGTCCCATGTGCCATTCATTATAGCAACACTGTGTTACTATGGATAGTCACTGCCATGCAGGGTGTGGAAGATGATATGGTCCCATGTGCCTTTTATTATAGGAAAACTGTGTGACTATGTATAGTCACTGCCATGCAGCAGGAGTGGAACACAATAAGTTCCCAAGTGACTTTCATTATAGCAACACTGTGTTACTATGGATAGAAACTGCCAAGCAGCAGGAGTGGAACAAAATAAGTTCCCATGAGACTTTCATTATAGCAACACTGTGTTACTATGGATAGTCACTGCCATGCAGCAGGACTGGAACACAGTATGGTCCCATGTGCCTTTCATTATAGCAACACTGTGTTACTATGGATAGTCACTGCCATGCAGCAGGTGTGGAACACTATATGGTCCCATGTGCCTTTCACCATAGCAACACTGAGTTACTATGGATAGTCGCTGCCATGCAGCAGGTGTGGAACACAATATGGTCCCCATGTGACTTTCATTATAGCAAAACTGTGTTACTATGGATAGTCACTGCCGTGCAGCAGGTGTGGAACATGATATGGTCCCATGTGCCTTTCATTAGAGCAACACTGTGTTACAATGGGTAGTCACTGCCATGAAGGAGGTGTGGAACACAGTATGGTCCCATGTGCCTTTCATTATAGCAACACTGGGTTACTATGGCTAGTCACTACCATGAAGGAGGTGTGGAACACAATGTGTTCCCATGTGCCTTTCATTATAGCAACACTCTGTTACTATGGATAGTCACTGCCATGTAGCATTTGTGGAACACGACATGGTCCCAAGTGCCTTTCATTATAGCAACACTGTGTTACTATGGATAGTCACCACCATGAAGGAGGTGAGGAACATAATATGGTCCTAAGAGCCTTTCATTAAAGCAGCACTGTGTTACTGTGGATAGTCACTGCCATGCAGCAGGTGTGGAACATGATTTGGTCCCATGTGCCTTTCATTATAGCAACACTGTGTAACTTTGGATAGTCACTGCCATGCAGCAGGTGTGGAAAACGACATGGTCCCATGTGCCTTTCATTATAGCAACACTGTGTTACTATGGATAGTCACCACCATGAAGGAGGTGAGGAACATAATATGGTCCTAAGTGCCTTTCATTAAAGCAGCACTGTGTTACTGTGGATAGTCACTGCCATGCAGCAGGTGTGGAACATGATTTGGTCCCATGTGCCTTTCATTATAGCAACACTGTGTAACTTTGGATAGTCACTGCCATGCAGCAGGTGTGGAAAACGACAAGGTCCCATGTGCCTTTCATTATAGCAACACTGTGTAACTATGGATAGTCACTGCCATGAATGAGGTGTGGAACATGATATGGTCCCATGTGCCAACGATTATGGCAACAGTGTGTTACTATGGATAGTCACTGCCATGCAGGAAGTGTGGAACACGATATGGTCCCATGTGCCTATCATTATTGCAACACTGTGTTACTATGGATAGTCACTGCCATGCAGCAGGTGTGCAACACGATATGGTCCCAATGTGCCTTTCATTATAGCAACACTGTGTTACTATGGATAGTCACTGCCATGAAGGAAGTGTGGAACACAATATGGTCCCATGTGCCTTTCATTATAGCAACACTGTGTTACTATGGATATTCACTGCCATGCAGCAAGTGTTTAACACGATATGGTCCAATGTGCCTTTCATTATAGCAACACTGTGTTACTATGTATTGTCACTGCCATGCAGCAGGTGTGGAACACAATGTGGTCCAACGTGCCTATCATTATAGCAACACTGTGTCACCAAGTATAGTCTCTGCCGTGCAGCAGGTGTGGAACATGATATGGTCCCTTGTGGCTTTCATTATAGCAACGCTGTGTTTCTATGGATAGTCACTGCCATGTAGGAGGTGTGGAAGATGATATGGCCCCATTTGACTTTCATTATAGCAACACTGTGATACTATGGATAGTCATTGCCATGCAGGAGGTGTTGAAGACAATAAGTTCCCATATGCCTTTCATTATAGCAGCATTGTGTTACTATGTATAGTCTCTGCCATGCAGCAGCTGTTGAACATGATATGGTCCCATGTGCCTTTCATTATAGCAACACTCTGAAACTTTGGATAGTCACTGCCATGCAGCAGGTGTGGAATATGATATGGTCCCATGTGCCTTTCATTATAGCAGCACTGTGTTACTGTGTATAGTCACTGCCATGCAGCAGGTGTGGAAGACGATATGGTCCCATGTGCCTTTCATTATAGCAACACTGTGTTACTATGGATAGTCACTGCCATGCAGCAGTTGTGGAACACAATGTGGTCCCATGTGCCTTTCATTATAGCAACACTGTGTTACTATGTATAGTCACTGCCATGCAGCAGGTGTGGAACACGATATGGTCCCAAGTGCCTTTCACTATAGCAACACTGTGTTACTATGTATAGTCACTGCAATACAGCAGGTGTGAAACACAATGTGGTCCAATATGCCTTTCATTATAGCAACACTGTGTTACTATGTATAGTCAACGCCGTGCAGCAGTTGTGGAACACAATATGGTCCAATGTGCCTTTCATTAAAGCAACACTGTGTTACTCTGGATAGTCACTGAGATGCAGCAGGTGTGGAACATTATATGGTCAAATGTGCCTTTCATTTTAGAAGCACTGTGTTACTATAGATAGTCACTGCCATGCAGGAGGTGTGGAAGATGATATGGTCCCATGTGCCTTTCATTATAGAAACACTGTGTTAATATGGATAGTCACTGCCATGCAGGAGGTGTGGAAGACAACATGGTCCCATGTGACTTTCAATATAGCAACACTGTGTTACTATGGATAGTCACTGCCATGCAGCAGGAGTGGAACACAATAAGTTCCCATGTGCCATTCATTATATCAACACTGTGTTACTATGGATAGACACTGGCATGCAGCAGGAGTGGAACACAATAAGTTCCCAAGTGCCTTTCATTATAGCAACATAATGTTACTATGGATAGTCACTGCCATGCAGCAGGAGTGGAACACAATAGGGTCCCATGTGCCTTTCATTCTAGCAACACTGTGTTACTATGGATAGTCACTGCCATGCAGCAGATGTGGAACATAAAATGGTCCCACGTGCCTTTCATTATAGGAACACTGTGTTTCTCTTGATAGTCACTGCTGTGTAGCAGGTGTGGAACACAATATGATACCACGTGCCTTTCATTATAGCAACACTGTGTTACTATGGTCACTGCCAGGCAGGAGGTGTGGAACATGATTTGGTCCCATGTGCCTTTCATTATAGCAACACTGTGTAACTTTGGATAGTCACTGCCATGCAGCAGGTGTGGAACACGACATGGTCCCATGTGCCTTTCATTATAGCAACACTGTGTAACTATGGATAGTCACTGCCATGCAGCAGGTGTGGAACACGATATGGTCCCATGTGCCTTTCATTATAGCAACACTGGGTAACTATGGATAGTCACTGCCATGCAGCAGGTGTGGAACACGATATGGTCCCATGTGCCTTTCATTATAGCAACACTGTGTTACTGTGTATAGTCACTGCCATGCAACAGGTGTGGAACACGATATGGTCCCATGTGCCTTTCATTATAGCAACGCTGTGTTACTATGGATAGTCACTGCCATGCAGCAGGTGTGTAACATGATATGGTCCCATATGCCTTTCTTTTTAGTAACACTGCGTTACTATGGATAGTCACTGCCATGCAGCAGGTGTGGAACACAATATGGTCACCATGTGCCTTTCATTAAAGCAACACTGTGTTACTATGGATAGTCACTGCCATGCAGCAGCTGGGGAACATGATATGGTCCCATGTGCCTTTCATCATAGCAACACTGAGTTACCATTGATAGTCACTGCCTTGAAGGAGGTGTGGAACACGATATGATCCCATGTGCCAATCATTATAGCAACAGTGTGTTACTGTGGATAGTCACTGCCATGAAGGAACTGTGGAACACATTATGGTCATATGTGCCTTTCATTATAGCAACACTGTGTTGCTATGGATAATCACTGCCATGCAGGAGGTGTGGAACACGATTTGGTCCCATCTGCCTTTCATTATAGCAACACTGTGTTACTATGGATAGTCACTGCCATGTAGAAGGTATCGAACATGACATGGTCCCTGTGTGCCTTTCATTATGGCAACACTGTGTTACTGTGTATAGTCACTGCATGAAGGAGGTGTGGAACACGATATGGTGCCATGTGCCTTTCATTATAGCAACACTGTGTTACTATGTAAAGTCACTGCCATGCAGCAGGTGTGGAACACAATGTTGTCCCATGTGCCTTTCATTATAGCAACACTGTGTTACTATGTATAGTCAATGCCGTGCAGCAGGTGTGGAACACGATATGGTCCCTTGTGCCATTCGTTACAGCAACACTCCGTTACTATTTATAGTCAGTGCCATGCAGCAGGTGTGGAACACGATATGGTCCCATGTGCCTTTCACTTTAGCAACACTGTGTTACTATGGATAGTCACTGCCAAGCAGGAGGTGAGGAAGATGATATGGTTCCATGTGCCATTCATTATAGCAACACTGTGTTACTATGGATAGTCACTGTCATGCAGGAGGTGTGGAAGATAATATGGTCCAATGTGCCTTTTATTATAGGAAAACTGTGTGACTACGTATAGTCACTGCCATGCAGCAGGAGTGGAACACAATAAGTTTCTCAAGTGCCTTTCATTATAGCAACACTGTGTTACTATGGATAGTCACTGCCATGTAGCATTTGTGGAACACGACATGGTCCCATGTGCCTTTCATTGTAGCAACACTGTGTTACTATGGATAGTCAATGCCATGCAGCAGGTGTGGAACACTATATGGTCCCATGTGCCTTTCACCATAGCAACACTGTGTTACTATGGATAGTCGCTGCCACGCAGCAGGTGTGGAACACAATATGGTCCCCATGTGACTTTCATTATAGCAAAACTGTGTTACTATGGATAGTCACTGCCGTGCAGCAGGTGTGGAACACGATATGGTCCCATGTGCCTTTCATTACAGCAACACTGTGTTACAATGGGTAGTCAATGCCATAAAGGAGGTGTGGAACACAATATGGTCCCATGTGCCTTTCATTAGAGCAACACTGTGTTACAATGGGTAGTCACTGCCATGAAGGAGATGTGGAACACAGTATGGTCCCATGTGCCTGTCATTATAGCAACACTGGGTTACTATGGCTAGTCACTGCCATGAAGGAGGTGTAGAACATGATATGGTCTCATGTGCCTTTCATTATAGCAACACTGTATTACTGTGTATAGTCACTGTCATGCAGTTGGTGTGGAACACAATATGGTCCGGTGTGCCTTTCATTATAGCAACACTGTGTTACTACGTATAGTCACTGCCATGCAGCAGGTGTGGAACACGACATGGTCCCATGTGCCTTTCATTATAGCAACAGTGTTACTATGGATAGACCCTGCCATGCAGCAGGTGTGAAACACGATATGGTCCCATGTGCCTTTCACTATAGCAACACTGTGTAACTATGGATAGTCACTGCCATGCAGCAGGTGTGGAACACAATAAGGTGCCCATGTGACTTTCATTATAGCAAAACTGTGTTACTATGGATAGACACTGCCTTGCAGCAGGTGTGGAACACGATATGGTCCCATGTGCCTTTCATTACAGCAACACTGTGTTACAATGGGTAGTCACTGCCATAAAGGAGGTGTGGAACACAATATGGTCCCATGTGCCTTTCATTAGAGCAACACTGTGTTTCAATGGGTAGTCACTGCCATGAAGGAGGTGTGGAACACGGTATGGTCCCATGTGCCTTTCATTATAGCAACACTGGGTTACTATGGATAGTCACTGCCATGAAGGAGGTATAGAACATGATATAGTCCCATGTGCCTTTCATTATAGCAACACTGTCTTACTGTGTATAGTCACTGCCATGCAGCTGGTGTGGAACACGATATGGTCCCATGTGCCTTTCATTATAGCAACACTGTGTTACTGTGTATAGTCACTGCCATGCAGCAGGTGTGAAACACAATGTTGTCCCATGTGCCTTTCATTAAAGCAACACTATGTTACTATGTAAAGTCACTGTCATGCAGCAGGTGTGGAACACGATATGGTCCCATGTGCCTTTCATTATCTCAACACTGTGTTACTATGTATAGTCTCTGCCATACAGCAGGTGTGAAACACAATGTGGTCCAATGTGCCTTTCATTATAACAACACTGTGTTACTATGTATAGTCACTGCCGTGCAGCAGGTGTGGTACACGATATGGTCCCATGTGTCTTTCATTATAGCAACAATGTGTTACAACGGTTAGTCACTGCCATGCAGCAGGTGTGAAACTTGATAAAGTCAAACGTGCCTTTCATTATAGCATTACTGTGTTACTATTGACAGTCACTGACATGCAGAAGGTGTGGAAGATGATGTGGTCTGATGTGCCTTTCATTATAGCAACACTGTGTTACTATGGACAGTCACTGACATGCAGGAGGTGTGGAAGACGACATGGTCCCATGTGCCTTTCATTATACCAACACTGTGTTACTATGTATAGTCACTGCCATGCAGCAGGAGTGGAACACAAAAAGTTCCCATGTGCCATTCATTATAGCAACACTGTGTTACTATGGATAGTCACTGGCATGCAGCAGGAGTGGAACACAATAAGTTCCCTTGTGCCATTCATTATAGCAACATAATGTTACTTTGGATAGTCACTGCCATGCAGCAGGAGTGGAACACGATATGGTCCCATTTGCCTTTCATTCTAGCAACACTGTGTTACTATGGATATTCATTGCCTTGCAGCTGATGTGGAACATAAAATGGTCCCACATCCCTTTCATTATAGGAACACTGTGTTACTATTGATAGTCACTGCTGTGTAGCAAGTGTGGAACACAATATGATACCACGTGCCTTTCATTATAGCAACACTGTCTTACTGTGTATAGTCACTGCCATGCAGCTGGTATGGAACACGATATGGTCCCATGTGCCTTTCATTATAGCAACACTGTGTTACTGTGTATAGTCACTGCCGTGCAGCAGCTGTGAAACACAATGTGGTCCCATGTGCCTTTCATTAAAGGAACACTATGTTACTATGTAAAGTCACTGTCATGCAGCAGGTGTGGAACACGATATGGTCCCATGTGCCTTTCATTATCGCAACACTGTGTTACTATGAATAGTCTCTGCCATACAGCAGGTGTGAAACACAATGTGGTCCAATGTGCCTTTCATTATAACAACACTGTGTTACTATGTATAGTCACTGCTGTGCAGCAGGTGTGGTACACGATATGGTCCCATGTGTCTTTCATTATAGCAACAATGTGTTACAACGGATAGTCACTGCCATGCAGTAGGTGTGAAACTTGATAAGGTCAAACGTGCTTTTCATTATAGCATTACTGTGTTACTATTGATAGTCACTGACATGCAGAAGGTGTGGAAGATGATGTGGTCTGATGTGCCTTTCATTATAGCAACACTGTGTTACTATGGACAGTCACTGACATGCAGGAGGTGGGAAGGCGATATGGTCCCATGTGCTCTTCATTATACCAACACTGTGCTACTATGATAGTCACTGCCATGCAGCAGGAGTGAACTAAAAAAGTTCCTACAACATTATTATAGCAACACTGTGTTACTATGGATAGTCACTGGCATGCAGCAGGAGTGGAACACAATAAGTTCCCTTGTGCCATTCATTATAGCAACATAATGTTACTATGGATAGTCACTGCCATGCAGCAGGAGTGGAACACGATATGGTCCCATGTGCCCTTCATTCTAGCAACACTGTGTTACTATAGATAGTCATTGCATGCAGCTGATGTGGAACATTAAATGGTCCCACGTCCATTTCATTATAGGAACACTGTGTTACTATTGATAGTCACTGCTGTGTAGCAAGTGTGGAACACAATATGATACCACGTGCCTTTCATTATAGCAACACTGTGTTACTATGGATAGTCACTGCCAGGCAGGAGGTGTGGAACACAATATGTTCCCATGTGTCTTTCATTATAGCAACACTGTGTTACTATGGATTGTCACTGCCAGGCAGCAGGTGTGGAACACAATATGGTCCCATGTGCCTTTCATTATAGCAACACTGTGTTACTATGGATAGTCACCACCATGAAGGAGGTGAGGAACATAATATGGTCCTAATTGCCTTTCATTAAAGCAGCACTGTGTTACTGTGGATAGTCACTGCCATGCAGCAGGTGTGGAACATGATTTGGTCCCATGAGCCTTTCATTATAGCAACACTGTGTAACTTTGGATAGTCACTGCCATGCAGCAGCTGTGGAAAACGACATGGTCCCATGTGCCTTTCATTATAGCAACACTGTGTAACTATGGATAGTCACTGCCATGAATGAGGTGTGGAACATGATATGGTCCTGTGTGCCAAAGATTATAGCAACAGTGTGTTACTATGGATAATCACTGCCATGCAGGAAGTGTGGAACACGATATGGTCCCATGTGCCTATCATTATAGCAACACTGTGTTACTATGGATAGTCACTGCCATGCAGCAGGTGTGCAACACGATATGGTCCCAAGTGCCTTTCATTATAGCAACACTGTGTTACTATGGATAGTCACTGCCATGAAGGAAGTGTGGAACACAATATGGTCCCATGTGCCTTTCATTAGAGCAACACTGTGTTACAATGGGTAGTCACTGCCATGAAGGAGGTGAGGAACACAGTATGGTCCCATGCCTTTCATTATAGCAACACTGAGTTACTATGGATAGTCACTGCCATGAAGGAGGTGTAGAACATGATATGGTCCCATGTGTCTTTCATTATAGCAACACTGTGTTACTGTCTATAGTCACTGCCATGCAGCAGGTGTGGAACACTATATGGTCCCATGTGCCTTTAATTCTAGCAACACTGTGTTACTATGGATAGTCACTGCCATGCAGCAGATGTGGAACATAAAATGGTCCCACGTGCCTTTCATTATAGGAACACTGTGTTACTCTTGATAGTCACTGCTGTGTAGCAGGTGTAGAACACAATATGATACCACGGGCCTTTCATTATAGCAACACTGTGTTACTATGGCTAGTCACTTGCTGGCAGGGAGGTGTGGACACAACATGTCTCTATGTGACTTTCATTATAGCAACACTGTGTTACTATGGATTGTCACTGCCAGGCAGCAGGCGGAACACAATATGGTCCCATGTCTTTCATTATAGCATCACTGTGTTACTATGGATAGTAGCCACCATGAAGGAGGTGTGAGGAAATAATATGGTCCTATGTGCCTTTCTATTAAAGCAGCACTGTGTTACTATGGATAGTCACTGCCATGCAGCAGGTGGAACATGATTTGTCCCATGTGCCTTTATTATAGCAACACTGTGTATCTTTGATAGTCACTGCTATGCAGCAGGTGTGGAACACGCATATGGTCCTATGTGGTTTTCTATTATAGCAACACTGTGTAACTATGGATAGTCACTGCCATGCTGCAGGTGTGGAACACGATATGGTCCCATGTGCCTTTCATTATAGCAACACTGTGTTACTGTGTATAGTCACTGCCATGCAACAGGTGTAGAAACACGATATGGTCCCTGTGCCTTTCATTATAGCAACGCTGTGTTACTATGGATAGTCACTGCCATGCAGCAGGTGTGTAACATGATATGGTCCCATATGCCTTTCTTTTTCAGCAACACTGCGCTTCTATGGATAGTCACCGCCATGCTGCAGGGTGGAACACAATATGGTCACCATGTGCCTTCTATTAAAGCAACACTGTGTTACTTCTGATAGTCACTGCCATGAAGCAGTTGGAACATGTATGGTCCCATGTGTCTTTTCATCATAGCAACACTGAGTTACCATTGATAGTCACTGCCTTGAAGGGGGGTGTGAACACGAGATGATCCTATGTGCCAATTCCCTTATAGCAACAGTGTGTTACTGTGATACTACTGCTGAAGGTGAACTGTGGAACACATTATGGTCATATGTGTTTTCATTATAGCAACACTGTGTTGTTATGGATAATCACTGCCATGCAGGAGGTGTGGACACGATTTGGTCCCATGTGCCTTTCATTATAGCAACACTGTGTTACTATGGATAGTCATCATGCAGGAGGTATCAACATGATATGGTCCATGTGTGCCTTTCTATTATGGCAACACTGTGTGTTACCTGTATAGTCACTGCATGAAGGAGGTGTGGAACACGATATGGTCCCATGTGTTCTTTATTATAGCAACACTGTGTTACTATAAAGTCACTGCCATGCAGCAGGTGTGTGAACACAATGTTGTCCCCCAGTGCCTTTCTATTATAGCAATACTGTGTTACTATGTATAGTCACTGCTGTGCAGTTGTGGAACACAATATGGTCCCATGTGCCATTCGGTTATGTTAACACTGTTACATGATAGTCAAAGCTATGCAGCAGGTGTGAAACACGATATGGTCCCATGTACCTTTCACTTTAGCAACACTGTGTTATTATGGATAGTCACTGCCATGCAGGAGGTGGAAGATGATATGGTCTCATGTGCTATTCATTATAGCAACACTGTGTTACTATGGATTGACACTGCTCATGGGGTGAGGTGTGGAAGATGATATGGTCCAATGCCTTTTATTATAGGAAAACTGTGTGACTATGTATAGTCACTGCCATGCAGCTGGAGTGGAACACAATTAGTTCCCAAGTGCCTTTCATTATAGCAACACTGTGTTACTATGGATAGTCACTGCCATGTAGCATTTGTGGAACACGACATGGTCCCATGTGCCTTTCACCATAGCAACACTGTGTTACTATGGATAGTCGCTGCCATGCAGGAGGTGTGGAACACAATATGGTCCCCATGTGACTTTCATTATAGCAAAACTGTGTTACTATGGATAGTCACTGCCGTGCAGCAGGTGTGGAACACCTATATGGTCCTTCAGCCTTCTTATTTCAGCAACACTGTGTTACAATGGGTAGTCACTGCCATAGGAGTGTGGAAACAATATGGTCCCATGTGCTTTCATTACAGCAACACTGTGTTACAATGGGTAGTCACTGCCATGAAGGAGATGTGGAACACAGTATGGTCCTGTCGTGCTCTGTCATTATAGCAACACTGGGTTGCTATGGCTAGTCAGCTGCTATGAAGGAGGTGTAGATGATATGGTCTCATGTGCCTTTCATTATAGCAACACTGTATTGTGGTGTAGGTCAGTGCGCAGCTGGTGTGGAAACAATATGGTCCGTGTGCCTTTCATTATAGCAACACTGTGTTTCTACGTATAGTCACTGCCATGCAGCAGGTGTGGAACACGACATGGTCCCATGTGCCTTTCATTATAGCAACAGTGTTACTATGGATAGACACTGCCATGCAGCAGGTGTGGAACATGATAAGGTCCCATGTGCCTTTCACTATAGCAAAACTGTGTTACTATGGATAGACACTGCCTTGCAGCAGGTGTGGAACACGATATGGTCCCATGTGCCTTTCATTACAGCAACACTGTGTTACAATGGGTAGTCACTGCCATAAAGGAGGTGTGGAACACAATATGGTCCCATGTGCCTTTCATTAGAGCAACACTGTGTTTCAGTGGAGGTCACTGCTATGAAGGAGGTGTGGAATGGCAATATGTCCCATGTGCCTTCATTATAGCAACACTGTGTTATTATGGATAGTCACCGTCATGAAGGAGGTTTATAGAACATGATATAGTCCCATGTGCCTTCTTTATAGCAACACTGTCTTACTGTGGTATAGTCACTGCCATGCAGCTGGTGGTGGAATACTTATATGGTCCCATGTGCCTTTCATTATAGCAACACTGTGTTATCAGGTATAGTCACTGCCATGCAGCAGGTGTGAAACACAATGTTGTCCCAGTGTTTTTCATTAAAGCAACACTATGTTATTACAAAGTAACTGTCATGCAGCAGGTGGAAAACGATATGGTCCCATGTGCCTTTCATTATCGCAACACTGTGTTACTATGTATAGTCTCTGCCATACAGCAGGTGTGAAACACAATGTGGTCCAATGTGCATTTCATTATAACAACACTGTGTTACTATGTATAGTCACTGCCGTGCAGCAGGTGTGGTACACAATATGGTCCCATGTGTCTTTCATTATAGCAACAATGTGTTACAATGATAGTCACTGCCATGCGGCAGGTGTGAAACTTGATGAGTCAAACGTGCCTTCATTATATCATTAGTGTGTTGCTATTGATAGTCACTGACATGCAGAAGGTGTGGAAGATGATGTGGTCTGATGTGCCTTTCATTATAGCAACACTGTGTTACTATGGATTGTCACTGCCATGCAGGAGGTGTGGAAGATGACATGGTCCCATGTGCCTTTCATTATACCAACACTGTGTTACTATGTATAGTCACTGCCATGCAGCAGGAGTGGAACACAAAAAGTTCCCATGTGCCATTCATTATAGCAACACTGTGTTACTATGATAGTCACTGGCATGCAGCAGGAGTGGAACACAATAAGTTCCTATGTTCATTATAGCAACATAATGTTATTATGGATAGTCACTGCCATGCAGTGGGAGTGAACATCTTATGTCCTATGTGCCTTTCATTCTAGCAACACTGTGTTACTATGGATAGTCATTGCCATGCAGCTGATGTGGAACATAAAATGGTCCCATGTCCCTTTCATTATAGGAACACTGTGTTACTATTGATAGTCACTGCTGTGATGCAACTGTGGAACACAATATGATACCACGTGCCTTTCATTATAGCAACACTGTGTTACTATGGAAAGTCACTGCCAGGCAGGAGGTGTGGAACACAATATGTTCCCATTTGTCTTTCATTATTAGCAGCTGTGTTACTATGGATTGTCACTGCTAGGCAGGTGGTGGAACACAATAGGTCCCATGTTTTCATTATAGCAACACTGTGTTACTTTGGATAGTCACCACTATGAAGGAGGTGAGGAACATAATATGGTCATAATTGCTCTTTCATTAGCAGCACTGTGTTACTGTGGATAGTCACTGCCATGCGGCAGGTGTGGAACATGATTTGTCCCATGTGCCTTCATTATAGCAACACTGTGTAACTTTGATAGTCACTGCCATGCAGCGGTGTGGAAACGACATGGTCCCATGTGCCTTTCATTATAGCGACACTGTGTAACTATGGATAGTCATCTGCTTATGAATGAGGTGTGGAACATGATATGGTCCCATGTGCCAAAGATTAGAGCAACAGTGTGTTACTATTGATAGTCACTGCCGTGCTGTGAAGTGTGGAACACGCCATATGGTCCCATGTGCTTTAAATTATAGCAACACTGTGTTACTATGGATAGTCACTGCTATGCAGCAGATGTAACACAAAATGGTCCCACGTGCTCTTTCATTATAGGAACACTGTGTTACTTTTTGATAGTCACTGCTGTGTAGCAGGTGTGAACACAATATGATGCCATGGCCTTTCATTATAGCAACACTGTGTTACTATGGCTAGTCACTGCCAGGCAGGAAGGCAATATGTTCCCATTGTCTTTCTATAGCAACACTGTGTTACTATGGATTGTCACTACTGTGGGGCAGGTGTGGAACACAATATAGTCCCATGTGCCTTTCATTATAGCAACACTGTGTTACTATGGATAGTAGCCACCATGAAGGAGGTGAGGTACATAATATGGTCCTATGTGCCTTTCATTAAAGCAGCACTGTGTTACTGTGGATAGTCACTGCCATGCAGCAGGTGTTGAAACATGACGGTCCCATGTGCCTTTCATTATAGCAAACACTGTGTAACTTTGATAGTCACTGCCATGCAGCAGGTGTGGAACACGCTACATGGTCCCATGTCCCTTTTCATTATAGCAACACTGTGTAACTATGGATAGTCACCATGCAGCAGGTGTGTAAACACGTACATGGTCCCATGTGCCTTCATTATAGCAACACTGGTGTTACTGTGTATAGTCAATGCCATGCAACAGGTGTGGAACACGATATGGTCCCATGTGCCTTTCATTATAGCAACGCTGTGTTATCTATGGATAGTCACTTCGCTATGCAGCAAGTGTGTAACATGATATGGTCCCATATGCCTTTCTTTAGCAATGCTGCATTATTATGGATAGCTCGCTGCAGCAGGTGTGAACACAATATGGTCACCATGTGCCTTTCATTAAAGCAACACTGTGTTACTATGGATAGTCACTGCCATGAAGCAGTTGGGAAACATGATATGGTCCCATGTGCCTTCATCATAGCAACACTGAGTTACCATTGAGGTCACTGCCTTGAAGGAGGTGTGGAACACGAGCATGATCCCATGCCAATCGTTATTGCAACAGTGTGTTACTGTGGAAGTCACCGCCATGAAGGAACTGTGGAACACATTATGGTCATATGTGTTTTTCATTATAGCAACACTGTGTGTTGGATGATAATCACTGCCATGTAGGAGGTGTGGAACACTTTTGGTCCCATGTGCCTTTCATTGTAGCAACACTGTGTTACTATGGATAGTCACTGCCATGTAGGAGGTATCGAACATGATATTGTCCCTGTGTGCCTTTCATTATGGCAACACTATGTTACTGTGTATAGTCACTGCATGAAGGAGGTGTGGAACACGATATGGTCCCATGTGCCTTTCATTATAGCAACACTGTGTTACTATGTAAAGTCACTGCCATGCAGGGTGTGGAACACAATGCTGTCCCATGTGCCTTCATTATAGCAACACTGTGTTACTATGTATAGTCACTGCCGGCAGCAGGTGTGGAACACGACATGGTCCCTTGTGCCATCTGGGTTAACAGCAACACTCTATTACTATGGATAGTCAGTGCCATGCAGCAGGTGTGGAACACTTATGGTCCCATGTGCCTTCACTTTAGCAACACTGTGTTACTATGGATAGTCACTGCCATGCAGGAGGTGTGGAAGATGATATGGTCCAATGTGCCTTTTATTATAGGAAAACTGTGTGACTATGTGTAGTTACGCCATGCAGCAGGAGTGGAACACAATAAGTTCCCAAGTGCCTTTCATTATAGCAACACTGTGTTACTATGGATAGTCTCTGCCATGTAGCATTTGTGGAACACGACATGGTCCCATGTGCCTTTCACCATAGCAACACTGTGTTACTATGGATAGTCACTGCCATGCAGGAGGTGTGGAAGATGATATGGTCCCATGTGCCATTCATTATAGCAACACTGTGTTACTATGGATAGTCACTGCCATGCAGGAGGTGTGGAAGATGATATGGTCCAAATTGCCTTTTATTATAGGAAAACTGTGTGACTATGTATAGTCACTGCCATGCAGCAGGAGTGGAAAACAATAAGTTCCCAAGTGCCTTTCATTATAGCAACACTGTGTTACTATGGATAGTCACTGCCATGTAGCATTTGAGGAACACGACATGGTCCCATGTGCCTTTCACCATAGCAACACTGTGTTACTATGGATAGTCGCTGCCATGCAGCAGGTGGAACACAATATGGTCCCTATGTGACTTTCTATTATAGCAACAGTGTTATTATGGATAGTCACTGCGTGCAGCAGGTGTGGAACACGAGATGGTCCCATGTGCCTTTCATTACAGCAACACTGTGTTACAATTGGTAGTAACTGCCATAAAGGAGGTGTGGATACAATGTGGTCCCATGCCTTTCATTAGAGCAACACTGTGTTACAATGGGTAGTCACTGCCATTAGAGAGATGTGGAACATGCATGGTCCCACAGCCTGTCATTATAGCAACATTCTGGTTATTCTGGCTAGTCGCTGCCATGAGGGAGGTGTAGCACATGATATGGTCTCATGTGCCTTCTAATATAGCAACACTGTATTACTGTGTATAGTCACTGTCATGCAGCTGGTGTAAACACAATATGGTCCGGTGTGCTTTTCTATTTGTAGCAGCACTGTGTTACTGGCTGTGATAATCACTGCCATGCAGCAGGTGTGGAACACGACATGGTCCCATGTGACTTTCATTATAGCAACAGTGTTACTATGAATAGACACTGCCATGCAGCAGGTGTGGAACACGATATGGTCCCATGTGCCTTTCACTATAGCAACACTGTGTTACTATGGACAGTCACTGCCATAAAGGAGGTGTGGAACACAATATGGTCCCATGTGCCTTTCATTAGAGCAACACTGTGTTTCAATGGGTAGTCACTGCCATGAAGGAGGTGTGGAACACAGTATGGTCCCATGTGCCTTTCATTATAGCAACACTGTCTTACTGTGTATAGTCACTGCCATGCAGCTGGTGTGGAATACGATATGGTCCCATGTGCCTTTCATTATAGCAACACTGTGTTACTGTGTATAGTCACTGCCATGCAGCAGGTGTGAAACACAATGTTGTCCCATGTGCCTTTCATTAAAGCAACACTATGTTACTATGTAAAGTAACTGTCATGCAGCAGGTGTGGAAAACGATATGGTCCCATGTGCCTTTCATTATCGCAACACTGTGTTACTATGTATAGTCTCTGCCATACAGCAGGTGTGAAACACAATGTGGTCCAATGTGCATTTCATTATAACAACACTGTGTTACTATGTATAGTCACTGCCGTGCAGCAGGTGTGGTACACAATATGGTCCCATGTGTCTTTCATTATAGCAACAATGTGTTACAACGGATAGTCACTGCCATGCGGCAGGTGTGAAACTTGATAAGGTCAAACGTGCCTTTCATTATAGCATTACTGTGTTGCTATTGATAGTCACTGACATGCAGAAGGTGTGGAAGATGATGTGGTCTGATGTGCCTTTCATTATAGCAACACTGTGTTACTATGGATTGTCACTGCCATGCAGGAGGTGTGGAAGACTGACATGGTCCCATGTGCCTTTCATTATACCAACACTGTGTTACTATGTATAGTCACTGCCATGCAGCAGGAGTGGAACACAAAAAGTTCCCATGTGCCATTCATTATAGCAACACTGTGTTACTATGGATAGTCACTGGCATGCAGCAGGAGTGGAACACAATAAGTTCCCATGTGCCTTCTATTATAGCAACATAACGTTACTATGGATAGTCACTGCTATGCAGCAGGAGTGGAACACGAGCATGGTCCCATGTGCCTTTCTATTCTAGCAACACTGTGTTACTAGGGATATTTCGGCCACATGCAGCTGATGTGGAATATAAAATGGTCCCATGTCCTTTCATTATAGGAACACTGTGTTACTATTGATAGTCATTGCTGTGATGCAAGTGTGGAACACAATGTGATACCACGTGCCTTTCATTATAGCAACACTGTGTTACTATGGAAAGTCACTGCCAGGCAGGAGGTGTGGAACACAATATGTTCCCATGTGTCTTTCATTATAGCAACACTGTGTTACTATGGAAAGTCACTGCCAGGCAGGAGGTGTGGAACACAATATGTTCCCATTTGTCTTTCATTATAGCAACACTGTGTTACTATGGATTGTCACTGCCAGGCAGCAGGTGTGTTAACATGGTCCCATGTGCCTTCATTGTAGCAACACGTGTTACTATGGATAGTCACCACCATGAAGGAGGTGGAGAACATAATATGGTCATAATTGCCTTTCATTAAAGCAGCACTGTGTTATTGTGGGATAGTGTCACATGCCAGCAGGTGTGGAACATGATTGGTCCCATGCTCTTCATTATAGCAACACTGTGTAACTTTTTGATAGTCACTGCAGCAGCTGTGGAAAACGACATGGTCCCATGTGCCTTTCATTATAGCAACACTGTGTAACTATGGATAGTCACTGCCATGAATGAGGTGTGGAACATGATATGGTCCCATGTGCCAAAGATTAGAGCAACAGTGTGTTACTATTGATAGTCACTGCCATGCAGGAAGTGTGGAACACGATATGGTCCCATGTGCTTAAAATTATAGCAACACTGTGTTACTATGGATAGTCACTGCCATGCAGCAGATGTAGAACATAAAATGGTCCCACGTGCTTTTCATTATAGGAACACTGTGTTACTCTTGATAGTCACTGCTGTGTAGCAGGTGTGGAACACAATATGATGCCACGTGCCTTTCATTATAGCAACACTGTGTTACTATGGCTAGTCACTGCTAGGCAGGAAGTGTGGAACACAATATGTTCCCATGTGTCTTTCATTATAGCAACACTGTGTTACTATGGATTGTCACTGCCAGGCAGCAGGTGTGGAACACAATATAGTCCCATGTGCCTTCATTATAGCAACACTGTGTTACTATGGATAGTAGCCACCATGAAGGGTAGGCATATACATGGTCCTATGTGCCTTTCATTAAAGCAGCACTGTGTTGTTGGATAGTCACTGCCATGCAGCAGGTGTGGAACATGATTTGGTCCCATGTGCCTTTCATTATAGCAACACTGTGTAACTTTGGATAGTCACTGCCATGCAGCAGGTGTGGAACACCTATGGTCCCATGTCCCTTTCTATTATAGCAACACTGTGTAACTATGGATAGTCACCGCCATGCAGCAGGTGTGGAGACACGATATGGTCCCATGTGCCTTCATTATAGCAACACTGTGTTACTGTGTATAGTCACTGCCATGCAACAGGTGGTGGTTACACTATATGGTCCCATGTGCCTTTCATTATAGCAACGCTTGTGTTACTTATGGATAGTCACTGCCATGCAGCAAGTGTGTAACATGATATGGTCCCATATGCCTTCTTTTTAGCAACGCCATGCTATTATGGATAGTCACTGCTGCAGCAGGTGTGGAACACAATATGGTCACCATGTGCCTTTCATTAAAGCAACACTGTGTTACTATGGATAGTCACTGCCATGAAGCAGCTGGGAAACATGATATGGTCCCATGTGCCTTTCATCATAGCAACACTGAGTTACCAGTTGATAGTCACTGCCTGAAGGAGGTGTGTGAACACGATTATGATCCCATGTGCCAATCATTATTGCAACATCTGTTTTACTGTGGAAGTCACTGCCATGAAGGAACTGTGGAAACACATTATGGTCATATGCTCTTTTCATTATAGCAACACTGTGTTGCTATGGATAATCACTGCCATGCAGGAGGTGTGTTACATGATTTGGTCCCATGTGCCTTTCTATTATAGCAACATCGTTTCTATAGATAGTCACCGCCATGTAGGAGGTATCAACATGATATTGTCCCTGTGTGCCTTTTCATTATGGCAACATTCATGTTACTGTGTATAGGTCACTGCATGAAGGAGGTGTGGAACACGATATGGTCCCATGTGCCTTTCATCTATAGCAACACTGTGTTACTATGTAAAGTCACTGCCATGGCAGGTGTGGAAGACAATGTTGTCCCATGTGCCTTTTCATTATAGCAACATCTGTGTTACTATGTATAGTCACTGCTGCAGCAGGTGTGGAACACGACATGGTCCCTTGTGCTATTCAGGTTATAGCAACATCTTGATTACTATGGATAGTCAGTGCTATGCAGCAGGTGTGGAACTCCATATGGTCCCATGTGCCTTTCACTTTAGCAACACTGTGTTACTATGGATAGTCATCGTTATGCAGGAGGTGTGGAAGATGATATGGTCCCATGTGCCATTCATTATAGCAACACTGTGTTACTATGGATAGTCACTGCCATGCAGGAGGTGTGGAAGATGATATGGTCCAATGTGCCTTTTATTATAGGAAAACTGTGTGACTATGTATAGTTACTGCCATGCAGCAGGAGTGGAACACAATAAGTTCCCAAGTGCCTTTCATTATAGCAACACTGTGTTACTATGGATAGTCACTGCCATGTAGCATTTGTGGAACACGACATGGTCCCATGTGCCTTTCACCATAGCAACACTGTATTACTATGGATAGTCACTGCCATGCAGGAGGTGTGGAAGATGATATGGTCCCATGTGCCATTCATTATAGCAACACTGTGTTACTATGGATAGTCACTGCCATGCAGGAGGTGTGGAAGATGATATGGTCCAAATTGCCTTTTATTATAGGAAAACTGTGTGACTATGTATAGTCACTGCCATGCAGCTGGAGTGGAACACAATAGTTCTCTGTGCCTTTCTTATTGTAACAACACTGTGTTACTATGATAGTCACTGCCATGTAGCATTTGTGGAACACTCTACATGGTCCCATGTGCTCTCACCATAGCAACACTGTGTTACTGATGGATAGTCGCTGCCATGCAGCAGGTGTGGAACACAATATGGTCCCCGTGACTTTCTATTATAGCAAAACCAGTGTACTATGATAGTCACTTTTCTGCAGCAGGTGTGGAACACGATATGGTCCCATGTGCCTTCATTACAGCAACACTGTGTTGCAATGGGTAGTAACTGCCATAAAGGAGGTGTGGATCACAATATGGTCCCATGTGCCTTTCATTAGAGCAACACTGTGTTACAATGGGTAGTCACTGTCATGAAGGAGATGGGAACACGTATGGTCCCACGATGCCTGTCATTATAGCAACACTGGTGTTTCTATGGCTAGTCGCCGCTATGAAGGAGGTGTAGCACATGATATGGTCTCATGTGCCTTTCATTATAGCAACACTGTATTACTGTGTATAGTTCTGTCATGCAGCTGGTGTGAAACCTACATGGTCCGTGTGCCTTCATTATAGCAGCACTGTGTTACTCCTATAATCACTGCCATGCAGCAGGTGTGAACACTCTATGGTCCCATGTGCCTTTCATTATAGCAACAGTGTTATTTATGATAGACAGTGCCATGCAGCAGGTGTGGAACACGATATGGTCCCATGTGCCTTCACTAGCAACACTGTGTTACTATGGGATACTGCCTTGTAGCAGGTGTGGGAACACAATATGTCCCCATGTGACTTTCATTATAGCAAAACTGTGTTACTATGGATAGACACTGCCCCTGCAGCAGGTGTGGAACACGATATGGTCCATGTGCCTTCTATTACAGTTCAACACTGTGTTACAAATGTCAGTGCTCATAAAGGAGGTGTGGAATAAGGTCCCATGTGCCTTCTATTAGAGCAACACTGTTTTTCAAATGGTCACTGCTATGAAGGAGGTGTGAACACAGTATGGTCCCATGTGCTTATTATAGCAACACTGGGTTACTATGGATAGTCACTGCCTATGAAGGAGGTATGGAACATGATATAGTCCCATGCCTTTCTATTAAAGCAACACTGTCTTACTGTGTATAGTCACTGCTATGCAGCTGGTGTGGAACACGATATGGTCCATGTGCCTCATTATAGCAACACTGTGTTACTGTGTATAGTCACTGCTATGCAGCAGGTGTGAAACACTTTGTTGTCTCCATGTGCCTTCATTAAAGCAACACTATGTTGGCTATGTAAAGTCACTGTCATGCAGCAGGTGTGGAACACGATGCGGGTCCCATGTGCCTTCATTATCGTGAACACTGTGTTACTATGTATAGTTCGCCATACAGCAGGTGTGAACACAATGTGGTCCAATGTGCCTTCTTATTATAACAACACTGTGTTACTATGTATAGTCACTGCCGCAGCAGGTTTGAAGACGACATGGTCCCTGTGCCTTTGATGGCTACACTGTACCATGGGTAGTCACTGCCATGCAGGAGGTGTGGAACATGATATATCCCATGTGCCTTTCATTATAGCAACACTGTGTAGCTGGGTAGTCACTGCCATGAAGGAGGTGGAACACAGTGTGGTCCCATTGGTTTTCATTAAACAACACTGTGTTACTTGGATAGTCACTGCCATGAAGGAGGTGGGTCACGATGTTGTCCCATGTGCCTTCATAATAGCAACACTGTATTACTGTGTAGTCACTGGTCATGCAGCTGGGTGGAACATGGTCTGGTGCGTTAATATAGCAATACTGTGTTATTATTTATAGTCACTGCTATGCAGCAGGTGTGTATCACTACATGTCCTGCTGTTTTCATTATAGCAACAGTTACTATGAGACACGCCAGCAGCAGGTGTGAACAATATGGTCCCATGTGCCTTTCATTATAGCAGTACTGTGTTACTTGGATAGTCACTGCCATGCAGGAGGTGTGGTACACAAGGTCCTATGTGCCTTTCATTATAAAACTGTGTTACTATGGATAGACACGCTGCAGCAGGTGGAAGGTGGTCCCATGTGCCTTTCATTACAGCAACACTGTGTTGCAATGGTGGTCACTGCTATAAAGGAGGTGTGGAACAGAATATGGTCCCATGTGCCTTCATTAGAGCAATACTGTTTCAATGGGTAGTCACTACCATGAAGGAGTGTGTGGAACAGTATGGTCCCATGTGCCTTCATTATAGCAACACTGGGTTACTGTATAGTCACCATGAATATGTAAAACATGATATGTCCCATTTGCCTTTCATTATAGCAACACTGTCTAACTTTTATAGTCACCATGCTGGTGGTGTGTACATGGTCCCATGTGCCTTTCATTGTGCAACACTGTGTATTGATAGTCACTGCCATGCAGGTGTGAACGTGGTCCCAGTGCCTTTACGGCAACACTGTTACTATGTTAGTGTCATGCAGCAGGTGTGGAAACACTATGGTCCCATGTGCCTTTCATTATCTCAACACTGTGTTATTTGTATAGTCTCGCTATACAGCAGGTGTGAATCACAATGTGGTCCAATGTGCCTTCATTAACAACACTGTGTTGTTATGTATAGTCACTGCCGCGGCAGCAGGTGTGGTACCATATGGTCCCATGTTTCTATTATAGCAATGATGTTTACTATGGATAGTCACTGCTATGCAGGTGTGTAACTTTATATGTCCTATTTGCCTTCATTATAGCATTACTGTGTTACTATGATAGTCACTGGCGCAGAAGGTGGAAGTTGATGTTGTCTGATGTGCCTTTCATTATACAACACTGTGTTCTATGGATAGTCACTGCCATGCAGGAGGTGTGTGGATGGTCCTGTGTGTCTTTCATTATACCAACACTGTGTTGCTGTGTATAGTCACTTTGCGCTGAGTGAACACAAAAGTTCTATGTACTTTCATTATAGTAACACAGTGTTATGGATAGTCATGTAGCAGCAGGTGTGGAACCTTATGTTCCCATGTGCCTTATTATAGCAACACTGTTACTATGGATAGTCATCGCCAGTGCAGCAGGTGGAACACTATATGTACCATGTGCCTTTCTTATTCTAGCAACACTGTGTTACTTTTCGGATAGTCATTGCTATGCAGCTGATGAACATAAATGGTCCCACGTCCTTTCATTGTAGGAACACTGTGTTACTCTTGATATCACTGCTGTAGCAAGTGGAACACAATATGATACCATGCCTTATTGTAGCAACATGTGTACATGGATAGTCATCCAGGGTAGGAGGTGTGAACACATATGTTCCCATGTGTCTTATTATAGCAACACTGTGTTATTATGGATTGTCACTGTAGGCAGCAGGTGTGAACACATAGTCCTGTGTGCCCATTATCGCAACACTGTGTTATTATGGATATCACCACCATGAAGGAGGTGAGAACATACATCGTCCTAATTGCCTTCATTGAAGCAGCACTGTGTTATTGTGGGATAGTCACTATGCAGGGAATATGATTTGGTCCCATGTGCCTTATTATAGCAACACTGTGTAACTTTGATAGTCATCGTCATGCAGCAGTTGTGGAAAATGACATGGTCCCATGTGCCTTTCATTATAGCAACATTGTGTTCATGGATAGTCATGCCCTGAATGAGGTGTGAACATGATATGGTCCTATGCAAAGATTATAGCAACAGTGTGTTATTATGGATAGTCACGCTATGTGAAGTGAACACATATGTCCCATGTGCCTATCATTATAGCAACACTGTGTTACTATGGATAGTCACTGCCATGCAGCAGGTGTGCAACACGATATGGTCCCAAGTGTCTTTTATTATAGCAACACTGTTACTATGGATAGTCACTGCCATGAAGGAAGTGTGTATCACAATATGGTCCCATGGCTTCATTAGAGCAACACTGTGTTGCAATGGGTAGTCACTGCGGTGAAGGAGGTGAGGAACACAGGATGTCCCATGTGCCTTCATTATAGCAACACTGAGTTACTTGGATGTCATCATGAAGGAGGTGGAAACATGATATGTCCCGTGTCTTCTTATAGCAACACTGTGTTACTGTCTGTGGTCACTGCCGGCAGCAGGTGGGAGCACTATCGGTCCCATGCCTTTCATTATAGCAACACTGTGTTACTATGATATTCACCGCCATGCAGCGTGTTTAACACGATATGGTCCACTGTGCCTTCATTATAGCATTCTGGGTGCGGATAGTCACCGCCATGCAGCAGGTGAATACTGTATGGTCCCATGTGCCTTTATTATAGCAACACTGTGTTACTATGTATTGTCACTTCCTATGCGGTGGTGTGGAAACAATGGATCCAACGGGTTTTCATTATAGCAACACAGTGTCACTATGTATTGTCTCTGCTGCAGCAGGTGGAACACGACATGTCCCATGGCTATCATTATAGCAACGCTGTGTTACTATGATAGTACTGCCATGGTGATGTGTGGAAGATGATATGTCCTATTTGCTTTCATTATAGCAACACGTGATGCTATGTATAGTCATTGCCATGAGGAGGTGTTGAAGATATAAGTTCCCATATCCCTTTCATTATAGCAGCATGTTACTATGGATAGTCTCTTGGCAATGCAGCAGCTGTTGAACATGATATGGTCCCATGTGCCCATTATAGCAACACTGTGAAACTTTGATAGTCACTGCCATGCAGCAGGTGTGGAATATGATATGGTCCCATGTGCCATTCATTATAGCAGCACTGTGTTATTGTATAGTCACTGCTGCAGCAGGTGTGGAAGACAATATGGTCCCGTGTGCCTTCATTATAGCAATACTGTGTTGCTATGATAGTCACTGCCATGCAGCAGGTGTACCAGTGTGGTCCCATGTGCCTTTTATTGTAGCAACACGTGTTATTATATAGTCACTGCCATGCAGCAGGTGAACACGATATGGTCCCATGTGCCTTCACTATAGCAACACTGTGTTACTATATATAGTCATCGTACACAGTGTTAATCACAATGTGGTCCAATGTGCCTTTATTATACAACACTGTGTCATGTATGTCAATGCCGCAGTTGTGGAACAGGATATGGTCCAATGTGCCTCTATTATAGCAACACTGTGTTACTCGATAGTCACTGAGATGCAGCAGGTGGAACATTATATGGTCAAATGCCTTCATTATAGCAGCACTGTGTTACTATTGATAGTCATTGCCATGGAGGTGTGTGGAAGAGACATGGTCCCATGTTTTCATTATAGCAACACTGTTATTATGGATAGTCATTGCCATGCAGGAGGGTGGAAGACAATATGGTCGGATGTGACTTTCTTGTAGCAACACTGTGTTACTATGATATCACTGCTATGCAGCAGGAGGAACAAGGTCCCTGTGCTGTTCATTATAGCAACACTGTGTTATTATGATAGACACTGGATGCAGGAGGAACACAATAAGTTCCTAAGTGCCTTTTTATTCTAGCAACATGTGTTACTATGATAGTCATCGCTATGCAGCAGATGTGAACATAAATGGTCCCACGTGCCTTCATATGAACACTGTGTTACTCTTGATAATCACTACTGGTAGCAGGTGTGGGAACACAATATGATATCATGTGCCTTCATTATAGCAACACTGTGTTACTATGGATATCCCTGCCAGACAGGAGGTGTGAACACAATATGTTCCTATGTCTTTCATTAGAGCAACACTGTGTAACTTTGATAGTCACCGCCATGCAGCAGGTGGAACACCACATGGTCCCATGTCTTCATTATAGCAACACTGCGATCTATGGATAGTCACTGCTTGCGGCAGGTGTGTATCATGATATGGTCCGATATGCCTTTCTTTTCAGCAACACTGCGTACTATGATAGTCACTGCCATGCAGCAGGTGAACACAATATACCATGCCTTCATTAAAGCAACACTGTGTGACATGGATAGTCATCATGGCAGCTGTGAACATGATGTGGTCCATGTGCTATTCATCATAGCAACACTGTGTTACCATGATAGTCACTGCCTGAGGTGTGAACACGATGATCCCATGTGCCAACTATAGCAACAGTGTGTTTCTGTGATATTCGCCCATGAAGGAACTGTAGTCACTGCCATGCAGGAACTGTGGAACACATTATGGTCATATGTGCCTTTCATTATAGCAACACTGTGTTACTATGGATAATCACTGCCATGCAGGAGGTGTGGAACACGATTTGGTCCCATGTGCCTTTCATTATAGCAACACTGTGTTACTATGGATAGTCACTGCCATGCAGCAGGTGTGGAATAAGATATGGTCCCCGTGTGCCTTTTATTATAGCAACACTGTGTTACAATGGATAGTCACTGCCATGTAGGAGGTATCGAACATGATATGGTCCCTGAGTGCCTTTCATTTTAGGAACACTGTGTTACTATGGAAAGTCAGTTCCATGCAGCAGGTGTGGTACTCTATATGGTCCCATGTGCCTTTAATTATAGCAACACTGTGTTACTATGTATTGTCACTGCTGTGCAGTAGGTGTGGAACACGATATGGTACAATCTGCCATTCATTATAGCAACACTGTGTTTCCATGGATAGTCACTGCCATGCAGCAGGTATGGAACATGATATGGACCCCAGAACCTTTCATTATAGCAACAGCAGGTGACTGTGGATAGTCACTGCCATGAAGGAGCTGTGGAACACAATATGGTCCCATGTGCCTTTCATTACAGCAGTACTGTTACTGTGTATAGTCACTGCCATGCAGCAGGTGTGGAACACGCCCTGGTCACATGTGCTTTTATTTATAGCAACACTGTTTTGCTATGGATAGTCACTGCCATGCAGCAGGTCTGGAACACAGTATGGTCCCATGTGCCTTTCATTATAGCAACACTGTGTTACTATGGATAGTCACTGCCATGCAGCAGGTCTGCAATACCTTATTGTCCCATGTGCCTTTCATTATAGCAATCATGTTTTACTATCGATAGTCACTGCCATGCAGCTGGTGTGGAACATTATATGGTCCTATGTGCCTTTCATTATAGTAACACTGTGTTACTATGGACAGTCACTGCCATGCAGCATGTGGAACACAATGTGGACACATTGCCTTTCATTAAAGCAACACTGTGTTACTATGGATAGTCACTGCCATGAAGGAGGTGTGGAACACAATGTTGTCCCATGTACCTTTCATTATAGCAACTCTGTGTTACTATGGATAGTCACTGCCATGCAGCAAGTCTGGAATACCATATGGTCCCATGTTCCTTTCATTATATTAATAATGTGTTGCTATTGATAGTCACTGCCATGCAGCAGTTGTGTAACATGTTATGGTCCTTTGTTTTTTTTTTTGCAACACTGTGTTACTATGGATAGTCACTGCCATAACGGCAGGTGGAAGAACACGGTCCCCATGTGCCTTTCATTATAGCAACCTACTGTACTATGTATAGTCACTGCCATGAAAGGTGTGGGCATGATATGGTCCCATGTGCCTTTCATTATAGCAACACTGTGTTACTATGATAGTCACTGCCATGCAGCAGGTGTGGAACACGATATGGTCCCATGTGCCTTTCATTATAGCAACACTGTGTTACTATGGATAGTCACTGCCATGCAGCAGGTGTGGAACACAATATGGTCCCATGTGCCTTTCATTAAAGCAACACTGTTTTACTATGGATAGTCAATGTCATGCAACTGCTGTGGAACAGTGATATTGTCCCATGTGATCTTTCATCATAGCTACACTGTGTTACCATGGATAGTCACTGCCTTGAGAAGAGGTGTGGAACCATATGACTATGTGCCAATCATTATAGCAGCAGTGTGTTACTATGGATAGTCACTGCCATGGGAACTGTGGAACACATTATGGTCAAATGTGCCTTTCATTATAGCAACACTGTGTTACTATGGATAGTCACTGCCATGCAGGAGGTGTGGAAGACAATATGGTCCCATGTGCCTTTCATTATAGCAACACTGTGTTACTATGGATGGTCACTGCCATGCGCAGGTGTGAAAAATGATATGATCCCCTTGCCTTTTATGATAGCAACACTGTGTTACTATGGATAGTCACTGCCATGCAAGTATGAACATGATATGGTCACTGTGTGCCTTTCATTTAGGAACACTGTGTTACTATGGATAGATCAGTGCCATGCAACGAGTGTGGAACTCTATATGATCCCATGTGCCTAAATTACGATTAACACTGTGTTACAATGTACAGTCATGGCTGTGCAGCTGGTGTGGAACACGATATGGTCAATGTGCCATTCATTATAGCTACACTGTGTTACCATGGATAGTCACTGCCATGCAGCAGGTGTGGAACATGATATGGACCCATGAGCCTTTCAATATAACACTGTGAAAACTGTGGATAGTCACTGCCATGAAGGAAATTGTGGAACACAATATGGTCCCATGTGCCTTTCATTATAGCAGTACTGTGTTACCCTGTATGAGTCACTGCCACCAGCAGGTGTGGAACACGACCTGGTCCCATATGCCTTCAATTACAGCACACTGTGTTGCATGGATAGTCACAGCCATGCAGCAGGTCTGGAGCACAATATGGTCCCTTATGGCCTTTCAGTATAGCAATACTGACTAACACTATCATAGTCACTGCCATGCAGCAGCTCTGGAATACCCAAGTCTCATGCCTTTCATTATAGCAATAATGTTTTAATATCGATAGTCACTGCCATGCAGCAGATGTGGAACATTATATGGTCCTATGTGCCTTTCATTATAGCAACACTGTGTTACTATGGATAATCACTGCCATGCAGGAGGTGTGGAACACAATTTGGTCCCATGTGCCTTTCATTATAGCAACACTGTGTTACTCTGGATAGTCACTGCCATGCAGCAGGTGTGGAACAAGATATGGTCCCCGAGTGCCTTTTATTATAGCAACACTGTGTTACTATGGATAGTCACTGCCATGTAGGAGGTATCGAAGATGATATGGTCCCTGAGTGCCTTTCATTTTAGGAACACTGTGTTACTATGGAAAGTTAGTTCCATGCAGCAGGTGTGGAACTCTATATGGTCCCATGTGCCTTTAATTATAGTAACACTGTATTATTATATTGTACTACAGTACAGCAGGTGTAGAAATATACATGGTCCAATCTGCCATTAGTTATAGCAACACTGTGCTCATGGATAGTCACTGCCATGCACAGGTATGGAACGCCAATGGACCCCATGAACCTTTCATTATAGCAACACTGTGTTACTGTGGATAGTCACTGCCATGAAGGAGCTGTGGAACACAATTTGGTCCCATGTGCCTTTCATTATAGCAGTACTGTTACTGTGTATAGTCACTGCCATGCAGCAGGTGTGGAACACGCCCTGGTCCCATGTATTTTTATTTATAGCAACACTGTGTTGACTATGGATAATCACTGCCATGCAGCAGGTCTGGAACAATATGGTTCCATGTGCCTTTCATTATAGCAACACTGTAGTTACTACGAATAGTCACTGCCATGCAGCAGGTCTGCAATACTGTATTGTCCCATGCCTTTCATTATAGCAATGATGTTTACTATCGATAGTCACTGCCATGCAGCTGGTGTGGAACATTATATGGTCCATGTGCTTTCATTATAGCAACACTGTGTTACTGGACCAATCCCACTGCCATGCAGCAGGTGTGGAACACAATGTGGACATTAGCCTACTCATTAAACCAACACTGTGTTACTCTGGATAGTCACTGCCATGAAGAGATGATGGAACACAATGTTGTCCCATGTACCTTTCATTATAGCAACTCTGTGTTACTATAGATAGTCACTGCCATGCAGCAGGTCTGGAATACCATATGGTCCCATGTTCCTTTCATTATATTAATAATGTGTTGCATGAATGATAGTCACTGCCATGCAGCAGGTGGAACATGATAGTCACGTGCCTTTCATTATAGCAACACTGTTTTACTGAGGACAGTCACTGCCTTGCAGCAGGTGTGGAACACAATGTGGACTCATTTGTCTTTCATTATAGCAACGCTGTGTTACCATGGATATTCACTGCCATGCCGCAGGTGTGGAACACAATGTGGTCCCATGTGCCTTTCATCATAGCAACACTGTGTTACTATTGATAGTCACTGCCATGCAGCAGGTGTGTAACATGAAATGGTCCTTTGTTTTTTGCAACACTGTGTTACTATGGATAGTCACTGCCATGAAGGAGGTGTGGAGCATGATATGGTCCCATGTGCCTTTCATTATAGCAACACTGTCTTACTATGAATAGTCACTGCCATGCAGCAGGTGTGGAACATGATATCGTCCCATGTGCCTTTCATTATAGCAACTCTGTTATACTATGGATAGTCACCATCATGAAGGAGGTGAGGAACATAATATGGTCCTATGTGCCTTTCATTAAAGCAGCACTGTGTTACTGTGGATAGTCACTGCCATGCAGCAGGTGTGGAACATGATTTGGTCCCATGTGCCTTTCATTATAGCAACACTGTGTAACATTGGATAGTCACTGCCATGCAGCAGGTGTGGAACGCGGCATGGACCTATGTGCCTTTCATTATGGCAACACTGTGTAACTATGGATAGTCACTGCCATTCAGCAGGTGTGGAACACGATATGGTCCCACGTGCCTTTCATTATAGCAACATTGTGTTACTATGGATAATCACTGCCATGCACGAGGTGTGGAACACGATTTGGTCCCATGTGCCTTTCATTATAGCAACACTGTGTTACTATGGATAGTCACTGCCATGCAGCAGGTGTGGAACATGATATGGTCCCCTTGTGCCTTTGATAGCAACACTGTGTTACTATGGATAGTCATTGCCAAGTAGGAGGTATCGAACATGATATGGTCCCTGAGTGCCTTTCATTTTAGGAACACTGTGTTACTATGGATATTCAGTGCCATGCAGCAGGTGTGGAACTCTATATGGTCCCATGTGCCTTTAGTTATAGCAACACTGTGTTACTATGTATAGTCACTGCTGTGCAGCAGGTGTGGAACATGATATGGTCCAATGTGCCATTCATTATAGCAACACTGTGTTACCATGGATAGTCACTGCCATCCAGCAGGTGTGGAACATGATATGGACCCCATGAGCCTTTCATTATGGCAACACTGTGTTACTGTGGATAGTCACTGCCATGAAGGAGGTGTGGAACACAATATGGTCCCATGTGCCTTTCATTATAGCAGTACTGTGTTACTGTGTATAGTCACTGCCATGCTGTAGGTGTGGAACACGACCTGGTCCCATGTGCCTTTAATTATTGCAACATTGTGTTCCTGTGGATAGTCACTGCCATGCAGCAGGTCTGGAACTCAATATGGTCACATGTGCCTTTTATTATAGCAACACTGTGTAACTATGGACAGTCACTGCCATGCAGCAGGTGTGGAACACAATGTTGACCGATTTGCCTTTCATCATAGCAACACTGTGTTACTATGGATAGTCACTGCCGTGCAGCAGGTGTGGAGCATGATACGGTCCCATGTGCCTTTCATTATAGCAACACTGTGTTACTATGTATAGTCACTGCCATGAAGGAGATGTGGAGCATGATATTTTCCCATGTGCCTTTCATTATAGCAACACTGTCTTACTATGGTTTGTCACTGCCTTGCAGCAGGTGTGGAACACGATATGGTCCCATGTGCCTTTCATTATATCAATAATGTTTTACTATCGATAGTCACTGCCATGCAGCAGGTGTGGAACATTATATGGTCCTATGTGCCTTTCATTATAGCAACACTGTGTAACTATGGACAGTCACTGCCATGCAGCAGGTGTGGAACACAATGTGGACCGATTTGCCTTTCATCATAGCAACACTGTGTTACTATGGATAGTCACTGCCGTGCAGCAGGTGTGGAACACAATGTGGTTCCATGTGCCTTTCATTATAGCAACACTGTGTTACTATTGATAGTCACTGACATGGAGCTGGTGTGGAACACGATATGGTCCCATGTGCCTTTCATTATAGCAACACTGTGTTACTATGTATAGTCAATGAAATGTTGCAGCTGTGGAACACGATATGGTCCCATGTGCCTTTCATTATAGCAACACCGTGTTACTCTGGATAGTGACTGCCATGCTGCATGAGTGGAACACAATAAGTTCCCATGTACCTTTCATTATATCAACACTGTGTTACTATGTATAGTCACTGCCAGGTAGGAGGTGTGGAACACAATATGTCCCCATGAGCTTTCATTATAGCAACACTGTGTTACTATGGATTGTCACTGCCAGGAAGCAGGAGTGGAACACAATATGGTCCCATGTGCCTTTCATAATAACAACACTGAATTACTATGGATAGTCACCACCCTGAAGGTGGTATGGTACACGATAAGGTCCTATATGCCTTTCATTATACCAGCACTGTGTTACTATGGATAGTCACTGCCATGCAGCAGGAGTGGAACACAATAGGGTCCCATGTGCCTTTCATTCTAGCAACACTGTGTTACTATGGATAGTCACTGCCATGCAGCAGATGTGGAACATAAAATGGTCCCACGTGCCTTTCATTATAGGAACACTGTGTTACTATTGATAGTCACTGCTGTGTAGCTGGTGTGGAACACAATATGAAACCACGTGCCTTTTATTATAGCAACACTGTGTTACTATGGATTGTAATTGTCAGGCAGGAGGTGTGGAACACAATATGTTAACATGTGCCTTACATTATAGCAACACTGTGTTACTATGGATTGTCACTGCATGGCAGCAGGTGTGGGATACAATATGGTCCCATGTGCCTTTCATTATAGCAACACTGTGATACTATTTATAGTCACCACCATGAAGGAGGTGAGGAACATAATATGGTCCTATGTGCCTTTCATTAAAGCAGCACTGTGTTACTGTGGATAGTCATTGCCATGCAGCAGGTGTGGAACATGATTTGGTCCCATGTGCCTTTCATTATAGCAACACTGTGTAACTTTGGATAGTCACTGCCATGCAGCAGGTGTGGATCACGACATGGTCCCATGTGTCTTTCAATATAGCAACCTGTGTAACTATGTAGTCACTAGCCATGCAGCTAGTGGGAACAGATATGGTCCATGTGCCTTTCATTATAGCAACACTGTGTTACTGTGTATAGTCACTGCCATGCAACAGGTGTGGAACACGATATGGTCCCATGTGCCTTTCATTATAGCAACGCTGTGTTACCATGGATAGTCACTGCCATGCAGCAGGTGAGTAACATGATATGGTCCCATGTGCCTTTTTTTTTTGCAACACTGTGTTACTATGGATAGTCACTGCCATGCAGCAGGTGTGGAGCACGATACGGTCCCATGTGCCTTTCATTATAGCAACACTGTGTTACTATGTATAGTCACTGCCATGAAGGAGGTGTGGAGCATGATATGGTCCCATGTGCCTTTCATTATAGCAACACTGTCTTACTATGGATTGTCACTGCCATGCAGCAGGTGTGGAACATGATATGGTCCCATGTGCCTTTCATTATAGCAACACTGTGTTACTATGGATAGTCACTGCCATGCAGCAGGTGTGGAACACAATATGGTCACCATGTGCCTTTCATTAAAGCAACACTGTGTTACTATGGATATTCACTGCCATGCAACAGCTGTGGAACATGATATGGTCCCATGTGCCTTTCATCATAGCAACACTGTGTTACCATGGATAGTCACTGCCTTGAAGGAGGTGTGGAACACAATATAATCCCATGTGCCAATCATTATAACAACAGTGTGTTACTGTGGATAGTCACTGCCATGCAGGAACTGTGGAACACATTATGGTCATATGTGCCTTTCATTATAGCAACACTGTGTTACTATGGATAATCACTGCCATGCAGGAGGTGTGGAACACGATTTGGTCCCATGTGCCTTTCATTATAGCAACACTGTGTTACAATGGATAGTCACTGCCATGTAGGAGGTATCGAACATGATATGGTCCCTGAGTGCCTTTCATTTTAGGAACACTGTGTTACTATGGAAAGTCAGTTCCATGCAGCAGGTGTGGAACTCTATATGGTCCCATGTGCCTTTAATTATAGCAACACTGTGTTACTATGTATTGTCACTGCTGTGCAGCAGGTGTGGAACACGATATGGTCCAATCTGCCATTCGTTATAGCAACACTGTGTTACCATGGATAGTCACTGCCATGCAGCAGGTATGGAACATGATATGGACCCCATGAACCTTTCATTATAGCAACACTGTGTGACTGTGGATAGTCACTGCCATGAAGGAGCTGTGGAACACAATATGGTCCCATGTGCCTTTCATTACAGCAGTACTGTTACTGTGTATAGTCACTGCCATGCAGCAGGTGTGGAACACGCCCTGGTCCCATGTGCTTTTATTTATAGCAACACTGTTTTGCTATGGATAGTCACTGCCATGCAGCAGGTCTGGAACACAGTATGGTCCCATGTGCCTTTCATTATAGCAACACTGTGTTACTATGGATAGTCACTGCCATGCCAGGTCGCTACTGATTGTCCCATGTGCCCCTTTCATATATAGCAATAATGTTTTACTATGATAGTCACTGCCATGCAGCTGGTGTAGGAACATTATATGGTCCTATGTGCGCTTTCATTATATAACACTGTATTACTATGGAACAGTCACCGCCATGCAGCAGGTGTGGAACACAATGTGGACACATTTGCCTTTCATTAAAGCAACACTGTGTTACTATGGATAGTCACTGCCATGAAGGAGGTGTGGAACACAATGTTGTCCCATGTACCTTTCATTATAGCAACTCTGTGTTACTATGGATAGTCACTGCCATGCAGCAGGTCTGGAATACCATATGGTCCTATGTTCCTTTCATTATATTAATAATGTGTTACTATTGATAGTCACTGCCATGCAGCAGGTGTGGAACATGATATGGTCCCATGTACCTTTCATTATAGCAACACTGTTTTACTGTGGACAGTCACTGCCTTGCAGCAGGTGTGGAACACAATGTGGACTCATTTGCCTTTCATTATAGCAACACTGTGTTACTATGGATAGTCACTGCCATGCTGCAGGTGTGGAACATGATATGGTCCTTTGTTTTTTTTTTTGCAACACTGTGTTACTATGGATAGTCACTGCCATGCAGCAGGTGTGGAGCACGATACGGTCCCATGTGCCTTTCATTATAGCAACACTGTGTTACTATGTATAGTCACTGCCATGAAGGAGGTGTGTGGAGCATGATATGGTCCATGTGCCTTTCATTATAGCAACACTGTCTTACTATGAATAGTCTACCATGCAGCAGGTGGGAACACGAAATGGTCCTATGTGCCTTTCTTTATAGCAACACTGTGTTACTATGGATAGTCACTGCCATGCAGCAGGTGTGGAACATATAAGGTCACCATGTGCCTTTCATTAAAGCAACACTGTTTTACTATGGATAGTCACTGCCATGCAACTGCTGTGGAACATGATATTGTCCCATGTGCCTTTCATCATAGCTACACTGTGTTACCATGGATAGTCACTGCCTTGAAGGAGGTGTGAAAACACAAAGATCCCATGTGCCAATCATTATAGCAGCAGTGAGTTACTGTGGATAGTCACTGCCATGCAGGAACTGTGGAACACATTATGGTCACTATGTGCCTTTCATTATAGCAACACTGTGTTACTATGGATAATCACTGCACATGCAGGGGTGGAACACAATTTGGTCCCATGTGCCTTTCATTATAGCAACACTGTGTTACTATGGATTGTCACTGCCATGCAGCAGGTGTGGAAAATGATATGGTCCCCGTGTGCCTTTTATGATAGCAACACTGTGTTACTATGGATAGTCACTGCCATGTAGGAGGTATCGAACATGATATGGTCCCTGTGTGCCTTTCATTTTAGGAACACTGTGTTACTATGGATAGTCAGTGCCATGCAGCAGGTGTGGAACTCTATATGGTCCCATGTGCCTTTAATTATAGCAACACTGTGTTACAATGTATAGTCACTGCTGTGCAGCTGGTGTGGAACACGATATGGTCCAATGTGCCATTCGTTATAGCTACACTGTGTTACCATGGATAGTCACTGCCATGCAGCAGGTGTGGAACATGATATGGACCCCATGAGCCTTTCAATATAGCAACACTGTGTAACTGTGGATAGTCACTGCCATGAAGGAGGTGTGGAACACAATATGGTCCCATGTGCCTTTCATTATAGCAGTACTGTGTTACTGTGTATAGTCACTGCCATGCAGGAACTGTGGAACACATTATGGTCATATGTGCCTTTCATTATAGCAACACTGTGTTACTATGGATAATCAATGCCATGCAGGAGGTGTGGAACACGATTTGGTCCCATGTGCCTTTCATTATAGCAACACTGTGTTACTATGGATAGTCACTGCCCATGCAGCAGGTGTGGAAAAGATATGGTCCTGTGCCTTTTTAATATAGCAACACTGTGTTAAAATGGATAGTCACTGCCATGTCGGAGGCATCAACATGATATGGTCCCTGAGTGCCTTTCATTTAGGAACACTGTGATACTAAGCGAAGAGTCAGTTCCATGCAGCAGGTGTGGAACGACTATATGGTCCATGTGCCTTTAATTATAGCAACACTGTGTTACTATGTATTGTCACTGCTGTGCAGCAGGTGTGGAACAGATATGGTCCAATCTGCCATCTGCTATAGCAACACTGTGTTACCATGGATAGTCACTGCCATGCAGCAGGTATGGAACATGATATGGACCCTATGAAACCTTTCATTATAGCAACACTGTGTGACTGTGGATAGTCACTGCCATGAAGGAGCTGTGAACACAATAGTAGTCCCATGTGCCTTTCATTACAGCAGTACTGTTCGCTGTGTATAGTCACTGCCATGCAGCAGGTGTGGAACACGCCTGGTCATGTGCTTTTGATTTATAGCAACACTGTTTTGATATGGATAGTCACTGCCATGCAGCAGGTCTTGAACACAGTATGGTCCCTTGTGCCTTTCATTATAGCAACACTGTGTTACTATGGATAGTCACTGCCATGCAGCAGGTCTGCAATACCTTATTGTCCCATGTGACTTTCATTATAGCAATCATGTTTTACTATCGATAGTCACTGCCATGCAGCTGGTGTGGAACATTATATGGTCCTATGTGCCTTTCATTATAGCAACACTGTGTTACTATGGACAGTCACTGCCATGCAGCAGGTGTGGAACACAATGTGGACACATTTGCCTTTCATTAAAGCAACACTGTGTTACTATGGATAGTCACTGCCATGAAGGAGGTGTGGAACACAATGTTGTCCCATGTACCTTTCATTATAGCAACTCTGTGTTACTATGGATAGTCACTGCCATGCAGCAGGTCTGGAATACCATATGGTTCCATGTTCCTTTCATTATATTAATAATGTGTTACTATTGATAGTCACTGCCATGCAGCAGGTGTGAATGAACATAATTTCCCATGAACCTTTCATTATAGCAACACTGTTTTACTGTGGACAGTCACTGCCTTGCAGCAGGTGTGGAACACAATGTGGACTCATTTGCCTTTCATTATAGCAACACTGTGTTACTATGGATAGTCTCTTCCATGCTGCAGGTGTGGAACACAATGTGGTCCCATGTGCCTTTCATCATAGCAACACTGTGTTACTATTGATAGTCACTGCCATGCAGCAGGTGTGTAACATGTTATGGTCCTTTGTTTTTTTTTTTGCAACACTGTGTTACTATGGATAGTCACTGCCATGCAGCAGGTGTGGAGCACGATACGGTCCCATGTGCCTTTCATTATAGCAACACTGTGTTACTATGTATAGTCACTGCCATGAAGGAGGTGTGGAGCATGATATGGTCCCATGTGCCTTTCATTATAGCAACACTGTCTTACTATGAATAGTCACTGCCATGCAGCAGGTGTGGAACACGATATGGTCCCATGTGCCTTTCATTATAGCAACACTGTGTTACTATGGATAGTCATGCCATGCAGCAGGTGTGGAACACAATATGGTCACCATGTGCCTTCATTAAAGCAACACCTGTTTTACTATGGATAGTCACTGCCATGCAACTGCTGTGGAACATGATATTGTCCCATGTGCCTTTTCATCGCAAGCTACACTGTGTTACCATGGATAGTCACTGCCTTGAAGGAGGTGTGGAACACAATATGATCCCATGTGCCAATCATATAGCAGCAGTGTGTTACTGTGATAGTCACTGCCATGGGAACTGTGGAACACATATGGTCATATGTGCCTTTCATTATAGCAACACTGTGTTACTATGGATAATCACTGCCATGCAGGAGGTGTGGAACACAATTTGGTCCCATGTGCCTTTCATTATAGCAACACTGTGTTACTATGGATAGTCACTGCCATGCAGCAGGTGTGGAAAATGATATGATCCCCGTGTGCCTTTTATGATAGCAACACTGTGTTACTATGGATAGTCACTGCCATGTAGGAGGTATCGAACATGATATGGTCCCTGTGTGCCTTTCATTTTAGGAACACTGTGTTACTATGGATAGTCAGTGCCATGCAGCAGGTGTGGAACTCTATATGGTCCCATGTGCCTTTAATTATAGCAACACTGTGTTACAATGTATAGTCACTGGCTGTGCAGCTGGTGTGGAACGATATGGTCCAATGTGCCATTCATATATAGCTACACTGTGTTACCATGGATAGTCACTGCCATGCAGCAGGTGTGGAACTATGATATATGGACCCCATGATCCTTTCAATATAGCAACACTGTGAAACTGTGGATAGTCACTGCCATGAAGGAGGTGTGAAACACAATATGGTCCCATGTGCCTGTCATATAGCAGTACTGTGTTACTGTGTATAGTCACTGCCATGCAGCAGGTGTGGAACACGACCTGGTCCCATGTGCCATTAATTACTAGCACATTGTGTTTGCTATGGATAGTCACTGCCATGCAGCAGGTCTGAATCCAGTATGGTCCCTTGTGCCTTTCATTATAGCAACACTGTGTTACTATCGATAGTCACTGCCATAGCAGCTCTGGAATACCTTATTGTCTCATGTGCCTTCATTATAGCAATAATGTTTTACTATCGAACAGTCACCGCCATGCAGCAGATGTGGAACATTATATGGTCCTACATGCCTCTCATTATAGCAACACTGTGTTACTATGGACAGTCACTACCATGCAGCAGGTGTGGAACACAATGTGGACCGATTTGCATTTCATTATAGCAACACTGTGTTACTATGGATGAGTCACTGCCTATGCAGCAGGTGTGGAACATGGAGGTCCCATGTGCCTTTCATTATAGCAACACTGTGTTACTATTGATAGTCACTGCCATGCAGCAGGTGTGGAACACGATATGGTCCCATGTGCCTTTCATTATAGCAACACTGTGTTACTATGTATAGTCAGTGAAATGTTGCAGGTGTGGAACACGATATGGTCCCATGTGCCTTTCATTATAGCAACACTGTGTTACTCTGGATAGTCACTGCCATGCAGCATGAGTGGAACACAATAAGTTCCCATTTGCCTTTCATTATATCAACACTGTGTTACTATGTCTAGTCACTGCCAGGTAGGAGGTGTGGAACACAATATGTCCCCATGTGCTTTCATTATAGCAACACTGTGTTACTATGGATTGTCACTGCCAGGAAGCAGGAGTGGAACACAATATGGTCCCATGTGAGTTTCATAATAACAACACTGAGTTACTATGGATAGTCACCACCCTGAAGGAGGTGTGGTACACGATAAGGTCCTATTTGCCTTTCATTATCCCAGCAATGTGTTTCTATGGATAGTCACTGCCATGCAGCAGGTTTGGAACATGATATGGTCCCACATGTGCCTTTCATTATAGCAACCAATGTGTTACTATGGATAGTCTATGCCATGAAGGTGGTGTGAACAGATGAGGTAACATGTGCCTTTAATTAAAGGAACACTGTAGTTACTATGGATAGTCACTGCCATGCAGCAGATGTGGAAAATGATATGGTCCCATGTGCCTCTATTATAGCAACACTGTGTTACTATGGACAGTCAATGCCATGCAGCAGGTGTGGAACACAATGTGGTCCCATGTGGTTTCATTACAAGAAACACTGTAATACTATGGATAGTCACTGCCATGCAGCAGGTGCGAACACAATGTCCTCTGTGCCTTTCATTATAGGAACACTTAGTTACTATGGATAGTCACTGCTCTAAAGGGTGTGGAACACGATATGGTCCCATGTGCCTTTCATTATAGCTGCAGTGTGTTACTATGTATAGTCACTGCCATGCAGCATGAGTGGAACATGATATGGTCCTTTGTGCCTTTCATTATAGCAACACTGAGTTACTATGAATAGTCACTGCCATGCAGCATGTGTGGAACATGATATGGTCCTTTGTTTTTTTTTTTGCAACACTGTGTTACTATGGATAGTCACTGACATGCAGCAGGTGTGGAGCACGATTCGGTCCCATGTGCCTTTCATTATAGCAACACTGTGTTACTATGTATAGTCACTGCCATGAAGGAGGTGTGGAGCATGATATGGTCCCATGTGCCTTTCATTATAGCAACACTGTCTTACTATGAATAGTCACTGCCATGCAGCAGGTGTGGAACAACATGATACTCCCTGCGCCTTTCATTATAGCAACACTGTGTTACTATGGATAGTCACTGCCATGCAGCAGGTAGGAACACAATATAGTCACCATGCCTTTCTATTAAAGCAACACTGTTTACTATGGATAGTCACTGCCATGCAACTGCTGTAGGAACATGATATTGTCCTTGTGCCTTTCATCATAGCTACACTGTGTTACCATGGATAATCACTGCCTTGAAGGAGGTGTGGAACACAATATGATCCCATGTGCCAATCATTATAGCAGCAGTGTGTTACTGTGGATAGTCACTGCCATGCAGGAACTGTGGAACACATTATGGTCATATGTGCCTTTCATTATAGCAACACTGTGTTACTATGGATAATCACTGCCATGCAGGAAGTGTGGAACACAATTTGGTCCCATGTGCCTTTCATTATAGCAACACTGTGTTACTATGGATTGTCACTGCCATGCAGCAGGTGTGGAAAATGATATGGTCCCCGTGTGCCTTTTATGATAGCAACACTGTGTTACTATGGATAGTCCTGCCATGTAGGAGGTATCGAACATGATATGGTCCCTGTGTGCCTTTCATTTTAGGAACACTGTGTTACTATGGATAGTCAGTGCCATGCAGCAGGTGTGGAACTCTATATGGTCCCATGTGCCTTTAATTATAGCAACACTGTGTTACAATGTATAGTCACTGCTGTGCAGCTGGTGTGGAACACGATATGGTCCAATGTGCCATTCGTTATAGCCACACTGTGTTACCATGGATAGTCACTGCCATGCAGCAGGTGTGGAACATGATATGGACCCCATGAGCCTTTCAATATAGCAACACTGTGTAACTGTGGATAGTCACTGCCATGAAGGAGGTGTGGAACACAATATGGTCCCATGTGCCTTTCATTATAGCAGTACTGTGTTACTGTGTATAGTCACTGCCATGCAGGAACTGTGGAACACATTATGGTCATATGTGCCTTTCATTATAGCAACACTGTGTTACTATGGATAATCACTGCCATGCAGGAGGTGTGGAACACGATTTGGTCCCATGTGCCTTTCATTATAGCAACACTGTGTTACTATGGATAGTCACTGCCATGCAGCAGGTGTGGAATAAGATATGGTCCCCGTGTGCCTTTTATTATAGCAACACTGTGTTACAATGGATAGTCACTGCCATGTAGGAGGTATCGAACATGATATGATCCCTGAGTGCCTTTCATTTTAGGAACACTGTGTTACTATGGAAAGTCAGTTCCATGCAGCAGGTGTGGAACTCTATATGGTCCCATGTGCCTTTAATTATAGCAACACTGTGTTACTATGTATTGTCACTGCTGTGCAGCAGGTGTGGAACACGATATGGTACAATCTGCCATTCGTTATAGCAACACTGTGTTACCATGGATAGTCACTGCCATGCAGCAGGTATGGAACATGATATGGACCCCATGAACCTTTCATTATAGCAACACTGTGTGACTGTGGATAGTCACTGCCATGAAGGAGCTGTGGAACACAATATGGTCCCATGTGCCTTTCATTACAGCAGTACTGTTACTGTGTATAGTCACTGCCATGCAGCAGGTGTGGAACACGCCCTGGTCCCATGTGCTTTTATTTATAGCAACACTGTTTTGCTATGGATAGTCACTACCATGCAGCAGGTCTGGAACACAGTATGGTCCCATGTGCCCTTCATTATAGCAACACTGTGTTACTATGGATAGTCACTGCCATGCAGCAGGTCTGCAATACCTTATTGTCCCATGTGCCTTTCATTATAGCAATCATGTTTTACTATCGATAGTCACTGCCATGCAGCTGGTGTGGAACATTATATGGTCCTATGTGCCTTTCATTATAGTCAACACTGTGTTACTATGGACAGTCACTGCCATGCAGCAGGTGTGGAACACAATGTGGACACATTTGCCTTTCATTAAAGCAACACTGTGTTACTATGGATAGTCACTGCCATGAAGGAGGTGTGGAACACAATGTTGTCCCATGTACCTTTCATTATAGCAACTCTGTGTTACTATGGATAGTCACTGCCATGCAGCAAGTCTGGAATACCATATGGTCCCATGTTCCTTTCATTATATTAATAATGTGTTGCTATTGATAGTCACTGCCATGCAGCAGGTGTGGAACATGATAATTTCCCATGTACCTTTCATTATAGCAACACTGTTTTACTGTGGACAGTCACTGCCTTGCAGCAGGTGTGGAACACAATGTGGACTCATTTGCCTTTCATTATAGCAACACTGTGTTAATATGGATAGTCACTTCCATGCTGCAGGTGTGGAACACAATGTGGTCCCATGTGCCTTTCATCATAGCAACACTGTGTTACTATTGATAGTCACTGCCATGCAGCAGGTGTGTAACATGTTATGGTCCTTTGTTTTTTTTTTTGCAACACTGTGTTACTATGGATAGTCACTGCCATGCAGCAGGTGTGGAGCACGATACGGTCCCATGTGCCTTTCATTATAGCAACACTGTGTTACTATGTATAGTCACTGCCATGAAGGAGGTGTGGAGCATGATATGGTCCCATGTGCCTTTCATTATAGCAACACTGTCTTACTATGAATAGTCACTGCCATGCAGCAGGTGTGGAACACGATATGGTCCCATGTGCCTTTCATTATAGCAACACTGTGTTACTATGGATAGTCACTGCCATGCAGCAGGTGTGGAACACAATATGGTCACCATGTGCCTTTCATTAAAGCAACACTGTTTTACTATGGATAGTCACTGCCATGCAACTGCTGTGGAACATGATATTGTCCCATGTGCCTTTCATCATAGCTACACTGTGTTACCATGGATAGTCACTGCCTTGAAGGAGGTGTGGAACACAATATGATCCCATGTGCCAATCATTATAGCAGCAGTGTGTTACTGTGGATAGTCACTGCCATGCAGGAACTGTGGAACACATTATGGTCATATGTGCCTTTCATTATAGCAACACTGTGTTACAATGGATAATCACTGCCATGCAGGAGGTGTGGAACACAATTTGGTCCCATGTGCCTTTCATTATAGCAACACTGTGTTACTATGGATAGTCACTGCCATGCAGCAGGTGTGGAAAATGATATGATCCCCGTTTGCCTTTTATGATAGCAACACTGTGTTACTATGGATAGTCACTGCCATGTAGGAGGTATCGAACATGATATGGTCCCTGTGTGCCTTTCATTTTAGGAACACTGTGTTACTATGGATAGTCAGTGCCATGCCGTAGGTGTGGAACTCTATATGGTCCCATGTGCCTTTAATTATAGCAACACTGTGTTACAATGTATAGTCACTGCTGTGCAGCTGGTGTGGAACACGATATGGTCCAATGTGCCATTCGTATAGCTACACTGTGTTACCATGGATAGTCACTGCCATGCAGCAGGTGTGGAACATGATATGGACCCCATGAGCCTTTCAATATAGCAACACTGTGAAACTGTGGATAGTCACTGCCATGAAGGAGGTGTGGAACACAATATGGTCCCATGTGCCTTTCATTATAGCAGTACTGTGTTACTGTGTATAGTCACTGCCATGCAGCAGGTGTGGAACACGACCTGGTCCCATGTGCCTTTAATTATAGCACACTGTGTTGCTATGGATAGTCACTGCCATGCAGCAGGTCTGGAACGCAATATGGTCCTTGTGCCTTTCATTATAGCAATACTGTGTTACTATCGATAGTCACTGCCATGCAGCAGCTCTGGAATACCTTATTGTCTCATGTGCCTTTCATTATAGCAATAATGTTTTACTATCGATAGTCACTGCCATGCAGCAGATGTGGAACATTATATGGTCCTATGTGCCTTTCATTATAGCAACACTGTGTTACTATGGACAGTCACTGCCATGCAGCAGGTGTGGAACACAATGTGGACCGATTTGCATTTCATTATAGCAACACTGTGTTACTATGGATAGTCACTGCCATGCAGCAGGTGTGGAACACAATGTGGTCCCATGTGCCTTTCATTATAGCAACACTGTGTTACTATTGATAGTCACTGCCATGCAGCAGGTGTGGAACACGATATGGTCCCATGTGCCTTTCATTATAGCAACACTGTGTTACTATGTATAGTCAGTGAAATGTTGCAGGTGTGGAACACGATATGGTCCCATGTGCCTTTCATTATAGCAACACTGTGTTACTCTGGATAGTCACTGCCATGCAGCATGAGTGGAACACAATAAGTTCCCATTTGCCTTTCATTATATCAACACTGTGTTACTATGTCTAGTCACTGCCAGGTAGGAGGTGTGGAACACAATATGTCCCCATGTGCTTTCATTATAGCAACACTGTGTTACTATGGATTGTCACTGCCAGGAAGCAGGAGTGGAACACAATATGGTCCCATGAGCCTTTCATAATAACAACACTGAGTTACTATGGATAGTCACCACCCTGAAGGAGGTGTGGTACATGATAAGGTCCTATTTGCCTTTCATTATACCAGCACTGTGTTTCTATGGATAGTCACTGCCATGCAGCAGGTTTGGAACATGATATGGTCCCATGTGCCTTTCATTATAGCAACACTGTGTTACTACGGATAGTCTATGCCATGAAGGAGGTGTGGAACACGATTCGGTAACATGTGCCTTTAATTAAAGGAACACTGTGTTACTATGGATAGTCACTGCCATGCAGCAGATGTGGAAAATGATATGGTCCCATGTGCCTTTCATTATAGCAACACTGTGTTACTATGGACAGTCACTGCCATGCAGCAGGTGTGGAACACAATGTGGTCCCATGTGGCTTTCATTACAGAAACACTGTGTTACTATGGATAGTCACTGCCATGCAGCAGGTGCGGAACACAATGTCCTTTGTGCCTTTCATTATAGGAACACTTAGTTACTATGGATAGTCACTGCCTTGAAGGAGGTGTGGAACACGATATGGTCCCATGTTCCTTTCATTATAGCTACACTGTGTTACTATGTATAGTCACTGCCATGCAGCATGTGTGGAACATGATATGGTCCTTTGTGCCTTTCATTATAGCAACACTGAGTTACTATGAATAGTCACTGCCATGCAGCATGTGTGGAACATGATATGGTCCCTTGTGCCTTTCATTATAGCAACACTGTGTTACTATGTAAAGTCACTGCCATGCTGCAGGTGTGGAACACGCTACGGTCCCACGTGCCTTTCATCATTGCAACACTGTTTTACTATGGATAGTCACTGCCACGCAGCAAGTGTGGAGCATGATATGGTCCCATGTGACTTTCATTGTAGCAACACTGTGTTTCTTTGGATAGTAACTGCCATGCAGCAGGTGTGGAACACAATATGGTCGTATGTGCCTTTCATTATAACAACACTGTGTTTCTGTTTATAGTCACTGCCATGCAGGAGGTGTGGAACACAATATGGTCCCCATGTGCCTTTCATTAGAGCAACACTGTGTTACTATGGATAGTCACTGCCATGAAGGAGGTGTGAAACACGATATGGTCCCATGTGCCTTTCATTATAGCAACACTGTGTAACTATGGATAGTCACTGCAGAGCAGAAGGTGTGGAAAACAATATTTTCCCATGTGCCTTTCATTACAGCAACACTGTGTCACTATGGATAGTCACTGCTGTGCAGCAGTTGTGGAAAACAATATGGTCCCATGTGCTTATCATTATAACAACACTGTGTTACTTTGCATAGTAACTGCCATGCAGCAGGTGTGGAACACAATGTGGTCCCATGTGCCTTTCATTATAGCATCACTGTGTTACTATGTATAGTCACTGCCATGAAGCAGGCGTGGAACACGATATGGTCCTATGTGCCTTTCATTGTAGCAACACTGTGTTACTATGTGTAGTCACTGCCATGAAGCAGGTGTGGAACACAATATGGTCCCATGTGCCTTTCATTATAGCAACACTGTGTTACTATGGATAGTCAATGCCAAGCACCAGGTGTGGAACAAGATATGGTCCCATTTGCCTTTCATTATAGCAACACTGTATTACTATGGACAGTCACTGCCATGCAGCGGGTGTGGAACATAATGTGGTCCCATGTGCCTTTCATTATAGCAACACTGTTTTACTATGGATAGTCACTGCCATGAAGTAACTGAGGAACATAAAGTGGTCGCATGTGCCTTTCATTATAGCAACACTGTGTTACTTTGGATAGTCGCTGCCATGCAGCAGGTGAGGAACACTATATGGTCCCATGTGCCTTTCATTATAGCAACAATGTGATACTATGGATGGTCACTGCCATGAAGGAGGTGAGGAGCATGATATGGTCCCATGTGCCTTTCATTACAGCAACACAGTGTTACTATGGATAGTCACTGCTGTGCAGCAGGTGTGGAAAACAAAATGGTTGCATGTGCCTTTCATTATAGCAACACGGTGTTACTATGGATAGTCACTGCCATGCAGCAGGTGTGGAACTCGATATGGTCCCATCTACCATTCATTATAGCAACACTGTTTTAGTATGGATTGTCACAGCCATGCAGCAGGTGTGGAACACGATATGGTCCCATGTGCCTTTCATTATAGCAACACGGTGTTACTGTGTGTAGTCACTACCATGCAGCAGGAGTGGAACACGATACCGTCCCATGTGCTATTCATTATAGCAACACTGTATTACTATGGATATTCACTGCTATGCAGCAGGTGTGGAACACGATATCATCCCATGTGCCTTTCATTATAGCATTACTGTGTTACTATGGATAGCCTCTGCCATGCAGCAGGTGTGGAACGCAATGAGGTCCCATGTGCCTTTCATTATAGCAACACTGTGTAACATTGAATAGTCACTGCCATGCAGCAGTTGTGGAACACAATGAGGTCCCATGTGCCTTCTATTATCACAACACAGTGTTACTATGCAAAGTCACTGCCATGTAGCATGTGTGGAACACAATGAGGTCCCATGTGCCTTTAATTATAGCAACACTGTGTTACTACGGATAGTCTATGCCATGAAGGAGGTGTGGAACACGACTCGGTAACATGTGCCTTTAATTAAAGGAACACTGTGTTACTATGGATAGTCACTGCCATGCAGCAGGTGAGGAACATGATATGGTCCCCATGTGCCTTTCATTATAGCAACACTGTGTTACTTTGGATAGTCACTGCCATGCAGCAGGTGTGGAACACAATATGGTCCCCATGTGCCTTTCATTTTAGCAACACTGTGTTACTGCGGATAGTCACTGCCATGAAGGAGGTATCGAACACGATATGGTCCCCATGTGCCTTTCATTGTAGCAACACTGTGTTACTATGGATAGTCAGTGCCATGCAGCAGGCGTGGAACACAATATGGTCCCATGTGCCTTTCATTATAGCAACACTGTGTTTCTATGGATAGTCACTGCCATGCCACAGGTGTGGAACACAATATGCTCCTATGTGCCTTTCATTATAGCAACACTGTGTTATTATGGATAGTCACTGCCATGCAGCAGGTGTGGAACACGATATGGTCACATGTGCCTTTCATTAAAGCAAGACTGTGTTACTATTAATAGTCACTGGCATGAAGGAGGTGTGGAACACGATATGATCCCATGTGCCTTTCATTATAGCAACACTGTGTTACTATGGATAGTCACTGCCATGCAGCAGGTGTGGAACACGATATGGTCCCATCTGCCTTTCATTGTAGCAGCACTGTGTTACTATGGATAGTCACTGCCATGCAGGAGGTCTTTAACCTGATATGGTCCCGTATGCCTTTCATTATAGCAGCACTGTGTTACTATGGATAGTCACTGCCATGCAGCAGGTGTGGAACATGATATGGTCCCATGTGCCTTTCATAATAGCAACACTGTGTTACTATGGATAGTAACTGCCATGCAGCAGGTGAGGAACACAATATGGTCCCATGTTCCTTTTGTTATAGTAACACTGTGTTACTATGGATAGTCACTTCCATGAAGGAGGTATGACTCATGAGATGGTCCCCAAGTCCCATCCATTATTACAATACTGTGTTACTGTGTATAGTCAGTGCCTAGCAGCAGGTGTGGCTGACCAGATGGTCCTCAAGTCGCTTCCATTATCACAATACATTGTTACAATGTATCATCACTCACACAGCAGGTGTGACTGAACAGATGGTCCCCAAGTCCCTTCTGTTTCTCTATACTGTGTTACTATGTATAGTCATTGCCATATTACTATGTGTAGTCAATACCATGTAGCAGGCGTGGCTGACATGATGGTATTAATGCCTCTTTAATTATCACAGTACTGTTTCCCTATGAATAGTCCCTGACATGCAGCTGCAGGAGGTGTGGCTGACAAGATGGTCCCCAAATCTCTTTTAGTATCATGGAGACCAAGGGTCCATTAAATCTGCTCATGAGTTTCTGAGACCTTCAGCGTGCCCTGGGGCCTTGCCACCATTATTCTTTGTGCCATTTCCTGTTCCTGCAGTTTCTAAGTGATCTCTTTTGAGAAAAGTTGACTGGGAGCAGGACAGGGGTAAATGAAGAAAAAAACAAAAGCAGAAAGGACAGGGTTGGGGCTATAAGGGGTAAGTCCATCAAAATATGGAGGGCAATGAATATCAATGCCTGTAGTCTGAGTAACAAGCACCCTCAACCAGTGGCCTTGCTGGAAAAGGGATGCCTGGATATTATTGCAGTCACAGAAACTTGATACACAGAGAACCATGACTCAGATGTCAACATACCAGTTTACAACATCTACAGGAGGGATAGGGAGGGTAAAAGAGGAGGAGGAGTAGCTCTCTATGTAAGGGAAGGGATCAAAGCAACTTAACTAAAGGGTAAAAAGGGTGGAGAGGAGGCTCTGTGGATCACCTTGGAGACAGGAAATGTCACCACAATCCACACGGGGGTGGAAATGGACAAGGAAATGATAGAAGGTATACTTACAATGGCAGAAAAAGGGGAGGTATTGTTGCTGGAGGACCGGAGCCCACCATCTAATGTGGCCGACACCTGATGAGCCAGGCTGAATCTGGAAACTGGGTTGCTGGTTTCGAGAATGTAGTGCTGCTGTTGCATTGTTGAGTCTGCCATCTTTTGCTGCCAGCATCTGATTAGCCAGGCTCATTCTGGAACCTGGCTCCCTAGTGTTGAGAGTGGTAGTTCTCTGCAAGCTGCACTGGCTGCCAGTCAGGTGGAGGATTGTCTTTAAGGTAGGGCTCCTTACCTACAAAACCCTGCATGATCTGGAACCAGTCTACCTGCAAGATCTCCTTGAGTCCCACCGCTCAACCTGGTCTGTTCGTTCTGCCGAGGGTTGCCTCCTTGGAGTTCCCAAGGCTAGGTTGCAGCATTCTGCAGACTGTGCATTCTTGGTGGCAGTGCCTACCCTGTGGAACTCATTACCCAAATATTTAAGGGAGGCACCCTCAGTAGAAACCTTTAAAATGGATCTAAAAACATTATTGTTTCAGCAAGCATTTGAATAGTAGCTGCATAGTTAAACTGTTTTATTATAGATAGATGTATTTTAATACCACTGATCTCTTGCTGAGTTTATGCATGATTTAAATATTGTGTTATTGCATGTGTTTGTTATTGTTTTAAGATTGTACAGTGCTCTGAGTCACTGGAATGGGGCACTTTATAAATAAAGCATCTATCTCTCTCTCTGTCTCTCTCTCTCTCTCTCTATCTATCTGCCTACAGTATCTATCTATCTATCTATCTATCTACTGCTGCATCAATGAGCACATCTATGGTGGCTGACCCCTGGTGAGTATGGCTCATTCTTGAAAGCTGCATCCCTGGTGTTGAAAGTGTAGAGATACTACAGCATTACTGAGCCTGCCATCTAATGCGGCCATCCCCTGATGAACCAAGCTCATTCCAAAATGTTGGTCCCCAGTGTTGGGAATGTAGTGCTACTGCTGCATTGAGAAGCTCGCCATCTATTGCAGCCAGCCCCTGATGAACCAGGCTCATTCTGGAACCTGGGTCCCAGTTGTTGAGATTAGTAGTGCTGCAGCTGCATCGATGAGCCCACCATCTATTGCGGCCACCCCGGTGAACCAGGCTCTTTCCAGAACCCAGCTCCCCAACATCAAGAATGGTAGTGTTACTGCTGCACTGATGAGCCTGCCTTCTATTGTGGCCAACCGCTAATGAACCAGGTTCATTCCAGAACCTGTGTCCTTGGTGTCAAGAGTGTACTTCTACTTTTGCATCAATCTGCCCACTATCTGTTTCAGCTGATCCCTGATGAACCCAGCTCATTCTAATACATGGGTCCCAGGTGTTGAGAATCTAGTACTACTGCTACATTGATCAGCCCACTGTTTCTTCATTTGACCCCAAAATGTCATTACTAGCTCATGCTGTATTGGCATGGTGCAGTGTTAGGAGCACCAATGTAAGAAACCCCAAGGCATAGAAGGAAAATGTTCAAATCCGTCAAAAGTCACCCACATGTGTGACCTTGAGCAAATCTGTTAAACCCATGCTCTCTCAGTCCACACAGCTGTTAAAATCAAGATCCGTGAGAAATCACGATCCTGCTTTTCATCTGGATATTCCATAATAAGTTGTAAAATCTAGATCATCTATGAAATGTTTTAAATTGTACCTTGAAAGTATTATACATTAGTAGCGCTGAATTAGTCAAGGGATTTTTAAGGATCTTTGAAAATCCCTATTGAGAATTGTGATACCTTTTGTTAGGATTTTTTTTGTTTGGTAGTGTGTTCACTGCTACCAAGAGAGGGAGTTTCCATCTGATAGTCTATTGAAAATCCACTAGATGGAGATTGAAAACTGTAATAGGAACTGGTCTCTTTCTGTAGGTATAACAAAAATAATTTTTGAGGATCTTTCACTAAATGTTTTGAAGGATAAATAGGGAATCTCACAAAATTGCTTGATAAATTCAGTGCTAATACTGTTCTTAGCAATTATCTACAGTCTTCTTAAAGTCACACTGCAGTTCATGTTGAATGGATATTGTGCGATGCTGTCTATTTCCTCCTACTTGCCATGCAATAATTGAGCATTGTCTTGGGGGTAATAGTTTTTAAAGAAATTATGAACATGCAAATACATGCAAGCATAGCAAAGTTACTGGAAGAAACACCCCTGTTTATATTCCCACACACTTGGATGCAAAGTGATAGCAAAATGCAAATTCTTACCTTTAGTTGGTAGAGCATGTGCCCACAGTACAAACAGCGTCAGCTGCCATGCCATTCTGTTTTTTTCTGCTTTTCACCAGATCTGGCCTTTCTTTACTCTTACAGCAGTGTCGTGATCTTTTCTGTGCTTCACTTTTGTAATGGTTATTGAACAAATTCATACTGTAGCCCATACTATATCACAGGCGTCAATTCTTTCCCTGAAATGTCATTTGATTTTACAATTCTCTGTCAATCAAGCAATAAGACACTACAGGAGGTGCGTTATGGTGGGATTATGGCCTGTCTTGATGAGGCAAAGCTGAGTGCTTCCATCACCTGTGAAGGGTTCTTAGCCCACCATAACCCCCCCCCCCAAAGTGCCTTCTTATGATCATGAAATCAATTACTTGTAGAATATAGGGTACTTTTTAAACACAATTTTTTTAAAGGTTAAAAAATTAGTAGTGTAATCAGAAAAACAAAAAAAAAAGAAAAAGAAGGAAAAACAAGTCCTGTATGGGCATTGCATTATTTGCTGCTTCCCAGTAGGTGGTGCCAAACCCTTTAGTGGCAGTATTGAGGGCAGGCAGTGGATTCCCTTCTTATGGCAGCTGTGGAGTGGAGTGAAGTGGTTTGTGGTCAGGGAACAGCGGCTGCTGTGAACTAGAGTCAGGCCAAGTGCTTTGCATGGAGTACTGGAGTAGGGTCAAGTCATTTGTGATCAGCTGAATGGCTGTTGCATTTTTAAAACAATGGATGAGTCAGGTCAAATGGTTTACGAGCAACCTCCCCTCCGGGCGTGAGCCATTCTTTTCTTGTGGTTGGTGGTTACGAGGGAGCGAGTGAGCAGGTGATAGCGGACCACAGACAAGTGAGGGGTGGAGACATTACTTTTAGCTGTGGTTGGTGGCTAAGGAAAAAATGTTTCTTTTTTTTTAAAGCTGTCATAGTTTAGGACAGCAGACCATCATGCACTGTTACCGTGTTGCATGTGGGCATTTTGCCTGGATGAGAGTCGGACTGTTATAGGTAGAGTACAGAGTCTGGATTGTGTGGCGGCTTCTTCAAGCAGGAGCCGTTGTGCCAATCATACCAGCCTGACTGAAAGTAGCTCTCAGCCAATCAGGATTCAGTATTCTTTAGACCTATTTCATAACCAAGTAATAAGGCATGGCGGGGTTGGGGGTGTTATTGTGGGATAATAGCATGCCACAGGAAGTGAGGCACAAGGAAAAACAAGTGGGTAGTTGAAAATAAATTTGATGTGGTTGCTCTATCAGAAACATGGCAGACAGTTAAAAGTACAAATCATGAAATTCAGTTACAGAGCTTTACTATATCGAGAAACGATGACGCGGGTGGGAGACGGGGAGGCGGGTTACTTTATGTAGCTGATTGCTTATTAGCTAACACGCTTTTCATAATTCCTGAGAGCCCCTTGTATGAGAACACTTACAATGTCAATTACCTTAGGCTCCAATAAACTAACATTTTAATTGGCTGAACAACAGCACCTGACTGTCCGTTAATCTCTGTTAATGCACAGTTAGAGTGAAAAGTCCTGGCAGCACAATCCCTCTGCACAACCTGGACTTCTTCATTGTCTAGGTACAGCAAAAGTCTGTGGCAGACATTTAATTCCCTGCTAACAGCGAGTACCGAGAGTGACAGTTTGGGACTTTGCTACCCCATGTTATTACAGAACTAATTGACCCCACACTGGTACATGATTTCCCACCCACCCATTCTGCGGATCTTGTACTGTTCCCCTCACAAGCATTCAGTTCTCCTGGTCACACTGACAGAGGCAGCACCGGGTTGTGAACAAATTCTGTCCCTCTGCCCCCATCCCAGTTCAGTGTGTTACTGAAGCTGATCTCCACTCTGTCCAACTGCACTTTTGTGCACCACATGTCAGACAGAGCAGCAATGCAGTTCTAATTGGGATAGAGAGCAGCAGGCATCGCAAGTAGTCACTTCACGCAGCAGTGTGGGGCAGCTGGGCTTGGCAGCACAAGTAGCGGCAACTGAGTGCAGCAGACTGAGCTGCACAGCTAAGTGTGCTGTAGGCTGATTCCCCATCCCCTCAACCCCGAGAGCAGGCACGTATCCTCCAGAGAGGCAAATAGTCACAGTATTGGGCAGGTCGTTCCCCCATACTACCCGTACTGGCATCAGGAAAGATGGCAGACACTGGGAAGGTTGCATGTAGTGCAGAAGTGATGTTTTGCAGTGTGTGTGCAGTCCATTGACAGAGCGGGAGAGAGACAGTGTCAGGCAAAGTTGCAGCAATGTCCTCATGTGGAACTCGCCGATGACAGTTTCTTGAAGCACGCAGTGGATGCCAGAATCTGTTCAGCCCCGAACTGTTGTACTGTAGATCACGCAGCTATCCCACATCCAGATTCTGCCCCCCCAGATGCAGTGCATTGGTCCCAACAGTGTCTCCCCCAACCAGTTGATCAGTTGATGCACAGTACCCCCCTGACTGTATACTGTGTGTGGGTTGTCCATTCTGCATACTGTCTGAAATGCCACTGACTAGTCCCCCAATGGCCTCCACACCCTCTCACACAATGCACACTGCAAGAGTCAGGAGAGACAGATTGCACTTTTGGGCGTGTACAGCAGGTGGGACTGGGAGAGAGGGAGAGAGTGGTAGCAGCAGACAGTGTCCTGTCTGTGTTGGTGGGGAGAGACAGACATCGCGCTTTCAGGTTTGTGCTGCAGGTCACAGCCATCACATTGTGAGAAAGAGAGAGAGAGAGAGAGAGAACAGCAGGGCATAGGTCCAGTAGGCACGGGGAGGGGGAGAGAGAGATATATAGGGGTATCCTATGTAACTGACAGACAGAGACACAGAGACAGTGTTTAATCCACTGTTGCTGCACTCTTCTTTGTGTAGATCTCTCTCTATCTCCCCCTCTCTCTCTCTCTCTCTGTCTCTCACTTGTGTTCCTTAGGAAGACACCACAGAAATATGGGGACTATTTGACAAGTCGGCAGGATACAGGCACATTCCTTGTCTATGCAGTGTTAAAAAAAAATTTCTGTGAATTAATTTTTGTTTCTGCTAAGACCCCATGTTATAAGCACAATAACCCACTCCAGAGTGTGCTGTTATTGGAGATTAACACCCACCTGAGTGCTGTGAGGGCACTCGGCCTGTTGCCTTGTGCTTCAAAACACACCCAAGTGTACATTAATCCCCAATAACAGCACACCTTGTCGTGGGTTATTGCTTGTCCCACAAATAAATCTATGGAGTGTGTTCCTACCTTCTTGAACAACTTTCCGATTCTACCTGTTTATAGGGAACTTGTTATAGTTCTCGATTTTACCCTAATTTGGGTTTCATCTAATGCCTCTGAGGTTAGGAATATCATAACTGATTTAGGATTTCATCAATTGATCTCTGATCCCACCAGGGTTAACTACAAAACATGGTATGAGTCCATTTTGGACTGGGTAATTACCAACAACCCTAGGCATATTACCTCCTTTGGGGTTTCCCCTGATGGAATCACTGATTACAGTTCAGTGTCTTTAAACTGGTCAGCTAAGGCTTTGAAAAAGAAACACCTGGTCGACCATGAAAACGGGTCTTTGGCCCATGGACTAACCAGATTAAATAAATACATAAAATCATATCAGAAAAGAAATATAAAACCATCTCATACTGAGAGCTCAAAGATCTGGATGAGCAGAAATTCATGAAAGAAGTTTTATTAGGAGATTTGTCATTTTTAAATAATTTAATGGATATAGACAGAACTTATCAAATATTCTGTGGTTATTTTATTAGTATTTGTGATAAATTGCTACAACTGAGGACAGTAAGGGTTAAGGGGGACAATAAAGTCTGGATCACCTCGAGTTTACTTAAATTGATTAGAAGATGAAATAAGGACAGATAAACCTATAGAGAGATAAAACAATGAGACCATCAGGTAAAATATAAGGAGCATAGGAATAAATGCCAGTCAGCCATGTGTGCGGCTAAAACAATTTTTTTAAACATAAATTGGCTGAAGCAAAAGGAAATACTCAAGCTACATGGATAACATTATAGCAGTATAGTGTAGTGGTTAAGGACACTGAGCTGCAAGCCTGGAGACCTCGGTTTGAATCCCATCAGCTCCCACATGCACACCATGTGACCCTGAGCAAGTCACTTAACTTCCTTGTGCTCCCAGGTCAATCAAATTCTTTACCAGACAACTCAAAAGGGTTGGAACATTTTGCTATAGAAACTGATGGTTCTAGACTCACTGACCCAGCAATTGTGGCAGTAGCATTTAACACACATTTTTCTAATTTGGGAAAGCATAGAACTGGTTTGCAGAATCTGGATGAAGTAAAGGATACATTAGATCTATCCTATCAGAACTGTACTAATAGCATAGTAAATGGTACTACTCCTAGTTTTTATTTTCATTTCCCCCGGCCCCAAAAGATGTAGTTACTTATGTCTCTAAAATGAACCCAAGGCCAGCACTAGGTCCAGATAACACAGACTTTGGGATACTAAAAAAGGTTATACATTTAATTGCTCCACCACTAGCTAAATTGTTTAATTTTTTTCCTTTGTTTTGGCATTTATCCAAATATATGGAAAAGATCAATTGTAAAGACCATTTTTAAATCTGGTTTGAGATCCAATCTTAATAATTATTGTCCTTTTTCTCTGTTAGGCCCCCCTTTTTAAAATATTAGAAAAAATTGTATCAGACCAGGTGATTGAACACCTTGAAAAGTATAATCTGTGGTCTATCTAGATCTAGATCTAGAAGTGGGTTGCCATCTGGGAACGAGTGACCATCAAACAGAGTGGTTCACATTAAACTCAGCTACAGAGTCAAGCCATACAAAAGTGAGGGTACTGGACTTTAGGAGGGCTGACTTTGGCAAAATGGGACAGTGCCTCAGAAAAGCACTAGCAAACAGGCTAGAAGGAGGTGTGGAGCAACAATGGGGAATCATCAAAACTGCCATCACAGAGGCAACAAGCCTTAGTGTGAAGCAAATAAACAAATCAAAACGAAAGAAAAAGCCACTATGGTTCTCAAAAGAGGTGGCTGTGAAAGTCAAAAAGAAAAAGATAGCATTCCGAAAGTATAAGGAAACACAGAAGGAGCAGGACAGAGAGCTGTACCAGTTAAGGCAGAAGGAAGCAGGGAAGGAAGTCAGAATAGCAAAGGCCCAGACTGAGGAAAAGATAGCCAACTCAGTTAAGAAGGGGGATAAAACCTTTTATAGGTACATCAGTGAGCGAAGAAAGACAAAGGGAGGGATAGTGAGGCTGAATAGAATGAACGGTGGGTAGGCAGAGGGGAACAGTGAAAAAGCAGGGATACTGGAATGAATATTTGTGCTCAGTATTCACAAAAGAGGAGGGGGAAGTGCCTAATCCAATTAACAGAAGCACTCTTGATAGGGGGGTCGATCCCAGTCCTTTCACAGAAGAAAGGGTTCTGCAAGAACTCCTAAAACTGAAGGTGGACAAATCAATGGGTCCTGATGGAATTCACCCCAGAATTCTAAAAGAATTAAGGGAGGAACTAGTGAAACCACTGGCTACTTTTTTAATAAATCATGGGAGGATGGTGTGGTACCCGAGGACTGGAGGAAGGCGGATGTGATTCCCCTTCACAAAAGTGGGAGCAAGACAGAGGCAGGAAACTACAGACCTGTCAGTCTGACTGCTGTGGTGGGGAAAGTGATGGAGTCAATTCTGAAGGAAAGAATAGTTGAGTACCTAGAGGCCAGTGAGGCACAGGACTCAAGGCAGCATGGGTTCACAGTGGGAAGGTCATGTCAGACAAATCTAATAGATTTCTTTGACTGGGTGACCAAAGTAGTAGACCAGGGAGGGACTGTGGACATGGTCTACCTAGACTTTAGCAAGGCATTTGACACAGTCCCACACAAAAGATTAATAGTCAAATTAACCAGCCTGGGAGTGGGTCCCAGGGTGGTAGCCTGGGTTAAAAATTGGCTACACAATAGGACACAGAAGGTAATTGTAAATGGAGTCCACTCTGAAGAAAGATGAGTTACTAGTGGGGTACCGCAGGGTTCAGTATTGGGTCCAGTCCTTTTTAATGTCTTCATCAGTGACATTGCAGAGGGACTGGAAGGAAAAGTATGCCTTTTTGCAGATGACACAAAGATCTGCAACAGGGTTGATACACAAGGAGGAGTGGAAAGGATGAGAAGGGACTTGGCAAGGTTGGAGGAATGGTCAGAAGTATGGCAGCTAGGATTCAATGCAAAGAAGTGCAAAATAATGCACCTGGGAAACAAGAACCCAGGGGAAGAATACACAATGGGGGAGGGAGGTAGTAACAACAACAAAAAAGGAAAGGGACCTGGGGGTAATCATATCAGATGACCTTAAGGTTAGCAAGCAATGTGAGAAGGCAGTAGGGAGGGCTGGGGGTATACTGGGATGTACAGGGAGAGGCATCAGCAGCAGAAAACAGGAAGTTGTTATCCCTCTGTACAGACAGTTGGTGAGACCCTATCTGGAGTACTGCATCCAGTTCTGGAGACCCCATCTCCGCAAGAACACAGACAGGATAGAGGCAGTCAGGAGGGCACTAAAATGGTGCAGAGTCTGCAAGAGAAGCCATATGAGGAGAGACTAAAGGAGCTTAATATGTATAACCTTGAGGAAAGAAGCGAGAGGGGGGACATGATAGAAACTTTTAAGTACCTCAGTGGAATCAACAAAGTCCAAGAGGGTAGCATCTTTCAGAAAAAGAGATGTACAAGAACAAGGGGACACAATTTAAAGATAGAAGGGGCGGTTCAGGGGCAATGTGAGGAAGTATTATTTCACAGAGAGGGTAGTGGATGCATGGGACAGCCTTCCTGAGGAGGTTGTGGGGTCTAAAACTGTGGGAGAATTCAAGAATGCATGGGACAGACATAAGGCAATTCTTGCGGGGGGTAGGAAGAAATAGGCTGTTGGTTAACTAGGATCTGCGGCCTATCCTGTAGGTAGGGAAATGGGCAGACTAGATGGGCCAAGCGGTCCTTATCTGCCGTCAAAGTCTATGTTTCTATAGTCACAGTCCCAGCATAGTTTTAGGTCCAGTCCATAACTGGACACCTTTCAAGCCTGCTTCCCTTCTACTTCTCCATGCTACCTCCTCTCTCTATATTTTGTCCAGTCTGCCCTCCCTGACCTCAATCTGGACCTCTATTAAATACAACTACATCCCTCCCACCTGTGAACTCACTGCACCCTCATTGTACCCTCCCTCTTTTCTTTTTCTACTCTTAAAGGGCCACTATAACTTTATCGTGTCCAGCCTCTAGTGGCCTTAACCTAATCTATAATGCAACTAGCAAGTGTTTGTTTGAGCTCTGTCATCATTCTAGCACTAGTCTCCTGATCTGGCAGCCTTTGAGAGTCCCAAACATGCAGGTCCACACTCAGTATAGACTCCCACCAACTGTCAGTCTATGAGACCTACACCAGCCACACTGACCTGGTTCTCAAAAGTCAACTGTCCCCTGGGCAACATAACCAATGGGTGCTGCTCCTTACTCCTAAGAAAGCCCTTAAGATCCATAGCTCCTTGCTGTTGTTAACTACCACGCTACACCAGGACTACAAAAATACTTCCAAATAAAGGGCTAGGCAACATTATGTTTAACACAGCAATGCACTCCTCAAGAGCCTAATTCTGCTGCTGCTGCTAATTTCGGGCAACATCCACCCTAATCCTGGTCCCCGACAGCAGGCAAATAAGGCATCCTGTAACCCTGGGACCCTATCCTTAGCCAGCATAAATATCTGCAGCCTCCTCACAAAACAGGATTCCCTCACAGTCTGGATCTCACTACACAATCCCAACATCATATTGATCCAAGAAACTTGGCTGGCCCCCAAGATCCTGGATTCCGTGATTGCTATTCCTGGGTACACTGTCATCAGGCAAGACAGGCTCTCCAAGAAAGGGGGTGACTGTGCTCTTTACCTAAGAGAGTCACTTATGGGACATGTCTTGGCCTTACCCTCCCCCGGGAGTGACTTTCAGATACTTGCCACAAAAAGTCTTGCTTGGCGCTCACAACAAGGCACTGACCATTACCTCAGCCTACATGCCCCCCAAACTGACTAATCAGTGTCTTCACTCCCTCCTAGACTGTATCAACTTCCTAGGTTGTAGCATGGAGGTCATTATGCTTGGGGACTTCAATGTCAACTGGTTGTTCCCCAGTGCAAACAATTACAAGAATGCCCTGGGCTAACTTCACACAAATGGTCAAGTCACCCACCAGGTTGAACTATAGGATGGGAAACTCCACTCTCCTTGATTGGGTTCTCACCAATAGACCTGAACACATCTCAAAGACCGAGGTTCTTCTGGACACTATTAGTGACCACTCTCCAGTAATGTTCCTATGATCTAATAAATTCAACAAACCCCCTCCTAGAACCATTTGCAGCAGAATGTTATTGCCAGGTCACCTAGGTCCTCTTAAAGCATACCTGCATTAAGTAGATTGGTCCCTTATTGATACCGGCAAGGATGTGGACTCAGCCCTTGAATACTTTACTAACACCTTTAACTTGGCCTGTGATGTCCATGCCCCCCACAAGAAATGCAAAGTGAAGGGTACTTCTAACCCTTGGGTGTCCCTAGACCTCACAAAACAAATGAAATCCAGGGTCCTGCTTTGGTTCTGAGCCAAATTGTCTGGTACTTCTGCTGACAGGCAAGCCTACAAAGCTGCCAGGAGTGCCTGCACTAGATCCATATACCTTGTAAAAGAAAATTACTACAAGAGTGCACTTGCTAACTCCTGGAAGGATCGTAGGAAGTTTTGGGACAATCTCTCCCAATTAACAGGGAAGAATCCCAAAATCACCTCTGCTATGCTCTGCATCGATGGCTCTATCATATTGGATAAGATAACTATTGCCAATTGCTTTCAACTCCATATTTACTGACCTAAGTCATGTGCTCTCCCTGATGTTTTTGACCCAGCCCAGGCCACTACCCTATCTGATACCTCAGGTGTCACTCGGCAGCACCCTCCATTTTACTTTAAGGCCATCTCCCAAGGGTTACCACATTCTCAAAGTTATTGGGAAGTTCAGCAATAGTGATAACCACCTGGACATGAAACTACTTACCCTCACCATTGACAAAGTCCTACCTCACCTCACCAAAATCCTAAACTACTCCCTGATACTCTCTCTGTTTCCTCGGAAATGGAAGTCTGCTGCAGTGACCCCTATACACAAAACTAGCAACAAGACTTAGACAAGCAACTACAGATCAATCTCTACCCCCCCCCCAAAGCATTGGAATGGATAGTTGCACATCAACTTATGGAATACCTGGAAAAATATAATCTGCTATGTCACCAGCAACATGGTTTTCGAAAGAGGCACAGCACCAACACAGTACTCCTAGACCTCGCCTCCTATATCCACAAAGCCCTGGATCAAAACCAATTAGTTGGTGCCACCTTAATAGGTTTGACAAAGGCGTTCAATACAGTTAACCACTCCCTACTGATCAAACAACTTCTTCACCTAGAGCTCTCTCTCCAGACGCTACCTTCTTGTTTCAAAGTTATCTCTATGACCATTCCCATCAGGTTATAACAGGGGAGTCCCTCTCAACCTCCCTTCCTGTCCGCTCTGGAGTTCCCCAAGGCTCTATTGTAGGTCCGCTACTTTTTAGTATTTTCCTGAACAACTTTCCTGCCTCATGTCACAATACAATGCTTCTGTATGCAGATATTGCAGTCATCTTTACAAACCAGCTGGATCCCACCCTTCTTCAGCATCAGCTCCAGAGACGTTTCTCCAAAGTTGAAACCTGGTTCCGATCACACACGCTCATCCTAAACTATTAGAAAACCAAAACAATGCTGTTTCATGGTTCCCACAGCAGGCATAAAGAACAGCCACTTCTTATTAACAACTGCGGAGGATCTATGCTGGAACAGGTTAACCAGTTCACATACCCGGGTGTGACCCTAGACTGCACCCTCTCGTATAACACTCATATCCATAACATTGCTAACTCGTTAACGCTCGCATTGGACTACTCGACAGGCATAGCCACTGTCTGGCAGCTAAACACTCAGATCCATAACATTGCTAACTCGTTAACGCTCGCATTGGTCTACTCGACAGGCATAGCCACTGTCTGGCAGCTAAACACTCAGATCCATAACATTGCTAACTCGTTAACGCTCGCATTGGTCTACTCGACAGGCATAGCCACTGTCTGGCAGCTAAACACTCAGATCCATAACATTGCTAACTCGTTAACGCTCGCATTGGTCTACTCGACAGGCATAGCCACTGTCTGGCAGCTAAACACTCAGATCCATAACATTGCTAACTCGTTAACGCTCGCATTGGCCTACTCGACAGGCATAGCCACTGTCTGGCAGCTAAACACTCCTATTCATAACATTGCTAACTCGTTAACGCTCGCATTGGCCTACTCGACAGGCATAGCCACTGTCTGGCAGCTAAACACTCCTATCCATAACATTGCTAACTCGTTAACGCTCGCATTGGCCTACTCGACAGGCATAGCCACTGTCTGGCAGCTAAACACTCCTATCCATAACATTGCTAACTCGTTAATGCCGCATCGGCCTACCTCGACAGGCATAGCCACTGTCTGGCAGCTAAACACTCTTATCCATAACATTGCTAACTCTGGCACCGTCGATCGGCCGCCTGGACAGGCATAGCCACTGTCTGGCAGCTAAACACCTCTATCCATAATATTGCTAACTTTCGTTAACGCTCGCATCGGCCTACTCGACAGGCATAGCCACTGTCTGGCAGCTAAACACTCCTATCCATAACATTGCTAACTCGTTAACGCTCGCATCGGCCTACTCGACAGGCATAGCCACTGTCTGGCAGCTAAACACTCCTATCCATAACATTGCTAACTCGTTAACGCTCGCACCGGCCTACTCGACAGGCATAGCCACTGTCTGGCAGCTAAACACTCCTATCCATAATATTGCTAACTCGTTAACGCTCGCATCGGCCTACTCGACAGGCATAGCCATTGTCTGGCAACTAACGCCTTAAAGCTGGCCATTCAGTGCTCAGTCCCCTTGATAACAAACTATGGCCTTGTGGTATATGGATCTGCCCCTCACACTGCTCTCCAGCGCATAGCTCTAGCTCTCAACAAGGCCTGCCAACTACTCACGTCAGCCACTTGACTCTCCCATACTTGCAATCTCTATGAATAGGCTAACTGGATCCAGCTCTCAAGCAGGCTAAAATACCAGGCCTGCATCCTAGCTAAGAAGTCTGCCCTGGGCCTGCTTCCCCCTGGGGTTCAGTCCTTACTGACCACACACTGTGTCAACCGCCTAACCAGAAGCACTGAAAGCCTATCATTTACCATTCCCCACTGCCGAACCTTACAAGGACAGTGCACCTATAAAGTTAGAGAACCTTCCTGGTTCAACTTGATACTGGCAGAAATGTCCAACACTCCCAATCTCAGCAGTTTTAAATGCAAACTTCACCAACAGCTGGTGACCAGGGTCCACCGTGACTGCTAAACTTAAACAGCCCTGCATTGCCCTCCCTGTCCTGCCTAAATCCCCCCCACAATGACTCACTCCCTACTCCCTCCCTCCCTAGACTGCCTCTTTTCAGCAACATCTCCCACCCCCACTTTTCCCCATACACTACCTCCTCCCTTATACCTGCTCTGTACTCCCTCCCCTCACTGTCTAAGTCCACTCTTGGGAAAGTGTCATCCTTTCACCAACCTCACCCTCTCCACCCTCTTCACCCCCACTTATCCCATTCATCCACCCTCCCCTTGGGACCATCCCCGCTGCCTCTCCACTTACCCCTCCCACCCCCATTCTTCTTCTCACAAACAGCAATGTGCTGCCTACCCCTCTCCCTCCTCTTTACTATTTGGCTTTTCCTTTGTTACTTATTTGCCCTGGATTCACTTTGCTACCCTCTCAATTCACAGGATCTTCCCCGGTGCATACTCCACATGTGCCTGGTGTTCTGTTTAATGTAATCTGTTGATAATGACAAAGCCTCTGGCGGCTCCTGGTAATAATTTGAAACCAAATTTATGTCTGTACCTTTTTTTTCTCTAAATATGTATCTGCATATTTGTGATTTGATGTGAAACGTGTGGAAATGAGCCTTGGCTCAAAGGTGTTATTCGAAATCTTAATAAATAAATAAAATAAAATAACAGCGAGACTGCCTTGATGAGGTTCATAAGTCAAGTCATCAAAGTAATAGATGATGGAAATAATAGTGCTGCGGCCTTTGTGGACCTCACCAAGGCATTTGATCTGGTGGACCATGTTGAGCTCCTGAGACTTCTGCCTGGTGTTCATTTTTCCGATGGGGTGGTCTCATGGTTTGGAAATTACCTATCTAATAGGAGTCTGAAAACAGTAATCGATGGTTCATTCTCAAAAGAAGCTGTGTTAAGGTGTGGAGTCCCTCAGGGCTCCACACTAGGGCCGCTATCGTTTTCTCTTTTTGTTAACTCATTATCGGCTAATCTTACACAAACAGAATTAATATCATACGCAGATGATGCAGCTCTTTTCTGTTCTGGGCCTACTTTAACATCTCTTCAAAAGACATTACAATCTGATTTCAGCTTACTACATAATTGGTTCAATAAATGTAAATGAGCGTTAAACTCTGTCAAAGCAAAGTGTACTGTCTTTTCCAGTCCCAGGAGATCACCCTCATCAGAATTTACCATTGTTGATAACTCAGGTAATCACATCGAGCAAGTTGAGGTATTTAAATATCTTGGGCTAATATTAGATTCACATCTTTCATGCAAGCATCATATCATGGCTCTAATTAGTAGACTACACAAAAGACTGGGTTTTCTACATTGTATAAGAAGCAATCTCACTGTTGATTTTAGGCATTTGTTATCACATAGTCTTTCATTTTCTATTACTGAGTACGGATCTTTAGTTTATTCATATACCTCAGAAAGACTATTAACAAAACTCCGGACGACATCATACCACAGCCCAGATTAACACATCATTGTTCTCTTTATAATCTTTTAATTGTCTTCCATTGGTGGAGCATTTTAATTTTAGATCTCTGATATTTCTTCAGAAGATTTAGTTGAGTTTATTCCCAAATAGAATCTCAAGTTTGTTTCCAAAGAATCCTAATCCTGGTTATACATGACTTCAATGTAGAACTCTTTTCAGACTTTTTATTACCATACTGTATTTGCTCAAATCTCCCATACCTCTTCAGCCACTAAGCTATATAATGAAATGTTGAGTAGTATATATAGTTGCTCCAAGTTAACAACTTTTAAGACCACCCTTAGAAATAATGGGCCTGATTCCAGAAGCAGTTCTATCAGATGCAAGGTGCTTGTGCCAGACAGCAAAGATGCAAGTCACACCTTGCATCCTCCTTTGAGGCATTCCCTATTCCAGAATGAGGGCTGCACTGGACAGGGAAGCCACTGTGCCACACAGGCACTGCGCCACACTTATGACCTGCATCTGGGTACACCAGGTTGCAATTGGCCTGCGCCATGGCAGGGCTCACATTTCCAATTCCGAAAGCCCCATTGTGGATGTCACAAGGGGCTCCACCTAGACCTTCCAGGATGTGGTCTAAGTTCCTTGCGACTAACTAGGATATTGTGTTGGGTGGGCTACAAGTGGGGTCTGTGGGCAGGAGAGGCACAGTGGGGCATAGGAAGGGTTGAGGTGGCAGCCAGGATGTACGGGATTGGTTTGGCACCGGCAGGGTACATATGCCTCCCTATATATAGGGCTTAGGCATATATAGCCTGCAGGGTGCTGAACCAATACTTGACCTCCCTGCTGGTACAGCAACCCACCCTATGTCTCATCTTGCCCCCTCACTCCCTCTGGGCATGTGTGTAGCCCCTAACCGCTGCCACCAGAAATGCCTGTACTGTGTTGTGCCGGCAGTATGGGTGCTGCATTCTTGTGGCATGTGTCTCTGCTGCACCACTGGTCGGGTGCTGTACTGCAATTGTGGTGATCCCAGTGAGTTTGGCACAAGAACCCTGTTTTTTTCGGACTTTGGCATGGGGTTCCTGACACACCTGGTATTGCCGTTGCCCTTTGAGCAGTGCAACTTGTGTCACTCAAAGGGCTCCCTTTCAGAATCAGGTCCAATATGCTCATTAATTCTGTCTGTAAGTGTTTTACTTAAAACTTAATAATTTTATTGTTATTTTATTTTATTTGTTTTTATTGTTATAATGTTTTGTATCTTTGTTGAATATGTATAAACTGGACGTCTGTGAAAATGAATTTTTAGCCCACAGATTTTTCAGTATAAAACAAAAATGAGATGAAATGAAGTGCCTTTGGCACCTGTGAAGTGCCATTAGGCATTAAAATATAATTACACGCACATAGCCTGGAGGGTCTAACTAGAGATATATAGAACAAATATAGCAGAAAGAAGAACTAAATTAATCCTAAGACGTCAAAGAATTAAATCAGAACGAGAAAAAAACATAAGCTGTTAAATTATGAAAATTGTGGATTTATGTTTCCAAAGTTGCTATGAACAGTTAGCAGGCTTCTGTCTCCTCTACTGATACAGTAGCACTGTAAAACTGAAAGTGAAGCAGGCTCACTATATAGACATGTATCGTTTGACCTGCAGAATCTTTTCCATGTAACCTTGAGACATTTGGTTACCAGTAGCTTCATTCTGACAAAGCTTTGCTCAGATGTACCCCAAAGGTGAAGTTACAGGCAAAACATTACCAGGCAAAGTTGCCAAAGTTGAATTTCCTACTAAACAGCAACAATCTGTAAACTGATTTGAAAAGGCAAAGTCAAATAATTTGCTTTAACTTCACTGGCAAACTAAAACTTCACAAAATCTATACATTTAAGTCCTCCCATAATCCTGTTCTAAAGAATTTTGAAACAATACATCTCAGTGTAGGTAACTTTAGATTCTTTTGCTTAGCTTACTGTTGCACCTGATGAAGGGGCCTGTTGGGCAACGAAAACTTATGTACTATACCAAGGAGGGCTGGGGGGATACTGGGATGCATAGGGAGAGGCAACACCAATAGAAAACAGGAAGTTTTTATCCCTTTGTACAGACAGCTGGTGAGACCCCATCTGGAGTACTGTGTGCAGTTCTGGAGACCCAATCTCCGCAAAGACATAGACAGGATGGAAGCTGTCCAGAGGAGGGCAATTAAAATGGTGCAGGGTCTGCACCGGAAGTATGAAGAGAGACTTAGGAGCTTAATATGTATAGCCTCGAGGAAAGGAGGAGATGGGGACATGATAGAAACGTTTAAGTACCTCAAGGGAATCAACAAAGTCCAAGAGTAGTATCTTTCAGAAAAGAGGTGTGCAAGAACAAGGGGCATAATATGAAGATAGAGGGCAGCTTAGAGGTAATGTAAGGAAGTATTTTTCACAAAGAGGGTTGTGGATGCATGGAACGGCCTTCTGGAGGAGGTTGTGAGTCAAAACAGTGGTGGAATTCAAGCATGCATGGGACAGTCATAAGGCAATTCTAGGGGGTGGGGGTAGGAAAAAGTAGGCTGCTGGTTAACTAGGATCTGCAGCTTATCCAGCAGGTAGGGAAATGGGCAGACTGGATGGGCCAAGTGGTCCTTATCTGCCGTCAAATTCTATGTTTCTATGTTTCTAGCTTTGTACAATACATGAGGTGGTCCAGTAAGAGTTATCAAACTATCCCGCCACTCTTGTTCTCATTTATTTATTTAGTACTAGGATTACAGTGACCTTTGAACCACAGGTTCTTTTATAAAGGTTCCACATCAATAAAGAGGGGTACAACAACTTGAGGTATAAACTTGGTGGTTACAGAATAAAATACAGGTTACGTATAGCACACATTACAATGGCTAGAAAAAATGTGCAGTACGATGAGCAAATCTGAGGTTACAAAGCACAAATTACAGTTACAAAACACAGTATTACAAAGACAGGATGAAATGTACAATAAGCAGTCAGAGGTATGACCTAGTCGAGAGATGAGTACAAGGGGGTGGGCTGAATATGCAGAAGGAAGAGATAGAGGAAAGAATAGGGTAGGGGGTGTGACGGGAGGAAGCAGTCAGGGAAAGGCGGAGGGTCAGAAGGATCAATATGGCTAAAATCTTATTTTACTTTAAAATATTGTGAAATATCTGGAAAAATCTGAAACTGCCAATTGCTGGGACTGAACCTTGAACAAATAAATTGAGTAGAACTGTGTGTCTCCCTGATGACCTTCTTGTTCTACGCAACATAGAAACATAGACATTGCAGAAAAGGACCTCTTGGCCCATCTACTCTGCCCTAATATTTCCTACCTACTGTGTTTCCACAGACTCTAATTGATCTGCAGCTCTCCCCCCCAGCCCTGTTACTAAGGTTCCCTTGTGTCTGTCCCATGCATGCTTGAATCCTGCCAATGTTTTGGTATGCACCACCTCTGCCGGGAGTCTGTTTCAGACATCCACAGCCCTTTACTTGAAGAAGTACTTCCTCGTATACCCTCTGAGTCTCCCCCTTTTCAACTTCAAATCATGATCCCTTGTCCTTGAGCATCTCTTTCTATGTAAATGCTCCCTTCCTGTACCATACTTATGCCCTTTAGGTATTTGAAAGTTTCTATCATGTCTCCCTTTTGCCTCCTTTCCTATAAAGAGTACATTTATAAGTCTTTGAGTTTTTTCTGAGAGGATGTCTGTTGCATGCCATGCATGAGTTTGGTTGCCCTCCTCTGTACCGCCTCAATCCGATCTATATCCTTTGTAACTGGGGCCTCCAGAACTGGATACAATACTCCAGGTGAGGCCTCACCATTGATCTATAAAGGGGTAACACTACCTCCCTCTTTCTGTTGGTGATACCCCTCCCTGTGCACCCCAGCATTCTGCTAGATTTTTCTACTGCTTTCTCACACTGCTTCACTACCTTCAGGTCATCAGATATGATGACCATCAGGTCCCTTTCCTGCTTAGTTGTTATCACCCCCCCAAATAGTATGTTGCCCCTGGGCTCCTGTGCCTTATGTGAATAATTGTGCTTTTTTGGCATTGTAGCCAGTTGCTGTAACCTTGACCATTGTTCCAGCTTTTGTAGGTCCTCTCTCATATTTTCTACCCCTCCCCACAGGTGTGTCCACTCTGTTGCAGATTTTTGTGTCATCTGCAAGCAGGCATACTTTCCATTCCAGCCCCTCTGTGATGTCACTAACGAAGACATTGAAGAGGACGGCCCCAGAACAGACCCCTGTAGTACCCCACTTGTTATCTTGCCTTCCTCTGAATGAACCCCATTTACTACCACCCTCTGGCTTATATTACTCAGCCAACACTGCACCCATTTATCAACCTCCGAACCTACACCCAGGCTGCTTAGCTTGTTTACCAGTTGTCTGTTTGGAACAGTGTCTAAGGCCTTACTGAAACTTGAGTAGGTTACATCCACCACCCTCCTCGATCCACTTCTCTGGTCACCAGTGGCACACTCATTTAAAGAGAGAATCACTTACACCTTTTCATGTTAGACCAATTCCATTAAAATACACAGAATTGTCCCTTCCTGGTGCCCCAGTTCTTTTCTTCCCCACTAGCATCTCTCTGAGTGCCTCAGAGGCCTAGCCCCACATGAACACCATACTCTCATGCTAGGCAAGTTTGCTGGGTGTGATTATTATATGGTCTGTATTCACATTGGCCTTGTCCTTCTATGATTCCTTGCTCCAACAGAGGGTCTACCATTGTGTGGCCTAGTTCTGCTGCCCTTTTCTTGGTGAGCCCATGCATCCAACTCCTGCCACCGAAGATCCCTGTACTAGCTACCTCCCAAACCCCTATTCTTTAGTGTAAATCTCCCAGATGTGCCTGTCCCTTGATATGATGAGTACACCCTCTCCCTCGGAACAACTACAACATATCCTATGCATGCAGGCATTTATTACAAAGAATCATAGCAAATGTTAGTCTAATTTATGTCACTGTCATTCCTCACAAGTCCCAGAGACATAAAAGCCTTCCAGAAAACATCCAGGTCAATAAATGCCCTCCTCCTGTCCTCAGAACTTGTACAGTAGTCCCTAAAACAATGCACACAACAGTCACCTCCCGCCTCTACCTGTGGCTGAAGGGTGTGATGATGGCTCACTCATTTACCTGTACTGCAAACAGATAAGTCAACTAAACTGTATTAGCATTAAAGTCCTGCAATACAAAACAAAAACAAAATGAAGTGCACTGGGAAACAGATGCTGGTAATAACACAAAATACAGAAAAAAATAGTTGCAGCGATAGTGGCTTTGATTTTATTTATTTTTTTCTTTATTTAAAAAGGCACACTTCACTGAGGCTCATTTCCAGGTGCGACCCCGTTACAAAACAAGCACAAGAGTTTGAAACATTTTTACAGTAAACATAATTTACAAAAATGTACAAGATGATAATATGGTACAGGCACAATATATACAAAGGTAAGACACACTATATTATGGTGGGAGTACATAAATGTAACAACAGTTATGTTCTTAGACACTTGGAGTCCCCTTGGTAGGGGAGCTGGAGCAAGTAGGGACTGAGTTTGTGTTCAGGAGGGTAACCAGTTCTGGCCAGCCGAGACCTATAATCTCAGGGAGGTAGGGTTATGAGGAAAACATGGTAGAGATAAGAGGGGGAGAGCACACAGCAAATCCACCAGGCAAGATAGAGGGAAAAGACCATGAGAGGTCAGAATGAGATGGAGGTGGGGTTAGGAGCATTGGGGCACTGAGGGTAGGAGAGGAGTCTGAGGAGTTTTTTGAGGGACAAGAATGGGGAAGCAAGATGAAAGTCAGAGAGTAGATTGTTTCAGAGAAGAGGGAGATGGTACGAGAAGGCAGACTGGCCTGCAGTGGAGTGAGGGCAAGGGATGGAGAAGGAACACAAGTCTCTGTGGTGCAGAGAGTAGGTAGTGGCTTTAGCAGATGTAAGGTGAGATGAGAGATTGGGGGAAGGGAGCCAAACCAATACTTAGCTATGAGGGTGGCACAGTGGAAAGTTCACCTGTGAGACAGTGGAGTGAGGAAGAGTGGAGCATAAAGGAGGCAGTGATGGGTAAGAGGAGGGGAGGTGGTGGAAAATCTGCAGAAGAAGCTAAGAAGAGTTTCCAATTTGGAGAGGGAAGTGGCTGGGGCAGTGCCATAGACTATGTCTGCGTAGTCCAGCACTGTCAAAATTGTTTTAAGTACTAATTTGCGTCGAGTGGGGAGAGGGAGGCAGGTTTTGTGGTGGTAAAGGACTGCAAGTTTGGACCAGAGTTTGGTGCAGATGGCCTTGATGTGAATGGAAAAGTCGAGGTGACTATCCAGCCAGACACCCAGGTATTTGAAGGTGAGACCATCTCAGGGGTGAACGTCCATGGTGGTATTCACTGGGGGCGGGAGGAGGCCAGCTTCTGTCTTGAACCAAAAATCATGGTAACTGTCTGTCTGGCATTGAGTTTTAGTTGGTTTGATTGGAATCAGGTTTGAACTTTGTTGAAATCATTTTGGAGATGAGGGAGAACGCAGTTGAAGGATGGGCAGGAGACATAGATGACAGTGTCATCTGCATACATGTGAATGTTAAATGAGAGACAGACTAATGGAAGATCATTTATAAAAACAGAGAAGAGAATAGGACCAAGGATGGGGCTTGATGAACGATGGATAGACTACGGAGAGGAATACAGAGTACATTGTCTATTTGGACTGATTGTTGTCTATTCTGGAGGTATGAGTAGAACCAGTCTACTGAGGGTTTTGCAAGGTTGAAAGAATCAAGTTTTTGAAGAAGGAGTGGGTGGGAGACAGAGTCAAAAGCTTTTGCAAAATCTATGAAAATAGTGACAGTGATTTGGCTTTGGTCCATTGCAGTGAAGACAGAGTTGGTGACACGTAGCAGAGAAGTGATTGTGGAGTGTTGGTTCTGAAAACCTGATTACACAGGTGATAGGGAGTTATTTGAGGAGGGAAAGTCTGAGATTTTAGCAAGAATAGGGGAATCCTGGACTTTAGCAAGGGAAGGAAGGAGAGAGATAAGCTAATAATTTCCAGGGGATGATGGATCACCACCCTTGTGTAGGAGAAGGACTCTGACCAATTTCCAGGCATTGGGAACAGTAGCTGTGCAGAGAGAGAGAGAGAGATTTAGCATATGTGTCAAGGGAGCAGTTATGGAGGTGCGGAGATGTGGAGCAATCTAGGGTGGAAACCATCAGGATTTGATTTAGAGGGGTTGAGAGAAATGAGTGCCGTGTAAACTTAATGAGGAGAGAAGGGAGTGAAGAGGAAGCCAGCAGGAGGGGAGGGAGATTCAGGAGGGCAGGGAAGAGAACCAAGTGAAGGGGGGGAAGGGAGGCTGGGCAGGGCACAAGAGACAATGAACTTGTTGAAAGCCTCAGCTACAGAGGCAGGGTCAGAGATAGGGGAGCCATTGATTTTAAGGACTACGTAAGCTTGCTGGGAAGGGGAATCCAGGAAGGAGTGGATCACCTTCCAGAAAAAAGCAGGGAAGTTCTGGCTCTGCTCAAGCAGCGATTTGAAATAGGATGCCTTAGACATGTGAATAGTCTTGGTGCACCTGTTTCTGAGATGTTTGCAAGAAAGGAGATTACATGGGGGCATGGGAGGTTCTGTAAAGTTTCCAGGCTTTGTCTCTGGCATGACACATGACAATAAGGCCAGGAGTAATCTGGGGGGGTGGTATCATTTTACCCTGACTTTTCTAAGGGGTTCGTGAAAGTCCCAGATGCGGTTAAAGATGTAGTAGAAGTGGTATAAGGCAAGGTCCACATCTAGGGCAGTGAAGACAGGTTGCCAATCAGCATGTAGGAGATCTTGCTGCAGGGTGGTAGCATGAGGGAATGTAGGGGGTGGGACAATATGACTTTGGGAGGGGAGTGTAGATTTTACAAATGCAATAGGTAATACAGTGATTACTAAATGTGTCAGAGAGGATGTCCAATGCAGAGATGCAGTGGGGGTGAGAGAATATTATCCAGAGTAGAAGGAAGTGGTTTTGGGACCGAGGATTTAGACGGGTAGGTTCCTGGATAAGATGCGAGAGGTTAAGGGCCTCACTTGTTAGGGTGGTGGGCTTGGCAGATGAGGAGAGCCAGTCAAGACTGAAGTCACCTAAGAGCAGGAGTTCACCATTAGAGGAGAGGGTGGAGATCAAGAGATGACATTGATAGAAGAGTCAGGTGAGGCCTTCGGTGGGGCTTATAGAGTGTCACTATAAAGGGGGGCAGAGGAGGAAAGGGATAAGTGGGCAATAATGAGTTTGTGTTAGGAGGGGGGCTGGATTGTTTGATGATAATAGAGTTGGAGATGGATTGCCTGATGTACAAGACCACCCCACCCCCACCACCACGTTTGCTTATGTCTTGGCAGAATAGGTTAAAATCAGGAACGGCAAGAGAGGAGTTGGGGATTCTGGCAGAGAGCCAGGTTTCAGAGATAGAGTATGCCAGGGTGATATTGGCTTGCGTAAGCCATACATTGAGGGAACTATTTTTGGGGAGGAGGCTTGTGGCATTGAGATGAAAAATATGGAGACCCTTTGGTGGAGAAGATGAAGTCTGAGACAGGGATAACCCATGAAGGGTAATGGTTGAGGTGACAGTGGGTTGGGGTAAGGGGGAGCATGGGTTGGGTTAGATGTCACCTGAGAGGAGCAAGAGGAGGAGGAGGAGGAGGAAGAGGATAAAAAGTGGGGGAGGCATTTAGACCGGTCAGAACTGTGCATGGAGGGTGGTGCAGAGAGGTTTAAGTAGCATTACAGAGGAGGGCTGGGAGGAGGAGGGATAGATGAATGGGAAAAGGGGAATGAGGGGGAGAGAGGAAGGATGCAGGGTGGGAGAAGAGAAGAAGGAGGAAATAGGACAGTGCTGGGGTAGGCCAAGAAGGGGTGCATGGAGGGGGCAGTTGATAAGGGGCAAGGTGAAGGTGATCAGATGAGGTAAGACTGGGCTGTGTCAACTGTGGGAGGAGGGTGCAAGAAGGAGGGGTTGTGGGGGGAGGGAAGGAGAGTGAATAAGAGTAACAGTAGGGGGATATGGAGGGGGAGGAAAAGGGTGGACGACATGATTGGGAGAGAGAGCACCACGGACAAGGAAATATGGGAGACAGGGGCAGCAGTGAGAAGGTGGAGTGTTAAAATGTTAAGAAAGGAGCAGCAGCTGTAAAGAAAGGATAAACTTGCTAGAAATAAACAATTGACTGAGCTGTTAAGTTGATTGGCAGGCAGAATGAGATGATACAGGGGGAGATTATTAGGATTGACTCTATGGGAGGATTTTGCTGGGTTTCAATTGGACAAGCTGCACAGCAGGGTGAAGTCTGAGGTGCAGCTAGTGGATTTAAAGAGTGACAGAGCAGGAGTGGGTCAGTGGGAGAAAATTTAGAGATAGACAAGCAGCTGAGAAGCCAAAAATCAGGTTAGGAAAAAAATTAGAGCAAGCAAAAATCCTTTCGGCTTGTTCTATGGAGCCAGTCAAGAAGAGCTCTCTTCAAAAGCAGCCAATCACTGAATATACCGATCAGAGGATAATAATAATAATAATAAATTTTATTTTATATAGCGCCTCTCGTATATCAAGGCACTGCACAATCACATAAAACAGAACAATAAAACCAGTAAAATACTGGGAGCCAAAAAATGTTAACATTCTCTGGCTTCCTTAGAGGGACTGTACCTGATATTCCCTTGTGGCAGTGGAGGGTGAGACGAGTGGCATCAGAAGTGAAAGCCGTGCTGCAGGGGGAGCGTACCCAGTCAGGGGGCTCAGGTCTGTGGGAGAAAGAAAGAGCAGAATGTTAAATAAGGTTTGATTTGGGGCAGGGGCTAGGTAGACACAGACTGTTAAGCAATAGGGGACTGGAGGTGCCTGATGAAGGATTAGTTTAATCAGGGGCAGGGATTTGCTCAATAGGTGGAGAGACTGGAGGGGTGGGTCAGTGCCGAGCTCCGATGGTGGTTACCGAGCATGAAAGCAGCAGAAATGAGGGAGAGAGAGGATAGAGCAAACTGAGGAAAAAAACAAGGCTAAAATATAGGTACATTAAAGAAATCACTGCTGCAGATCGGATTAAATAGTTAAATGAGTAAGCCAGAAAAATAACAGAAGGCTCTGCAGCAGCACTAAAAATCACAGTTTGAATCAGTGGGGATAATTCTTGCTAGCCAGAATCAAAATGCACTAACACATTAACAGATTACATTAACGTGTAAGTAACTAGATTTGTCAGCAGTTTAAACAGCTTAAATACTGTATATAGTAATGAAGTATAAATTTTAGTGATAGAGAAGCAGCTGGGAAGCTGAAAAGCAGGCTAGAAAAAATAGAGCAAGCAAAAAAATAGAGCAAGCAAAAGTCGTTTCGTCTTGTTCGACTTGATTTGCACCTTTTCTCAAAGTTAGATATTTTTTATCTTAATAACATAATTTTATTAATGACTTTTTCTTCTCTCCATTTAATAGCTGGTATTTTGGTAAGATGGTCTCTTCGAGGTGTTTTATTTTATCCCACACACATAATGTGCAGGTGGATTTAAAATTAGGACCGGAATATGTTTTAGAACTGCTTATTTTGATCGAGTGACTTTAATTATATGAGCCAGTGCTTGAACTTGGGACTATTTATATAAAATTACAATTATGCAGTATAATGATTTAATGGATCCCTAATTTCTATCTGAGTCACTGATTTTAACATTTTTTACAATTGTTGTGTGTGTGTAATTTGTTGTTAATTGTGTCATGTATGTCACCTGGTTATAGGTACCTGGGATTATTGCTTGATAAAATCTTTCCTGTCACTTTAAGCAGGTCACTCTCAATGATGTCATCACTGTGCTGCCTCACCTTTGAGAAAGAACACAGAAGTGTGTGAAATGCACCAGCTGTCTCTTTGTATGGTGCTTATGTGTACTTTGGCTTCACAATAACGCTTGGATAAAGTTCTTGACTCCTATGGTTGATTATTGTTGGTGAGTGCCACAGTTTTATTGATTTTTCTCAAGTTCTGCAGTGTTTTTTCAATTCTCGTGCTTCTTTTACAATGGAGTCCAGAATTAATCCAACCTTATTATTTACGTGCATCAGCCATTTCCTTTCTCCTGCATGGTAGTTCATGTGTATGGCTGGGCACAAGTAATAGAAATTACCTGTACAATATCATCACAAAACTGTAATTTTAAGAAAGACTCATGGAAATTATAAGCAATGGGACATGATGGGCCATGCATTGTATTTATCTAACTGCACACCCAAGTGTGTAATGAGGCACATCGCCACAGCTGGAATGCCTTCAGACCCTGGAAGTGCAGTTATATCAGTATAATGCACACCCCATCATTAGTGGTGATCAGATAGTAGCCTTGAAATTAGGATACCAACAGATACCGCCCATTTGGCCAGATAGTTGCTGTTTGTGGCAGGATAGTAGTGAAGAATGTTTTAATGATTGATTTTATGACATTGTTTTAATTTTATGTACTTGATCTATTTATTGTAAAAGTACTTTGGTTTTGGAAAGGCACTTTTAAAAAATACAGAATGATTGATTGATTGATTGATATCTGAACATAGATCCTACCCTCTAGAATTCAGTGCATGGATCCTACAAACATTGTCGATCCTGTGGCGTGGCTGCCCCCGCAGCACAGATTCAGCTTGGATCCTAACTATCTGACCTAGGATCCCTGGATCCAACTGGGATCCATCACTATCTGACCCAGATCCTAACTATCTGACCTAGGATCCCTGGATCCTAACTTGGATCCATCACTATCTGACCCCAGATCCTAACTGTCTGACCTAGGATCCCTGGATCCTAACTAGGATCCATCACTATCTGGCCCTGGATCCTAACTATCTGACCTAGGATCCCTGGATCCTACTGGGATCCATCACTATCTGGCCCTGGATCCTAACTATCTGACCTAGGATCCCTGGATCCTAACTAGGATTCATCACTGTCTGACCCCAGATCCTAAATATCTGACCTAGGATCCCTGGATCTGACCTAGGATCCCTGGATCCTAACTGTCTGACCTAGGATCCCTGGATCTGACCTAGGATCCCTGGATCCTAACTAGGATCCATCACTATCTGGCTCTGGATCCTAACTATCTGACCTAGGATCCCTGGATCCTAACTAGGATTCATCACTGTCTGACCCCAGATCCTAAATATCTGACCTAGGATCCCTGGATCTGACCTAGGATCCCTGGATCCTAACTGTCTGACCTAGGATCCCTGGATCTGACTTAGGATCCCTGGATCCTAACTAAGATCCATCACTATCTGGCCCTGGATCCTAAATATCTGACCTAGGATTCCTGGATCTGACCTTGGATCCCTGGATCCTAACTAGGATCCATCACTATCTGCCCCTGGATCCTAAGTATCTGACCAAGGATCCCTGGATCTGACCTAGGATCCCTGTATCCTAACTAGGATCCATCACTATCTGACCCCAGATCTGAACTATCTGACCTAGGATCCCTGGATCTGATGTAGGATCCCTGGATCCTAACTAGGATCCATCACTATCTGACCCCAGATCCTAACTGTCTGACCTAGGATCCCTGGATCTGACTATAGGATCCCTGGATCCTAACTAGGATCCATCATTATCTGGCCTTGGATCCTAACTGTCTGCCCTAGTATCCCTGGATCATAACAAGGATCCATCACTATCTGACCCCAGATCCTAACTATCTGACCTAGGATCCCTGAATCTGACCTAGGATGCCTCACTATCTGACACCTGGTCCTAACTATCTGACCTAGGATCCCTGGATCTGACCTTGGATCCCTGGATCCTAATTAGGATCCATCACTATTTGGCCCTGGATCCTGTCTGACCTAGGATCCCTGGATCATAACTAGGATCTATCACTATCTCACCCTGGATCCTAAATATCTGACCTAGGATCCCTGGATCTGACCTACGATCCCTGGATCCTAACTAGGGTCCATCACTATCTGACCCCGGATCCTAACTGTCTGACCTAGGATCCCTGGATCTGACCTTGGATCCCTGGATCCTAATTAGGATCCATCACTATCTGACCCTGGATCCTAAATATCTGACCTAGGATTCCTGGATCATAACTAGGATCCATTGCTATCTCACCCTGGATCCTACAAGTGTCTTTACTAGGATTTCTAGTAGGATCCTAGGTAGGATACCAACACTATCTGACAGATAGTGGTAGGATTCACAAAAGCACTATCTGAGCAACACCACCCAACATGTCTTATTGTTTTCCAATTATTTAACCAGGAGAGACACACTAAGCTGAAACCTTGTTTACAGGTGTGATCTGGGAGCACAGAGAAGTTAAGTGACTTGCTCAGGGTCACACAGTATGCAAGTGGGGGGACTGTGGGATTCAAACCCAGGTCTCCAGATTTGCAGCTCAGACCTTAAGCCACTGTGCCATACTGTCTCCCAATGTTGGGAATATTTATTGTGCATATACAGTAGATAAAAAGAAAATGGAAAAAAGCCAACATTTTGATTAAAACTGGTATTTTCATTTGTTAAAAATAAATAGTAAAATGCAGTCCCTCCCAACTGTCATGCATCTGTCTGTCCACACTTTCCACTGGTGGAATGTTTCTTTGTTAAAAATAAATAGTAAAATGCAGTCCATCCCAACTGTCATGCATCTGTCTGTCCACACTTTCCATTGGTGGAATGTTTCTTTGTTACAAAATGCAGAAATTTAAACTCCTGCAGAATTGTACTAGCAAAATGTGGACCGTCGGCACACACACACACACACACACACACACACACACACACACACACATCTGAAGGCCTTAATAAAGCCAGGGATTCAATTGTACAGTATCTAGGAGGGCAAGCAGCAAAGTTTACCCTAGTAGGCAAGCAAAGATAGGGGAAGGGTGGGTCCATGGTCAGAAAAGAATCTCCAAAATAGCATTGTGAGTAATACTTCATTTTCATTTGTGTATGTGTGTAAGGCAGGGAATAGAGAGGAAAAAACATTTAATCAGTTTGTTTATGCTTTTTATTTGGATGGAGTTTAATTTTTTGATGTCTAAATTATTTCGGTGAGTAAATTTAGCAGCCCTGTTTGTAAAGACAATCAGAAACTTAAAAAAGGCATTGATATTGTTTGTGTGCTGTGTCCTGATTGCCAGCCCTCTTTGTTTGTGTGCTGGGTCCTGATTGCCAGCCCTCTTTAACCTGTTGGTTGTGCTCCATCAACATACAGCCCAAGCAGGATGCAATACTTTTCCTATCCATGTGTATGACAGACTGATCTCTCCCAGACTCAGCCTGTACTCTGTTACCAACTTTGTGAAACCCTTCAGACACCTGTAAAGGTACTAAGTAGCTGCCACCACTCAGCATAGACACTGTCTCGTGGTATATCTAGGTCTGAATCCCTCCAGAGTCACTAATCAGACAGTACAGTGCTCCATCAAAAGAGCAAGTGACCCACCTCTTCATCACAGCTGAGAACATACTTCACTTTGAAAACAAAATATGGTAACTGTAACCTTCACTTCAGAGGCAGAAGCTGAGTTTTTGTCAGTTATAAACTAGGTGTCTGTACTTCAAAAGACTCAGTCACAGAAACATGAACTATATTGTGGACCTTGGTTGACTACACCACTCAGCTCAATGATGCTTTAGACAATGGGATGGCTGTGGGGTCTATCTTCATAGACGTCACATCACGAAAGCATTTAACACTGTTAACCACCAACTCCTGCTTAACTGTCTCTCATCTATTGGCCTGTCTGCTAGCACAGTAACCTGGTTTGAAAGCTACCCTCCCAGAGGACAAATGTGTGAGAATTAGCGGTGGCCTCTCTGAGCCAAAGGAGGTGAGCCTAGGAGTCCCTCAAGGATCTATACTAGGGCCATTATTATTCAGCCTTTTCATTAATTCAGTCAATTCATATTTACTTGTTTGACCATAAAAAGGCCTTTAAAAATGCAATTAAAAGGTCATAAATACAAAAATAGACAATACCTACAAATGTAAGATTCCTCACAAAAATAAAACAATTTACAATGCAACATCCATTAACACAGCAGTAAAAACATTTTAAAGAATGTGCAACATGCATCAAGTTCATCCAGTTCCTCTTAGAATAAAGCAACTTCCACAGATAAGCAGCAAAAGATATATGCATTATAATTCTAAGTTAACATGTGTCTTTCTAATTCTGACACAACTCAAAAAATATTTTGCTCGTCTTTTAATGGTATCTTCATCATAGTATTCATAAGAATAGCAGTAATTTCACTCTTGGATATGCTTGGCCACAACAAAAATGGTCTTAACCAGTACCGCTTGGCTCTGCTATACCAGGGATATTGCCGCAGGGTATGAAGTAAATCTTCCCTTTCCCCAATTTAATATTCACAGATTTCATGTAACTTTGATAACTTATTATATTTGGTTTTTAGAATATTGCTGTCTGTTAGTTCTAATCTTGCTTTAAGGAGGAGATTCCAAAACATCTTATTTCCTATTATATCCCAGTAGTCCCTAAATTCAAACAAAACATTGTTCTCTGCATACCATCTAGAGGATCTGTCGTTCCTAATTTTGTTTATGTCTTGGTCTGTCCAGTAAATATCTATTTTATTTTTGTATATAAGCCTTGTATTTGGTACTTATCATAATATTTCTGTTACGATATGTTTTCATTATCGATAAGACATTGTGATCCAATTTACTATAGCTCTATTGTGATCAGCCTAGTTGTTCCTGAAAACAACTTTTTACCAATTTCCCTTCATCTGCTCTGGTTAAATGCAGCCAATGTTTGAGTTTCCTTCCATCACTGAGTGCATTAGTATTCAGTAAACTAAATTCAACTCTAAGATATACTGATGGGCAAGACTTTTTTTTCATTAATTCTCTACCATCCATCTGCCCAGCATGCATGGTGGTCTATGCTGATGATACTGTCATCTCAGTACCTGGCAGAGAACTGTCTAAAATCACATGTGAACTTCAAGCCAACTTCCATAGGCTGGAAACGTGGTTTACTTAGAATAAACTACTACTCAACTATTAAAAAAAAAATGGTACGCTCTTCAAGGGGCTCCACTCCAAGAAGAAGTTCAGCCAGCTGTTATTGCATAGCCACAAAGGGGATATACTGTAGCAAGTCTGCACATTTAAATACCTGGCTATACACCTGGAGGATACCTTCACCTTTACAAAGCATATTGACCAGGTAGAGAAATCTGTAAATACAAAGCTAGGTGTACTCTACTACCACAGGCACTCAATGACACTGGAAGGATTGTAACTGGTCACTCGCAGCTCAGTGTTATCTACCATCGATTATAGGCTGGCAATCTATGGGGATGCCTCAGAAATGTGCTAAAAAGGGTCAAAACCCTCCTTAATAAGGCCCGTCATCTGGTGCTTGGCACTGACTGCCTGACCCATACATGTGCACTCTAAGATGAGACCAGTTGGCTTCCCTTCCAACTCAGGGTACAATACCAGACCTGCCTACTGTGTAAAAAAGTGCAGCTAGGGCTTATGCCTGAGTCCAGCACAATTTTATTTAAAAACTCACAACCTACCATAAATTACATACATACATAGATACATAGATACATAGACAGTGTCAGCAGATAAGGGCCTATGGCCCACCCAGTCTGCCCATTTAAGTTTGTAAGTTCAATTTATGTTTTCCAGGAAGTCTGTTGCCCCTTACCCCTGACCTCCAGAATTCCTTTATGTCTATCCCATGCATTCTTAAATCCCGTGATTGTTTCAGCCCACTTCCTCTGGCAGGGTGTTCCCTTGTCCACCACCCGTTCTGTGAAGAAATTCTTCCTCACGTTTCCTCTGAATCGTCCTCCCTCCAACTTCATCCCATGCCCTCTAGTCCTGGAACATCTTTTTCACTTAAAAATAGTGCATTCCTGCACCCTGTTCCTCCCTGTAAGATACTTGTATGTCTCTATCATATCCCCTCTCTCCCTCGTCTCCTCCAGGGAGTACATGTTCAGTGCCTTCAACCTGTCCTCATAGGACTTGTGATGCAATCCATGCACCATCTTTGTTGCCCTCCTCTGAACCTTCTCTACCCTGTCTATGTCCTTACGTAGGTAAGGTCTCCAGAACTGCACAGTGTACTCCAGATCGGCCTCACTAGTGTCTTGTATAGTGGAATTATGACCTCCTTTTCCTGCTGGTGATGCCCTGCCTATGCATCCCAGCATCCTATTTGCTTTACCTGCTGCCTTGTCACACTGTTTCCCTGCCTTGAGGTCATCAGAGATGATAACTCCAAGATCCCTTTCCTGCTTGGTGCATGCTATATCCTCACCCCCAACTCATATATTGTGCCAGGGTTTTGTGCCCCATATGCATTATCTTACACTTCTTTGCATTGGATTTCAACTGCCAAACCCCTGACCATTCTTCAAGTTTCTGCAGGTCCCTTCTCATTCTGTCTACAACTTCTGTGTCTACTCTGTTACAGAGCTTTGTGTCATCGAACAGTGAAATTCTGCCTTCTAGGTCCTGCACTTAATGTCACTGATGAGATAATGAATAGTACGGTCCCTGCACTGATCCTAGTGGTACCCACTAGTCACTCTTCCCTCTGTGGAGTGACAGCCATTTACCACCACCCTCTGTGTCCTGCCACCCAGCCAGTTACCTACCCACCGCACTACTGTCCTGCCCACACCCATATTCCCCAGTTTGTGCAATAGTCTTCTATGTGGCACAGTGTCAAAGGCCTTGCTGAAGTCCAGATAGGCCATGTCCACTGCCCTCCCCTGATCCACCTCCCTAGTCACCCAGTCAAAAAATTCAATGCGGTTGGTCTGACATGACCTTCCCCTGGTGAAACCATGCTGCCTTGGGTCCTGTAGTCCATTGACAACCAGATGTTCCACCAATCTCTCCTTCAGTAGTGCTTCCATGATCTTCCCCACTACCGAGGTGAGGCTGACTGGTCTGTAGTTCCCTGCTTCCTCTTTGTTCCCACTTTTGTATAAGGGGACTACATCTACTGTCCTCCAGTCTTTGGTACCTCCCTGTTTCTAGTGATCGGCTAAACAGGATAGCAAGAGGTTCAGCCACCACCTCTCTTAGTTCTTTAAGGACCCTGGGGTGCACCCCATCTGGCCCCATTGCTTTATCAACTCTTATTACTTCCAGTTCCTTCAGGACCTTTTCTCATGTAAAGGGACTTGTGTCCATTTCTGCACCATTCTCACCCCTTGTACTCCCTTCAGACCCATTACCTTCCTCTTCCTCAGTAAGGACTGAGCAGAAATACCTGTTCAATATGTCAGCTTTACTGTTGTCTTCCTCCACGTGGCTCCCATCCTCCCCCTTCAGTCTCACTATCCCTCCCTTTGTCTTTCTTTTTTCACTTATGTACCTGTAAAAGGTTTTGTCCCCTCTACCCACTGATTTTGCAATGTGTTCTTCTGTCTGAGCTTTGGCTTCCCTTACTGACTTCCCTGCCTCCCTTTGCTTCTCTTGGTACTTCTCCCTATCTCCTTCTACCTGTGTCTTTTTGTATTGCCTGAATGCAATCTTTTTGGCTTTCACTTTCTTTGCTACCTCTTTGGAAAACCATAATGGTCTCCTCTTCCTTTTCCTCTTGCTAACCTGCTTAATGCATAATTCTGGGGGTTATTTAAATTAAATTAATTAAGGGGGTTATTGGTGCCCTTTAAGTGCACCCCACTTGCTCAGCATTCCCTGTCCTACCATGAACCTAAATGAATTAATGATCTTCCTGCCACCCTAATCGAATGCAGAAACATTAGTCATTTAAAAACTGGACTCCTGTCCTACCTTGACAGTGAGAATGCCTGCTGTTGCCCATTATAATCCTGGCCTAACAAAATATACCCCAAAATCTACCCCATGATGTGATTCCCCTTCCCTATCTACTACATCATCCTCCCCCTGCTCTTGCCTCTTCCTACCCTCTCTCCCCTCCCTTCTTATCCAGTCTACCTCCACCCCTTCTTACCTCTTCCCTAGGTTGCAACCTCAACAAAGCCAACTCAGGCTGTTTTACCTCCACTCTACTAATCATTGTAGCCTTGGATCTTTACTCCCCCAAGACTACACTCTACACTCTCCAAAGCATTGAACTGCACTCATGTAGTGTTGTTGTACTTGGCACTTCTTTTTATGTAACCTTGTAACCTATATGCTGACTCTGTATCTACTGCAGTTAATTCTTTGTCCTGCAGTGCTTACCTGTACCCAGTGTAATGTTTGTAATGCGTTTGACTGACTTGGAACCTTTGCAACAAGCTTTCGGCTCAAAGGTATTAATCTGAAACTGAAATAAATAAATAAAAAATATTAAAACAATATTTCAACATTTCAAGATATTTACAAATGTACTACAGGATACCACACAAAGATTATAGGGAACAGTAATATACAGAAATAAAAATAAACTTTTTTGAACAGTAGGTAACACACATGAAAAAAAAATTCCTCTTTCTTCTATCTCTAACCAAGTAGATTAGCTTGTCACACAGGCTGCCTAGGTGAATCAAGACAGACTCAAACCTTAGATGTTAATTGCTCAGAGTCTCACCCTGACTAATTTTTTTCTCACATCACTCAGGTTAACTAGGTTTCCACTAACTAGTCTCCACCCACCCTTAGCACACATGTCCTATGACGTCACTTTCATGTCACTTCTTTGCATCTTGAGAACTGGGTTTTCTTGGAAAATTTGGTCTGATCTGGTCTTTGGGAGTTTCTGTTTTCATATATATATTCATGTGTTCCAAGTCCTATCTAGCCCAGCAGGGGTGTATAGTTAGCTTAGAGAAGTTTCCTGAAAAAATACACTCTTTCCTTTGAAGATCTCCCATTAACTGTTCAGGGGTCCTGCTGTAATGCACAGCAATAGAGACAGTAATTACCCTCAGTGACAATCGGGCTGTCTCTCATAAAAATCTTGACCATTCTCAAAAATATTGACACTGTGCTTTCAGATGATAAATTCTAACTAGAGATGCAGTGAAGTTTTACTTTGCATGCTAATTTGCCACAAAGTCAGCAAATGTGCTCCTTGGAGCACTTCATGTAATTTTTGAAAATGACCCAACATTTGCCATTTGTGACTTTGCCTTGCTTTTGTGGTTTTTAAGTGTAAATTGCACTTAAAAAACCCAAAGCAAGTTGCGGTAACAAATGGGAAATCTCAATTACCACCCTGATCTATCCCTGGTATCTAGCGGACCCCCCAACACAGTTACAGTAATCGCCCTCCTGCCACACCCCCCACACACACACTGATCACTGACCAGTTGGCCACACATAAAAATATAAATTATTTTAATTAATTTCCCCACTCCCTGGTGTCTAGTGGACCCCATCAATGCTGTTACAATCAATTCCTCCACTTTCACACATACACCACTGATCTCTGCCCAATAGGCCACAGCCCACATGTAAAAATATATATATATATATATATATATATATAATTTCCCCATTCCCTGGTGTCTAGTGGACCATCCACCCAACCCATCTCATCAGGACTAGTGCCACACCACCCCATTCCCCCAAGTCCACCCTGAATAGGCCACCGGCACAGCCCTCCACTCACCTCCATGGCTGGCTTCCTTCATTGACAGCTCGTGATCTTTTGGGCAGCTTTTCAAAGGGCTATAGAATAGAAAGGGGCTGTTCTGGTCACCAACAGGGGACAGGATGGGGCATAATGTCATTGTGGACCCTGCCATTGCCCCCATCCTGCCCCCCCATCGGGGACTGGAGCAGTCCCTTCCTGTTCAGTAGCACTCTGAAAAGCTTCCCAAAGTCTGTGAGCTGTCAGTGAATGAGCACGTCTGTTTGCACAAACACGTGCTCATTCATTAGAGCTCAGTTGGGCTGCCAGCCTTGGAGGTGAGTGGAGGGCTGTGCTGGTGGCCCACTTGGGGTGAACTGAGGGGGTGTGGTGGTGTGGCAGTGTTCTGGATAGGGTGGGGTGGAGGTCAACTAGAAACCAAGGAATGGTTAATTATTAATATTTTTACATGTGGCCACTGGCCAACTGACCAGTGATTGGTGGGTGGGTGTGGGGGCAGGAGGGTGATTGTTGTAACTGTGTCTGGCGGGGGGACCACTAGACATCAGGAATGGGGAATTATTAATTTTTTTATATGTGGCCACTGGCCAACTGGCCAATGGTTGGTGGGTGTACGTGTGGGCAGGAGTGTGATTGTTGAAACTGTGTCTGGCAGGGGGACCACTAGACACCAGTGAATGGGGAATTATTAATATTTTTACATGTGGCCAACTGGCCAACAATTGGTGGGTGGGTGTGGGGGTGGGATAGTAATTGTTGTAACTGTATCTGGTGGGGGGATCCACTAGACACCTTTTTGACAAAGTTTGTGTGGTGAGTGTGGAATTTCAGGGGTGAAATTTACATTCCATCTGGCCTCAGTGAATTTGGTGAATTTCACATATTGTGCTTCAAGAATTGAGCACAATACACAAAATATACCATGGAGCGAAGTCTATCGACTTCGCCCACCTCTAATTCTAACTGTTACTCATGTAGAAAGAATTAAAAAAAAGGCAAATAACAGGTATACGTAGTAAATTGTTTCGATGTGTAACAGATGTAACACCCAGGATTTTATTTCTTACTTGTTGTATTGTCTGTAAAATATTTTAGTGGTGTGTTGTATGGGGAGAACTGAAAAATGCCTCCTATTGCAGTCGCATGCCTTTTGTGTAAGCACTCTTGGGTTCTCACCAAAGTGGGGTGGGAACAGCAAGAATTCCTGTCCTCTAAAGTCTTTTGTTTTGTGTAAATGTCAAAGAGCTGGATCCCTTGTCATCTAAAAGGGGAGACAAAAAGATATGTGCGTGACAGAAGGAAGAGGAAGCACAGGATCACTAAGCACAAGGGGGACGGGGGCAATGATGGAAGGAGATAAAGAAAAAGCTGAGGTCCTGAACAAATAATTTGCATCAGTTCTTCACAGTGGAGAGGGGGAAGGGGCCAAAGTTAGACAGCAAGGGGAGACTGGATAGTGAGATGGACTGGCGTCCCTTCATGGAGGCTAGGGTATTGGAAGAACTGGAACAGCTGCAGACAGATAAGGCGATGGGCCCAGATGGGATTCACATGAGGGTACTCAAAGAATTAAGACAGGAACTTGCAGCACCGCTCACAAGGTTATTCTACCTGTCACTGCACAAGGGAAGGGCTCCAGGGGATTGGAGGAAGGCTAAGGTAGTACCCCTGCATAATTGGGAGGAAGGGAGGAACTGAGAAACTACCACCCAGTTAGCCTAACCTCAGTGGTCAAAAAACTAATGGAAGTGCTAATAAAGGAAAGGCTGATAAAATACCTAGAGAGGGACAGCCTCCTAAATGACACTCAGCATGGATTCACAGGTGATGCATCATGCCAGACCAACCTGACTGAGTTCTTTGACAGGGTGACAGAGATATGGGATCATGGGGGGGGAACGTGGCCTACCTGGACTTCAGAAAGGCATTTGACACCATCCCCCATAAGAGGCTGATAGGAAAAGCAGATAGCTTAGGAGTGGGGAGCAAACTCACAAGCTGATTAGAACTCTGGCTAGAGGGAAGGACATAGAGGGTTGTGGTGAATGGGGTACACTCTAAGGAAGAGAAGGTGACAAGTGGGGTTCCCCAGGGATCTGAGCTGGGACCCATACTGTTCAACATTTACATCGGGGATATCATGGAGGGTCTTCAGGGGAACGTCTGCCTTTTTGCTGATGACATGAAGATATGTAGCAATAGGGTGGATACACTGGAGGGGGGTGGAAGATATGAGGGGAGACTTGGTGACACTAGGGGAGTGGTCAGAAAATGGCTGTTACGAGGCTGGCCCACAGGCGTAGCGGTTGGATTTCCACTTGCGGTGCCGGTGACCGGGTTCAGGGACAGACTCGGGTTGCTGGAGGGCCGGCCAGGGGAGAAGGATGGAGCATCCTAGGGACTGCTCTCCTTCTTCAGGGGTGGGTGGGGACACCGCCCAGTGCTCGACGGACCCCTGGCAGAGGCCAAGTGTACCGCGGCCACCGGCGCTCAACAGTGCTTAGGAAGTGGGGCAGATGCAGGTCGTCATTGCAGGCCCCCACCTCCTGCACAACAACAAGGGAAAAACACTCCTGCTCCCACTGCCACAATGAAGCCCGCTCTGGCCACATTAGGCACTCAGGCTGACTTCCGCCTCTCCCAAGTTCACGGTGCCCTTGGCCAAGGTGCCGTGACCCCACCCTGGGGGAGAAGCCAGGGGGTTTAGGGCGGATGGCTTCAAATGTGAGCAGCCACAGCCAGAGTCCATGACTGGGCTGATAGTCCTGGTGCGGAGATGCAGGGGGGAAAAGTGTAAATTCAAAAAAAAAAGAAAATGGCAGTTACAGTTCAATATCAAAAAGTGCAAAATTATGCACATAGGGCGAAATAACCCAAAGGCAAAGTACCGGCTTGGGGGGGAGGAGGAGATGGAGGTAATAAAACAGGAAAGAGACCTGGGGATCATAATTTCAGACAACCTGAAAGTCCAGAATCAGTGTGACAGAGTTGCAGGAAAGGCACTCAGAATGCTGGCATGCATAGGGAGGGGATTCACAAGCAAGAGGAGGGAGGTGATCCTGCCACTTTACAAAACCATGGTCATGCCACACATGGAATATGGGGTCCAGTTCTGGAGGTCATACCTACAAGGGGACAAGGACAGACTGCAGAGGGTCCAGAGAAGAGCAACCAAGATGGTGAAGGGGCTGCAGGGGAAGTCTTATGAGGAGAGACTGGAAGATCTGGGACTGTACAAACTGGAGGAGAGGAGGAAGAGGGGGGACATGGTGCAGAGATTCAAGTATTTGAAGGGCATGAACGAGGTGAGAGTCAATAACATCTTCAGAATGAGTTATAACAATTCCACTAGAGGACATGCCTACAAACTGTAGGGGGGAAGATTCAGAGGGGACATCAGGGGGAGATACGTTACTAAGAGGGGGTAAGGCCCTGGAACAGTCTGCCAGAATGGGTGGTTGGAGTGGATACAGTGGACAGCTTCAAAGTAGCCTGGGATAGGTACATGGGCCTAATGGGCAAGGGATAGGCCAGTAAGGAGGGCAGGGAGTATTCCTATGGGGGGATTACAGGCAGACTGGATGTGCTGTGGGGGTCCTTTTCTGCTGACAGTTTCTATGATTCTATGAAAAAGGCTATGTTATGACCATAAACAAATGGTCAGTACAAGCAGATTACTCCCTGCCAAGTAGCTCACCAGGATAACAAAAGGACTAAGTTGCAATACATGAAACCAGTTTGGACCAGTTCTGGTACAGAAAGGTCCTCAGAGATCAAAAGACATTCTAGGGTGTGATGTCAGAGAGGCATGTCTGATGATATAGGTTTAACAAGCCAGTCAGCTGAAGGCCTTTCTGTTATATGGTTGCTCTAAGAAATCAGTTATGTTTGGGACATTGGACTGGAAATATCATGATACTGAGTCTGCCATAACTCCCCCTGTTCCCAGTTGGGGGTAAGTTTTTTCTACTCTTTGAAATTTCAGTAGTTTTGAGTTATGCTTTTTTTGTGCAATCTCTATTTGTTCAAATGTGTTAGTGTTTTCATCTCTGTCAGGGCCGGCCTTAGCTAGGTGTAGTTTTTTCATCTCTGTCAGGTCCGGCCTTAGCTAGGTGCAAACTGTGCCCTGCACCTTGGGGGCCCATACTAAATATTGTTAAGAGATGAAAATGTTTACCAGCAAATGAAAGTGGAAAACAACTGGCTCTGCTACCGTTACAAAAGGTAAGGGCAGCTTTGCTTCAGTGGAAAAGATTAGGTTAAGTGCTAATGGTGTTAATGGCCATACTTTACACCTCCCAGGTTGACTGCTTTCATAAGCAAATGGCTATATTGACAAGAGAACTTGTCTATAACCTGGACATATATGTAGCTGTAACAATGAATGATATGGCAAAATCTGTTTCAAAAGTATGTGAGCACTCAAAATGGCTCAAAAACATGACCAACACAAAGCAAAACTGGATGTCCTGATAAGGACCCTGAAAACCTGATCACCAGGTACAAAAACTGACAGGTGGCAACCTTACTGGTGTCCCATGATAATCCTCTCTATTCTCTCTTACTCACAGCTCCAGAAAAGTTAAGTTGTTTAACTTGTTTGCAAATCAGAGTATCAGACGTGTGTGTCCAGGGACGATGTCCCTGTCCCTGTCCTTACAGAAATGAATACAGTAGTAGTACTGTACTTACCTAAGTTCTTGCTCCAGGCTCAGTCAGATTCATTTCCAATGGTGAAGCAAAATAATTCAGTACAGTCAGTGGCACTAATTAAAAGATGCTGGTTAAACTGGCAGACTTGGTACTGCTTTGTTAATACAGGACAGGAGGGTTAGTTAAGTATAAATGTTGGAGGTGGGGGGGCACAGGGAATGGAGTGGTGGGGCCCAGCAGGGAGCTGCACAGGGGCCCAGAATGGTTACGGCCAGCCCTGATCTCTGTAGAATACTGTATTCCCTGTAGTCTTTAGTGTGTATAGCACTGTGACATATGCAAATGCTGTGGAGTATTAAATGTTATTTTTATTATAGTGGCGTGGTCGCGCCACTATAGTTAGGGTTGAGCGGCCATTCACATACTAAAGCCAAAAGTTTGGACATTAATAACTTTGGACCCATTCAATGGATTTGCCTGAAATTTAGTACAAGTGTTTGGGGCACACTAGCTCTCTTGATTTGCCAAATTGCGTTTGTGTTGGATTGCTGGCCTTCGTGTACGAAAGCACTGAAAAATGCAAAATTATCCATTTTTGAAGGAACCTTTTGGCATTCTTAATGTGGTCCTGCACAGCCGTTGTGTAGTGTACCACTCTGCAAGATGGCTTGTTTGAAAGAGCTTTGGTGGCTGAACATGCCGCTTTTTGTTTGGTGAAAAATATTAAGGCATTCAAAAGTTATGGCACTTTTAAGTTCCCATTATAAGTCAATGGGAAAATTTATATGTACAGTATATCTTGCGATCAAAGAATGGGGATTCTGGCCATCTGGTCTCACCTGGCAATCAAAGAATTTACAGCCTCGTGGTTCAAGAATCTATGTTCCTGAGGAATTTTCAAAATTCTTTGACCATGATGTCCGCCATCTTGTTTTCAGTTTTCCAATCACACAAACACAGATATCTCAACTCAGGGGTCACTTCTGAAGTAAAACTTCGAAGGGTTTTACTCAGGGGACCCTGATCTATCAAGCCATGGTTCCATCCAAATCAATCAAAAAATAGAGTTATAAGCTTTTAAAATCTTAATTCATGGCTCGCTAACAATCTTTGATCATGAGCCTGCAAATTCTTTGATCGTGAGATTCTTTGATCGCGATCTTGCATCATGACCTAAAACACTAATATCTTGGCTCAGGGGTGGGTTAGGGACACAAATGAGGGCTTGTTTTGCTCAGGAGGGTCCGTTCTGTTGAACCATGCCATTGGTTTGGTTCAAATGAGTGAATAAATCATGTTTTACCCTTTTTTTATTCTTTGATCATGATCCTGCAAATTCTTTGATCATGAGGCTGCAAATTCTTTGATTGTGAGATTCTTTGATCATGATCTTGCATCGTGAGTGAGGGATGAGATGGCCAAATTTAAAAATCATTTTTCTCAGCCCATGGATGCCCTAGGAAGTCAAATGAGGGTGGGTTTTACTCAGGGGGCTTCATTCTGTCAAACCGTGGTGGTGGTTTACTGCAATTCCTTCAATTTTTTTATTTATTACATTTTTTATTCTTTGTCCGTGAGCTTGCAAATTCTTTGATCGTGAGGCTGCAAATTCTTTGATCATGAGATTCTTTGACCGTGATCTTGCATCACGAGCAAGGGACAAGATGACCCAATTTAAAATTCAATTTTCTTAGCCCAGGGGTGTCCTAGGAAGTCAAATGAGGATGGGTTTTACTCAGGGGGCTTCGTTCTGTTGAACCATAGCAGTGGTTTACTGCAATTGCTTCTATTTTTTGAATTATTAAATTTTTTATTCTTTGTTCATGAGCCTGCAAATTCTTTGATCGTGAGATTCTTTGATAGTGATCTTTGATCGCAAAATAGGGACAGGATGGCCAGATTTCTTATAATGGAATAGATAGGGAAATTTTGCCAATCTTGGACATTGAATATCTCAGAAATGATTTGGTCTTTTTACTTGAAATTTGGAGGGAAGAAAGGCAACATCCCACAGATGTGCCTTTTAGTGGATTGGTCAAAAAATATTACAGGGCAGCAAAGTTACGGCACTACGAAGTTGGCCCTTTTTCCCAAAGGATAACATTACGGCATCCGCCATATTACAGGAATTCTTTGCCGCTCTGCTGGAAAATAACGGTTTGATTTTTTGGGCTGAAATTTGGAGAGAAGAAAGCCAACATCCTACAAATGTGCCTTTTGATGGTTTGGAGAAAAAATATTACAGGGTGGCAAAGTGACAGCACTCTGAAGTTGACGATTTGTCCCTTAGGATAACATTATGGCATCTGTCGTGTCTTTCAGGGCCCGTACCTCAGAAACGGTGTGAGATACGGACTTTTTGTCAAAAAAATTCTTAGACCCCAATTGGGTGGCTAAGCAAAAAACTAGCCAGGAAAGTAATAATTCATACAACATTTTAATTTTTTTCCTACGTTATATGTTTCCTGAAATTTAAGCAATTTAGTATTCCAAGTCGTACTTTTCTGTTCTGAAGTCAATTATAATGCATACATTCTTTGTTTTCAATTAGTTTTTTCAGTGCTGTTTTGGGGGAAAAGAAGGGTGTGCCCTTTTGTTACTGTGACAGCTAGGGTTTCCAGTTGCGCTTTTGTTACCATTCAAATCACCGTTCCCGTCTAAGCCACCATGTGCATAACGGTTTGCGTTTTATATGCGTTTGCATTTCTGTTTCTGTTGTCTTTACTGTTGCTGTTACTGTTACCATTTACATTTACTATTGCAGTACCATGACCTTATGTGTAACAGTTTGCGTTTTCGTATGCGCTTGCGTTTCTGTTTTTATTGGCTTTATTGTTGCTGTTACCATAACCATTTGCATTTACAACTGTGGTTCCGTGAGTGTGCGCATTACAATTTGCATTTTTGTACGTGCTTGCGTTTCTGTTTACTTGGGTGTTATTGTTGGCGTTACTGTTACCATTTGCGTTTACAATTGTGGTACCGTGAATGTGTGTGTTACCAGTTGCGTTCTGTATGCACTTCTGTTTGATGTCTCCGTTTATGTAACTGTTTGGTTCTGTGTCACTTTACTCTTGTGTTTCTATTAACGTTTGCTTTGCCATTTACATTTGCTTTGCCATGTGCATTACTGTTGCCGCTTGTGTTTGCTTTACAGTTCCTGTTACTGTGTAACAAGACATCATGTGGTGGGAGCACGGGGACCGAAGGGCCCCGCCCTGCCGCCACTGCATTCCTTTAATTATTTATCATCCTCATTCTCAAAAAGAAGGGAAATTAGAGGCAAAAAACTCTGTTTAATACATCAGTTAGGGTTGTTCTACAGCAAATAAAGGCTAGGAAATTCAGGGTTAGGGTTGAAAGCCCCCCCTTGGAACCCCATCCCACCCCCCAGCCAGCATCGGGGTGTGTGTTAGGGTTGTCGGTCCTAATTTTCACCCCATTCTCCTATACCTCAACTTCTTTACACATGTGAAGGGGTGAGAGTTAGGGCTGATGACCCCAACGCACACCCCAATGCCAGTTGGGGTGGGCTGGGGGTCAAGGGGCTTTCAACCCTAATCCTGAATTTCTAGTTTTTTTGCTGTGGAACAACCCTAAGTGATGCATTAAATGGAGTTTTCACCTGTATATACAGATATATATATATATATATATATATATATATATATATATATATATTCATGGCAAAAATCCATTTAATGCATCAGTTAGGGTTGTTCCACAGCAACAAAAGTGAGGAATTTGGTGTTAGGGTTGAAAACCCTAACTCTTCATTCACCCCCCCCCCAGCATCACACACACAGACACACACACACATGCAAGTAGGGGGGGAGGACCAAGGCAACACTACCAATCACAGACAACCAGCAGCAGGTGACAGAAATAAAAAACAACTGTCTAAATGTACAACAAGACATCCCCACCCACCTGACCAGGTACTGCATGCTCAGTGGAGATCAACAGCAAAACTGAGGCCGTGTACACCAAACATACACATCCCTGATTGCAGGTGCACACAATGTACCACACTTAGTAGTTGCATGGCCTTACCTAGTGATGCCCCGCACCCCACCACACCTGGTACTACACTCTGACTGGACATCAACAATGCAACTCTCCGATTGCAGCTGTACAGAGGTTTGTACACTTATGAGTAAACAGAAATAAAAGCAACTACATAAATGTACTAAAATGCACATCCATCATCAAGATATAAGAACTGTTGCATTTAAGTATGTGTATGTAGTTGTAAATTTACTGCATCTGTCCACTCATGATACACAGGTTGATCTGGAGGTACGGGAAAACTATTGCCTGTACAAGGCTGTGCAACTCCTAATGTCATTAACAGATATACAGTTTCAGTGATGTAGGTGTACTGTTGATGTCCACGTACTTACCTTCAGTGTGTTTCTATACTAAGAATGCAGTAACTGGTCTGTCTAACACGGAGTGGAATTAGCTGGCTGAGGCTAAACAACTTCTAAATGTGCTAATATTACTGTACCTATAATGACGGATGTGTATAGGCTAACTTTTGCTGTAGCTCTCTACTGAGGATGTAGTACCTGGTAAAGACAATGACATTGCCTTTCTGACTCCACAGTAATCCAAATTGTGGTAAACTGAGTATCCTTGCAATGAGTGAGCTGTACCATTTATGTCCACAGCCTCACTTTTTTGTAGTTGGTCTACACTCAGGTTGTAGTACCTAGTCTTTGGGTTTGGCAGACCATTCTGTGGCTGATGCCATACAAGTGATAACTATGATAATTGTAGTACACCAGCAATCAAGTAGGTGTACCGTAGATATAAAGAGAGTTTCATTTACTATAGCTTTCAGTCACAATGGGCCAAGTGTTGTAGGATGGAAGGAGGCATTCTCTACCACAGACTCTGTGAGTCATTATTGTACTAACCTTTGCAAGGCTGCAGTCATGTAGTAACAGTGTTGATCTTCATGGGTTCATTTTAAGTGGGGTTCTCCAGCAACTATGCAGTACCTGGTCTCAGTGGGTGGGGCACTGCCTTGCGAAGGTCCTCCAATGCCTAACAGTGGAAGGTTGTGTATACGTGAAATCAACCACACATATTATACCTGTACAACTACTTAGTTTTGCTGTGCTGTCTAGCTGAGGTGCAGTATCAGGTGTGGTGGGGTGTGGGTCATTGCTAGGTAAGGCCATGCAGCTACTAAGTGTGGTACGTTATGTGCACCTGCAATCAGGGATGTGTATGTTTGGTGTACATGGCCTCAGTTTTGCTGTTGATCTCCACTGAGCATGCAGTACCTGGTCAGGTGGGTGGGGATGTCTTGTAGTACATTTAGACAGTTGTTTTTTATTTCTGTCACCTGCTGCTGGTTGTCTGTGATTGGTCATGTTGCCTTGGTCCTCCCCGTTACTTGCACGTGTGTGTGTGGTGCTGGGGGGGTGAATGCGGAGTTAGGGTTTTCAACCCTAACACCAAATTTCCTCTCTTTTGTCACTGTGGAACACCCTTAACTGATGCATTAAATAGGTACATAGATACATAGACAGTGTTGGCAGATAAGGGCCTATGGCCCACCCAGTCTGCCCATTTGAGCTTGTAAGTTCAGTTTATGTTTTCCTAGAAGTCTGTTGCCCCTTACCCCTGACCTCCAGAATTCCTTTATGTCTATCCCATGCATTCTTAAATCCCGTGATTGTTTCAGCCCCCGCCACTTCCTCTGGCAGGGTGTTCCACTTGTCCACCACCCATTCTGTGAAGAAATTCTTCCTCACGTTTCCTCTGAATCGTCCTCCCTCCAACTTCATCCCATGCCCTCTAGTCCTGGAACATCTTTTTCGCTTAAAAATAGTGTATTCCTGCACCCTGTTCTTCCTGTTAAATGGAGTTTTTTTGCCATGAATATATATATATATATATATATATATATATATATATATTCAGTGTTAGGGTTGAAAACCCCTTTGGACCCCATACACCACCCAACCCGGCATCAGTGCGCATTGGGGTTACTACTAACTCTCACCCATCAGATGTGTGAAGAAGTAGAGGTATAGGAGAATGGGGTGAGAGTTAGGACCAACAACCCCGATGCGCACCCCGATGCCAGTTGGGGGTGTGGGCGAGGGGATCCAAGAGGACCTTTCAACCCTAACACCAAATTTCCTCACATTTGTCACTGTGGAACAACCCTAACTAATGCATTAAACTGAGTTTTTTGCCTCTAATATACTTCATGCTTTCTGTAACAGAGGGTTTTAAAGTATGGACAACTGGAGGTAAGTACACAGACAAAATATTGGACTGGGTCAGTGGTGCTCATGATAAACTGTCAATGCAATGGAACACAAAAATGTGACACTCACCACCTCTCGAAGAAAAATGCCACACTGCCAGATTAATGTACTGTACTTCCATGCTCATTTTATTGAAAGTGCAAAGTGCAAAATTACAGACACCACTGTGGTTATGCCTGATGTGTTTCAGATCATGTGTTGATCCTTTATCAAAGACATTAAAATACAAAGTTAGAAGATTTTTATACTAGGTACCCAGTGCTGACCTCATAGAAAGTGGCTGTGTATCCTGACATTCGTGGACTGTGTTACCATAACAAGAAGTATACACACGGGCTGGGAGAACTCCGTGAAGTTCTGACCCTTTTAAAATAAGAGCTAGAATGCAGTGGGGTTCTGATTATTTATAAATATTTTAAAAAAATGTGATAAGATGCATAAAAGTGGCATACATCAATCATACGTAACACAGAGGCTCAAAGGAAATAATTTAATGCATTATTTGTATAAAAATTAAAGTAAAACTGCTAAATAAAAGCAATCACTACTAGCTCCTTCATGGCTGGCCTGTACTGGTGTGATAACCTGCTCATGCCTGTGACATGAGTGTGTTGGCAGAGAGAGAGACAGACAGACAGACAGATGCAAGTACCTATATCATACCACAAAGCAATACCAAGCACTGCAGGCAGCTAAGATATTTTTTTTATTTCTGCTACAGTGTGAGTATTATATTGATGGATTTTCCAGTCAGGGAAAATCTGGCCAAAAAAAATAAATTATCAAACTAAGCAGCAGTAAGAGCTCACCCACCCTACCCATGGGAATGAAACAACTGCATTGCATGCCCTGGTGTACTGTGCTACAGTATACTACCTGGTCCAACAGGTGCTAATGATTTCTACAACTACTTCCACTGATCAACATGCTGAATACATTTTTTAAACAAGAAATGAAAGACTTACTGATCACCACTCCGGCAGCCAGTCACATCACATCAGTCATGTGCAGTACAGTCATAAAATAAAGGTTGCCACTGCCACCTGAAGACCTGATGACACGCAGTTACATCCTTCCTGCTTCACATAGTTGCTGCCAGCCAGTGCCAAGTAATTTAAGGATATAAAATATAATAATCTCAGCCCAGGTACTATAAGTGAGACGTAGTGTTACAGCCAGGCTAGCATACCACACACACCCAATAAAGAAATTCATTTAGTAACATTGTTCTCTGTGAAGTAATCACAGTCAAATATGGGGGACATAGCCGGCCCGGTGGTGTAGAGGGTTGAGGCGCTGGTGCCTTACCTCAACCCAAGCCAGCGATCTGGGTTTGGGAATGGGCTCGGGGTGCCGGGGGTTGGCAGGGGGCAGAGAGGACTGAGCATTCGGAGGACTGCTCTCCTCTCTGGGGGTGGGATCAGGGAATGCATCACTCAGCAGCAGCCCCCAGTGGAGACTGGAGGCACTGCCTGAGCATGCACTAATGGGGACACTGAAAACCAGGGAAAAATGGCACCTGAAGCGAGTGGCTTGATGGCCATCTGCAGTTTTGCCATGGCACCCACCTGGATCTGTGTTCTGCGGGGAGTTGGGGGCTCCTTGCAGCCCCACTTGGGGGGTAAGCCGCAGGAGTCTGGGTGCCCACAGTAGAGGAGGTTGGCGGCTTGATGTCCCCAAGCTGGTTGCGAGGATGGGGTAAGGGGAGCAGGTCAGGTGGCCAAGCAACAAAAAATAGATAAAAAAATATATGTATATGGGGGACATGAGAAATGAATTATACAAAAAGCATTCAGTTTCAGAGTTCAGGCTTCTGCTAAGCCATCTGTTGTACACAAATTAAAACACTAATACTATAGTACAGTCAGGCTGGTGGTAAAATAATATTTTTTTAATCGGTTGATGAGGACAAAAAAGTGACAAGTAGTAGTAGTAGTAGACAGCAGTACCCTTCCTTTCTGATCAAAGTGGTACCTGTGATGGATAGCCAATCTGCATTGTTATTATTTGTATCATATTTGTGATATAAATCTATGTTTATACTTCTGCTTAGAAGCACAGGCCAAGCAGAACAGCCTCATGGGATATTGGATTTTTAAAAGAAAATGAATGTGCTGTCCTTGCTTCTTGTCACCTCTAGCTCATAAAAGCTGACTTCCTGGGACTATAATAAAACCAGGTTGTATAGATTGTAAACTAACCACTTGTATAAAGTATTGCATTTTATGACATATTATGAGGAAAGCAACTTCTGACAGATACCTGTGACAATCTTCACACAGGCAGGAGAAATAGCTGTCAGGAGGTTCCTCTGAAGATGAAAGGGGTAATTCTGACCTGCCATAAACAGGCTCACTAATTTAAAAAAAAGTGTTTTTTTTAAGTGGAATGCTTAGCAACATGCAGATACATGAGACCATTCAGTATACAGGAATTTGAGTGACCTCACAGCCAGCATCCCCACAAAGCTGTGACCTCATAAGCTGGGTGGGACCCTTTTTCCCCTCAGATACTGTCAAGGCTGAGGGAACAGTGTGCTTTTGATTTCTGGACTCCTGAAAGAACACACTCTCAAGATGCACTTCTACCAAAGTTAGGTAATTCAACCACCACTATTTACTAATTGAAACTAGGGCAGGATCAGATACTTAGTAAAAGGTGGTTTGTTTATGTAACCCAGGCTGGTTTGCCGTTTGTTTCTAACAGCTCTACCAGGTGGGCTGGGTTCGGGGAGATATATTTCACTCAGCACATAGGCTAGGTTTGGTTACTCTGCACAGGGGCACCCAAGTAACTCCGAACACAGGAAGCAATAACTGTAATATCCAATACTAGAAGTGGGATTCTAAAGTGTGGCTTTTATTCACATCTAAACAGAATAAACAAAGCATAGATGGACCTCCATGGGGCTACATTTCAAGTAATACAGATTAAAAGAGACCAGAACACATCCTCATCGCTTCAGCCCTCATGCTCTACAACACACTGGTCACACAGCCCGGACTTGTACACTGCTTTGGGTTACACAGCCTGAACTTGTACACTGGTCTGGGTTTTTTCTGGCTCAGCTCTCTTGCCAGACACTTGGACACCTTCCATACTTCATGGAAACATTTTCTGGTGGCTCCCTAAACCACCTAAAAGCACCTCGGTTCCATCAGCGAATTTTCCTTTTAATCCCACAACTGGGTACTTTCATCAGGCACTGGCCAAGTACCTGAGAGAAAGTAAAAGGTGTCTCAGAGCAAATCCGTAGAGGTAAATTTGGTTACTACTGATGGGGGGGTCTCCCACCTCTCACTCCCACTATTCATACCTGGCAATTTCTCTGGACAGAAACACCTCATCCTTTAAAGCTTTGCAATGTAGATTATTGCTAAATGTATTTCATATTCCATCTACCTGTCTTGCTTCCCATTTGTGCTGGACTTGAACATACTTCAATTAAGTGGCATTGTCCATTACTCTAGACCCCCCACAGGCTAAGCAGTCCAATCCCCACATTCTTTCTTTCCATTTGTGCTGGCCTTGAACATACTTATTAGTGGCATTGTCCATTACTCTAGACCCCCCCAACTGGTTAAGCAGTCCAATCCCCACATTCTTCCAACTACACTTGGCTGTCTTTTCCTGACCCCACAGTAACAGTCCCTTTAGATTCCTTCTGTTCAGGTGAAAAACACTTGGCCCTTTTTCAGAGTGAACTCACCCTTTGGTTGCAGGTGCCCCACAGGCATTTCCTCATCAAGGAATCTTCATTTTAGAGCTTCTGGTGCCTCAGCACAACTCAAACAGGCAGCTTCTTCCCCTAGCCAGACCCAGGTGGTTTGCCCCTGGAAAACAGGCAGGCCCCTTCCCCCCATTCCCTCAGGGATGGGGCTCTGAACCATTGAGAGCAGTCTCCCCCACTTCAATTACCAGTTCCTGTGTTCCTCTTCAAGTGGAAACACACACCTAAACCAAAGTAGCTCTGAAAACAGAGCTTAAAGCTCTGAGAGCCTGTACCCACTCTGCTGCACTACAGTCTCTCTCTCTGACTACACACAGCCTGGCTTCAAATTCCCCAACATTCTACTCTAACCTCCAACTGCAACATTCCAGTGTGGCTTATGCAGCTGTGAAAGTTCTAAAATTATGTCATCCCTTGGTCTCAGCTGAGACTGAGAACAGAGTGAGACAGTGTGAAATCCATTTAACTGGAGTTTCACAAACTGCCTTCCCTGCCTACCACTAGGTCTTACTGGGATTCTAGTAACCCCGGGTAACTGGGGGTTACATTTACAATTGTCCATTTAGTTTTATGATTGTACCATTAACGTTATATATTCTGTGTTTTGTATTTTATTTACTACTTTTAATTCTAGTAAACTTGGTTTTCCTTGAAATCCTGCCTAAGCCTTTTCCTCATGTTTAGTGTGAATGATGGCACAGTGTTGATAATTCTGACAGAACTGTTAAGTGCTTTTAGTGTGTTACCATATGCACCAAAGTAAGAAAAATACCAAGGTCTCAATTGAGTCGGAAGGGGGATTGTGAGCCAGGTTGTGTGCCTGCTGGGTTAAGTATTGCACTGCATTTCCCAGAGGAGGGTGATATTTGGACCTGTTACCTAGGCGTGCTAGGACAAAAGGGTTCATATTTGACCTCAGGACTTGAGACTGGTAGTTGTTTGGACCCAAAACAGTCAGGGAGGGTTACACCAGTTGTCTCCTGTAATTGCACTTCAAGGTTTGGCCCTGTGGGATCAGAGGGTCTGACCCCTGGAGTGCATTTGTGACAGTACCTACTACCACCAAGTAAGTTTGTGACATGAAATGCAGTTTCTTGCTGTATTTGGACTCTGAATTCACTGATGTTATGTTTCATGTATCTCTGCTCCTTGTGATCATTCAAGTAATTCTGGCCTGGCCTAGTCCGTACTCTTGACCTAACTTGTAATTAACTGCTGCCTCATGTAGTAGACCCTATTCACAAAAGATGTTCACCACAGGCACATATTCTTGAAACTGTTTTGTGGATAGGGCCTGCTCAGACTAGTCGGTGTACATTTCATGCAGGTATCATATTTCAAACTGAAGTGAGGAATGTTGACTTTTCAGAAATGTCAAACGCTCAGCATTTGCTAGTGTTAAACAGGATCGTGTGTCAGTGATGACATTACCAGATGAACTAAACAATCGTTCTGAACAGACGCCAGTCAGAGGGCAATTTATGTACATCATTACAAAGTTTACTAAAGCAGGCCACATACTTTGTTTGGATTTCCAGTATTTCAAAGGATCAGTATTCCAGCTGATGTTCAAGAGAAAACATATTATAAGAACCACCCGCCATTTCCCCAACATCCAACAGAAGCACCTCGACCGCAGAGTGTAGTTGGCCCAGGAGGTTGGCAGGTTGTTAGGAGGGGCAAATCGGGTGCCCCATCACTCGGTGCTCTCCAACTTATTACCGCCACAAACCATATCAAAACTACAAACAGGTATCTGCCTTTATCTCCGAAATCAAACAACGAGGCAGAGGACACTGCAGAGCAGGACACAGCGGCACAGGATCTAGCACAACAAAACGCACCCAAAACAGGAATCAAAACAAAAAAAGCAAAAAGGAAATCCAAAAAACTTCTGATCATAGGAGACACCATTATTCGAGGAGTTGATACCTATCTCCAGCCATGGGTAATGGTCAGATGTCTCCCCGGTACATCAACATGGAGAGACACTGACCACATTGCTAAAATTGTTCAGGAAGCAGGGGAAAACATTGACATCCTGGTACACATAGGGACTAATGATCTTGCCAGCTGGTCAGTTGTGGAGACCAAGGAACACCTGACCAGGCTGGGTGACAAACTATCATCCATTTCATCCGTCATCTAATTCTCTGAGATCTTGCCCATCTGGGAGAGGAGGGCAGATGGACGGAAGGTCAGAGAAGGGGAGATAGGGGAGCTAAACATGTGGCTCAAGGGCTGGTGCCAGGAAAAAGGACATAAACTTGTAGGGAACTGGCAACAGTTTTGGGAGCGAAAGTTCTTTAAATTTGATGGACTGCATCTGACTAAGGAGGGAGTTAGTATATTGGGGCAGAAGTTTGACATATTTGCAGAATATTTAAACTAGCAAATGGGGAGAGGGGTGCAGCACCCCATACGTCGAATGAGAAGAACACCCCTCCCCCCTCAGCTAGTAGTCAAACAGGAGTTCAGCATGTTTGCAGTTCATTTGCATCACCAGGTAAGGAAAAAGGTCCAGCTCCCCATACGATGCACCGGGGAAATGCCAGAACTCATCCAACAACTAACACACTGAAATCTAGCCAATGGGAAATCATGTACATAAATGCTCGCAGTCTGGGAAACAAGATTCCAGACCTGCAGGCAATAATGACAGAGGCTAAACTGGACATAGTAGCAATTAGCGAAACATGGTTTACCAGTAACCACACTTGGGAGACTTCAGTACCTGGCTATGTACTGTTCAGAAGAGACTGAGGTGCAAAATAGGGGGGTGGAGTGACCCTGTATGTCAATGAAAATATCAAAGCTACAGAAATTCAGAATACACATATGGAGCCAGCAGAACTGTGGGTCACCCTGGAAAAAGGAAATGGGATAGCCATAAGAACTTGCATTGTCTACAGGCCCCCAGACCAGAGGGAGGACATAGACACGTTACTGTTAGAAGATATACACAACATGATAGCTAAAGGGGATGTTCTGATAATGAGAGACTTCAACATGCCAGATACAGATTGGTCAATACCAGCAGGAACATCTGCCCGAACTACACACATGGTGGATTCCCTGCAGGGGGAGGGCCTCAAACAACTGGTACAACAACCCACAAGAGACAGGGCTATCCTAGATCTAGTACTGACTAACAGGGAAAGGATCACAGATCTCCAGGTAGAAGGTCACCTGGGGACCAGTGACCATCACATGGTATGGTTCAGTTTGGCCACTACAACTAAATCATCCCATTCCAAGGCAAAAATATGGGACTACAGAGGAGCTGACTTTGATAAGATGACCAACAGAGTTAAGCTAGCCCTGACAAAAAGAAACACAGGTGAGGGGGTACAGGCAAAGTGGGCAAGCATTAAGGATGCAATACTTGAAGCAGCATCCCACTGTGTTAGAGAGAAAAGGAAGTGCAAAAGAAGAAGGAAACCACTTTGGTTCTCAAAAACAGTAACAGAAAAGGTCAAAGCCAAAAGGCTGGCCTTCAGGAAATATAAGAGAACACAGCGGGATGAAGATAGGGAGGCATATCAAACTTTCTTAAGGGAAGCAGGGAAGGCAATAAGGCAGGCAAAGGCCCAAACCAAGGAAACACTAGCACAGACAGTAAAAGAAGGTGACAAGACTTTCTATAGATACATTAGTGAAAGGAGAAAGCCCAGAGGGGGTATTGCTAAGATCAAAGGAAATAAGGGGGCATGTGAGGAGGAGCACCATGTAAAAGCATCTATCCTAAATAGATACTTCTGCTCAGTATTTACTGAAGAGAAGGTAGGGCAGGGCCCACAGCTCAGCACTAGGGACATAGGGGGGAGGGAGGTGTGCACTAGTCCCTTCACTAAAGAAAGGGTCCTACAAGAGCTCAATAAACTCAGAGTGGACAAGGCAATGGGACCTGATGGCATACATCCCAGGGTACTAAAGGAGCTAAGGGTGGAACTTGCAGAGCCATTATCAGAACTGTTTAGTGAGTCTCTGAGCACAGGAGAGGTCCCAGAAGACTGGAGAAGGGCTCATGTGATCCCGCTCTATAAAAGTGGTAGAAGAGAGGAGGCAGGGAACTACAGACCAATCAGTCTTACCTCAGTAGTGGGCAAGATTAAGGAGGCACTCCTTAAGGAAAGGATAGTGCAACACCTGGAATCCATAGGAGCACAGGATCCAAGACAGCATGGGTTTACAAAAGGAAGGTCCTGTCAAACTAATCTCATAGATTTCTTTGACTGGGTAACCAGAGTGGTGGACCAAGGGGAAGCAATTGATGTCATCTACCTTGACTTCAGCAAAGCTTTCGATACTGTTCAACATAGAAGATTGATTAATAAGCTGGGTAGGCTTGGGTGGGTCAGAAGTTGGTCAACTGGGTGGCAAACTGGTTGATGGGCAGAAAACAGAGAGTGATGGTAAACGGTATACAGTCAGAAGAGATGCAAGTCACAAATGGGGTACCTCAGGGATGAGTCCTGGGGCCAGTCCTCTTCAGTATCTTCATCAGTGACATTGCAGATGGAGTGGAGGGTAAGGTTTGTCTGTTTGCAGATAAACTAGCAAAATGGTCGGAAGAGTGGTAACTGGAGTTTAATGCAAAGAAGGGCACAATCATGTACATAGGGAAGAGAAACCCTGAAGCCACCTATAGGTTGGGAGGGGAGTTGCTGGCAGTCACAAAGGCAGAAAGAGACTTGGGCATCATCATCACTGATGACCTGAAATCATCCAAGCAGATCTCTAAAGCAGTAGGTAAGGTTAGGGGGATGTTAGGGTGTATCAGTAGGGGTATCACAAGTCAGAAGAGGGAGGTAATAATTCCTCTTTACAAAACACTAGTTAGGCCCCATCTGGACTACTGTGTGCAGTACTTGAGGCCACACCTGCACAAGGATATTAACCAAATTGAGGCAGTCCAGAGAAGGGCAACCACAATGGTGTTGGGACTGCATCAGAAAACATATGAGAACAGATTAACGGAGCTCAATATGTATACCCTAGAGCAAAGGAGGGAGACAGGTGATATGATCAAAACATTCAAACACCTTAAGGGCATTAACAAGGTGAAAGAGTCTAACATTTTTCAATATAAGAAAAATAGCAGGACAAGAGGACACAGCATGAGATTAGAGGGAGGCCAATTAAGGGGTAATGTGAGGAAGTTCTTTTTCACAGAAAGGGTGGTGGATGCATGGAATGGCCTACCTCAGGAAGTGGTGGATATGAATACAGTGCAGGGCTATAAACAGGCATGGGATAGGCATAAGGGAGCAATACAGATGAGTATGAATAGATAGGCCATTGACAGAGCAAAGGCTGATGGCATATTTATAAGGTAGAAAAAGAAATGGACAGACTGGATAGGCCTTGTGGTCCTTATCTGCCATCAACTTCTATGTTTCTATGTCTCTGTATTAGGCTCTGCCAGATACATTCCAACAATGAAGAAGATGTTGCAAGTACATCTTGTGAGTGGCTCCAGAGATATAAAGCTGAATCCAAGTGACTCTGGGACAGTGCTATGTTTGGATGGTAGTGAAGAACTAAGTAGGGAGGCCCGTACACTGGACGTGTTCCTGGTGGACAGTGATCAGATTAGGGGCCTAGAGGTGAGGGACCCGTTGGCTGGGAGTGATCATGCCACAGTCTGGTTCTTCCTGGACCTGGGGGGAAGGAAAGCAGAACAAGGACGGTAGTAACCGACTTTAGGGGTGCAGACTTCAAGGAGATGGGAAGGATTCTTAAAGGTCATCTGGACAGGATAAGGCTGGATATGGATGCTGACAGCAGGTGGGGAATCATTGGGAGGGGAATACAGGAGGTTACCAGATCCTGCTCAAGGGAAAGGTGTAAGTTCAGTAAGGCCAGAAAACCCTGCTGGTGGACCCGGGAGGTACAGGAGGTGGCGATGGAAAAGAAGGAGGCCTATGGGCACTTCAAGTGCTCAAGGAGTGAAAGGTATCAGGAGGAATATGAGCTGAAAGCCAAGAGAGTCACCAGGGTGGTAAGAGTAGCTAAGGCAAAAAAGGAGCAGTCCTTGGCCAGTGGGATCTGGAGGGGGGACAAGGGGTTCTTTAGATACACAGGGGAAAAAAGGAAAGTAAGGGGGCAGATCAGCAAGATAAGAACAGAGGAAAGTTGGACACTGGAGGCGGGGGAACAGGCCTAAGTCCTAAATGAGTACTTTGCCTCAGTTTTTCCCAGGGGGGATGGAGGGGCTATGTCTTGCGAGGGAAGCGAGGGCAAACCGGAGCAAGGGGTATGACCAGTAGAGACCGGGGGCCCTGATGGGTCTGGGGAAAGGGAGTGGCCACCACAGACAGGTGGGGCCCAGCAGTGCAGGGTGAAAAGAGGGAGGGCGTGGAGGCTAAAATCCCAGCAGAGAGAGTAAGGGAAGCCTTCAGGTCCCTTTGGATGGAGAAAGCACCCGGGCCAGATGAGATACATCCCAGGGTGCAGAGGGAACTGGTGGATGTCCTGGCAGTCCCTCTAGCGGAGCTTTTCAACATCTCTCTGAGGACTGGGTGGGCACCCCAAGACTGGAGGGTGGCCCATGTCATGCCGATCCACAAGGGGGATCAAAAGAGGAGGCAGGAAATTATAGGCCTGTCAGCCTGATATCGGTGGTCAGCAAGATGATGGAGGGTATTGTCAAGGAAAGGCTAGGGGGGTTACTGGAGCAAACTGGGTACTTGGACAATAGGCAGCATGGCTTTGTCATGGGAAGATCATGCCAGACAAATCTTGTTGAATTCTATGACTGGGTGATGAGGGCCCTGGATCAGGGTAGGCCAGTGGACGTCCTCTTTCTGGACTTTAGCAAGGCGTTTGGCCTGCTGGCGTAGCTGAAGGAAATGGGGGAAGGGAGACAGTTGTTAAGATGGATAGGAAATTGGGTCTCTGAGCGCACTCAGAAGGTGGGGGTTGGAAGGTTAGCCTCATCCCCAATGTGGGTTACTAGTGGGGTTCCCCAGGGGTCAGCGCTGGGGCCGCTCCTGTTCAAAGCCTATATCTCAGACATCAGGAGGTGGATCAGGAGTGAGATGAGTCTCTTTGCAGATGACTCAAAGCTGGGTGCAGTGGTAGATGGGGAGGAGGGGAGGGTGGACTTGCAGGAGGACCTGGAGGCTCTGGAAAGGTAGTTGGGAAAATGAAAACTAAAATTCAATGCAGAGAAGTGCAAGGTTCTGCTCCTGGGAGTCAGAAATACAGGCCAGGGGTATACCCTGGGAGGAGACATGATTCAAGACACAGAGGGTGAGAGGGACCTGAGGGTAGTGGTACATGTCAAAATGAACAACTCAGAGATCTGTAGGAGGGCAAGGGCAAATAGGATGCTGGGATGCATCGCCAGGGGGATTACCTCCAGAAAGGCAGAAGTGATCCTTCTACCATACAACTGCTTGGTTAGGCCACACCTTCAGTATTGTGTACAGTTTTGGAGACCACATGTAAAGAGGAACTTTACACTCCTAGAGAGGGTTCAAAGGAGGGCAACCAAAATGATCTGGGGCCTGGGGGAGAGGACCTATGATCAGAGGCTCAAGGAGCTCGACATGTACACCATGGAGGAGAGGAGGGACAGGGGGACATGATAGATGTCTTTAAGTACATGAAAAGGATCAATAAAGAAGGCATAGTCAGGACGTTCCAAAGGAAGGAGTGTGGGGCAACAAGAGGTCACGGGTGTAAGCTGGAAGGGGGCAGGCTCAGAGGGGAGAAGAGGAGATGTTATTTCACTGAAAGGGTGGTGGAGCCATGGAATGCACTGCCCAGGGAGCTGGTAGAGGTGGAGACTGTGGACTGGTTTAAGAGGGGATGGGACAGGTACAGGGGGAGGGTAAATCTGACCAGGACCAATACAGGTGGAATATCTGTGACTGGGGACAGTATAACCCAAGGGGGAGGGGGCGACACCAAAATCAGCCCTCAGTGCGGGTGCTGAAAATTGAGCAGACTCGAGAAACTGTTAGGCCTACTCTGCTGGCATTTTAGTATGTTAGTAAGAATAAGATCCCATTGCAGTGACCAAGGAGGAGGAGGGAGAAAATGCTGCAACACTAGAGGATGGGCCACCTGATGCTGCGCTGTGTTGTGAAGAAGATTCTGAATGTACTGCTGTTGTACTCTGTTCCATGACAGCACGCACCTCATCAATTATTTCTTGTGGATTATCTCAAAAGAAGTATCATCATCATCATCACTCAATAGTTACTCTGATTTTTATCATGGGTCCAAGATTGTTGCTGTATTGTAGTACTCATAATACAGCATTTTACACAGTTTCTCATCTTCATCAACTTTTTCGATCATACGTCTCGTTAGATCTTGCTGTATTCTGGGGGGGGCAACCTGTATGTGTCAGCAGTAGCCCACTGGCAGCCTCTGTGTTGACGTTGTCTTGGTTCTCTAACTTTTCCCTAATCAGATTCACTCTGAATTTTAACATTTTTATTATGGGTATCACCTGAACCAGAGTTGCTGTGTTTGCACTCACCTCTCTGGTGATTTCCTCGGATGGCTGGGGAGTGAAATTAGAAACTCCAGCATGGCCCACTGCAGTGGAGTAATATAGACACGTGCATCACCAATTTTATTTTCCAAGCTGTATTTTCTGACAGCTTTCTTTTGTTCCAGCAGCCTTTGTAACATATGAAAGGTTGAATTCTAAGCCAGTCTGGTGGCACTGAAGGTTGAGACACTGGACACCACACCTCACGCCACGCTGGCGACCCAGGTTCGGGAATGAGCCCGAGCCATCAGGGGTTGGCAGGTGCAAGAGAAGATTGAGCATCCAGAGGACTGCTCTCTTCTCTCAGTAAAGGAGGGATTGTTGTCCTGCCTGTCAGCCACCCTCTGGTGGGGCTGAGGGTGGCACAGGCTGGGCGGTCAGGCAGCTGAAAATCGCAGCATGTGTATGCTGCCAAATGCACACGGTTGTGCGTTGGGAGGGAAAGGATCACCAGAAGATGGAAAATGGTGATCAGGGGCTTTATAAAGCCTCTCCCCATCCTTCTGGTCAGTCGGCGCCACCTCCCCAGATTTGCATTGTACTCTGGGGGGGGAGATCCCTTCTTGGCACTGCCACGGGGAACAAGCCATGGAGGTCTTGGGGTTGATTGGCAGTGGTCAGGCACACGGGTGTGTGGTTCATGGCAGAATTAGTGTGGAGCAAAACGTAAATTTACAAAAAAAAAAAGGTCGAATTCCATCGAGTAAAAATGCTTTGGATCAGTCTGTGCAAAGGTAAGTTGTGCTCCTGCTGTATTTTTTCAAACAAGTCTCAGGCTTTGCTTAAGTGACAGATGTGAGTGCATATTCTTTTAGCAGTCAGTGCTAACAAGAGCCTTAATGTCCCTGTCCTCATCAAGAAAACTGAACTATTAAATTTAAGCAATGCACAAAGCAGTGGATGTGTGCAAAGCCCCCTTCCTCCAAGACCTTCCTTATGTTGGACCCAGTATCTGCAACTATAAAGCCACTGACAGTCCTTGTGAAGTGAGGTACAGCAGACTCGCTATAGTGAACCTAGCTATAGTGAATTCTTGGTTATAAGGAATGGGATCTGTGACTCCCCGATATCACTGCCAATCACTGTAATCCCCAGCAATGTCAATTTAAGCAGTGTCAGTGGCTCAGTAGGTAGCACACTCGCCTCTGAGGCCAGGAGAGCAGAGGGCTGTGGGTTCAGTTCCCACATCTGGCACTTGGGTTAATATCCCAATATTGACACTGTAGTGCAGCATGAGGGGGGTGCTGTCTCTCAGATGAGATGTTAAACCAAGGTCCCATCTGCCTGGAATGGTGGTAGTTACATAAATACATAGACAGTGTTGGCAGATAAGGGCCTGTGGCCCACCCAGTCTGCCCATTTGAGCTTGTAAGTTCAGTTTATGTTTTCCTAGAAGTCTGTGGCCCCTTACCCCTGACCTCCAGAATTCCTTTATGTCTATCCCATGCATTCTTAAATCCCGTGATTGTTTCAGCCCCCACCACTTCCTCTGGCAGGGTGTTCCACTTGTCCACCACCCGCTCTGTGAAGAAATTCTTCCTCACGCTTCCTCTGAATCGCCCTCCCTCCAACTTCATCCCATGCCCCTAGTCCTGGAACATCTTTTTCTTAAAATAGTGTATTCCTGCACCCTGTTCCTCCCTGTAAGATACTTGTATGTCTCTATCATATCTCCTCTCTCCCTCCTCTCCTCCAGGGAGTACATGTTCAGTTCCTTCAACCTGTCTTCATAGGACTTGAGATACAATCCATGCACCATCTTTGTTGCTCTCCTCTGAACCTTCTCTACCCTGTCTATGTCCTTACATAGGTATGGTCTCCAGAAATGTACACTGTACTCCAGGTGGGGCCTCACTAGTGTCTTGTATAGTGGAATTATGACCTCCCTTTTTCCTGCTGGTGATGCCCCAGCCTATGCATCCCAGCATCCTATTTCTTTACCTGCTGCCTTGTCACACTGTTTTTCATCTTGGGGTCATCAGAGATGACAACTCCAAGATCCCTTTCCTGCTTGGTGCATGCTATATCCTCACCCCCAACTGATATATTGTGCCAGGGTTTTTGTGCCCCATATGCATTATCTTGCACTTCCTTGCATTGAATTTCAACTGCCAAACCCCTGACCATTCTTCAAGTTTCTGCAGATCCCTTCTCATTCTGTCTACACCCTCTGGTGTGTCTACTCTGTTACAGAGCTTTGTGTCATCAGCGAACAGTGAAATTCTGCCTTCTAGGTCCTGCGCAATGTCACTGATGAAGATGTTGAATAGGACCGGTCCCAGCACTGATCCCTGTGGTACCCCACTGGTCACTCTTCCCTCTGTGGAGTGACAGCCATTTACCACCACCCTCTGTGTCCTGCCACCCAGCCAGTTACCTGCCCACCACACTACTGTCCTGCTCACACCCATATTCCACAGTTTGTGTAATAGTTCTATGTGGCACAGTGTCAAAGGCCTGCTGAGTCCAGATAGGCCATGTCCACTGCCCTCCCCTGATCCACCTCCCTAGTCACCCAGTCAAAAAATTCAATGAGGTTAGTCTGACATGACCACCCCCTGGTGAAACCATGCTGCCTTGGGTCCTGTAGTACATTGACAACCAGATGTTCCACCAGTCTCTCCTTCAGTAGTGCTTCCATGACCTTCCACACTACCGAGGTGAGGCTGACTGTTCTGTAGTTTCCCGTTTCCTCTTTGTTCCCACTTTTGTATAAGGGGACTACATCTGCTGTCCTCCAGTCTTTGGGTACCTCCCCTGTTTCCAGTGATCGGCTAAACAGGATAGCCAGAGGTTCAACCACCACCTCTCTTAGATCAGGTGGATGTTAAAGATCCCATGGCACTTATCAAAAAAGAGTAGGGCAATTTCTCTGGTGTTGTGGCCAAATTTCTCCCATTCACTAAAAAAATACTACCAACAGCTTAATCTGGTTCAATTTCAGTTGCTTACCATCTGTATTGCCAGTCGCCCCTGAAAAAGGAACTTCTAGGCCCAGTGGGCTTACCGGGTCAACAAAATTCAAAAAATAAATACATAAATACATGTTGTTTAAAAAGCACATTGAACACCAGACAACAGCCACATTGTGATTGAAATAAGAAAGTACTTTAAAATGTACTGTAAGCTTGCATCTACGCTCTGTAATGCTCTGTAACTACTGTATTGTATATACAGTACTGTGACTTACTGGCGTTGATAGAGATCTTTGGGAGTGTAACCATGAGCAGAACCAGAAGCCTTGGAAAGAGTAGATGTTTTTGCCACCACCAAGAGCCTTACCAGGAGGAGGAGATGCTTTTGTCACCAACAGGATCTTTAGGCTTCAAGACCATGACTGGTGATGTTGGACTCCGAAGAGGTTGGGACTGGCAGGCAGGAGGAGAGTGGTGGACTACTGCAAATTTCTAGCAGGAGGCAGTGAGAGTAGAGAGAAGGTGCCAGTCAGTATCCATTGTAGTTTCTTAATGTGATCTCTGCCACTGTCGTTTCACACTGTTGGTGTTGCTACTCCCTCTGAGCTACAGTGGGACTGTGAGGAGAAGCTTTGGGGAATGACACCAGCAAGAAGGAGGGGCGCCAAAAGTTTAAAACTCTGTGCTGCACACAGCAGCTGAAGACATCTATCAGCTCTCACTGCCTAACACTACATCTGCTGTTTATTCCTGTGTCTCATACCTGCATGCCGTTTTGCTGTTGGCAAACATGCTGTCAACTGCTGGGACATTCTGGACACTGTTTAACTTCGTCAGTCTCCCGCTACACTCGGTAATGAGAGACCCTGTCCCGGTAAGTTATAAGAAGAACAGGACTGCGGGGAGGAGCTATGAGGAGTGACACCAGCAAGAAGGAGGGCACCAAAAGTTTAAAACTCTGCACTGCACACAGCATGAGCATGAGTGGTGCAAGTGCCTCTCCATAGAAATGTTTCAGGTTTAAAGTACTTGCTAACCCTAAGGTATTGCTCATCAGGGAGGAGGTGTCGGGGGGCACGAACAGTGGAGGGTGAATGAGCGGGACCATCCCATTCAGGTAGTGAGATCCAGGAGATGCCCTGGGGTGAAATGGAACCCAGAACGTGATTCTTCATATTTGGTTTCCATACCCAAGGGCACCACCAATTTTGATGGGCAGGTGGCCGCATGGCCTTGGAGGTTCTTCCAGCTCGGGTGTTGTTATGCAATGCCAGGTCTATTAAGAACAAGACTGAAATTATTGCAGATCTTGTTGGAACAGCAGACCTGGCATGTATCACTGAGACCTGGCTGGATGAGAATTCTGGCCCTATATTGGAGGATGCTACTCCGGCTGGGTACTCAGTGATTCACCACCAAAGATTGGATCGCTCTGGGGGTGTGGTCTGTTTCAAGGAATTGGGCCTCACGAGTGTACCAGTTGAGGAGACCCAGTCATTTGAATGTACTGTGGTAGCAGGTGTAGCCTGTATGATCACTCTCATCTACCATCCACCCAGAGATGAGAAGCGATTCCTGCAGGAAGTGGTGGATTTCGTGATCGACATGGTGTGTGAATCACTGAGGCTGATGGTCATGGGTGACTTTAATGCCTGGGTCAATGGTGAACTGTCGCAATTTGGTCAGCATTTCCTCCAGTTGATGACATCTCTGGGCCTCACATAGATTGTTTCCTCTGCTACCCATAAATCTGGTCATTCTCTTGACTTGGTTTTCCTCCTGGGGGTTGAAGCCTCCAATCTGGGGGTGGCACCAGTCGGTGGTCCGATCATTACACTGTGTGGTTCAGTTTTTGCATCCCCCTTCATAGGCCCACCCCTGTAGAGATGGTCAGGTACCGCCCTTTACAAGATATAAGCTCTGAAGGCCTGGCGGTGGTGCTTCACCTATCTGTCCTTCCTGTGGCACACAGTGACCCAGAAGCCCTGGTGGTGGCCTATAATACGGCCATATCTATGGTTCTGGATATCATTGCTCTGGTCCGTGTTCATCCTCTTTCCCTTTGTCCTCGGTCCCCTTGGTTTGAAGGGTCCTTGAGGAAGATGCAGCGACTTGGACGAAGATTAGAGCATTGCTGGCAGAGGTCCCACCTTGATGCTGACCACCATAGACTGATTGACCATTACCAAGCCTATCAATCTGCAATCACCCATAAGAAAGCAGAGTTCCTGTTTGGGGAGATTGAGGCTGCTCAGAGTTGACCAGCTCAGCTTTTTCGAACCGTGGACAGACTGTGCAACCCAGCCTGTCTACAGGTTCAGAAAGCATTTTCACAAATTGAGTGCGAAGATCTTATTTGATTCTTTCTGGCTAGGGTGGCTGACATCAGGGTGGTACTCCAACCAGCATATTCCATGGGCACTGCTCTGAACTCGTGTTTGGGCACTGCACCTCAGTTTTCCTGGAGTACCTTCAGCTAGCCTGAGCTCTCGGATATCATGCGGATTGTCCGGGGTATGCGCCCTACATGCTGTAGTTTGGATCCAGGACCAACTACCCTGATTTTGGGTTGTAATGATATTCTTGGTCCGATCCTAGCAAGGATAGTCTGGTGCTCCTTGGATACAGGTGAGTTTCCTAGCTCCCTGAAGGAGGTGGTGGTGACACCCCTCTTGAAGAAAGCTTCTCTGGACCCAGACTGCCATGCAAACTACAGACCTATCTTGAACCTCCCTTTTGTGGGACGTTGATTGAGAAAGTAGTGGCCGTACAACTGTATGACCATTTGACCATCCATGATATCTATGAGCCTCCCCAGTCCAGTTTTTGTAAGAGACATAGTACTGAGACACCACTGGTTCAGGTGCTCAATGATCTCCTGATGGCTAGAGATCAGAAGAAACACTCCATCTTGGTTCTTCTTGATCTCTCTTCAGCATTTGACAATGTGGACCATGGGGTCCTGCTCGATCACTTGAGGTTCATCTGTGGCCTGTCTGGCATGGTCCTCAGCTAATATTCTTCAAGTGAAACTACCTCTGGCTGAAAGCTGCAATACTGAACATAGGATTTGCAAGAAAGTGAGTTGTGCTCACAACAGAGGGAGATGAACCTTACAATTGTCTTTGGTTTGTAGCAGATATTCTGCAGGTGGAGGCTACTTCTAACTGAAAGGTGAAATAAGGAACTTAGAATTATCAGGAAAAGACAGTCTTTCAAGCAACAGAGGGAGGTAGACCTAGCTTTACTTTTGTGACAATTCTTAAGATTTTCAGTGCAGGAAGAGTTTAAACCCTGGGCTAAGAATTTATCATAAGTCCTGAAATAAGTACAGTTACAGATTGTATATTTGACCCAGACAGTGCCCTAGGGGGTGGAAACTGTTTTTTTGTGTTTATCTGTGTGTGCCTTAAAAGGCCAGACCAGACTTTGTCAAGAAGTGCTTACATCACAGCCACTTATCAGCCAATAGCTTTGGTAACAGACCTCTGAACAATAGTATTATAAGCAAGTGTTTTATAGCAAACTCACCAGAACAGCTAATATTCTTCAAGTGAAACTACCTCTGGCTGGAAGCTGCAATACTGAACATAGGATTTGCAAGAAAGTGAGTTGTGCTCACAACAGAGGGAGATGAATCTTACAATTGTCTTCAGTTTGTAGCAGATATTCTGCAGGTGGAGGCTACTTCTAACTGAAAGGTGAAATAAGGAACTTAGAATTATTAGGAAAAGACAGTCTTTCAAGCAACAGAGGGAGGTGGATCTAGCTTAACTTTTGTTACAGTTCTTAAGATTTTCAGTGCAGGAAGAGTTTAAACCCTGGGCTAAGAATTTATCATAAGTCCTGAAATAAGTGTAGTTACAGGTTGTGTATTTGACCCAGACAGTGCCCTAGGGGGTGGAAACTGTTTTTTTGTGTTTATCTGTGTGTGCCTTAAAAGGCCAGACCAGACTTTGTCAGGAAGTGCTTACATCATAGCTACTTATCAGCCAATAGCTTTGGTAACAGACCTGAGAACAATAGTATTATAAGCAAGCATTTTATAGCAAACTCATCAGAACAGCTAATATTCTTCAAGTGAAACTACCTCTGGCTGGAAGCTGCAATACTGAACATAGGATTTTCAAGAAAGCTTGTTGTGCTCACAACAGAGGGAGGTGAACCTTACAATTGTCTTTGGTTTGTAGCAGATATTCTGCAGGTGGAGGCTACTTCTAACTGAAAGGTGAAATAAGGAACTTAGAATTATCAGGAAAAGACAGTCTTTCAAGCAACAGAGGGAGGCAGATCTAGCTTTACTTTTGTTGCAATTCTCAAGATTTTCAATGCAGGAAGAGTTTAAAGCACAGCTGACTTATTTTGGGGCTGACTGCTTTCAGAGCACAAACCACCAGGCTGTTTTGAGGCTGGGGAGGTTTACCTGTGTCTGACTTGGATGTCTGGACTTTTCTCTGTTTGATTAGCAGGGTATTTTCTCTGTCAGATTTTTGTGTACTGCATCTTGCTGACAGGAAGGCACTCATCGCAGCGGTGGATCAGAGCTTTTAGCTGATTGTTTTGTGAGGGCACAGTTTAGGCCCAACCCCTTCCCACTCCTCACCCCACCCACCCCTAGAAATAGTTCCTTTATACCTGGGGTTCTGACATCATTTCCTCAAGAGTACAAGGTGCATATCACTGTCACATCCTCTCCAGCACACTGCACTGACAATATAAGCATACACATTGTATAATAAATATATTTCTATATAACAAACCAATCACACACACAAAAAAGTAGATAAACATGTGGGGAGTAGTGCAATGTAATGGCTGTGGGGCAGCAGTCTTCCAGGAGTCTTTCTGGAGGCTGAGATGCTGCCTATTTGCAGACAACTCTCTCGCCCTGAGGGAGGAAGTTGCCCATCTCAGGACACACTGGACAGTAGTAAGGGAACCTTCCCCCAGGCCACACTGGATGATAGGAAGGGAACCTCTCCCATCCAGGGAGCACCAGAGCCACCACCACTATCTCAGAGGTTGCAAAGAAAGCACAGCAGTTGGACCACAGTGGGCTCAGGGAGGGTGAGGATGGTGGAAGAGATGCACACCCAGTCAGTTGTTCCACTCCACAATCCATACACCATTCTGGGGGAGCATAGCTCCCCTATGGATGCACCTGCAGAGGAGACTAAGGAGGCTGAGGACAACTGTCACAAGGGAGGCCCACAGGAAGGAGGCAGAGGACACCACAAGGAAAGGAAGCAGCTCCTGGGGGGGACTCAATTATTAGGAGGATAGAACTGGGGGGAGCAGGGAAAACTGAAGTAAGGTGCCTGCCTGGTGCCATGGCTTAGAGGGACAGAAAGCGCTTCCTCAGGATCACGAGAACAGCTGCATGGGAGTCTGAGCTGGATGTCATTGTCCATCTAGGGACAAATGACTTGGCTCATCATGAGATTAGAGCAGTGCAGAAGGACTTGTAGAATTGGGGAAGGGCCTAAGTCAAGTAGCACACACAGTATCCTTCTCAGAGGTGCTGCCTGTCAATGGCATGAGTGAGGCGAGGGTACTTTGCACCATGCAGTTTAATGAATGGTTGAAAAAATGGTGTGGAGCACAGGGGTTTTGCTTCATTGGGGACTGGGGTTCCACCTGAGGACACCAGCCTATACTGGCAGGATGGTCTGCATCTGTCCAGGAAGGGAACAAGTCTTTTGAGAAATTGGTTTAAATGCTTCATTGGAAAGCTTTTAAACTAGTCAAGGGGGGGGCACTGATAAGCAGCAGGAAAATCCCAGCCTCTCCCTACAAAACAGGGTACTAAATGAGAAAAAGACCGAGGTAGAAAGGTCAGTGGGGGATGCTGCAACAGAAGGTAAAGCCATCAAAAAATGGAGAGCAATGAGTACCAATGCCCGTAGTCTGAGTAATAAGCTTCCCGAATTAGTGGCCTTGATGGAGGAGGAACATCTGGATATTGTGGCAGTCACAGAAACATGGTACACACAAAACCACGACTGGGATGTAAACATACCAGGATACACTATCTACAGGAGGGACAGGGAGGGCAAAAGAGGAGGAGGAGGAGTAGCTCTTTACATAAGGGAAGGAATCAAAGCAACAGAACAAAAGGGTAAACAGGGAGGAGAAGAAGCACTGTGGGTAAATCTGGAGACCGGCAATGACACCACAATCCACACAGGGGTTATATACAGACCCCTTTCTCAGGGGGAGGAAATGGACAAGGAAATTATAGAAAGTATACTTAGAAAGGCAGAAAAAAGGGGAGATATTGCTGATGGGTGATCTGAATATGCCAGATGTTAACTGGAGTGCAGTTGCAGCAGCCACTTCAGAGTAGGGTTATTCTAGATGCCTACAGGGGGATGCCTTAGACAACTAGTATTGGAGCCCACCAAGAGGGAGCAATCTTAGACCTGGTTCCTCTCAAATGGAGATGAAAGAGGATCACAGATGTAGAAGTGGGTAGCCATCTGGGGAACTAGCGACCATCGAACAGTATGGTTCACAATAAACACAGCAATAGAGTCAAGCCATACAAAGCAAAAGTATTGGACTTTAGGAGGGCTGACTTTGCCAAAATGGGTGAGTGCCTAAGGAATGCACTAGCAAATGGGCAGGAAGGAGGGGTGGAAGAACAATGGGGAATAATAAAAACTGCCATCACAGAGGTAACAAGCCTTTGTGTGAAGCAAATAAACAAAATGAAACGATGTAAGAAACCACTATGGTTCTCAAAGGAAGTCGCAGTGAAGGTTCAAGAGAAAAAGAAAGCATTCAGGAAGTACAAGGAATCACAGAAGGAGCAGGACAGAGAACTGTATCCGTTAAAGCAAAAGGAAGCTGGGGAGGCAGTCAGAACAGCAAAGGCCCAAACCAAGGAAAAGATAGCCAACTCAGTTAAGAAGGGGGATAAAACCTTTTATAGGTACATCAGGGAGCGAAGGAAGACCAAGGGAGGGATAGTGAGGCTTAATAAAGGGAGGGAGGAAGGGTGGGCAGAGGGTGACTGTGAAAAGGCAGAGATACTAAACAAAATATTTTGCTCAGTATTTACAAAGGAAGAGGGAGGTACCTAAAACAAACAGTAGAAACACTCTGGATACAGAAGTTGATACCAGCCCATTTATAGAAGAAAGGGTTCTGAAAGAACTCTTAAAACTGAAGGTGGACAAAGCAATAGGGCCTGATGGGATTCATCCCAGAATTCTAAAAGAACTAAGGGTAGAACTAGTGACACCACTGACTACCCTCTTTAGCAAATCATGGGAGGATGGGGTGGTACCCAAGGACTGGAGGAGGGCAGATGTGATTCCCGTTCACAAAAGGGGGAGCAAGGCAGAAGCAGGAAACTACAGACCTGTTAGTTTAACCTCAGTGGTAGGGAAAATGATGGAATCACTTCTGAAGAAAGAATTGTCGAGTATCTAGAGGCCAGGGGGGCACAGGACCCAAAGCAGCATGGATTCACAGTGGGAAGGTCATGCCAGACAAATCTGATAGATTTCTTTAACTGGGTGACCAAAGTAGTAGATCAGGGAGGGGCTGTGGACATGGCCTACCTAGACTTTAGCAAGGCATTTGACACAGTCCCACACAAAAGATTAATATACAAGTTAGCCAGCCTGGGAGTGGGTCCCAAAATGACAGCCTGGGTAAAGAATTGGCTGGAGAATAGGACACAGAGAGTAATAGTAAATGGAGTCCACTCTGAAGAAAGGGGGGTTACTAGTGGGGTACCGAAGGGTTCAGTATTAGGACCGGTCCTCTTCAATGTCTTTATAAGTGACATTGCAGAGGGATTGGAAGGAAAAGTATGTCTCTTTGCAGATGACACAAAGATCTGCAACAGAGTTGATGCACAAGGTGGGGTGGAAAGGATGAGAAGGGACTTGGCAAGGTTAGAGAAATGGTCAAATGTATGCCAGCTTAGATTCAATGCTAAGAAGTGCAAGGTAATGCACCTGGGAAACAAAAACCCAGGGGAAGAGTACACAATGGGGGGTGAGATACTAACAACAACAAAAATGGAAAGGGACCTGGGGGTAGTCATATCAGATGACCAAAAGGTGGGCAAGCAATGTGAGAGGGCAGCAAGGAGGGTTGGGGGATACTGGGATGCATAGGGAGAGGCATCACCAGTAGAAAGCAGGAAGTTATTATCCCTCTGTACAGACAGCTGGTGAGACCCCATCTGGAGTACTGCATGCAGTTCTGGAGACCCAATCTCCACAAAGACTTAGACAGGATGGAAGCTGTCCAGAGGAGGGCAGCTAAAATGATGCAGGGTCTGCACTGGAAGACATATGAAGAGAGACTAAGGAGCTTAATATGTATAGCCTTGAGGAAAGGAGGAGAGGGGATATGATAGAAACTTTCAAGTACCTCAGGGAATCAACAAGTCAAGAGGTAGCATCTTTCAAAAAAGAGGTGTGCAAGAACAAGGGGCACAATTTGAAGATGGGGGTGGCTCAGAGGTAATTAAGGAAGTATTTTTTCACAGAGAGGGTTGTGGATGTATGGAACAGCCTTCCAGAGGAGGTTGTGGAGTCAAAAACAGTGGTGGAATTCAAGCATGCATGGGACAGTCATAACGCAATTCTAGGGGGTTGGGGTAGGGAGAAGTAGGCTGCTGGTTAACTAGGATCTGCAGCTTATCCATTAGGTAGGGAAATGGGCAGACTGGTTGGGCCAAGCGGTCCTTATCTGCTGTCAAATTCTATGTTTCTATGTTTCCTTACTAGAAGAAAGGTGTTGGGGATTTGTTCCTCAGACCCAGTTCCCCTATGATGTGGGGTCCCTCAGGGATCGGTGCTGTCTCCTATGTTGTTCGCAGTGTACAGACTACCCCTCAGAGACATTGTAAGAAGGTATGGGCTGAGGTTTCATTGCTATGCTGATGATACCCAGATCTACCTATCTTTTGCACCCAACCGGGACAGAGCTGTCTCAGTTTTTAACAACTGCCTCATAGAAATCCAAGAGTGGATGAGTTCAAGCTTTTTGAGGCTGAACTCGGAAAAGACAGAGGTGCTGGTGGTTGACCCAGGTCACCAGATAGGGGGTCAGGGGTGAGACTACCTCCTGGATTGTTTCTCAGGGGTCTGCCTCTCTCAGCCTCTGAATGGGTGCGAAACCTGGGGGTGGTTTTTGACGAGGGACTGACACTGCATTTGCAGGTGTCGGACACTGTCAAAACTTCCTTTTACCATCTGAGAAATATCTCCAGGGTTAAGCACCTGGTTCTGTCCAGTGATCTGCCTACTTTGGTCCATGCCTTTGTGTCCTCGTGCTTGGATTATTGCAATGCCCTTTACCTCGGGCTCTCAGGGGTGGATATTCACCACTTTCAGCTGGTGCAGAACGCAGCGGCCCGGTTATTTACAGGAACCCCCGGTTCTGTCATATTTCTCTGGTGCTGCGTGAACTGCACTGGCTGCTGGTATAGTGGCGAATCACCTTTAAAGTCAGTCTTCTGAAATATAAAGCCCTACATGGACAGGGTCTGGACTACCTGAAAGAGCTCCTGGTTCCTTTCTGCCCTGGGCAATCGCTCCACTCGACTAGTGAGGGGCTGCTACAGATTCCAAGGGTTTATTTAAAATCTTCTGGGGCCCTTGCATTTACACATGCAGCCCCTACCCTTTGAAATTCTCTACCCTGTCAGATATGTGAGTGTACAACAGTGGAGGGCTTTAAATAGGCCTTAAAAAAACCTCAGGGTGTTGGCTTCATTGGGGACTGGGGAGCCACCTGGAGGGATGCAGACCTATACTGGTGCGATGGTCTGCATCTGTCCAGGGGGGGAACCAGGATCCTAGGTGAGAGGTTTAAATGCTTCATTGGCAAGTATTTAAACTAGCCAAGGGGGGAGGCACTGAAAAGGAGCAGAGAAATCTCAGCCTCCCCCCGCAAAACATGGTGATTAGTGAGGTAAACACCAAGGTACAGAAGTTATTAGGGAGCAGAACAGATTTAAATGTAAAAAAAGGCAAAGGCACTAAGGACAGAAATGGGGCTAAAAGGGCTAAGGCTATCAAGAAGTGGAGGGTGATGAGTACCAATGCCCGTAGTCTGTGTAACAAGCTCCCTGAACTAGTGGCCTTGATGGAAGAGGGTTGCCTGGATATTGTGGCAGTCACAGAAACATGGTACACAGAGAACCATGACTGGGATGTCAACATACCAGGATACACAATCTACAGGAGGGACAGGGAGGGTAAAGAGGAGGAGGAATAGCTCTCTATGTAAAGGAAGGGATCAAAGCAACAGAACTAAAGAGTAAACAGGGAGCAGATGAGGCACTTTGGGTCACCCTGGAGACAGGAAATGGCACCACAATCCGCATGGGGGTTGTATAGAGACCCCCATCTCAGGGGGAGGGAATGGACAAGGAAATGATAGAAGGCTTTCTTAGAATGGAAGAAAGAGGAGAGATATTGTTGATGGGGGACCTGAATATGCCAGATGTTAACTGGAGCACCTTTGCTGCAGGCACATCCAAGAGCAGGGTCATTCTTGATGCCCTACAGGGGGCATGCCTCAGACAGCTAGTACTGGAACCCACTCGAGGGAGCAATCTTAGACCTGGTACTCTCAAATGGGGACAGAGAAAGAATCTCAGATTTAGAAGTGGGTAGCCATCTGGGAACAAGCGACCACCAAACAGTGTGGTTCACGATAAACACAGCCATACAAAAGCAAGAGTACTGGACTTTAGGAGGGCTGACTTTGGGAAAATGAGAGAGTGCCTCACAAAAGCACTAGCAAACAGGTAAGAAGGAGGAGTGGAGGAACAATGGGGAGTGATCAAAACAGCCATCACAGAGGCAACAAGCCTTTGTGTAAAGCAAATCAATAAAACACAACGAAGGAAAAAACCGCTATGGTTCTCAAAAGAGGTGGCAGGGAAGGTTAAGGAGAAAAGGACAGCATTCAGGAAATATAAGGAAACACAGAAGGAGCAGGACAGAGAACTTTATCAGTTAAAGCAGAACGAGGCTGGGAAGGCAGTCAGAATAGCAAAGGCCCAAACTGAGGAAAGGATAGCCAATTCTGTTAAGAAGGGGGATAAGACCTTTTATAGGTACATTAGGGAGCGAAGAAAGACCAAAGGAGGGATACTGAAGCTTAATAAGGGGGAGGGAATGTGGGTAGAGGGTGACAGTGAAAAAGCAGGGGTACTGAACGAATATTTCTGCTCAGTATTCACAAAGGAAGAGGAGGGGGAGTTACCTAAACCAAACAAGAGAAATCTGAAGATGGGGTCGATACCAGTCCATTTACAGAAGAAAGGGTTCTGAAAGAACTAATAAAATTGAAGGTGGACAAAGCAATGGGGCCTGATGATTCACCCAAGAATTCTAAAAGAACAAAGGGTAGAACTAGTGACACCGCTGACTACTCTCTTTAACAAATCATGGCAGGATGGGGTGGTACCGAGGACTGGAGGAGGGCAGATGTGATTCCTCTTCACAAAAGTGGGAGCAGGACAGAGGCAGGAAACTACAGACCAGTTAGTTTGACCTCAGTGGTAGGAAAATGATGGAATCACTTCTGAAGGAAAGAATAATTAAGTACCTAGAGGCCAGGGGCACAGGACCCAAGGCAGCATGGATTCACGATGGGAGGTCGGTCAGGCAGATCTAATAGATTTCTTTGACTGGGTGACCAAAGTAGTAGACCAGGGAGGGGCTGTGGACATGGCCTACCTAGATTTTAGCAAGGCATTTGATACAGTCCCACACAAAGATTAATACACAAGATAGCCAGCCTTGGAGTGGGTCCCAAGGTGGTAGCCTGGATAAAATTGGCTAGACAACAGGACGCAAAGGGTAGTAGTAAATGGAGTACACAGTGAAGAAAGGAGGGTTATTAGCGGGGTACCGCAGGGTTCAGTACTGGGACCGGTCCTTTTTAATGTCTTTATAAGTGACATTGTAGAGGAACTGGAAGGAAAAGTATGTCTCTTTGCAGATGACACAAAGATCTGCAACAGGGTTGATACACAAGATGGAGTGGAAAGGATGAAAAGAGACTTGGCAAGGTTGGAGGAATGGTCAATATATGGCAGCTCAGATTCAATGCAAAGAAGTGCAAGGTAATGCACATGGGAAACAAAACCCAGGGAAGCGACACAATGGGGGTGAGATACTGACAACAGTAAAATAGAAAGGGACCTGGGGTAATTATATCAGATGACCTAAAGGTGGGCAAGCAATGGAGAAGGCAGTAAGGAAGGCTGGGGGATACTGGGATGCATAGAAAGAGGCATCAATAGTAGAAAACAGGAAGTTGTTATCCCTCTGTACAGACTGTTAGTGAGACCCCATCTGGAGTACTGTGTGCAGTTCTGGAGACCCCATCTCCGCAAAGACATAGACAGAGTGGAGGCTCTCCAGAGGAGGACAACCAAAATGGTGCAGGGTCTGCCCCAGAAGACATACAAAGAAAGATTAAAGGAGCATAATATGTATACCCTTGAGGAAAGAAGGGAGAGAGGGGACATGATAGAAACTTTTAAGTACCTCAAGGGAATTAACAAAGTCCAAGAGGGTAGCATCTTCCAGAAAAAGAGATGTGCAAGAACAAGGGGGCACAATTTGAAGATAGAGGGGGGACGGCTCAGAGGTAATGTGAGGAAGTATTTTTTCACTGAGAGGGTTGTGGATGCATGGAACAGCCTCCCTGAGGAGGTCGTGGAGTCAAGAACAGTGAGGGACTTCAAGAATGCATGGGACAGGCATAAGGCAGTCCTAGTGGGGGGTCGGAGGAAGTAAGCTGTTGGTTAACTAGGATCTGCAGCTTATCTGTTAGGTAGGAAAATGGGCAGACTAGGTGGGCCAAGTGGTCCTTATCTGCCAACAAATTCTATGTTTCTATGTCTATTAAAAACCTTTCTATGGACCCAAGTGTTTGGGGAATAGTCCGAATAATTCTACTGTTTATTATCTGTATTTTATACTATTTATAAAGTTGTAACTATGCGCTGTAGCTGTTTTATTGTTATATACTAACATACTAACATACTATTTGCCAGCAGATTAGGCCTTAAGGTCTATCGAGTCTGCTCGAACCTAGATCATTAGTTGGGTGCCGAGACCCTCCCATCCCTTGTGCTCCAGAAACCCCTATCATCCATCCCCACCCCGCCGGGACAGGCCATCATCTGATACATCCACTTTCTGTGTCTGTACCACCCTCTCTTGAAGCCCTCCACTGTGGATCTCTGAACCAGCTCCCCAGGCAGTGCATTCCAAGGGTCTACCACCCTCTCAGTGAAAAACCTCCTCCTCTTTTCCCCCTCACTCTTCCACCTTCCAACTTCAAACCATGCCCTCTGGTGATACCTCCCTGCTTTAGTCTGAAGATCCCTCCATGTTTACCTATTTATTCCCTTGAGGTACTTGAAGACCTCAATCATGTCCCCCTGTCTCTCCTCTCCTCCAATGAAAACAGGCAGAGCTCCTCAAGTCTGTCCTCATCACGTCAAATCCCTAGCCCTCGTATCATCTTTTGTCTCCTCCTCTGTACCCTCTCCAGGAGCTGTATGTCCCTCTTCAAGTGTGGTCTCCAGTACTGTACACAGTACTCAAGGTGTGGTCTAACCAGTCCATTATACAGCAGCAGAATCACTTCCTTGCTCCTAGAGGTGATCCCCCTTACGATGCATCCCAACATCCTGTTTGCCTTGCTAGCTGCTCTCCTGCACTGCTCAGAGTTATTCATACATGTATCCACCATGACCCCTAGGTCTTTTTCCCCTATTGAGGCCTCCAGTACCTCCCCTCCCAGGGTGTACCTGTGTTTAGGGTTTCCCGACCAAGATGCCAACACCATGCACTTGGTGATATTGAAATTTAATTTCCATGTGTGAGCCCAGCTTTCCAGGGTGTTCAGGTCCCCTTGCAGGGACAACCTCCCCTCTTCTCCCTCAACTACTGCTCCCATCTTGGAGTCATCCGCGAAGAGACTCATTTCACACCCTATACCCTCCCTGATGTCCGATATGTATGCATTAAACAAGATCGGACCCAGGACCGATCCCTGTGGTACCCCACTACCAACCTCTCTAGGGTTCGAGAGCTCCCCACAGACCACTACTCTCTGAGTGCGTCCAGCTAGCCAATTTTCAATCCATCTGACCATCAAAGGGCCTACTCCTAACCCCATCAGTTTCACCACCAGACCATTGTGGGGGACAGAGTCAAACGCCTTGCTGAAGTCCAAGAATAATACATCCACAGGCTTATCCCTGTCCAGTTCTGATGTTACCCATTCATAGAACTCCACAAGGTTGGTTTGACATGATCTACCTGGCACAAACCCATGTTGCCGACTATCCAGACCTCCCACCTCCTCCAAGTACACCCCCAATCGTTCCTTTAGTATACTCTCCATTAATTTTCCCACCACCGAGGTCAAACTGATGGGTCTATAGTTACCTGGTACTTCCCTTGACCCCCCTTTATGGATTGGTACCACATGTGCCTCTCGCCAATCCCTAGGTACCCTCCCTGTCTTATATGAGGCACCTTTGTATCTCGAAAGGTGCCATATAAATAAACTTGATTTGATTTAATCTGAAGTTTATAGCAATTATAGGAATTGAAGGGCTAGTGTTTGTAATTTATTTATTTATTCATTTATTTAAGAGTTTTGTCAGGAAAGCACACTGAGCAGGTTACCGCTCAATTCCAGATGCGTCCTGGGGGATAGGGACAAGTGGAAACATACAATCATAAGAACAAAGGAGAGTGTACAAGAAATGCAATTACATTTACATACAGTAGAGGAAGATTGTTCATGTTTCTCAGTACACTATGCATGAAGTTGTTATGAGACTCAGAGGGGAGGACAGGTGCATGCAAGTAATAGCCATGAAGTGGAAGCACATGTAAGCAGCTTACATACTACAAACAGTAGGAGAAATGGTGCGTGTGACAAATTAACAATAAGCATAATTAACTGTGAAGCAAGCAACAAGGAAAACAGGAGTTTATTCACAGTTCTGTGAGAGGACTGCTTCGGTATCCCCTAACAATTTGCTCAACAAACGTGTAAGCTACACAGAGATGGTGTACTAACAGCACGTCAAGAGGGCCTAAATATGAGTAGGGGCTCTGAGGTACCAGCTGTTAGGTGGCCCTATATGCAGGTGCATGTAGGGGAGTAGTGGGCCTTGAGGAGTTGGTTCAGGTGAGCCGTGTTGGTGAAGTTACGAATGTCTTCTGGGAGTGCATTCCAAAGTTTAGGCATGAGGTAATTCAACGCCGCTTGGCCCTTTGATGTGGCCATATCTGGAACATAAAGGAGTCGGGAGTTACCACTCCTAAGGGAGTAGGTAGACTGTGATGGGACTGAGAGGGCAGATGAAAGGTAGCGGGGAAGAGACTGTGCCCAGAATTTCGCTGTGGTCCTGATGCTGTGGATGTGTCTGAGAGCGTGGAGTGATGTTAGATCGAGGGAGTTGTAGAGGTTGCAGTGATGAGTCAAAGTGGGGCAGTCAAGGGCAAAGCAACAGAAAGAGTGAAAAAGAGGGTCTAGACTGACTAGGGCAGACATAGGAGCAGTGCTGTATACTGTGTCCCCGTAGTCCAGAATCGAGAGGATCATTTTTTTGGACAATTTCCTTGTGGGTTGCCAAAGGTAAGCTACCCTTGTTCCGATATAAGGCTCCTAGGTTCGGGCCTAGCTTTTTGTGGATCGAGTCGATGTGAGTGGAAAAGTCAAGGTGCTGATCAAGCCAGACCCCGAGGTATTTGAAGGAGGTGCAGGTCTCAAGAGGGGTCCCCTCAGTAGTGAAAAAAGTGGGGTAGAAAGGAGTCTGGAGAGCCTTTGCCTTATCCCAAAAGTTAGGGAGACTGTTTTGTTGGGGTTTAGAAAAAGTTGGTTTGAACGAAACCAATGCTGTACCGCATTGAAATCTTGTTGTAGAGTAGAGGCCGCTACATCGGTGGAGGGGCCTGTAGCATATAGTACGGTATCATCAGCGTATAGGTGTATGGATGTGTGAGTGCAGATTGAGGGAAGTTCATTTAGGAAAATTGAGAAGAGTAATGGGCTTAGGACCGAGCTTTGTGGGACTCCGGTAGTGACGGGAGGGGGGAGGAGGAATTAGGTCCAAGTCTTACTGACTGAGTTCTACCTACCAAGTAGGAGTGAAACCAACTGGAGGCATCACCAGAGAGTCTGGCACTTGAGAGTTTGGATAGCAGTAGACAGTGGGAGATGGTGTCGAAGGCTTTAGTGAGGTCGATGAAAATGTCAAAGGTGGTGTGCCATTTATCCATGCTCGTGAGGATGGCATCGGTGAGCCTTAGCAGGGAGGTTATGGTGTAGTGCAAATTCCTGAAGCCTAATTGGTAGGGTGTAAAGAAAGAGGAGGAGTCAAGGAATGAGGAAAGTTGGGCTAGGACAAGGTGCTCCTGTAGTTTGGCAAGGATGGGGAGTAGGGAGATTGGGCGGTAGTTACCCGGTGATGAGGGGTCACCCCTTTCGGGAGGGGGGATGACAGTAGCATGCTTCCAGTTGGATGGTACGTTGGCTAGAGAAAAAGAGAGATTGAACAGTGCGGCCAGAGGGGTGGCAATGGCAGGAGCTGATAGATGTAACATTTTGGAATCGAGCCCTGGTGGGCACTTGCCTTTTGAGAGGTTGAGAGACTGCAGGGATTTTAGCACAGTGAGTGGAGTAACCCAACAGAAAGAGAAGCCAGTAGTCTGGGAAGCTGTAGGTATCAGGGCAGGTGCATTCTTGGGGGGGGTAGGAGTCTAGCAGAGAGGATGCAGAGCTGGTGAAGAAAATGTTGAAAACTGAGGCCACTTTAGCTGGTTCAGAGACTATAGAGCCTTCTACATTTAGGGTTGGGGTGGAGGGGGTGAGCAGGGGGAGAGAAGAGTGTCTTGATTGTTTTCCAGAAATTAGCTGGGTGAGTTAGGTTTGTATTGAAGGATGCCTTGAAATAGTTAGCTTTGGCCTGTCGGATTTGCTGAGTGCAAGAATTACGAAGTGAGCGGTAAAGTTGGAGTGCCACCTGGGTGCCTGTTGTCTTGTACTTTTTCCAGGCGTGGTCCCCAGCTTGTAATTGGTCAATGAGTTTGACCCAGACCCAGGGCAGGTGTGCACCCCTTACCCTCTTTCTCCGTAGGGGCGCGTGTGTGTTCCATACAGCTAGAAAAGTATCCTTAAAGGATTTTAGGGCTGAATCGAGGGAGGAAGCCTGGGAGATGAAAGTCCAGTCGGCGTGTGCCAGGTCCCTTAGAAGTGCCTTTAGACTGAGAACTTTGTACAACCTAGTTAACAAAGTCCTTGGTGGCGGTGCTTTGGGTCTGTATATTTTTCTTACAGTGTAGATTATGTGGTGATCACTTAGGGAGTCATGGAGGAGTCCGGCTTTGACTATCCGATGGGTGTGTGAGTTAAGGACCCAATCCAAGAGGGAATGGTTCTGGGATTTGTGATTTAGACGAGTGGGTTCAGAAATCCGTTGGGTGAGGTTTAGGGCAGTGATCTGGCTACAAAGTTTGGAGTTATTGTTTGTGAGCCAGTTGAAATTGAAATCCCCTAGAATGTGTAACTCACCCCCATAGAAATTAGCTTTTAGGGTGCTCAGATGGTCCAGCACATCAGGCTGGGAGGTGTCCGGGGTGCAGTAGGACCCTGCAATATATAGTGGAGTGGAGTGGAGTGTAGAAGAGAAAGTTTGATTAGGAGGGAATTGATGGTCTGAGTGGGCATGGAGGGCTGTACCGGGGTGAACTGAAGCATCGAGGAGATGAACATGGCTACGCCTCCCCCTTTTTTCTTGCCCAGGTGGTCCTTATGAATGAGTGAGTAGCCGGGTAGAGAAACTTCTGAGTCCAAGTTATGGGGTTTTATCCAGGTCTCAGTGAGTATCATTACATCTGGGCGGAGTGACAGTACTATTGGTTGAAGGGTTGTGATTTTGTTCAGGATGCTACAGATGTTGAGGTAAACGAGTTTAAGACCTTTTGGTAATGTTAGGGTCTGGTAAGTGCTGGGGGGGAATGGGCCGGGATTTAGTTCTACGTCCCCAGACAGGAGGAGCAGCAATACTACCAAGTGTTTGAGAGTGTGTATGCACTATTTTGGCTTGAGATGGGTAATCACCTGATGTGATGTTTGTGGAGGGGTATTTAGTATGGAGGAGTTTAGAGCGGTGAGGCCTGCATGAAAAGATGGAAGCAGGATACTAGCACCAGGGATCCAGCTGTTCTGGGAGTAGTGATGTTCTACACAGATGACGCAGTCCTATTTTTCAGTCTCTCTGACTATAAAGAGCTGGAGCACAGCCTCCAAAGGAATTTCATGGAGGCTGAGAAATGGTCAGTGAACATAAACTACAAGAAAAATAAAACAATGATGTTCTATAGCTCCAAAAGCAAATACAAGACCTACTCATTCTCTATCCTTAACTCAGGGGGTACACCTCTTGAACTAGTCCAGCACTTTAAGTATCTGGGGTTACAGCTGAAAGCACCTTGTCCTATTCTGAGCACATAGACTCTATAACCACAGCAGCCAACACACTTATTGGACTTCTATATAGGCATAAGTCCTGCCTAACCACTGAAGCCCTTAACATAGCCATTCAAAGCTCTGTGGTCTCACTGGTAGACTTTGACCTAGTGATACATAGATACATAGACAGTGTTGGCAGATAAGGGTCTATGGTCCACCCAGTTTGCCCATTTGAGCTTGTAAGTTCAGTTTATGTTTTCCTAGAAGTCTGTTGCCCCTTACCCCTGACCTCCAGAATTCCTTTATGTCTATCCCATGCATTCTTAAATCCTGTGATTGTTTCAGCCCCCACCACTTCCTCTGGCAAGGTGTTCCACTTGTCCACCACCCGTTCTGTGAAGAAATTCTTCCTCACGTTTCCTCTGAATCATCCTCCCTCCAACTTCATCCCATGCCCTCTAGTCCTGGAACATCTTTTTCACTTAAAGATAGTGTATTCCTGCACCCTGTTCCTCCCTGTAAGATACTTGTATGTCTCTATCATATCTCCTCTCTCCCTTCTCTCCTCCAGGGAGTACATGTTCAGTTCCTTCAACCTGTCCTCATAGGACATGTGATGCAATCCATGTACCATCTTTGTTGCCCTCCTCTGAACCTTCTCTACCCTGTCTGTGTCCTTACGTAGGTAAGGTCTCCAGAACTGTACACTGTACTCCAGGTGGGGCCTCACTGGTGTCTTGTATAGTGGAATTATGACCCTCCTTTTCCTGCTGGTGATGCCCCTGCCTATGCATCCCAGCATCCTATTTGCTTTACCTACTGCCTTGTCACACTGTTTCCTACCTTGATGTCATCAGAGATGATAACCCCAAGATCCCTTTCCTGCCTGGTGCATGCTATATCCTCACCCCCAACTGATATATTGTGCCAGGGTTTTTGTGCCCCATATGCATTATCTTGAACTTCTTTGCATTGAATTTCAACTGCCAGACCCCTGACCATTCTTCAAGTTTCTGCAGGTCTCTTCTCATTCTGTCTACACCCTCTGGTGTGTCTACTTTGTTACAGAGCTTTGTGTCATCAGCGAACAGTGAAATTCTGCCTTCTAGGTCTTGCACAATGTTACTGATAAAGATGTTGAATAGGACTGATCCCTGTGGTACCCCACTGGTCACTCTTCCCTCTGTGGGGTGACAGCCATTTACCACCACTCTCTGTGTCCTGCCGCCCAGCCAGTTACCTACCCACCACACTACTGTCCTGCCCACACCCATATTCCTCAGTTTGTGTAATAGTCTTCTATGTGGCACAGCGTCAAAGGCCTTACTGAAGTCCAGATAGGCCATGTCCACTGCCCTCCCCTGATCCACCTCCCTAGTCACCCAGTCAAAAAATTCAATGAGGCTGGTCTGCCATGACCTCCCCCCTGGTGAAACCATGCTGCCTTGGGTCCTGTAGTCCATTGACAACCAGATGTTCCACCAATCTCTCCTTCAGTAGTGCTTCCAGGATCTTCCCCACTACTGAGGTGAGGCTGACTGGTCTGTAATTCCCTGCTTCCTCTTTGTTCCCACTTTTGTATAAGGGGACTACATCTGCTATCCTCCAGTCTTTGGTACCTCCCTGTTTCCAGTGATTGGCTAAACAGGATAGCCAGAGGTTCAGCCACCACCTCTCTTAGTTCTTTAAGGACCCTGGGTGCATCCCATCTGGCCCCATTGCTTTATCAACTCTTATTACTTCCAGTTCCTTCAGGACCCTTTCTTGTGTAAAGGACTTGTGTCCATTTCTGCCATTCTCACCCTTGTATTCCCTTCAGACTCATTACCCTCCTCTTCCTCAGTAAAGACTGATCAGAGATACCTGTTCAATATGTCAGCTTTACTGTTGTCATCCTCCACGCGGCCCCCATCCTCCCCCTTCAGTCTCACTATCCCTCACTTTGCCTTTCTTTTTTCACTTATGTACCTGTAAAAGGTTTTGTACCCTCTACTCACTGATTTTGCAATGTGTTCTTCTGTCTGAGCTTTGGCTTCCCTTACTGACCTCCCTTTGCTTCTCCTGGTACTTCTCCCTGTCCCCTTCTGCCTGTATCTTTTTATATTGCCTGAATCCAAGCTTTTTGGCTTTTAGTTTCTTTGCTACCTCTTTGGAAAACCATAATGGTCTCCTCTTCCTTTTCCTCTTGCTAACCTGCTTAATGCATAATTCTGTTGCTCTTTTAATCCTCATTTTAAATACTGCCCACTGTTCCTCAACCCCTGATTCCTGCCCCATTCCCCTTAATGCCTCTTTCAAGTATCTCTTCATTTTCCCAAAGTCTGCCCCCCTAAAATCCAGGATACGTGTTTTTGTGTGGTTTGGGTCTGCTCTTTCTGTGATTTGGAGATGGTGAAGATGGTGGCAGGATTCTAGCACCAGGGATCCAGCCATTCTGGGAGTAGTGATGTTGTGGCAGTATTGGGGAGATAGTTTCATGAGGGAGAGTTAGGATGTTTCCTATTGAGAGGGGGTTTGGGGGTAGGTGAGGATGGGAAGCAGGTGTGAGGAAAGTTTGGGGAGTAAGTTGGCAGATTGTGGTAAGAAGCAGAAGCTGCATGATGCATGCAGGGTTTGACAGTAGGATAGGAGAGTGTAGCAGCTTCTAGAGGGCAGGGTGGTGAAGAGGGTGCTGAGATGGGGAGGAAGATAGGTAGGCACTTTGACGGAGAGAGGAAATTTGAAGAAATGGGAACTAAGACTGGATAGTGCAACAAATGTGGTGAGAAGGAAATGAAAAGGATGCAGGGGCGGCCTCTATTGGGGAGAAGTGATAGCCTGCTAATGGTGAACTTGGCTGATTGGTTTTACGTATCTCTCCCTATAATACACTGAGCTCACCAAGGGTTGTGGCGGGGGTGGTGGGGAGCCGACGCAACGTGTCGGCGGGGCTTTCCTCAGTCAGGAGCCGAGATGGTGATGGTGCTGCTGAGTGGTGTACCTGGCAGAGTTGTGGCGAGAGCTGCTGTGGGGGAGGGCATCCAGCTGCCCTCTCGGACCCTCGGGGGAGCTGCGTTCTTTTCTGTGGAGGTGAGAGAGAAACAGCGATATTAATACAGTGAGCTACAATTTAGGGAGGGGCTGGGGGGAAGTGGATTGCAAATGTAATTCGGATCTGGGCAGGGCTAACACACTAACTCTGGCAGTATACAGTTCAGCAGTAAAACACAGAATGATGAGCTAATATTTAGTAATGTTGAGAACTCTAGTTAGGTACTGCTTGCAGGCTGATTAGTAAATATAGACAGAGCGATGCACACATTTCAGTAAAATTGAAAATGAAGGAGTAAAAATTAAAGCTAGCAAAATTGTCCAGAAAGTAAAGCTGGCAAGTCCTCTTTTTGTAAAAAAATCAATCTCCATTTGTGTGCCAAAATTAATTGTGCAGCCTTTAAGGGTGAGTCAGAATTCAAAAATTGCACCAACTCCTCATTATCTGGGGTATCTTAGGATATGAGGTTTATTTGTGCTTAAATTTAATTAAGCCATTGTGTAATTTCATGACTTTTATTAGATTTTTAACAAATAGTAGTAACATATTAGTTGTTCAGACAGTTGATTAAAAAATGATAACTTTAGTATTGATTTTTCTGATAGTTTTTGTACATTTTACTGCTCCTAACGGTACGGGTCAACCTAGAGTTGAAAATATAAATACAGTACAAACAGGAAGTTTTAATAGAGGTAACATTTGGATGTTAATTTACCCTACAGACTCAGCATTTTAAAATCAAGCAGGAATTCCTTCTACAACTGTTTTAGGCTAGCAAACCACTGGAAATGTTTTCACCTAGAGAATGGTCTGGGGAAGAATTTAAAAATGTATAATTATACTGGAACTGCAATATTAGAGACAATTTTATTACTCTCAGGGGACATCGAGGCCAATCCTGGCCCAAAACCTCAAACCAGAAGGGAGGTAAAAGTGGTTCCTGAGACTGCCAGAAGCCTAATAAAAAGCTAAGTGTTAGAAGGCTTTGGGTCTAACAAAAAGCTCCGGATATAATTGGTCTCACCGAGACATGGTTATCGACTCAAGTACAGAATAATGAAGCATTATTAGAAGGTTTTGATGTCTTTAGACAAGACGGGGCAAGTGGGGTGGTGGGGTTCTTTTGTATAATGCATAAAATGTTGGGGGAATTTGAAACTACATTTTCAGAGACAGTGAGCAGAATAGAATGCCTGTGCTTAACATCAAAGAATCATAGAATCATAGAAGATGACAGCATAAAAGGACCTCATGGCCCATCTAGTCTGCTTCTTGCCTCACTAGCCCAACCTATGGTAACTAGAAGCACTCCCCCCTCCTCTTAGTCCCATGTGTCTGTCCCAAGCGGTCTTGAATCCCTCTGTGATCTTTTAGTTACCACCTCCTCCGGAAGCCCATTCCAGTTCTCCACCACCCTCTACATAAAAAATTGACTTCTCACATTGCTCCTGAAGTGCCCCCTCCCCCCCGGAGTCTCAGTCTGTGCCTCCTTGTTATGTTTACTTCCTGTGAAATAACTTACCTGTGCCTCCCTTGTTCATCCCTTTGATGTATTTAAAGATCTCAATTTTGCGCCCCCACAGTCTCCACTGTATACAGCCCCAACTCCTTGCAAATCTGTTCATAAGATTTGTCCTTCATCCCATGCACCATCTTGGTCACCCTTTGCTGAACCCTTTCAATCGAGTCTAGCTCCTTGAACAGATAAGGCCTCCAAAACTGTACCCTGTACTCAAGGTGTGGCTTCACAAGGACTTGATACAGGGGCACTAGGACCTCCTTATGCTTGCTGGTCATCCCCCTGCCGATACTTGACAGCATCCCATACGCCCTCCCCACCACCCATGAGCATTGCTTCCTTATCTTTTTTTTTTTTAACTCTATTTTTGCACCCTAGCTTCGGGGCATCTCTCAGGTTCCCATGCTCAGCTCCACAGCTCCACCACCTGCCTGAACCGTCCAAAGCAAACTACATCAGGTTCAGGACTCTGGTCTCTCCTGACCCCTCAGTGAGGCCCTGGAATCCCCCTGAGGAGGTACAGAGGAACAGCCGGCTTTAAACATGTGGCCTTGGGCTACTAATGGTTGCCATCACCTCACCCACCGATAGGGGGGTTTTCTTGGTTTTCTCCCTGAAACTCAGACGTGCAATGATGTCTTGCTTGGCATGTGCACACTCCCATGCACACCTGAAAGACATCCACCACAGCTTTCAATCTCCTGCATTCTGCAGCCGTGCACTGTGATGCTTCCAGCCTCTGCTAGAGGTCGCCAGTGCACCAGCTTGTGAAAACTCCCCTTCCCGGGGAAGGAAAGCAGTCCATGAAATGCTCAATCCTTCTCTATCCCTGCTGACCCCTGGTGACCCAGGATCATTCCCAAATGCTGGCATGGCGTGAGTTGTGGCATCTAGCTCCTCAACCCTCAGCACCACTGGCCGGTGTGCTTCCCTATCTTGAGGTTGCTGGAGACTGTTTTTTCCAGATCCCTCTCATCCTCTGTCACCCTGACTCTCTCCCCTCCCAGCATGTACTCAGCCCTTTGATTCCTGTGTCCCAGCTGCATAACAGCACAAATCTTGATGATGAATTTTAGCTGCCAGGTTTCCACCCACTCTTCCAGTACTCTCAGGTCTCTTCTCATGTCCTTCACCCCTCCAGAGGAGTCAACTCTATTACAGATTTTTGTGTCATCTGCAAAGAGGGCCACCCTCCCTTTCAGTCTGTCTGTGATGTCCTGTACATACATATTGAACAGGAGGGGTCCCAGCACTGACCCCTTGGGAACTCCACTCCTCGCCTGCCTGATCCCTGAGTGCACCCCATTCACCACCACCCTCTAACTCCTATCTGCCAACCAGTTTCTACTCATCTTGTTATTTTGCTCCCTACCCCCATGCTATCCAATTTGTTGATTGGCCTCCTAGGGGGTATGGTGTCAGAGGCCTTATTGAAATCCAGATAGACCACGTCCACAACACCCTCTTGGTTCACTACCTGCATCACCCAGTTGAAAAATTAAATCAAACTGGATTGGCATGACTTGCCCCCTTGTGAATCCGTGCTGTCTGTCATCCAGCAGACCATTCACCTCCAGGTACTTTGTTACCCTTTCACTGATGAGTGCCTCCATGACCTTCCCCACCACGTTGGTTAGGCTTACAGGGTGGTAGTTTTCCCTCAGCTTCCTGCTCCCCCCCTTGTGGATCAGTACCACCATCACCTTTTTCTAGTCCTTCAGCACTCTGCTGGTGTCCAGGGACAGGTTGAATAGCCTCACCAGCCAACTCCTCTCTTAGTTCCCAAATCACCTTTGGATGCAGGCCATGTGGCCCCATGACCTTGTTCACCTTAACTCTGGCTAATTCCTCCTTAACTCTCTCTTTGGTGAAGGGATCTGATACCATCCCTGTGCCCCCGTATCATTTCCAACTCTGGTCCTCTACTCCCCCTTTCTCCATAAATACAGAGCAGAAATACCTGCCTAGGTCTTCTGCCTTCTCCCTGTCCCCTTCCAAGTGCTCCCCTCCTGTCCTCTCAGCCTTTTGATTCCTTACTGGCCTTCCTCCTTTCCCCCACATGGCTAAAAAATAGATTTTTCCTTCACCTGGCCTGTTTTGCTATCTTTTCCTCCATGTCTGCCTTAGCATTTCTAATGATCTTTCTCGCTAGTCACCTCACCTCCCTGTAAACCTCCCTGTCCCCCTTCCCCTGAGTACTCTTGTATCTCCTGAACACCCTCCACCTACCCCCTACCACTCTTGCTACATCCCTACTGAACCAAAGTGGCTTCCTTCTTCTAGCCCCTTTCCTGATACTTTTGATAGATGCCTGTGTGGCTACCTGGATCTGGTCCCTGACAGCTACCCGTAGTTCATCTGCATCACGTATATCCCCCAATACTTCCATCGCCTCCCTCACCAGCCTTCTTAATTTGTTGAAGTCTGCCCAGCCTAAGTCCAGCACCAAGCTTAAACTTCTTGTAGGGGAGATATATTCACCACCAAAAATCAACCATAACAAGTTTGAAAAACTATCCCAAAAAATTGCACTATTAGCAGAAAATAAACATATTATTTTAATTGGGGATTTCAACACAGCATGGAGTAAGCTGAGGGGTTAAAAACTGGAAAATCATTTTGAGCTCTTAAATATTCAGCAGGCAGTAGATCAACTAACAAGAAAGGGAAACATACAGTGCCAAGGAAGTATACTGGATCGTATGTTTTTTTCTCGAGTCTTTGACATCAAAAGTTGTGAAATTCTGACACCTAATCTGGGAGACCATAATCCAGTCCTATGTACCATAATGGACAAATCTGATTGCAAAAAGGAAGGAAAAACTGTTATAAAAATGGAGAATAAAAACTATCACCCTGGCAATTTCATGATAGAATTAGGGAGTAAAAGATGGGATAGAATAGACAAGATTCCAGATGTTAATTTAGGAGTCCAGGAATTTACAAATAGGTTCATACAAACATGTAATGAGCATGCGCTACAGAAATCATATAAGATCAGGAAACATAATTTACCTGGGTGACTGAATTTTTATGGAAAATTATTTGAATAAAAGACTGATTGTGGAAGAAAGCAACTAAGACAAAAATAGGAGATATTTGGGAATGGTTTAAAAAAAACAGTGCAACAAATGTAAATGGCAATTAAACAGGCTTGAAAAAATATTTTGCTAACAAAGTTCATAAAGCTTCCCACCCAAAACAGTACTGGGGCATAATGAGAGAATTGGGAAATCCAGTTAAAGTTGACCATAGGATAACGATGGTAAATGAGAATGGGGTTTTACTCAGCTCACAAGCTATGGCACAGGAATTAAATCATTATTTTGTCACTCTTCCATATATTATCATACTGGATGTAAAAAAGGAAAATACAATGAAAAGTGTTCCTTCAGAACTTAATTCACCAAAATTCCATTTTACAAAAATGATAGCGAAGGAAGTTGCAAATTAAATAAAAAAACTCAGTCCTAGGAAGTTTTACGGTTTGGACGAAATCGAAATTAGATTTATGAAGGATGCACAAGAAATAATTTCACCAGTCTTAACAAAAATTTATAATCAAAGCCTAACAGAAAGACAATTCCCAGATTTATGAAAGACAGCTCAAATTATTCCCATTTTTAAAGGAGGGAATGCAAACAAACCCTCAAACTACAGACCAATAGCACTTCTCTCCGTTCTCTCAAAACTAATGGGACGGATGGTTTATAACCAACTGTACGAGTACTTAGAGAAGTATCTGAAGTTAACCTCATTTCAGCAAGATTTTCAGGCTGGACACTTGACAGGGACCATGCTTGTGGACTTCCTTGACAAAGTAACAAGTGCTATGGATGCCAGGGAGTCTGAGGGTGCGATGTTCTTCAATTTGTCTAAGGCCTTTGATTTAGTCAATCACACCATTCTTTTTGAGAGACTGAAGAGAACTGGATTGGCCTCTGGTCCACTAAAGTGGCTACAATCATACCTGGGGCAATGTACCCAGCAAGTGGAGGTCAAGGGTCATCTATCAAGTTTAGACTACATGACCAGAAGAGTTCCCCAGGGATCAGTCCTGGGGAACCTTCTATTTCTGATATATGTAAATGATCTACCAGTCGGTTTAAAAAACACACAAGTAAGACTTTATGCAGGCAATACTGTCTTGCTGGCAACAGCAAAAACCCAAGAACAGATGATAGCAAGGCTTCAGTCTGATTTTGATGTACTCCAGGATTGTTTTTTCAAACCTAAGCTAATATTGACTAGTAAAAAGACACAGGTTATGTGTTTTCAAAGTAAAAATAAAAAAGCAACATCTCAAATGAAAATATTTCCAAGAAATGGTCAAGTACTTACAAATAGAGATGCAGTGAATTTAAATTCCGCCAGCGAATTGAACGTGAAGTGGGCATTTCGCGTAGCGGAGTGGGCAATGCAAAGTGCTCACTCTGCCTTGTCATTACCACTTCGCATTAAGGCAGAATGGCAATGTGAAGTAAGGTGAAGTCATTGTTTTTAATGGACTTCGCATTCCTCATTATGATTCTAAGTGACCCACTTGGTGTTTCAGATTTGGCAGCCCCCCCACACATCACATGGCTTACAGTACTGTAGGTCACATGCTCTTTAGCTAGGCAGGAAGAAAGTGAGCCATACAAGCAGATACTTTTACTTTCTCCTGTGCAGACAGAGAGTAGTGTGTTTTGTGACTGCTGATACTTTGAGATCAGAATGAAGAGGAGATTTAAACTTTGATTTAGACTCAACAGCTTTTTGAAAAGCTACACTTTTTTTGTCTTTTCTGTACTCTTTTTTTTACTTAATTTGTTCTTTCTGTAAATTTTATTTTTCTTACCTTTATAAGTAGTTAGTTGTTTATCTATGTCTGTGTGACTGTGTGTGTGTGTTGTGTGACAGTGTGAGTAGTGATTGCTCAGACTGAAGGAGCTCAATAGGAGAGATGGACCAGGGTGAGGGAATGTCTGGAACAGGGCAGCTTTGGGAGACCGTGGTAGTGGTAAGCATCATACCGTATGCATGTGTGGAGGGCATGGGCACCCATTCCTGTTGGACCACTCAAAACTTGTGAGTGTCCCCCCCAGAACCAGGACCAGCACCGCCTCCTGTCCTAACTCTGAGGCAGTTGAACCACCACCACCAAGTCCTCTGGAGCAGGATGTGCCTGTTCCCCTGGGCCCAGGTGTGGATCCCATCCCTGTTCAGCACTGTGACAAGCTGGTTGCCAGTTCATCTGGCCATCCCCTACCTGTGCCTGGTCCTCCCCACACCTCCATTGTTTGGCAGTTTTTTGACTGTGTTGGGGGGACAGCAGTGTGGTCATGTGTTGCCTATGTGAGGTGAAGGTGCGCTGTTGTCCCCAGTGGACTCACCTGGGGACTGAGGTCCAGCACACCCATATGATCAATCACCAGCAGTTGGAGTGGCAGGCTGCCACAGAACAGACCATGCCTGCATCTGCTGGCCATTCTGTGGCAGAGGGTGCAGCTGTGCATTGCGGCATCCCTAAGAAGAGGAGGGCTACAGCAGCACCTGCTGCTCCACCAGCACCCCCCATCCCCCCACCACCACCACCACCACCAACAGGTCAGCCTGTAGAACGTGTGGACCCCAGAGAATTGCGTGTAACACAGGCTAACTTGGCAGTTCTCTGGAGTGCGGTCAAGGAGAACAACGAGAGGGTGAGTGCTGTGCAGCAGTGGCTGGATCACATAGAGGGACATCAGTTGCGAATTATGTCCATGCTGGAACTGCTGCTGGATCACCATGGCATCCCACATTAGTTTTTTTTTACTCACACCATGTGCCCCCCCCCACACCTTCCTTGCTGTGTTATAAAATGTATTCCTCCACCATCCCAAACCCTTGAATATAATTATGCCCTTTTTTTGTTGTCTTCCGTATGTGTGACACTTTGTATTCTGAGCAGTGCAAGTATACTGTGCTAAACTGCATGTGTGCAGTCAGTCTTCTTTCCAGCCTGTGTATGTACTGCAGACACTGTCCAACTCCCTGACTTAAAAACAAACATTAATGAGTACAATGGTGGGGTGGTGAAGCATGGAGAGATACTACAAAATGGGCTTACAATACAGTGAAGTAACTATTAAAAAAATGAATGTTGTGATTCGTGACGTGATTGTAAATCATGATTTGTGACTGCATTTGTGACCGTGATGATGAAGAAACATGAATGCCTACAGCTGTACTTCCCTGGGCCCCAATGAGGTGTGGCACAAAACTCCCAGACTTAAAAACACATATCAATGAGTACAATGGTGGGGTGGTGAAGCCTAGAGAGATACTACAAAACAGGCTTACAATACATCCAAATAACTAGTAAAAAATTTAATGCTGTGATTTGTGAAGTGATCATGAATTGTGATTTGTGACTGCATTTGTGACCGTGATGATGAAGAACGTGATTTGTATCACGAGTGATTCGTGATGATGATCTTGACTTAAAAACGCATATTAATGAGTACAATGTTCATGCAGAATTAAGCACCACACCTGTCCAGTACTCTGAAGGGAAGCCAAAGAAACAACTGTGACTTAACTTACAGATGGAGATTGGGCCCTAAAGAGATGCAAATGCATAGACAGATTAAGATTGCGCTGTGTACTGAAGAGATGCAGACACAAAGGCACAACACCTAACCAGTGCTCACCATCAGAAATTCAAATCTGGAAAAGAATACCTTTGCCGGTTGGGGCGTGCCGTGGAGGGGCAATGTACTGCACTGCTGCAGTAACAGTCACTAGTGCTAGTACCAGTAAAGATACCACAATGAAGTACAAAAATCACACAGCTGCAGTGGACAGCAGCTTAACATTGCTGAAATTATTATGTGGCACAATAAAAGGTGCCTGATTTGATGACACATGTCACACACACACATACTCACACACACACTAAGTAATGCTTAGTAAATTGAAAACTGCAGTAGTATAACCACATATTTTAAACAAACTAAAATTATGCACTGCTGCACCACAACAATCAGCAAAAACATGGCAAGAAATATTGAAAATATTACTGCGTGTACATTAACACAGTAATACAAGAAAAATATCACCAAAACAGAAAGCACTGTCTTTTTCTCCAAGTTAATCTACCTACACCACAGATACACCCCTGCCCCAAAGCACACTTCCACTGTCTCTCAGTACACAGACTGAATGTTGTACATTAACATTCAAAATCCACACACAAACAATAAACGCTTGATGATATGAGCACAGGAGGGTTTCCTATAATCGATGAACTAAAGCTTCAGCAAAAAAAATGACTCAAAAAGGCTTTTTTAACAGCTTTTTGAAGGTTTGAATCGAAGAGAGCTCTCATAGCAGATTGTCTCCTACAGCTTCCTACACACTATCCCAAACTGAGGCTGTGTAGAACAATCTAGAGCCCATGTGACCTGAAATCCCATGAATCACTGCTAAATTCGCCTTTGGAGCTTAAAAACAAGGCGAAGTGAGGCAAAGTGGAAGGTGGAGTAACACAAAGTCATTGTTTTAATGGACTTCACGTTATCCATTATAATGTGAAGTACTCCGCTTCACGTTGAGGAGCACTCCATGAATCACTTCGTGGAGTAAATTGGGACCACTTCACCCATCACTACTTACAAATGCATCACAATATAAATGCTTGGATATTATCACTGATAATTCATTAACCTTTGAAACTCACATAGATTACATGACAAAAAAAGTCAATATGAGAATAGGCACATTGAGAGGTCAGCCTCATTAGTGCCTTTTCATGCTCTGAAAACAATGGCTAATCAATGACTACTTCCAGTCCTGGACTACAGAAATCTAGCCTATGTCTTTGCTGAATCCAAACTATTAGACAAATTGGACAAGGTATACTGTATAATTGCCTGGCCCGATTTGTTCTGGGATGCCCATTCCAAACACACCATTGTGTAATGTACAATCGATTGGCCTGGGATAGTTTGCATACCCGACGAAAACAGCAATATGCAATATTGTTATTTAAGGTAACAGAAGGTCTAATTAAAGGAAATATAAGTATCTCCCAAGAAAATAAGGAGGCGACAATACCAGCTTTGGAAGCCTCAATATTCTGAAAATAAGAACCAGAATTGGTCTAATGACCTCTAAATATTCAGCTGCAGTTCAGTGGAATCAAATTCACCCAACAATAAGACATCAAACCAGACTTACCACCTTTACTACCCTTTGCACCCTTTGCAAACTGTGTGAGAGGCCTTTCGGCACCATGCATTTCTTCTTAAAGCTGAACCAGCATAATATTCTGTGGTGATTTGCATATGCAGCCCATGATGCTTTGCATTGTGGGGGCATGTGTGATTTTGTATTTCTTTACCACCTTTAAGACAGAAATTGATGTTTTGTACCATCAAGAAGGATAAGGATGAATGTAATTGTTCAGTGTTATAGTGTAATGATGTTATTTATTGTATGTGTTTTCTATGACTTTATGACTGTATGTATAGTTTGTATTTAAGATGTCCTTTTATGTGTTTGTGTATACTTGTCGCATATGAAAATGGGCAGATATGCTCATTTTGCATACAAGCATAAAAAATAAACTGAATGAAGAATGTGCATGTTACTGATTAATTCATCTTGTTCTCTAAATGTCTTATATGTTGTTAACAGTTGTCTAGTTTTTGATATGTTTAATGTACTAATTGTTACCTTTATTGATAACTGTCTGTATGAATGTGCACAGGACAACTTTGTAGACAGGCTCTATTTGGACCTAAAGTTTTATCCTGTCTAAAAATAAAATGTTAACTGACTAACTAATTTGCAGGTACTTGTCTATCTACAGTGGAGTTAGGGTTCACAACTATAACAGAAGTCATGGGAACTCATCGATCGAGCGAGCAGGGTTGGTTGTCACAGAACAGCAGTTGGATTTTTTTTTAAACATCGATTATTATAATGAAAAGGAAGCTATAATGAACATAAGGTATGGTTCCCAAACTGTTTGTTACAGCTAGGGGTTAGTGTATGTTCAGATGGAAAATAAATCATTCTTAGAACAGCAAGCTGCGTGTCACTGTCCCCACAAGAATTATCAAAACATGGCCAATGTGCAGTGACAGATATGAAGGGTTCAGACTGATAGCTTGTCCAGATATCTGTTGTGAGATGCACCACCCTCCCAACAGAACTGCACCAAACTCATCTCAGTTTTATACATACAATATCATAAAGTTCTGGCATCCCTGTTGACGGGAAGTATTTTCTTGATGGTAATCAAGCAAGTGACTGAATCCTACATTTTCGTCCATGTTATATGATAACAAATCAGTAACTATAATTTCTGACATTTTCTAGGTTATTGTAACAGCAACAAGGTGGGTCGAGGCATATTTGGCTTTATATTCATATGTTTCCAAGATGGTAAGCTGTCTTCCTGTGGGAGGGGGGCTTTTGAACACATGGTCACTTGCAGTAACAGTAGAAGTCCTTTGAATGGGAGGAAGAGGTGGAGGTGTCTCTGTAGTGCTGCGTGGGCTGCCACTGCTTTCATCTATCGGAGTTACCCCTGAGTGTAGTGAGCTATTACTGTCACTTTCTCTTCGAGTGTAATGACTGGAGTTCTTAGCAATGTTATAACATGTATCTACAGAAGGTGCCTGGTGCTGAAGTTCCTAATGCTCCTTCCTTTTAATCCCTGTTGATAGGCTGTTTACAAATAGCAAATGTCAACAACAACTCATTAGAAGCACTAATGGAGAAGTTTACTAACTGCAAAAATCCAAACATCCCATCTGGAGCACATTATTACTATCTACATATTTTCACATTTTACTAATTGCATACATCCACACATCCCATCCAGAGCACATTATTACTATCTGCATACATCCACACATCCCATCCAGAGCACATTATTACTATCTGCAAACATCCACACATCCTATCCAGAGCACATTATTACTATCTGCATACATCCACACGTCCCATCCAGAGCACATTATTACTATCTGCATACATCCACACATCCCTTCCAGATCACATTATTGCAATCTGCATACATCCACACATCCCATCCAGAGCACATTAATACTATCTGCATTCATCCACACGTCCCATTCAGAGCACATTATTACTATCTGCATACATCCACACATCCTATCCAGAGCACACTATTACTATCTGCATACATCCACACATCCCATCCAGAGTGCAGTATTACTTCCAGCATACATCCACACATCCCATCCAGAGCTCATTATTGCTATCTGTATACATCCACACATCCCATCCAGAGCACATTATTACTATCTGCATACATCCACACATCCTATCCAGAGCACACTATTGCTATCTGCATACATCCACACATCCCATCCAGAGCACATTATTACTTCCAGCATACATCTACACATCCCATCCAGAGCACATTATTACTATCTGCATACATCCACACATCCCATCCAGAGCACATTATTACTATCTGCATACATCCACACATCCCATCCAGAGCACATTATTACTATCTGCAAACATCCACACATCCTATCCAGAGCACATTATTACTATCTGCATACATCCACACGTCCCATCCAGAGCACATTATTACTATCTGCATACATCCACACATCCCTTCCAGATCACATTATTGCAATCTGCATACATCCACACATCCCATCCAGAGCACATTAATACTATCTGCATACATCCACACGTCCCATTCAGAGCACATTATTACTATCTGCATACATCCACACATCCTATCCAGAGCACACTATTACTATCTGCATACATCCACATCCCATCAGAGTGCAGTATTACTTCAGCATACATCCACATCCATCAGAGCTCATTATTGCTATCTGTATACATCCACACATCCCATCCAGAGCACATTATTACTATCTGCATACATCCACACATCCTATCCAGAGCACACTATTGCTATCTGCATACATCCACACATCCCATCCAGAGCACATTATTACTTCCAGCATACATCTACACATCCCATCCAGAGCACATTATTACTATCTGCATACATCCACACATCCCATCCAGAGCACATTATTACTATCTGCATACATCCACACATCCCAAACAGGTCACATTATTACTATCTGCTTACATACACACATGCCATACAGAGCACATTATTACTATCTGCATACATCCACACATCCCAAACAGGTCACATTATTACTATCTGCTTACATACACACATGCCATACAGAGCACATTATTACTATCTGCATACATCCACACATCCCAAACAGATCACATTATTACTATCTGCTTACATTCACACATGCCATACAGAGCACATTATTACTATCTGCATACATCCACACATCCCAAACAGGTCACATTATTACTATCTGCTTACATACACACATGCCATACAGAGCACATTATTACTATCTGCATACATCCACACATCCCAAACAGATCACATTATTACTATCTGCTTACATTCACACATGCCATACAGAGCACATTATTACTATCTGCATACATCCACACATCCTATCCAGAGCACATTATTACTATCTGCATACATCCACACATCCCATCCAGAGCACATTATTACTATCTGCATACATCCACACATCCCATCCAGAGCACATTATTACTATCTGCATACATCCACACATCCCAAACAGATCACATTATTACTATCTGCTTACATACACACATGCCACACAGAGCACATTATTACTATCTGCATACATCCACACATCCCAAACAGATCACATTATTACTATCTGCTTACATTCACACATACCATACAGAGCACATTATTACTATCTGCACACATCCACACATCATATCCAGAGCACATTATTACTATCTGCATACATCCACACGTCCCATCCAGAGCACATTATTACTATCTGCATACCTCCACACGTCCCATCCAGAGCACATTATTACTATCTGCATACATCCACACATCCCATCCAGAGCACATTATTACTATCTGCATACATCCACACATCCCATTCAGAGCACATTATTACTATCTGCATACCTCCACACATCCCATCCAGAGCACATTATTACTATCTGCTTACATCCACACATCCCATCCAGAGCACATTATTACTATCTGCATACCTCCACACGTCCCATCCAGAGCACATTATTACTATCTGCTTACATCCACATCCCATCCAGAGCACATTATTACTATCTGCATACATCCACACATTCTATCCAGAGCACATTTTTACTGTCTGCATACATCCACACATCCTATCCAGAACACATTATTACTATCTGTACACATCCACACATCCCATCCAGAGCACTTTATTACTACTATCTGTATACATCCACACATGCCATCCAGAGCACATTATTACTATCTGCATACATCCACACATCCCATCCAGAGCACATTATTACTATCTACATACATCCACACATCCCATACAGAGCACATTATTACTGTCTGCATACATTCACACATCCCATCCAGAGCACATTATTACAGTCTGCATGCATCCACACATCCCATCCAGAGCACATTATTACTATCTGCATACATCCACACATCCCATCCAGAGCACATTATTACTGTCTGCATACATCCACACATCCCATCCAGAGCACATTATTACTGTCTGCATACATCCACACATCCCATCCAGAGCACATTGTTACTGTCTGCATACATCCACACATCCCATCCAGAGCACATTATTACTATCTGCATACATCCACACATCCCATCCAGAGCACATTGTTACTATCTGCATACATCCACACAGCTCATACAGAGCACATTGTTACTATCTGCATACATCCCCACATCCCATCCAGAGCACATTATTACTATCTGTATACATCCACACATCCCATACAGAGCACATTATTACTATCTGCATACATCCCCCCATCCCATCCAGAGCACATTATTACTATCTGCATACATCCCCACAGCCCATACAGAGCATATTGTTACTATCTGCTTACCTTCACGCATCCCATATACAGCATATTGTTACTGACTGGATATTTCTGCAAATACGATCCTTAACACATTATTACTATCCTCACATCTCTACATATCTAATCATTAACACATTACTGCTTACTGTGTGTCTCTACATATCCAAACTTTAGCTCTTTATTAATAACTGCAGACATTGTATCACCCCTTATAACACTTTATTAGTGACTGCATACATTTACAAATCCCATACTTATCTTATAATTACTAACCATGCACATCCCATCCATAGCACGTTAATAACTATTGTGCACATACCTGCATCCCAGTCAATGCACTTTATCTCTAAATGTGTACATCCACACATCCCCTTCATAACACAGTGTTACTAGCTGCATATATCCATGCATTCCATCCAGAGAACTTTATTGCATATTGCATACATCCAAACATCCCATCTATAGCACTTTATTTTGTTAACTGGGAGAGAATACTACAGAACTGAACACCCGTTTTCAGGAATGGACTGGGAGAGTACAATAGTAGGATATGACAATTAAAATAACCAAAAACAATGTAAATACAATATAATGACAAAAATCGGAAAAGGGTAGCAACATTAAATCAGGAACTAGTTTCAATAAAAGTGACAGCATATACTGTTCGCATCATTTCCACATCACTTCATTACTTACTACATACTTCCATTCATCTCAACAATTTTATTGTTAATCGCATAAATCCAAGCATTTAATTTCTGGTACACTGTTATTAACTGTATACTTCTGTGAATTCCATCCTTTGCTCATTATTTCTACTATAGAACATAAATTCATAATCCAATCTGTTGCATATTGTTATTAACTGCATACAACTCTGAATTCCATTGTTTGCATTTTATTACTAATTCCATGCATATTTTAGTTTTCTTAAAATCTGTTTAAAGAAACATGTACTTACCTGTGAAGTAGATCAATTTAGGCTTATTCTACTTTCATTCCCAGTGTTCAGGTCTAGCCAACTACAGTTACTGCCCTGGCCAGAAAATGCTCCTAGCTTATATTACTAACCTAATTCAGATAAAAGCCCAGCCCTCATGGGGATGGAATACTGTAGCTCTCCAGTTTCACTTTGAATACAAGGCTTGTTGTGAATGCCCAAATCATTTGTTTATCAAACAATAGTCCTGTACATACGTCAGAAGTGCACGTCATCACATACTGCAGATGAACTCAATGTACTGACTCAAACAGCAGTGCTTAATTGCTTTATAGTTGTTTTTAACAATAATGTTTTTTCTGACAAAAATATCAGTATACAAATGTTTCCTTTTGTTTTCATACAGTCCTGAACTAAGAAATGGGATTTGTTTTTATTATTTTTTTACCTCCTGACATACCTGGGCTGCTCTGGTATTATAGCAGCCACCTGAGGATTCCAGCCACCGTCCGAGCATCTGCACTCCATTTAGAGGTCACACCATGTCCCCTGCAGTTTACCCCCACAGCAGTTTGACAGGGAGCCCCTAACTCTCCCGCCCTAATGGATCCAGATATGGCGCCCCCCAGAGCCAGTGCTCAAGGGCTGGCATCAAGCCACTCGCCAGGGATGCACACTCCTCAATTATCTGGGTTTTCTTCCCCAGAGCTGGGGGCATGCAATGACACTGGCAGAGGGGAGCATGCATATGTCTGCACACGCTCCCTCCAGGTGTCTGTCCTGAGCTCCTAACCAAGGTACAGTGCAGCAGCTTGTCCCCCAGCCTCTGTCATGGGGTGAGCAGATGCTGACTGTTGTCGACCCCCCTCCCTGGAGAAGGACAGCAGTCTGATGGACACTCAATCTTTTTCCTTCCCTGCCGACCCATAGCAGCTCATGCTCATTCCTGAACACGAGTCGCCGGTGTAGCATGAGGTAAAGTGTCCAGCACCTCCACCCTTAGCGCCACCGAGCTGGATTAGGAAATGTGATTTTGAAGGTTTTAAAATTCCCCATTCCTGTGCCATGCTGGCCACACAAAAAGGGACTATCTTGGTACCGTGCTGTGCTGTTTACGGTCAGAAACACATGCTGGCACCTTGCTAATACAGCAACAGAGGAAGCTAGTATGTGCACTAAATGGGTAGCCTCAGCAGGAGAGGTTTTTAAAATGTGATTGGCAGACATTTTTATGTTTGCCTGCATGCATGCGCAAGAAACATCGTGGGAGAATGTGACTTGCTGGAGGCGTGCGCTGTTCCTGCCAGTGAATTGCTTAGTTTGTGGTGTGCATCCCATATGCACCAGTGGAGGAGTGAGATGTGTATCGCAGCTGATTGACAGCAGTGGCCTTGGCTTCAAAGAAAAGGTCTGCTTCAATCAGTGCATGAAACGTGTTGTCAGGGTGCATGCGTGCTACGCTTGCCTGCTCATCTGACCCATTAGCTTTGCACTGCCATTATTGTTTTGTTGATGATTTCATTGAACAGCTGCCTCTGAATGTCAGCTCTCTTGTCTTCATGCCCATTACCAAGATATGGCTCAGTACGATTGCCGACATGAAGGAAGGCAACGTTTTTATTTCATTTCAACTGTGCACCTACTTGTGATCCTGACTGCCACCTTCATCCTTTTGTACATGAGCAACAGATCGTTTAGCGTGTGTGATTGATATTTTCATAGGTCAGATATATATGTTAGGAGGAAATAAAGAAGTGGTTCAGGAAATATATAAAAAGAATGTAGTATTTACTGTTCTGCCTAGACTCATCATGTTGTCGCCTTGTATTGCTTACGTTTAATATTTAAGGACAGATATGTAGCAGAATGACTGAAGGTTGTGAGGTGCTAATGTGAAGACTTGGATTTTATTCTGATATGCGTGAATTTATAATGTGTCGCCCAGAGCGACTGACATGACTGTCATGTGCCCTGAAGTTAAAGATCATGTGAAAAGGGTTAATTTGCAAAAACGAATGCATTTATAATGATCCCTGTGTTAGCGGTAGTTGATTTAACTAGTTACAGTTACTTTTTATTTTCGCGTATCTACGCTTACTTTTTTGTGCCATATTTTTTCAGATTTTGCAGTTTTTTATGTTGTGATGTGAGCCGCAAATCTGCATGCTTAGGCTGTGCCTGTAAGCGGGGGACTGTCCAGTGGTGAGGCACTGTTGGAGTAGCAAGCTGTTGCCTGTGCGCTATGAGCACTGTTTTCATTACTTTTTTTACAGCGTGTATATGCGTCGATCTGCAGAGGGGGACAGTGGTTACAAGTTCATGTTAATATGGAATGTTCTTCAGGTGATAACCTATGTTTTGCACATCTGTATTTTGTTGGAATGTTTTTGTGTTTTTTGCCAAGTTCTCATACCCTGCCCACTGCCTTGAATGAGTAGTGCCATTGTTCCTGTGCTTCTATCACATTACCAGTCCCCTGCCAATACTGGAAGGCCCCCCCCAAAGCCTGCTGATCAACTGTGGTGTGATGCGATTTAATGTCAAAACTTCAGTTATTTGATAGCGTGTGGATTGTATTGAGTGCAACAGTGAAATTGCTAATGTGTGTGTCTTACAGTCTTCTTTTGTGCCATCTTTCATGTGCACTTACCAGGCCAACAAGTACTGCGTACCCTTATCATCCATGCCTAAAGTACTTAGTGGTGAATGGTGGTTATTTATGCTGCGGTGGCAAGTACCTGTCTTCATCTCTTGCTCTGCGTCTTCCCACCCATCAGTTTCCACGTCTTGCACCCCAGCAATACTCACTGCACCTTCACCCTGCATCACTTTAAAAGGGAACCTTGCAGAACTGTGGAGCTGTGCATCAGCAAGAGACATGACTGGAGACAGCAGACATTGTAACCGGCACATCAATAGATAGCTGCTCAGTACTTGCAGCTTCAATGTGTCTCTAGAGTAGCACCAAGTAAGAAACAACTCCAATATCTGCAGTTGGTAGTGGTGAATGTCAGTGGCTTATACTATTAGGGTACAGTGTTTATCTGAGCTGCAGCAGCATCTGCCTCAGTTCCTTTTTGCCTCTGCCATCCTTCTTTTAGTTTCCACTGTGCGCATGACATCTCTACGTCTTCTGCCTACATGTTTGTTCATTCAAAAATGGAACTGGCCATAAATGTGGACATGTTGATAAAAGACACACATAATGGGAGACAGCACACTGAGACATTTAACTATGAGGCACACTTTACTGCTTTGACACATTTAAGTACGAGTCATAAATTACTGCTCTCTGCCTGTCCCATCCTTCATCTGCTCTGAGCCGATCACTAACTGACATGCCTCTGTAATGTATAACATACTTAGTGATCAAGTGTCAGTGGCTGGGAATACAACAGTGCTTGTCCATGGTCCAGTGACTTCTGCCTGTTTGTCTCCCTCTTTTTCCTTCCCCCCTCCCCCCCTCCCTCCATAGGTCCCAGCTCTGTCACTATAGCCTTACTTCCTGAACCTTCATCCTGCATCTTCAGAAAATGCAAGGTGGCAGAAATGTGGAGCCCTGCATCATTAACTGGCAAAACCAGAATGACCAGACACCTGTGGCCGAGGCGTACCACTCAAATAAGAAGCAGTGTGGCATTCAGTAATATCACGGCCCACTCACAGTGTTGTCACATTTTGTATAGGCAGTATTTAACAGCATGTAAGCCAAACTGGTAAATCTCAAATGAAATAACTGCGATTCAGCATCGCATTTATTCTGTGCCTGACTGCGTGTTATTGATGTGGTGCAGGTTGTTAGAGCAGCTTGTCCAATTGTACACTCTGGCTGTTTAGTGAAACAGCTACTAAGTAACACAACTTCCATGCAGAGGAACCCCAAAGTAGAAATAAAGATACCTATCAAAAATGGCTCAGTGTCACTCGTACTGCCTTTTGACTGCTATGAACGGAAACTGTACACGTTCTCACGGTGGCTACCGCACTTGCCTTGCACTCTTTTTAGCTCTGCTTTCTTTGCCTTACTATCTGTGTCCGTCTGGTGTGCCTTACATCGTGCATCATCCTGTCACCAGATAAATATAAGCCATTGGCTAAAAATGTTTAAGAGTGCATGGTGTTTGGCTTCTAGTGTAGCCATCATGCATCAACACAAAGATTTCCAATAAGCAAAAAAGCAGCAGTCAAGAAGTTCAGTAATTGAAATGCTCAGTGATATTTCTTGCAAAGTCATGCAATAAAGTTGTCTAGTGCTAGAGGCCAAATTTAGACTTTCTAATTACTGGAGTACTTCAGTGTCGGTCTCACAAATAAGTGAACCTCTATATGGCAATTGCGTAGTGCCCCACTGCTCGATATTGCTGTAGTGTTGCTGTGTATGTTCATCAGGGTCTCTCTACAGAAACGAGTGCTGTAATTGTGTCCTCTGTTTTGGAAATCCTACCTGTAAATTGCCTGGCCTAGCACCTAACAGAGCACCCAATGCAGATGAGCATTGCATTTGTTCTTTTTACAGTAGCATAATGGCAGCAGCTACACATACAGTGTGCACTGGGGCATTAAAACTGAGGTTTTGGAATGCATAGCCACAGGATAGTGCAGTTCATTAATGGCCCACATGCCTGTGTTTTGCTTAGTGCTGCTGTGTTGGTGTTGTGTATGATATCCAGTTCCATGCGATGATGACCCACACAGCGAGGGGGGGGGTTGTTGGTTGTGTGCAGATCACTGAATGGACTTTGCACTGTGCAATGTGACATGCGCAGTGACATGTACAGTACTGCAGCTGTGAATGGTGACTACTTATTATTGCACTTGGTTTTGACATACTGCTGCTGATGTCCCTATGTGTGTTGCCTGTTTTTTGATCTGGTGCCAATGCACAGCACAATAATTGCAACATTATTATTATTGTACACTATTCAACATTTTGTGGGTGGAGGGTTTGTCCTGTTTGTTGGCGCTGGGCTGGTCTGCTAGAAGCAACATGATTCATGGGGACTCTGACCATGAAACAGTAATATTTGAGCCGGTGATGTTGGCAAGATGTGATTGTGACCCGAACCACAACATAAAATTAAAAAATTAGCAATTAAGTGTGTGGCATGCCTAGTACATGTTTTTATTATCAAGCAATAAAGTATGCCAGTGCTTCACTTTTATAACATCAGTTGTCATCAACAAACCAGGGTACTTTGTCACCTGACCATGAGAACACTCTCACTGTGCTACTGTATTACTTGGCGAACTGGAGAGTGTTATTCAGTTTATTAGGATGTTGTGTTGATGAGCATTGATTCATTGCATATCATGCTGTGTTGCATTTCTATAAAGGTGTCCAGGATTACATTTGATGCACATATGGCATGAACTTGCCACAGCCAGAGTTGCAGATAGTGGCGATGGCAAGCCAAGTGGTGGTCACAAAACAGGGGAGCAGAGGACCGAGGGATGATGGCAGGTGCATGTGGAAGTAAGTGCCTTCAACCACCCCAAGAGGCAAGTCACAATGAGTGAAGGCACAGTACCGAATGCCACTGAGTAGAAGATGATGTAACAGTATGTTTTCAGTCCCACACAGAGCCCTGTTAAAGTTCGCTCATAGGTATGGCACATCACTGATCACTAGACAGGTAGTGCACTTCCAAGTGACATGCCATTCAGCAGTATGCATCTACTTGGCAAGATTCCACGACTGATGCATACCATCCTACAAATTATACTGACGTGAGTAGCAATTCAAGAGACAGCCCCTGCAGAAATAAAGATTGGTCATGAATTCAGAGACCGTCTGTTTGCTGCACTAAAAGTGTGAAAATGTCCAACAGTTTTAGGATGGAATACTCAGACAGTGGGAAAAAGAACATTCATAGAGCAGAGTTGAAAGCTCACTAACAATGACAGAGGCACCACGAACGGGCAATTGACAGTGACATTAATTTGCAAGACAGCCCAAAACCTAGTGCAGTGCTATGATTTTGGACTTTGGAGTGGTGCAGCAGGATTTGGCCCATCATCAAGAAGTATGTCTTACATATATGTGCGTAATAGTAGAAGTACAAACAGTTCTTTCTTCCCACCAGTGCCACACACAAAAAAAAAAGCTTTCTATAGTAAATAAAGGATCATAACACATTCTTTTGTTATGTATCATTGTCTCTAATTCTATGTATAGTTAAATACATTAATAGCATTGCTGGAATCCAAGACATTATATTTATTTCAGTAAGGCAACAGTATTTCTTGTATGTGTGCATGCAGAGCTCATGACTTTGTCCTGAAATTCATTTATTATGATTGAATACAACAGGAAGATGTGCTTCACTGTGTTAAAAGGCGCAAGCCTTTGAAATGCAGCAATACTGATAGCCAAGCACTTTACTAGCAGACGGCCTGTCTAGCATCACATTATTAGCCTCAAGAATTTATCACCTTGCCTTACTTGTAGAAATTACTGACGTCGACAGCAACTTTGTTGCACAGAATTTGTTTCATGCCTGTGCTATTCATTTTCTTTTTTTCTCTTTCTTCTTTTTTTACTGCATCTCAACCCTGCCTGTCTATGGCAGTCACACATCTTGCCATCCATTATTAACAGATTGGTTAGAATCATACTCAAGATGTTTAAAAAAAGGCAACACCATATCTGTATGGAATGTGTACATTTCAGGTATAATAATGGTGCTTGACATTTTGAGGAGCCTGCTTCCTGCTGCTTGTGTGAGGGGCAGCACAGCTGTGGACATATCAGCAGGGGCGAATTAAGCAATACTTGAACGCCTGCATGTGCATGTTACCTGCCTTTCCTGCATGCCAATTACCAAGATATCGCTTACTATCATTGCCAACATAAAGCAAGGCAACTTTTTTATGTCATGACAACTGTGCACCTACATGTCATCCCGACTCCCTCCCCCACCCCTCTTGTACATGAGCAACAGATTGTTTAGCAACTGTGACTGAAGTTTTCCTAGGTCAGATATATATGTTAGAAGGAAATACAGAAGTGGTCCAGGAAATATATAACAAGAATGTAGCATTTACTGTCCTGCCTTGAGTCGTCATGTTGTCGCCTTGTATTGCTTCTGTTTAATATTTAAGGATGAGCATATAGCAGAATGGTTTAAGCTTGTGAGGTACGAATGCAAAGACTTGGATTTCATTCTGATATGCATGAGTAGTATTATGTGTAAGGCAGAGGCACTGACGTGACTTTCCTGTGCCTCCAGGTTACAGATGATGTGCACCGAGTTAATTGTCATACATAAACGCCTTTATACTGATGCCTGTGTTACCGATACTTAATTTAACTAGTTACAATTACTTTCTTCCCCGTATTTTCCCCAGATTTCCCAGTTTTCTATGTTGTGATCTGACCCCCCGTGTGCATGCTTGCACTGTGCCTGTAAGTGGAGGGCTGTCCAGTGGTGACGTACTGCTGCAGTAGCAAACTGTTGCCTGTGTGCTATGAGCTCTGTTTTCATTGCCTTTTGTACAGCGTGTATATTCATCCATTTGCAAACAGGGACGGTGGTTACAACTTCATGTTAATATGAAACATTGTTCAGGTGATAACCTATGTTTTGCACATCTGTATTTTGTTGGAATCTCTTTGTTTTCCCCACGTTTCCATAGCTTGCCCAGTGCCTTGAATGACTAGTGGCATTTCCCGTCTGCTCGTATTACAGTACCAATTCCCCGGTAATACTGAGACATGGCACTTCACACTCCCCCCCGAAACCTGCTGATCAACTGTAGTCCGATGCCATTTATTGTCAAAACATCAGTTATTTGACACGTCTGCATTCTATTCAGTGCAACAGTCACACTGCTGTTCTTGGTGCCTCAAAGTGTCCTTTTTTCCCATTCTTCATGTGCACACACTAGGTCAACAAGTAACGTGTGCCCCATCAGCCATGCATAAAGTACTTAGGGGTCAATGGTGGTTATGCATGTTGTAGTGGCACCTACCTCTGTCCCTCTGTTGCTGTGCAGCTGCCCCCCCTCACCCCCCATTTCTACTGCTTGCACCCTAACAATACTCCTTGCAGCACCATCCTGTATCATCCTAAAAGGGAACCTTGCACAAATGTAGAGCTGTGCATCAGCAACAGACATGACTGAAGACAACACCCATTGTAACCGGAGCTTCAATACACAGGTCTCTGGTAGTCACACCTTCAATCTGCTCCCAGAGTACCAGCAACTAAGGAACCACTCCAATGCCTACAATTAGTAGTCATCAATGTCACTGGCTTATACTACTAAGGTGCAGTGTTTACGTGAAGTGCACGAGCAGCTGTTTGACTTTCTCTTTGCCTCTGGCACCCTTCTCTCAGTTTCCACCACGTACATTACATCCCTACTCATTGTGCTTACATCTTTGGTCATCCAAAAATGGAACTGGGCATAAATGTCGACATGTTGATAAAAGACACACATAATGGGAGACAGCGCACTGACACATTTACCCAGGAGCTACACTTCATTGCTCTCTGACTGTCCCATCCTTCATCTGCTGGGAGCCAATCACCAACTGACATGCCTCTGTAATGTATAACATAGTTAGTGGACAAGTGGCACTGGCTTGGGATACAACAGTGGTTGTCCATGGTTCACTGACTTATGCTTCTCTCTTCCTCTCTTTTGCCTTTATTCTGGCCTGCTGCAGCAGGTCCCACCACTGTCATTATAGACTTACTGCCTGAACCTACATCCTGCATCTTCCGAAAAGGCAAGCTGGCACAAATGTAGAGCCCTGCGTCATTAACTGGCAAAACCAAAGTGACCAGACATTTGCTGCCAAGTCTATCAGACAAATAAGAAGCAGTGTAGCACTCAGTAACATCACGGCCCAGTCACAGTTCTTTCACGTTTTATGCAGACACTATTCAAGAGCATCTAAGTTGAACTGGTAATGAATCTCAAATGACATAACTGAGATTCAGCATCGCATTTATTCTGTGCCTGAGTGTGCCTTACTGCTGTGGTGCAGGTTCTTACAGCAGCTTGTCCAATTGTGCACTCTAGCTGTTTACTGAAACAGCTACTAGGCAACGTAATGTTCATGCAAACGAACCCCAAAGTAGAAATAAAGATACCTATCAAAAATGCTTCAGTGTCACTCACACTAGCTTTTCATGGCTATGAACAGAAACTGTACATGTTCTGCCAGTTGCTACACCACCTGCCTTGCGCTGTCTCTGCTTCTCATTTCCTTCTCTTACTATTTGTGTCCACCTGGTGTGCCCTACATCCTGTATCGTGCTGTTGCCAGACAAATGTAAAGCCCATGGCTGAAAAAGTGTAAGTGTGCATCGTGTTTGCCTTGTGCTCCAGCCATCATGCATCAAGACAAAGATCCGCAGTAAGCAAAAAAGCAGACTACTTGAAATGCTCAGTCATATTTCTTGCAAAGTCATGCAATAAAGGTGTGTAGTCCTAGAAGCCAAATTCAGACTTTCTGATCCCTGCAGTACTTTACTGTCGGTGTGAGAAATAACTGCCACTGTACATGCCAATTATGTAGTGCCTCACTGCTCGATATTGCTCTGGTGTTGCTTTGAATGTCTATCAGGGTCTCTCTACACAAACGACTGCTCTAATTCTGCACCCTGTTTTGGAAATCCTACATGTGCAGTGCCTGCCTCACCACCTAACAAGACACAATGCAGATCAACCTTAGGTTTGTTCTTTTCATAGTCACATACTCGCAGCGGCTACAGACACAGTGTGCACTGGTGACAGTCACATAATCCAGCCAGCTTCACACATAGTGTGCACTAGGGCACTGGAATTCAGGTTTTGGAATGCATAGTCAGTGGATAGTGCAGTTGACTAGTGGCCCACATGCATGTCTTTTGGCTAATGCTGCTGTCTTGGTGTTGTGTGCCATATCCAGTTCTACCCCATGATGACCCACAGAGCCGGTGGGGCAGGGGGCTGTTGGTTGTGTGCAGATCACTGAACGAAGCATGCACTGTGCAATCTGACATGCACAGTGACATATAGACTACTGCAACTGTGAATGGTGACTATTTATTATGGCACTGCTTGGTCTTGACATACTGCTGCTCATGTCCCTATGTGTGTTGCCTGCTTTTTGATCTGGTGCTAATGCAGACGAGAACAATTGCAACATTTTTATTACTGTGCACTATTTAGCATTTTGGAGGGGGGGTGTCCTGTTTGGTGGCGCTTGGGTAGTCTCCTACAATCAACATGATGCATGCAAACGCTGACCATGAAACAGTAATATTTGAGCCCTTGATGTTGGCAAGATGTCATGGTGAAGCGAACCACAACATAACATTAAAAAATTAGCAATTAGCCATCTGCCATAACTAGTAGATGTTCTTGTTATCAAGCAATACAGTATGGCAGTGCTTCCCTTTCATTACATGAGTTGTAATTAACAAAACACGGTACTTTGTTACCTGACCATGAGAAAACTTTCATTCTGCTAGTGCATTACTTGTTGAACTGCAGTGTGTTATTTATTTTATAAGGCTGTTGTGTTGATGAGCATTGGCTCATTGCATATCACGGGGTGTTGCAATTCTGCAAAGTTATCCTCGATTTCATTTGATGCAATTATGGCACGAACTTGTGACAGTGGGCTTGCACATACTGGCCATGGCGACCTAAGTGGTGGTCACAAAAGGGTGGAGCAGAAGACTGAAGGATGATGGCAGGTGGTATGTAAATGTAAGTGCCTTGAATCACCCCAAGAGGCAATTCACCATAGGTGGAGGCAAAATGCCACATGCCAGTGAGTAGAAGAGGATGGAACAGTATGTTGTCAGTGCCACGCACAGCCCTGTGAAAGTTTGGTCACAGGTATGGAACATCAGTGATCACTGGACAGGTAATGCAATCCTGACTCACATGCCATTCAGTGGTATGCATCTACTTGGCAAGATTGCAGGACTGATGCATGGTGTCCTACAAATTACTGTGACTTGACCAGCAATTCAGGGGACAGCCTGTGCAGAAATAAAGATTGCTAATGCATTCAGAGACCGTGTCTTTGCTGCTCTAACAGTGTGAGAATGTTCAACAGTTTTAGGATGGAATATACAGACAGTGGAAAAAAAGACATCCATAGAGCACAATTCAGAGCCCACTAACAGTCATAGAGCCATCATGTGCATGCAATTGACAGTGACAATAATTTGCAACACAGTCCAAATCCTAGTGCAGTGCTTTGATATTGGACTTTGGAATGCTGCGGTGACAGTGCTTTGCATCTGACTTTCCTGCAGCTATGCCTGCCCCTGATGATTAGTAAGTAGACAAACGTTTGTTGCTGCCATACTGTTGGCCATCTTATCATGTTTACTAACTCATATGCAATGTGGAGATGGTGCAGACGGGCACAATTGCAGGACATTGGATACTTTTCTATGGGAAGTGGAGATGCCTGAAGAGAGGCTCACAAAGTTACACAGGCATAGCAGGTATGACAACAGCAAGAGACCGAAGGATGGTACATGGGAGAACAGACCGAGTCTGAGTGCAAGATGGGTGCCGGTGCAGATGGCACAACCACTATACTCGTGCCTGATTGTCCCACATCACCTGTCCATCACATTCATCACTATTCATTGTGTGCCATTATTTCTGCATTGTGTTCTGTTTGATGGCAGCAGACTCAGTTGTACATGTTTCCCCTATGAAGGCAGTGCAACATTGCACTATTAGGCCAACTTGTGTTGGCCGGAGGGCATGGTGTAGCACTTACAATAATAACTATCCAATGAGTCACCAACTAAGTATGGGCCACTTAGACTTCCTGATAGTCCAAAATGTGGCATCAGTGCAAATGCTTGCTTTGTAAATGACATTACAAATAACTACCACTATGCTTTTCAACAATTTTCTGTTACATGTGTTATTCATGCAGTCTGGTTGTTATAATGTGTATTCCATCCTGCACTCATTTGCAAGGGTGGCTTAGCAGCAGAAAAAGAAAGGAGTAAGAGGGAGGGAGAAGTACCCCAGGGGTGTCACATCTGGATAAGGATAAAAAGGCCAGTAAGGTGGAGGGGACGGATGATGCTATCTCCGCCAAAAGGGTGTGGTTAGCCCTCAAGGCCCTAAAGAAATACAAATCTCCTGGGCCAGATGGCATTCATCCGAGAGTACTATGGGAATTGGCGGACATACTGGCTGCACCCCTGGTGGAGCTCTTCAACAGGTCACTTGAGACAGGGAGGATACCTAGGGATTGGTGAGAGGCACATGTGGTGCCAATCCATAAAGGGGGGTCGAGGGAAGTACCAGGTAACTATAGACCCATCAGTTTGACCTCGGTGGTGGGAAAATTAATGGAGAGTATACTAAAGGAACGATTGGGGGTGTACTTGGAGGAAGTGGGAGGTCTGGATAGTCGGCAACATGGGTTTGTGCCAGGTAGGTCATGTCAAACCAACCTTGTGGAGTTCTATGAATGGGTAACATCAGAACTGGACAGGGGAAAGCCTGTGGATGTATTATTCTTGGACTTCAGCAAGGCGTTGACTCTGTCCCCACAATGGTCTGGTGGTGAAACTGATGGGGTTAGGAGTAGGCCCTTTGATGGTCAGATGGATTGAAAACTGGCTAGCTGGATGCACCCAGAGTAGTGGTCTGTGGGGAGCTCTCGAACCCTAGAGAGGTTGGTAGTGGGGTATCGCGGGGCTCGATCCTGGGTCCGATCCTGTTTAATGCCTACATATCGGACATCAGAGGGTATAGGGTGTGAAATGAGTCTCTTCATGGATGACTCCAAGATGGGAGCAGTAGTGGAGGTAGAAGAGGGAGTTGGCCCTGCAAGGGACCTGGACACCCTGGAAAGCTGGGCTCACACATGGAAATTAAATTTCAATATCACCAAGTGCAAGGTGTTGCATCTTGGTGGGAAACCTAAACACAGGTACACCCTGGGAGGGGCGCTGGAGGCCTTAATAGGGAAAAGGCCTAGGGGTCATGGTGGATGCATGTATGAATAACTCTGAGCAGTGCAGGAGCGGCTAGCAAGGCAAACAGGATGTTGGGATGCATCGTAGGGGGATCACCTCATAGGACAAGGAAGTGATTCTGCCGCTGTACAATGGACTGGTTAGACTACACCTTGAGTACTGTGTACAGTACTGGAGACCACTCGAAGAGGGACATACAGCTCCTGGAGAGGGTACAGGAGGGCAACTAAGATGATATGAGGCTAGGGATTTGATGCATGAGAACAGACTTGAGGAGCTCTGCCTGTTTTCATTGGAGGAGAGGAGAGACGGGGACATGATTGAGGTCTTCAAGTACCTCAAGGGAATAAATAGGGTAAACATGGAGTGATCTTTAGACTAAAGCAGGGAGGTATCACCAGAGGGCATGGTTTGAAGTTGGAAGGTGGAAGGGTGAGGGGAAAAGGAGGAGGTTTTTCACTGAGAGGGTGGTGGGCCCTTGGACTGCACTGCCTGGCCAGCTGGTTCAGAGATCCACAGTGGAGGACTTCAAGAGAGGGTGGGACAGACACAGAAAGTGGATGTATCAGATGATGGCCTGTCCCAGGGGGGTGGGGATGGATGATAGGGGTTTCTGGAGCACAAGGGATGGGAGGGCCTCGGCACCCAACTAAGGATCTAAGGTTCAAGCAGACTCGATAGACCGTAAGGCCTAATCTGCTGGCAAATAGTATGTTAGTATGTTAGTGGGGTGTCTGTGTGAGGAATTCACAGCCGATAACAGACAGGTAGGTCCTGATGTTAGGGGGTGGAGAGGACTTACATTTACTTCAGCAGAGATACAGGCTAACACCATGATTGCAATGAAATGCATCTGTGCCAGCATCAGCAACTGTGATCTCCAGATTGAAGCATGGCAGGTAAAGGACCACCACTGCTGAAGCCATGGAATAGAAGAATATAGCAAGAGTGTCACTGGGGTGACGGGAGTGTAAAGACTACCACTATAATAACAGCCTAGCATAGCATGCATAGTGTCCATGTCGCAGGAAAATGGGTGTTCCTACATGGGACAACAGAACCGGAACATAATGCCACCTGGGTGACCAGGTTGAGAGCCACTGGGGACAAAGCTTAGTTTGCCATTGTCCATTATGCAGCCTTTCAAAGTACAGTTGACACATGTATGAGCCATTATTTCTGTGCACCCAGGTGTGTGTGTGTGTGTGTGAGGGGGGCTTTGTGCCATGTTATGCCTCACTCAAGTCACAGGACATGTCACTCATTCCCTGCCATTGAAGAACTGGTAAATGCAGGAGAATAACTGTGCATATATGAGGAGGTGCATGCCCGAAGACTGTGTAGCATTCTCATGCTTTCTAGCACAGTAATGCATTCATGTTAGGCAGGAATAGCATTACAAATGCGGGTTGGATGATGTGGTGTTGCAGTGTAAATGAGATGCCAGACAAGCACTTCTAGGTTGCATCAATAAACGCTCAGCTACACCACTGATACTGGTGGTGTTTTCCAGTGACTCACAATGCGGACTACACACCAGCATAGACAATTATGGTAACAAGTTCAGTTTGTCAGCTAATTGTACAATGGGATGCGCTGTAAATAATCCAACAGAAAACAGAAATAGTTACCATTCATTAAGGGTGGTATCCGTGCTAGGCTCCTCATCACTACTGTCAGACATCTCACGGTGTTCATCTATGATTTGTGTGTAGCTGGAAAGTGACTAAAAGCATAGAAATAAATGTCTGTGCATGTGAAAAGATACTCAGTATAACTCTCCTCTTGGAAAACCATCCTGTAACTGTTTTTAAAACAGTCACTGTCACCATTCTCAGACACAGCTGCAGCAGTTTAAGTGGCTTCAAATTTACGGCCACGCTAGACTGACATCAAGGCACCTGCAGAATGTGCCCTTTGAGCTGACAAGATCGGGGGTGGTGCTAACAATTTTATATATCACATGCTATGAATAAAACCTAGAGCAAAGCAGCATGATGCGCAGGCACAGTAAGACACACAGGCATACCCAGGAAAGCCATATCTCTTGATTATCACTTTTTATTACTTGCACAGAAATGGCTTTCCACATGATCTTTTACGAGTACTGCATGTTGTAAGAAAGCCTCCAATTGTTGCAGTTTCAAAAATGTGAATGCCTTCCATGTTGTTAAGGCTACTATATACACATAGCCGTATGTACAAGACTGCATGACATTAAGAACTTCTATCGTGCATTGTATTTTCATTTCAATAGGAATGCATAGCACTGTATGTCCTTCTTTATTGCAACTAAGTATGCACTACCTAAGCAGTACAGTGCCTTTCCTATACATTGGATAGCCCTACACATATCTGATCAGTCTGTTTTGTTTCAGTACGACTGCATGCCACCATATTTTCCTATTTATACCACATAACTGAACACTACCTTAACAGAACAGTCACTTCTGCATGGACTATGTAACCCCGCTGATATTTCATCATGATTATTGCAGTTTTGTCAAATCAGCTGTCAATAGTATTGCATAAAATAACGCGTGCAAAATCATTTGGCCTATCATGAACAAGTACGTCTTACATGTATATGCATTACACTACAAATACAAACAATTGTCTCTTCCCACCAGCATCAAAATAAAAAAAAGCTTTCCATAGTAAATACAGGATCATAACACATTCTTTTGCTATGTGTTTTTTTTACTCTAATTATATGTCTAGTTCAATACATTAATACCATTCCTGGAATCCAAGACATTATATTTATTTCAGTAAGGCAATACTATTTCTTCGACCTCTGCATGCAGAGCTCATGACTTTGTCCTGAAATTCATTTATTATGATTGAATACAACAGGGAGATGTGCTGCACAGTGTTAAAAGGCACAAGCCTTTGAATGCAGCAATACTGATAACCGAGCACTTTACTAGCAGACAGCCTGTCTAGTATGAGACTATTAGCTTGAAGAATGTATCACCTTGCCTTGCTTTGCAATTGTACAAATTACTCATGCCAACAGGGAGTTCATTGCACAGAATTTGTTTAATGCCTGTGCTATTTGTTTTCTTTTTTTCCCCTGCATTTCAATCCTGCCTGTCTATGTGAGTCACACACCTTGCCATCCATTAGTAACGGATTGGTTAGAATCATGCTCAAAATGTTTAAAAAAAGGTAAAACCATATCTGTATCTAATGTGTACATTTCAGTTATAATCATGCTGCTTGACATTTTCAGGAGCCCTCTTCCTGCTGCTTGTCTGACGAGCAGGACAGCAGTCGACATATGATACTATCAGCAAGGGCCATTTCAAGCAATTATATTATTACACCTGTGACCGATTTTTGAATTTTTTTACCAACATACCATTACAAGCACTTGCACTATGTGAGTGGCAAGATTTATATGCTACTGTCTGTGACAGACGTTGTGGATTTTTTTCCACGACCAGCTTGCAATCAGTTGTATTATCTCATGGCCAAGATCCACATCCCCTTACCTCTTATTTTCCGTGTAATACATCACACATATATGTAAGACAGAAACAAAGAAGTGGACACCAAATATAAACACACAATGTAGCATTTCGTGCCCTGCCTAAGGGTGACAATGCTGCAGTACCGCATGCCATTATATTGCTGACATTACTTGTACTGTCTCATTCAACAAAACACATCCTTTACAACCTCGGAAGTGTCCTCCAATGTAACAGTGCATAGCTGTTCTATTATATATTGCTACATTTTGTATACAAACTGCAAGATCCTACATGAATTTATACATGCAGTTATACTCTGTCAGTAAAAGAAAATGCATTATATCCTTTGCTTGCTGTCTCTTCAGTCATCACTACAAATGTAAATGATCCATCTGACTACCTTGTCCTCTATAGATTTCAAGTACATTTATGTCGTATTTTGCTATATTTTTATTTGCACTCTTTTGTGTTATTAGCTTTAATGATGCCGCAGGTATGTTCTCTTCAGTTATACCTTTCTGTTATCAAGTACTCTGTCCTCTCACTGTAATTGTATACGGATTTCAAACTAGTAATAGAAGCCATGAAAGGCAACAGATAACACTTATTTCAGTAAGGAAATGCTATACCTCCTGTCTGTATACATAGCATTTCAGTTCATTCTCAGATTGCTTTACAATACTGCAATAAAATAACACGGACTACAAACCTTTAAATGTGGCAACCTTTTGAAATGCAGCAATACTTTTAAACAATAAACTTCTTAGCAGACAGTTTGTCTGGTAAGACATCATTAACTCCAACATTGTTTTGCTTTTGCTTGCTTTCATATGTAGTGCTTATAGAAATGGAAAGCAGTAAAGTGTAGCATCCCTACTCCTGGAAGTACCAACACCACCCATAAATACAGGCATGATCCTGCTTCCATTTATTTGGGACAAAAATGTGCCTCTTGTGTGCATCACTACTCTATGAAGATACCTGAAGTTCTAAGGATATTTGCTATTTTCGAACAGAACCTCTTGCATTGCTCAACTATGCTTCCTGAATGCCCTGTTTCTGCTGTCTTCACATACAATTTCACTGTGTTTGTAGTGCTGTGTTGTTATCAACTGTCGTTTGAACAGAGACAGTGATACATTGTGCATTGTAAGGTAGGCTTCATTATTCGATTACTGTGCAACGTATTAACGTTTTAAATTCATATTCATATTTATGTTCAGTCATGGCTCATGCTGCCTCTGATTCTAGCATTGTAAAGCCCTGTAACAAATGAACCAGATGATCAGATGGATAGGCAATTGGCTCCAGGACCAGACCCAGAGGGTCGTAGTTGGTGGGATAGTCTCATCCCCAAGGAGGGTCATTAGTGGGGTCCCACAGGGATCAGTCCTTGGGCCCCTTCTGTTCAACGCCTACGTATCTGACATAAGGACAGGAATCAGGAGTGAGATGAGTCTCTTTGCAGATGACTCGAAACTGGGGGCGGTGGGGATGGGGAGGAGGGAGGGTGGCCCTACAGGGGGACCTGGAGGCTCTGGAAAGATGGTCTAGAAAGTGGAAGCTGAGGTTCAATGCAGGGAAATGCAAGGTACTCCACCTGGAGGCCAGAAACCCAGGCCAAGTGTACACCCTGGGGGAATGCTACAAGTCTCGATGGCTGAGAGGGACCTGGGGGTGGTGGTGGATGTCAAGATGAACAACTCTGAGACTTGTAGGAGGGCAGCAGCCAAGGCCAACAGGATGCTGGGATGCATCGCTAGGGGGATCACCTCCAGAAGGAGGGAAGTGATACTTCCTCTGTATAACTGCTTGGTGAGGCTGCACCTTGAGTACTGCGTGCAGTTTCGGAGGCCACACTTAAAGCGGGACATTAACCTTCTGGAGAGGGTCCAGAGGAGGGCAACCAAAATGATTTGGGGCTTGGGGGACAGGACCTATGAGTAGAGGCTCGAAGAGCTAAATATGTACACACTGGAAGAGAGAAGGGACCGGGGGGACATGATAGAGGTCTTCAGGTACATGAAGAGGGTAAATAGGGGAGGAACAGTCGGGGTGCTTTGAAGGAAGGAGGAAGGGGCCACTAGAGGGCATGGGTGGAAGCTGGAGGGGGGAAGATTCAGGGGAGAAAGGAGGAGGTGCTACTTCACTGAGAGGGTGGTGGAGCCATGGAATGCACTGCCTAGGGGGCTGGTGGAGGCAGAGACAGTGGAGGGGTTCAAGAGGGGGTGGGACAGATACAGGGGAAGGGTTCTGGAAGCAAAATCCAATGCAGCAAGAATATCCGGAACTGGGAAGGAAGAAGCCAGAGAAGGCGAGGGGGACAGCAAGGTCAGCACCCAGGGTGGGGGCTGACCAAACGAGCAGACACGAAAGACCGTTAGACCTATTCTACTGGCATTTTAGTATGTTAGTAAATGACAAGTGGCCATTGTCCCGGATTCCCCCCTTTCCCTCACAAAAAGACAGAGACCATTGTTTGTTGTTGTGCTCAGATTGGCAATTAATTTATTTATATTCATAATTCCATATTCCATTTTCCATTTCTTTATTATCAAATTTTCAGAATATTTCATTTATTTCCATCCATATATCAATCTCTGATTATCCCCTCCACGAGGTGAAAACCTGGGTGCCTTCTTCTTGTCCTTTTCCATTAGGTAACGGGGAAAACCAAGACCGCTTTCTCCTTCATCTTCTTCCTCTTCTTGTGTTATTCCTTTTTTCTTCCCCCCTCCCCCCTTTCCCTCTTTTTCTCCTGCCATCCACCTTTGGCAGTCCATACCCATGTTATCACCTGCCATCCACCTTTCGCAGTCCAAACTGTCCGACCGGATGCATCTGTCATCCACCTTGACAGACCCACCATACAGTCCCATCTTGACTGTCTTCCTCTCTGCTCTGCCTAGTAGGGTGGGTGGGAGGATCAAACTCCAGCAAAAATGGCTGATGCCCCTTGTGCTGTCCCTTTTGTACCTCCTTGCCCCTCCCTGTTACCTGCCCACCTGCCCATTGTTCTGGCCCTTAGTCCCTCCCCTTCCTTCCCCCCAACCCTCCTGAGCACAATCATTCTATGAAGGAGGGAAGGGGTGCACCAGGACAACCTGGTCTGCCCCTTAACGGGCAAACTCCATTGTCCCAGATTTCCTCCTTTTACCTCAAAAAAAGACAGAGACCATTGTTTGTTGTTGTGCTCAGATTGGCAATTAATTTATTTATATTCATAATTCCATATTCCATTTTCCATTTCTTTATTATCATATTTTAAGAATATTTAATTTATTTCCATCCATATATCAATCTCTGATTATCCTTCCCACAGGTGAAAACCTGGGTGCCTTCTTCTTCTCCTTTTCCATTAGGTAACTGTGAAAACCGAGACCGCTTTCTCCTTCATCTTCTTCCTCTTCTTGTGTTATTCCTTTTTTGTCCCCCCCCCCTTTTTCCCCGCTAGCCAGTCTCCAGCTTGCGTTGGATGGCTGGCTTCCCCCATACTTAGGGTACCATTCTCCCTTACCTCAGGGAAGATCCTTTTTATTCTTTCCTTCTTTCTTTTTTTTTTATTTTCCATTTTTTGCATGTTTCCTCCATGCTTCTATAAAGTCCATAGTTTCTGTATTGAACATGTCTATGGTTAGGTCTGACAGGTGCACACCGTCTGACCTGTAGAAGTCTTCTACCCATTCTTCTACTCCCCGTAGTATCACCTGTCCTCCCATCTGCCTTACCAAAGTACCAACCCTCCTATTCATCTTTCTCCTGGCCCTCTCCACCGCTCTGGCTGTGCTGCTGCCTCCACACCCTTCTTGGTATCATATCCGACCAGGCGATGCCACCACTGTCGTATTGCCCCTAAATCCCTTTTTATCTGTAAGTATGTATCTACCCATGGCCTGCCTGCAAAGTTATTGCCCCCTAGATGTATAATAATTAGATCTGGACTGGGGCACCATCCCTTGAGTTCCTTCAAGTTGGGAAGCAGCTGTGCCCATCTCATCTCCCGTATGCCATGCCAGACCAACCTACACTGTTTCACATCTTGGTACAGCTGCCTTCCCCCAGCCTTCTTCTCTGCTCTTTTTCCAGCCCAATAAATATAGGAATGGCCGCAGATCCAGACTTTCTTGCTCCTCTCTCTACCTATGTGGTTCAAGCAAAATTCATTATTTTACACATGCTCTTAGTGTCATCACCGTATTATCCCCCCATTCTTTGCCCTCCCCCCCACCTTTACCATTTCTTGCCCCCCCAAGCTCTGTAGTTCAAACCAGGAGCACCACCTTCAATTTTTTACCTCAGTGCTCGAATGTATCTCTTATAACTGGCCAACTGCCAGCGTCCCTTTTCCAGTATCTCATTCACTGTCTCTCCCACTGCTGCCCACTGTGAGGCAGCCCTAATCCTCAAGGAATGGGACAAATAATTAGCCGGGCCTTCCCCCATGAATTGCATGTCCTTTTTGAGTAATGCTGTGACTTGGAAGTCACTGACCCTCTTCCCATCACCATGTACAAATAATTTCCCTGTCCTGGTCCCATGTTCTGCAGTGAAAGCCCACAGAGCCTGTATTGGGCATATTGCAATCTCTGCTTGCCCTTTCAGCGTCACTATGCAACCTTGTCCTCTTTGATCCATTGTTGATCTCCTAATCTTGATCTGTATCTCTGTCACCCCCCAGCTTATATCTTCCCATTCTAACCCCTCTTCCTTGTCTTCTCTCCCTTGGCCTACCACCTCATTCACTCTCATGGCCCCTGCAAACATTACCGCTTAAACTGTGTGAAAAAGCTGGGCCTTGGCCTTTGATCTGCATATTGCGAGGAGCACGTCCTTCAGCTTTATTAGCCACTGCTCCCCTATAGGCCTTCTATTATCTGCTAGCCCTTGCTTCAACCTGCTCCATCCTTGCATCATTCTTCTGATGAGTAATGATTTTGTCAGGTCCTTCCACTTTTTTAGACTGCAGATAACACTAATCCCTGCCAAATAGACTCCCATAGTGGTGTTGGCTGTACCTTTTTGCCACTGCTCCACGGTGAACATTCCCAACTGTTCCTCTGTGAGTGGCCTACTTACCTCCATCTGGTGCTCTGCCCTGAATGTTTGAAACACTCGCCAGGCCCCATCGTAGTTCCTCAGAGTCCGAGGCACCCATGAGCTGTGAAACAACAGTTCTGCTCCTTCTCGCTAACGTCCCAGATGTTCGTTGGTATGGGTGTTTTTAGTTCTTCCACTGCCGGTGCCAGCCTCCGAAAATGGTCCAGCTGCAGACGGGAAAGGCTGTCAGCCAGGGTATTGTGTACCCCTCTATGTGTTTTGCTCTGAATGACATGTTCAGCTGCAAAGCTCTTAAAACTAACAGTCATAATACCTGCATGACTGTGCCTGACCTGGCTCCCCTGTTGTTCAGAACATCCACCACTGCTCTATGGTCACACCAAAATGTCACTTTCTGATCCCGTAATTCCTTCCCCCAGACCAAGGTACACGCCCATATGGGCATGATCTCCAGTAATATGATATCTCTCACTTTCCCATCCCTCACCCAACTGGCAGGCCAGGGTTCTGTGAACCATCTACCCCTCAGGTAACCCCCCATGCCTAATCCCCCAGCTGCGTCTGTGTAGAGGTCGAGGTCTGTGTTATAAACCACTCCTCTTGCTAGAAAGAGCACCCGTTATACTCCCTAAGGAATTCTTACCAGATTTTAAAATCCTCCCTGACACCTTGCATCAGGTCCACTCAGTGATGTGGTCGGGTGACCCCTGCTGTAGCCCTAGCTAACCTCTTCATGAATGCCCTTCCTGGTCCGATTGTCCTGCATGTGAAGTTCAGGTGCCCCAGTACCTGCTGCACTAGCTTTAGTTGCACCCGTCTCCTGCTGGTGTGTACTTGGATCAGTTCCTTCAATTTACTTACTTTTTGGTCCGGTAGTCTAAATACTTCATTCGGGGCATCTATCTCAATTCCCAGAAACTCCATAACCCTGTTGGGCCCCTCTGTTTTTTCTGGTGCCAGTGGGACCCCTAGCTCCCGGCACAACTCCTGAAACTTACCCAGCATCCTCTGTGTCTCTCTTTTTCCCCTCCCAATGAAAAGAAAATCATCTAGATAATGGATTACTGTCCTATAATCCATTTTTTCCTGGACTATCCACTGCAAACAGGTGCTGAATGCCTCAAATATAGCACATGCTATGGAACAGCCCATCGGAATTGCTTTGTCAAAATAATACTGTCCCCCACTTTTAAAACCCAATAGATCCCAGTCTTCTCTCCTAACTGGAAGCAGTCTGAAAGCGGACTCAATGTCCATCTTTGCCATCCATGCATCCTCTGTGGCCCAGATTATCTGGACTGAGTCCTCTAGTGTCGCATATGTCACCTTACTATGTTCCTCACTGATGAAATCATTCACTGAATCCCCTTCTGGATAGGCAGGAGGTGGATCACCCTGTACTCCCCTTCTTGTTTCTTGGGTACCAACCCCAATGGCAAAATCCACATGTTCAGCAATGGGGGAGTGTTAAATGGGCCCTGTACCCTACCTGCTGCCTTTTCTTTCTCTATCTTCTGTCTTAGCATCTCTTCCTTTCCTTTTACTGACCCCAGGTTGCTCACCTCCCTCGCTTGCCTGGGTCCCCCACACTGCAGTGAAAACCCTGTGTTAAAACCCCTTATAATCATGTTCCGCACGCTCATGTCTGAATATCTGTCCAGGCAAGCTGTCCATGCCTTCAAGTTGATGGGGGTTCTGGCCATCCCAAACTGTTCCCTGTCATGCCCCCCACCACTCCTCCCTGGCCCCTTCCTCCCATTTTGCCCGACCTTTCTTCTCTCAGTGGTTCTGACCCCTCTATTCACATTCCCCATACCCCGTCCTCCCCTGTTCCTTGTTTGGCCTTTAAACCCCCGGCCATCTCGAAAAAACTGTTGCCCTAACCCTTGACCCCCGTGCCCTTGTGCCCCTTGGGCCCATGTCATTCTACATTTGTTTGCTGGGTGTCCTCCCCCGCATTTTGAACAAGCATGCTGGAAACACCATTGCAGCCATGAGCAAAAGGCCCTGTTGTAAGTCCAGCAATCTCTCTGGGATGTAAACCCCTTTTTGCCCCACTCACCTCCGGGCGTGGACTGATCAGTTATGTAATCCATCCACAAATCTATCTGCTTGGCATCCCATCTCACGTCCCTAAATGTTGCCATTCTCTGCCGGAAAAATTCATCATAGTATAACCACCCCACCCCACCTTTTGCTTTTGACCTCCTTATTATCATAGAATACATAATGAGCGGGATGCCTAGCTCTGGCCTTTTTTCCAGGATGATGGCTGATAAAGTGGCAAAACCTAGGAACCACCCATCCCAAGTCCTCCCTTTTGTGAACTTGTCATCCTCTTTTTTCCCTAAAAGCACTATCGCTGCTGCCATTTCACACTTACCTATGCCCTCAGCTTCCTCGTACTTGGCTGCTGCCTCCCGGCTCACCAAAGACAATATATCCACATATTCCCCTTTCCATATTTTTTCATTTGTGGCCAGTGGCACATGCTAGCCTATCCTCATCCCAGACGCACCTATCTCCCTTGTACCTTTTCCTTCTCTCTCCGCTCTCCTTTCATTTCTTTCCGGCATCTCTTTCTCCATCCTAATCTCTGCCAGAGCTGATTCCATCTGCTCTAAACCTCATGTCCCCAGCGCAGCCACAATTTGCCCTATATATTCTTTTATACTGTCACCCACTGCGCTGGATGTGTTATCTGTAACCTTGTCTATGCTGTGTTGCCTGGAGTCTTCCAAGGGTCCCCTTGTTTCTCCCTGCAGTTGAGGAGGAGGGTGAGCTACTAGGGGTTGTGGAGGGAACACCACGTTCTAGGAATCGTGTCCGGGTTCAGCCAGGGAGATCCAACCTTGATCGGGGGGGTACTGGCATCACCAGGTCCATAGGCTGCAGAGGTACTGGATTGACCACCTTGGCTGGCCCCACTACCACCGGTGGTACCCTAGCAGGACTACATGACCCTTTGGCTGGTCGTTTCCCTCTGCCACCTTTTCTCGGACCCGCTTTTCTCTTCTCCCTGGATCTCCCTGGTTCCTCCCCCTCCACTAGTTCCCACATTCTGTGGGCTTTCTCTGCCAATTCAATCACAGCCCTGTAAGCATCTTCCTTTGATGGCCTGCTCTTCTTTGGTGCCATGTCCTTCTTTTCCTTGCTCTGTGAAGACAACTACAGAAAGAGAAAAAACAGGATTAATTGTATTTATATATACCTGTTTGCAACACCTTCCCTCTGTCCCTCATACCACATGCCCACATAAACCAAACCATGCCCTCAGTAAAGGCCCCATCCTGCTTGACAGGTCGCCCGGTCCCTTGGCTGCTCTCTGTCATGTCCATTGCAAGAGACCTGATGCTACGTGGGCCACTCCCCCTTCTGGCCTCTTCCTCAGCCCCCTTAAGCCTTCTGGTGTGTGTGTGCCGCTCGTGTCCCAGTTTCATGTGAACCAGTCTCCTTTGACCTTTCCTATCTCTCCTACTGTTCTTCCATTCGGATCCCCCACCCTTGCACCCATTACATGACTTCCTCCCCCCCCGTGTAAATTCTCACCGCATGGTCGCGACTTGCTTCTGCTCTCCCTTGCTATAGGCCCCCCTTGCTGGTCCCTGTCTCTCCACCAAATCATTCCCCCCTTTGCATCCACTCAAATGCCTCTCCCCCATTTTTTTTGTCCTTGAGCCTCTAGCAGCAACCTGCTGCTGTCCCCCAGAAATGCTGCACCATGCTGGCCTCCCCAGGAGCTTCCTCCCTGTGAATTATGCAATTTTCAGCCTCCCAGCCTGCCTGGGCTAACCAAGGCACCACACAGTCAGCACCCCATCCATAGGGAGTGGTCGTGCCACGTGGTCTGAAAATTGGTCACCTTTCCCATTATTCAGGCCTCTGACAGCCTCTGTTCTCTACAGCACCCAATCCAAAAGAGGGGAAAGGCCAAAACACAGCAAGCAGCTCCACCACAAAAGGGGGGCACAGCTTCCATTGTGACCACGTCGCGATGTGTTACATTACCCGCGAGGTCCCGGGTTGCTCTCTCTCTCTCTTCTGCCCCAGACCTCTCCCAGGCCCACTACTTCCCCCAGTATGCCTCAAAACAGCCACCAAAGCTGTAAAAACAGCACTGAGCACATGGAAAACACTTTATCCCAACCCCCCACAGCGTGTGACGTCATGCCACGTGGTCCCATATCGCACTTACTCTCCCTTGCCTCAGGGCCTCTCTCCAGGCCTACTATCCTTACTAGCAAACACAAAAAGGCCATACACAGCCCCAAGAGCACCAACAGCCATGAAATTTCTTTTCCAGAACCCCCACATGGCGTGTGACGTCACGCCACACGGTCCATGTGTCAGGGCCTCTTCCAGGCCTCCTATTCTTACCAAGTGAACAAAATGGCCACACACAGCCACAAGAGCAACAAAAAACCAAGGAAAGTCCTTTTACAGAAACCCCCACGTGGCGTGTGACGTCACGCCACGCGGTCCATGCCTCAGGGCCTCTCCCAGGCCTACTATACTTACCATACAACCAAACAGCCACAAACAGCCACCAGAGCACCAGAACAAAGAAAAGTTTTTTTACAACCCCCCACGCAGTGTGTGATGTCACACCATGTGGTCCCAGATCGCGCTCTCTTTCCCCTGCTTCAAGGCCTCTTCCAGGCCTACTATTCCTACCAGGCAGTAACAAAAAGGCTACAAACTCCCGCAAAACACCAAAAAACCAAGGAAAGGCTTTGTTACCAATCCCCATGCGGTGTTTGGCATCATGCCATGTGGTCCCGGCTCCCGTTCTCTCTTCCCTGCCTCAGGGGCTCTTCCAGGCCTACAAACTCTTACCAACCAGCAACCAGGCCACCAAACAGCTGCAAAGCATCAAAACAAAGCAAAGGCTTTTCAACAAGACCCCCCACGCAATGTGTGCATCGCACCATGTGGTACTGGGTCGCTCTCTCATCCACAATCTGACCCCCATCGCTATTCAGGACCCCCCATATTTTGCTCTGTTATATACTGTAACATATTTAGTCTTAATACTATATATATTATTTCTCCCCTTCTCTCTTTTTTTTTAAAACACTTCACATCTCTTCCTGTAAATCAATTGTTTGTTTCCTTACCTCTCTCTGCTGGTGAACAAACCTCAAAGAATTTGCCAATCTGACATGCTGCAGTTGATGTAGATCAAAACTCCAGCAAATAGTGGCTGAGGCCCCCTTGTGCTGTCCTTATGTACCTCTCTTCACCCCTCCCCTTCCTGTTACCTGCCCATTGTTCTGGCGCTTAGCCCCTTCCCTTCCTTCCCCCTCCCCTCTTGAGCACAACCATTCTATGAAAGAGGGAAGGGGTGCACCAGGACAACCTGGTCTGCCCCTTAAAGGGCAAACTCCACTGCACTGCTACACAGCAGGCATGTTTGCCCCTCTTTAAACAAAGACATGCTGATCTGTGTGCACATTAGATTGCCATGTTTTGTTAAATGCATCGAACTTACTCCTGTCTTGTGAATATCAAAACACTGAAGCATAGCTATGAAATTTCATACTTTGTCACACTATTACATACTGTACATTTTATGTGTGTAAAGTCACTGTTCAGGTCATTGTTGCATTTCATGCATGTCAAAACAGCAAAGTCCCTGCATGTTTTGCTACAATAACACTCACACTGCATAAAGCAACACCACTAGCAAATCAGGACATGATCTATCAAAATGGTGCTTTTTCACTGTAAGTATGCAGCACAACTTCTACTTTACATACCTGTGCACATTCTTCTCAGTGATTGTCACTCTTTTAAGATGCTTGCAATGTACTTCAATTATTGTAGCGCTACATTACATAGCAGGGCTCACTATTTGTCAACTGCGGTTTGCCTTCAGATTGCATCACCCCTTTTCATTACATCAAAGACACTCTGTGGTGATCACTTCGAATGTTTCTGCAACTCATTCACATCTGCATGTAGCAACATAGGACATTCACTTGCAACATCCTTCTTGCAAACATGTACAGAAAGCCAGAAAATCACTGACCACATTACACAGTGATAGCACACTGCCTGAAGCAGAGATGCCATCTATATGATCAGCAGGGCAGAGAAAGCACACTTCGTAAAAAGCACGTTCACTCCTCTACTATTACAGTTTCCAATGCAGAAGGTATTCTTTACAGCTGCAATGACAAACTGTACATTTTTTTTGCAGTCTTGTCTTCTTACCTGCCACAACATGTGGAGAACTGGAACTGCTGCAAAGACCAGTTACAGTAATAGCAGCTCCAAAATAGCAGGTCAAACTGTTTCTGGTGCTTGCTATAGGATATTGGCAATATAAGCAACTTACTACTGCCCACATATACAGCTGAAACGTTTTATTCTGCTTTGCCTAGTTTTGGCCCAAGTGAATCCCTGCAGACCATTAATGCCCTCTATGAATATCACACAGGTATGAGAAATTAGAATGTTTCCTTGATTGTAATGAATGGCTATCTTCGCGACAGTCTGCAACTTTATGGACTTCACTCTACAGTGACAGCCATGTACAGAAATTGATTATGTACAACAGTATACCTATATGATTGCTTTGCTTTATTATGCCACCATTTGGCTGACAACATTATGATGTGCCTCGGGAAACCAGCATATATTGCCAGAATACTATAGCTGTACGTTACGATTTACTGCCTTCTGATATTATTGTACTCAGCTGCTAAGCCTAGCAGATAAGCTATTGATTTGAATTACAAGCCTTGACAAGATTAAACATGCCACAGCAACAGGCCACCTGCACAGTTTATAGTACTTCACACACGTTAAATTCCTTGACTTAAAAGCCACATCATATACTGCATGACAACTCTTACAAATACAATAGTGCTCCGTGTTTCTTGATTTGAATACTAACATACTATTTGCCAGCAGATTAGGCCTTATGGTCTATCAAGTCTGCTCAAACCTAGATCCTTAGTTGGGTGCAGAGACCCTCCCATCCCTTGTGCTCCAGAAACCCCTATCATCCATCCCCACCCCCCCGGGACAGGCCATCATCTGATACATCCACTTTCTGTGTCTGTCCCATCCTCTCTTAAAGCCCTCCACTGTGGATCTCTGAACCAGCTCACCAGGCAGAGCATTCCAAGGGTCCATCACCCTCTCAGTGAAAAACCTCCTCCTCCTCTTTTCCCCCCTCACCCTTCCACCTTCCAACTTCAAACCATGCCCTCTGGTGATGCCTCCCTGCTTTAGTCTAAAGATCCCCTCCATGTTTACCCTATTTATTCCCTTGAGGTACTTGAAGACCTCAATCATGTCCCCCCTGTCTCTCCTCTCCTCCAATGAAAACAGGCAGAGCTCCTCAAGTCTGTCCTCATAAGTCAAATCCCCTATCCTCATATCATCTTTGTTGCCCTCCTCTGTACCCTCTCCAGGAGCTGTATGTCTCTCTTCAAGTGTGGTCTCCAGTACTGTACACAGTACTCAAGGTGTGGTCTAACCAGTCCATTGCACAGCGGCAGAATCACTTCCTTGCTATGAATACCTTCATAGTTTATGCCTCTGCATCTCCTTGATCATCTTACAATAACAGCAGCAAACTTTTGTGCCTCTTTGTATATGCCTGAGTACCCATATGTATCTTTATATGTCTGCATATCTATATGTGTCTGTCTCTATGCATGTATGTGAATGCCTGTGCCTGTATCCCTATGCAATTATCTGTCTGCATATCTGTCTCTTTTCTTTTTATTTTTTTTTAAATACCAAATTTTATTAAACCAAGTTACACAAATATACATACAATAAACAGGTAACAACAATAGGTGTTTTTTCCTTATTTAAAAAAATAACCCCCCTTCCCCCACCAGCCCTCATAACCCCTCAAAATAAAATAAACTATCCTCCCCCCAGCTATACAACTCTAGTGGAACATAACATATTCTTCACTGTGGTTGTGAGAATAGATATATCAACCCGGCGGGTACCAAATAATCTTGGCAAAATCAGGACATACACATAGATAATTGAGTCCTTACTCTATCAGTATATGCAAACAAATAAATAGAAGTCTCGCCAGAGTATGAGCTCATATTAATACCTACGAAATGCTAGTGGAACATTTAGGTGGCACATAGACAATTAATATAACTTCTAGTAAACAGAAAGTGGATAATAAAGAGGGTGGGGGGGAGGTGGGAATAGGAAGAGAGAGAGTATGAAAGAAAAAAAGGGGGACCAAGCAAGGGAAAGGAAGAAGAAAAAGGAACAATTATTCAGCCCCGAGTTCCAAAATTGGATTTAAGATATTGGAGAAGCCTCTCCCAATATTTGGAAAATTTAGCTAAGGTTCTAGATAATCTAAAGGCAGATCTTTCCACATAGAATGCATTTAGAAACTCTTCCCACCATTCCTTATGGAAAGGAACCCAATCCTCCCGCCAGTGGTGCAAAATTAGCAACTTAGTGACAGAAGAAATCAATGCTAGCTGATATTTCTGCTCTTTCCTTAAATTTGGAGCATACATCCCCAGTATACAGGTCTCAAAGCAGAAAAAAGGAGCGAGATCGGTGTATGGGCCCACCCAAGTCTTTACCAAAGCCCATAGTCTTTGTACTTTTGGGCAAAACCAAAATTTATGGATAGTCATCGCTAAAGGGTCATTGCAATCAGTACAGGACGGAGAAGGCAGTCTGCCTACTCGGTGTAGTCTCGCTGGAGAGAAGTACATGTTGTGCAACAATTTAAATTGCACATCTCTCAACCTTTCTTGTTGAATATAGAGATAAGTATCCTTCCATATACTTCCCCATGTCGCCACCGACCAATCTAGTGCTAGATTGATTGACCAGTACAGAGGAGACTGTACAGCTGGGGGTACACTTTCTTCCAAAATATACTTATATATTTTAGAAACACTTTTGCCCCCCAAGGAAAGGTTGCCTAACACTTTAAAGAATGAACCTGCCCTGTCAGAACAACAATTCTTCCCCAGAAATGCCTTAATAGTGGAATGAATTTGTAGCAATCTGAACCCAAAACTGGGGCTCATCCCAAATTTTAAAAACAGTGCCATCAGCGACAACAATGAATCTCTGGAATAGAAGTCAGCCAGATGAGGTTTAGGGCAGGAAGCAGAAAGGGGTTGCCTAATAGGTCGTTTACCGATTAAAAAATTGGGGTTCTTAAGTATAGGTTGGGTGAGATCAAATTTTTGGCGAATATTAAACTTTACACACAGTTGGTGCATGGCTCTTATATCCCAACCTAAGGGTGAATCTGTAACTGCTTTAGGAACCTTCGCCCAAGGGATATATAGTAAAGCCTCCAGGTCCAGATTAAGATTTCTAACAACAGCCCTGTCAAGTGCCAAAGTCGGTGTTGTTGCACTCAAGTCGTGGGTCCATAAAGCCGCCCTGGCTGCATGTGTTGCTAGGTAATATGTAAAAAAGTCTGGCAACTGCAGGCCCCCTTTTCCCCTTGAGTAACACAGTTTATGGTACCCTCTACGTGGGTAGGCCCCACCCCATAAGAAATTCGAACAAATTTTGGTCAGTGGCCTAAAAAAAGACTTGGGTAGGTAAATATTCAGACAGGAGAGGGGATAGAAAAGTTTGGGTAAAACTACCATCTTAATTGTATTGGCTCTACCTGACAGAGATAAAGGAAGTTTTATCCATCTGTCTAGGTCATCCTTAATTGATTTTAAAACTGGTTTAAGGTTTAGGGTTACCAAATCCTGTAGATTCCTGGAAATCCGGATACCTAAGTATGGTAAAGCCTCTGACTGCCACTGCAGACCCAAAGACGAACACCAACATTTGGAGAGCCAAGGTGATAGTGGATACAACATAGTCTTAGACAAATTTAACTTGTAACCAGAGAATTCCCCAAAACCTGCAATAAGATTCAGGACTCGAGGAAGTGAGGTAGAGGACTTTTGAATATGCAACAATAAATCATCCGCAAAAGCTGACACTTTAAGTTCCTCAGATCCAATTTTAATACCTTGAATCTGAGGGTCAGCATTGATGGCTCTTATTAAGGGTTCAATATATAAATTAAAGTATATGGGGATAACGGACATCCTTGACGGGTTCCTCTCTTTAGGGGAAATGCCTCTGAGATCAAATTATTATACTGAATTCTAGCTAAAGGACATTGGTACAAAACTTTCACCATGTTAAAAAAGTGCTCTGGAATACCCAACTTATTTAAGGTTGCAAACATAAATGACCACTCCACTCGATCAAAAGCTTTCTCTGCGTCTAGAGAGACCAGGGATGCTTCCAGCCCCGGGCTCTCCGATGCAGAGATTAAATAAAACAATTTTCTAAAATGATCAGATGGAGAACGTCCCTCCACAAAGCCTGCTTGTTCTGGACTTACCAAACCACCCCAAACTTTTTTTCAATCTACATGCCAAAATTTTGGCAAAAATCTTAACATCTAAATTCAACAAAGATATAGGTCTATAATTACCTGCCAATTCAGGAGATTTATCAGGCTTAGGGAGGAGAATAATCCTGGCCTCGAACAGAGAGTGGTCACTAACCCCCTTGTTTACCCAAAAAAGAAAAAGCTGTTTCAACAGGGGGACCATAAGTTGTTTAAAGGATTTATAAAAAAGAGGTGTAAAACCATCTGGGCCTGGTGCTTTTCCAATTTTGAGGGAATCAATTGCCTGCCCAGTTTCCAGCTCGGCAATGGGGGCAACTAAGTTGTGCCTTAAGTCTTCTGTCAAGCAGGGAAGAGAGATACTAGATAAAAAAACTCTCCATTTCCGCTGCACATTGTGGTGAGTATAGGTTACTTGAGTAGAGTTCTTGATAAAACTCTACAAATCTCTGTAGTATGCCTACAGGAGTAGTAATTAAGGTGTTAGATACTGGGTGTCTCAAAGCCGCTACCCACCTAGCAGCAGCCTTCTGCTTCAATTGCCAAGCTAACAATCTTCCGGCCCTATTACCCTGACCTATGTAGAGGGCCCGGATTTTAGCTGCAGAGGAGATCACCCTTTCCCTTAGGGTATTAGCATACCATGCCTTCAGAGACATCAGCTCTTGCTCCTGAGTCTCAGAACCTTTACCCACCTGGGTGTTTTCTAGCACTTTAATCCTCCCCAAGCAATTTTCCAGTTCTGAAACCTCTTTAGCTTTATGCTTGGACGCTACTTGAATCAACTCACCCCTCCAAACCGATTTGAGGGCAGCCCATGTATAATCAACAGCCTCTATAGACCCCCAGTTCACCTCAATAGAGGCAGATAAAAAAATTTTGAAATGGGAGACAGTCTCCGAATCCTTCAAGAGATTATCATTTAAGGATCATGAGTAAGCCCTTGGAAGATTAGAAGAGGGTGACCATTCTAAAAGTATTGGAGAGTGGTCAGAGATGACCCTAGGCAGAATGGTCACTTCCTTAATACCAGTCAAACAATCCTTACTTACAAAAAAATAGTCTATCCTCGAAAACGACCTATGGGCATGAGAAAAAAATGTAAAATCCCTTGCAGAAGGATTAATCAACCTCCAGGGATCCACCAACCCCAAGGAAGATTTAAATTCCTCTAAAGCAGTCTGGGCCGGGGAGGGGTTAACCCCTCTACTCCATGATCGATCCAGCTTATTTAATTGGACTAAGTTCCAATCACCTCCCAGAATAATTGGAACCCCCTTAAAAGAGGCTAGTATAAGTGATAGTTGGACAAAGAAAGATGGGGACTCCTGGCTGGGTCCATACACTGATCCCAGCACCAAGTTAACTCCATTAAGTGTGCCAAAAACAAATATGTACCTACCATTGGGGTCCACAATAACCTCCGATTGAATAAACGGGGTTCCCCGTGCTAACAAGATAGCCACTCCCCTACTATTAGAAGAGAAGCTGGACCCATAAACTTGTCCAACCCATTTCTTTTTAAAATGCATTAACTTATCTATCAAAACGTGCGTTTCCTGCAGAAACACCACTGCTGGCTTATAGTGAGCCAAGTGGTTTAGTATAATAAGTTTCTTGCAATTGTCCCCCCCCCTTTAATATTCCACGAAATAATGTTTAGACCACTAGCCATCAATAACTGTTAGTTTCTCACAACATATATGGATAGCTGCCCCTCTAATAACTAAACCCTTAACCCAAAAACAGAGAAAAATTCCGACCCCCTTATCTAAAAAATTAAACAACTTAAACCCCTTAATATAAACACCCCAGCAAAACCCAGGCCCAAGCCCACTCTACTGCCTCTGATTCATGAAGCACTATAGAGGCGGGCCCCCCCATCTACCTACTTAATTATAGGAGGGATCTCAACAATAAGGTAATAGGTAAAGAAGGCTGTACCCCCCTGTAACACCACTAAATTGGAGTAAGCGCTGAGCAAACATCAAAAACTTCTTGTACTTGCATGTGCTAAAACAACTAACAAAAACAATCACATGCTCGATCCTGAATTAACCTTGGCTTACATCAATAATTAGATCTTAAGCCCCTAGTTATAGCAATTACAGTACCTATAATAATAGGGACACATAGCAAAACTACATATTAGAACTAATAGCTCCCTCTTGTGGAATAAACATAAATCTCCCCAGTTATATTCCAGGTACGAAAAAAAAGAAGTAAGATTGATAACAAAAATATTTTAGTGCATAACCAGCCTTATAATAGAACTAGCTTTAGAGTGTCCGTAGGTCCATTTCAGTCCCCTTGTCAGTATGGGAATCTCTTTAGATCTTTCCAACTGGGAATTATTAATGCTCAAAATAAACTCAGTGATTGCAGACAAAGATCCAGGAATGCCCCCTTGGTGCATCATGTATACCTCCCACTGGCTTGCTCTCATCCATTATTTTTAGGGAATAGGTCGGGAAAACAAGTCTCTAGGGAGATGAGGGCATCCTCCGCAGATTCATAGCGCCTAATTCCTTCTTTCGTAGAAACCTCTAATCTTGCAGGATATAGCAATCTATGGCGAATTCCGGCTGCCCAAAGCTTCAAAGTTAAGGGGCGAAAAGCCAGCCATGCTTGCCTCATCTTCCAAGTTAGATCTGGTGCCAAGTGAAGCCTTTTGCCTTCCCACTGGAAAAGAGCTAATTTCCTAACTTCTCTCAGGATATGCTCGCGATCCAGATAGTTCAATAATTTGAAGATTATTGGCCTGGGTGGTTCTGAAGGTACAGGCTTTGCTCTCAGCGATCTGTGGCCCCTTTCTAGTATATATTCAGGGCCATTAGGTGAAGGGCCCACCAATTTATTTAATAACTTTTGCAAAAAGCTTATTGTGTTGGCCCCTTCTTCACCCTCTGGGAGACCCAGGAGGACCAGGTTGTTATGCCTGCTTCTGCCTTCTAAATCATCGAGGCGGACTGCTAGTTTCTCCAGGCTACTCTTGCACTCTTTCGTCGCAGGCCCAGCTCTCTCTAAGGCCCTTTCGATTGACGATATTCTAGCTTCTGCATCGGTTACTCGTCTGGCCAATTGTGTGAGTGCTGGCTTAAACTCTGCCACATCTTCGATGAGTTTAAAGAGGGCATCCTTGATTGTTGTTAAATCCTCATAGATTTTGGATGGAGCCAGTGCCTCCGGTTCTCTGCCTGGTGAAGAGCTTCTCCGTGGCCGCTTAGCCTCTGATTCCGGTTCAGAAACTTGCATTTTCTCACTATAGAAATGATTGCCAGGGTCTCTTGAGGTAACTTGATGTATCGGGCAAGTAGGATGCCAAAGCTTGCGCGCAAATCCTCTTTCTAAAAGCACAAAACACAGTATTGGAGAGGGAGATCCTCGAAACCGCTACTACTCCTCCATGCGTGTCACGTGATCCCCTCTGTCTCTTTTCTATGTTTCAATCAGGTCTGTCATGCTAAGCAACACAGCACTACATACAGGTGTGTAATATGGCTGTCGAAGACAACAAAACCCTCGCCTGAATGCTTCTCATTCATGAAGATACCACAAATACGTAAATCTACTTTAAAGTCACTTGCCATTCATGTGTACCGCATTCTGCGGGTCCTGCCTGAAAATAGGCATATTTTGATTATTGCACTTATGATGTCGGTAAGAAATACATGACAACATAAATACTTTGAAAATGTCTCATGTATTAGCTTCCTGCAACTCCATCTGTTTTGCATGCACTTTCCATGCCATCAGCCCCCCCATTCAGTACCACATATGCTATGCATACAGGCATCATTTCAAATAACTCTACCTTTATAAATAGAACATCTTGTCTTTACATCTTTAAAATACAGTTGCCTTTGCAACTGCTGACTAATACTGATCTTGCATGTAAAAAAAACTACCTGCATTACAACTTGCTAACTAATTTCAGGTGCAGCCCATTTTGCTAGGTAGCACAGTCGGGCCAGCCTCGCCATGGGATCAAGCAGCCAAAGCACACTGGAACTTCTGGCGCATACAACAGAGAGCCTGTTTATAAAGATATACTATCCAAAATGCATTCAATGTAGCAGGATATTTTGTCTTACTAATTTGTTATACAAACAGACAGGCATGAATCCCATTATCCATTTAAACCTTCAACTCTTGCTGTTAGCATACTCCTAGCCCCGGAATCATCTGTTACATTTACGTATGCAGAATTATGACCTTTAACAGTTACATTCATATTTTTCATGCTTTCATCTTCACCTGAAAACTTAACATGCACTTTGTACCTTTTCCCATATGACTAGATTTACAACATGAACATGAATTGCTACCGTTGGAAAATAACTATAATGCAGACAACTTATTAAGCCTGTTTCTATCTTCAATGAGCTCGCACTAGGATTGATTTTGCCTGTTCATTTTTTTACATGTATATGCACATGAAGCTTCAGTGTTGTTTATACCACTGCTGTTGTCATGCCTCTCTGTGCTTGCAATCATGATATAGAACAATGTGGATTGTGCAACAATTTATTTTACCATTTGTTTTGTCAGCATATATTGCAGTGCTGCTTGTCTTCCACTCACATGTCTGTTTACCCCAATAGCATTATCACATATTGCCAGACGTATTCATGTTTACAGATCCATTCACTCTTACAAGCATTCTGCTTGCCTAAATGAAATGCTCAATTATTACTGAATACAGGGTTGCATATCAAGTAGCAATTTTACAAGTCAGTTACTCGTCTGTGAGCTACAGCTCAATACCACTATTATTAGGCACTCCAAAAACACATAGTAGTATTGAACTCCTGATGTCAGTCCCGCTATTCTTACATGGAATCAAACATAGCTCTCAAACATGTCAGTACTATGTCGATAGCTACTGTCTTATCCACTTCGTATTCTTAGTAATTTTATCAGTCTGACTATATTACTCATGTAATGCATTCTGCTACCAACTGTTATGCCACACACTGACAGCCTAGCTATGCAATACTTTACCACTCATTCTATTGCTGCCAGAAAAGGAAACCAAATAGTCAGCATTATGTACCTTTGATTAAGTTTCTAACTACTGTGCAAATGTTGCACATGACATGTACAAGGCTTTCCTGTTAGAAATCACGCAGTGATGTTTGTCACACAATGGTTATTCATTTCCACAATACTATAGCTTTCCATTACAATTTACTCTTCTTTCATATAGTAATATTAACCAGTTATTTTCAGGAGGTACACTACTGTTTTTATAAACTCGCCTGGACTACATTCAACATTGCAAAGCAGCCTATCTTTTCCGCACTATATTGAATGTCATACACCTGTTATTTCATGAATAGGAAGCAAGATGATCAACTTCATACCAATAGTTATGACTGACACATGCCTGGCCGTTTCTTGATTTGATGAAGTCCACACTTCTTGCATGTTACTGTGCTGTTGCTGTACATGTCCAGCACCACATCTTTCTGCATGTGTGTGTACCTATCGGTTTCTGCATGTTTCAGTGCATCTCTGTCCTGGCCTGCATGCCTATATATCATTGTCTGTGCATCTAGATTTATGCATCTATTTCTAGTAATCCATTTCTGTCCCCAGCGCCCTTCGCCTCTGTGACATGATGTGCATCAAAACATGCAACACAGGTCAGCAATCCTTTACTGCGCTGTTCGTGCACAGCTCCTTTGATGTGTGCTATGTTTTTGAACAGATAAGCAAACCACTGTCATGAGTAATGCTTCAGCTTCTTTGGCATACACATTAAGAGAATGCAAAGGCAAAATAAATCCTACTGATGCCTCGTTCAAGATAAAAACAGGCAGCCTATGACTTGTGACCATTTCAACCATTTTTCAACAATAGTTCTTCATTTCCATTTAGGTGTACTGACATGTAAAAGGTACAAGTACATTTGAAGTTTCAATGTCAAATCATTAGAAATAGCAATGCAGGTTTTAAGGGCACAGTTTTGTGTAGCGAACTGTTAGGAATGATTTGTATGCTACTGATAATGGTAATACCAACAGATTTAACAGAATACCATTATTGTGTACTTCTTTGTCTAACATATTGGGAACACAGAAATTCATGCTACATTGCATCCCTTTGGCATATTATGCCTTAATTAAAAGAATGTCCATTGTACCTGACACACATTGAAGTTGCTTTTGCTTGCTTTATTGTGTAGACACACTGGCCCGACCTTGCTATCTGACAGAAGACATCTTTTGTAACTTAGTTTCCACTTCATAATGCCATTTGCTATTTTTTCCATGCAAGATCAGTGTTACTTGTCATTTTCAGAGGGAACCATATTTTAGAGATGTAAACAAAAGATGTCTTTATGAATGTACAGGTCTTTGAAAGGGTTGCTTTCTGCATATCATATGTAGAGAAGTGGGGGGGTCACTCGTGGGACAGTACATGCATGAAAAGCAGGGCAAGCTGCAGGACCATAGCACATCATAAGTCATGAAACTGCTTATTTGTTATGTATTCTTTGTTGACCGGGTAAGTGCAGTAGGCTAATTATGCTATTTTCACACATGACCCCGTGGAGGCTGATACAGATGAATGGCAACTGACTGTGACCTACATTAAGCTGTTTGTGATATTTTCCTGAAAGGGAGGCATATGCAGAACATGTTTGTTTTTCGCTCAGCAACAATATTATATGCTGTATTTCTTTTGTTCGATGGCATGTGGAATGTAATTGAGGCATACAAAACACATATATATAGACACAGGTACATTCATGGACATACAGACACAGACAGTAATATACAAGCATGCATACACATATATGTAGACACGCAGATATATAAGAACACATACAGGCACCCAGACATATGGAACAAGGAACAAAACATTGCCGGGTGGTATCTTAAGAAGATAACACACCTAGATGCACAAAGTATTAAAGTAATTAAATGAAGGACCACTCAACAGTGTGGGATTGGTAACAGCTGCCATACAACAAATAATGTTGCTTTCCATTCAAGGAATGTCATGTGTGTCACCTACTATATACTGCACGCATCAGCATGTGCTTTTGGCATGTTTCATGCTGTGAAGGCATGTAAATGAAAGAAATACACACATGTTAGCTATAACAGCTGAATAGTAGAATGTCACAAAGCACTAAATCCTAAAGTACAGATATAATATTCTTGCAATATATGCGCATTCTGATGCCAGAATTACTGTTATGAATGAAACACTGGCATAATAAAGCAAAGCAATGTTACACTTACACTGTTTTCGATAGAAACGTATTTTGCATGCCTCTGACTGTAAACTAAACAGCATAAAACTGCTGCCTTGGCCAAAGATAGTTATTCATTGCAATCAAGGTAACATTGTAATCTAGCAAAGGTGTGCAACATAGATAGACGTTATTAATGGTTTCTGCAGCTAGAGCTGACTCAAACGCAGGCAAAACACAATGAAACCATTCAGGTCTATCTGTAAGCATTCATACATATATACATACAGAGATATACATGCATACAGCCTTATAGCTAGGCAAACTTTATGGGACTTTATGTAGTATACTATATTGATATGCGAGGCTGAATACAAATGTTCTATACGAAGCAAAATACTGTTTGTTGGCATCACATGGGCAACTTTCCGTGTATGCTACAAGCAAGTCTGTTATTAATTAGCAAAATCAGAGCTTAACAAATGGCTGGGTACAACAGCAAAATAAAACTGTCCATATCAGTTTAAATAATACAGACAGCATGTCTGTTTCACAACTCAGGGAGGAATTGCAATAACATGCTTATAAATATTCCATGTAATACAAACTCACTGTCTCATTCCATGCATGTCATGCACTGGACCAATATGCATTTCTTCAGTACTAAAGCCTGTCATTTCATGGAGTGCCTTTCTCATGCTGTCTGATGTCATATGCCCTTCATCCTGTAATACTTTAACTGCATGTGTAACATAATTACAAAATCCTCAAATGTAATAACTGCCTTAAAGGCATCAATGCAAGCAAATGTATCACCAAAATAAGCATCATATGTTGTCTTTTATGTACATGCTAAACATTGATATTGCAAATAAATTGAAACACCTGTTCAAGTTGTAAAATACTACACTATTCATATTAAATGTATTTAGGCCCTATGCAATTCAACAGCCTATGCCCTGCAATTTGCATGATTACACTGTTATACACTTCACATTGCCAATCTCTATACAACAATAGACATGCGAAAGAAGATATGGCATTTTATATAGGTTGTTAGAAAAATGCAACAGCATGCTATAGTAAATTATGTACATAGCTAGTTATCTTAATTGTATTGCTTTTAATTATAAGACATAAAGTAAAGTCCAAATTTGCTGGATAATACTGTAAATGTAGTTAAATTCCATGTAGTGACATGCATTATTGAATGGGTTCAGCCATACCAGAGTGACAGTGCATTAATTATTGAAGCTACGTACTTACTATTCAATGGCTAAAACAAACCAAAATGCTGCTTGTTGGCATGACATAGCCAACTTTGTGTGTATACTACTGGGAAGTGTGTTACTAATTAGCAAAATCAGGGCTTGGCAAAGGACAGGGTACAAGACAAACATAAAACTGTCCATACCACTTTAAATAATGCACACAGGATGTCTGTTTCACAACTGAAGAAGGAACTGCAATAAAATGCTTATAAACATTTCATGTAATACAACATCACTGTGTCTTTCCATGCATGTCATGCACTGGAGCCAAATGCATTCATTCAATACTAAGTCCTGTCATTTGGTAGACTGCCTTTCTGATGCTGTGTGATGTCATATGTCCTTCATCCTGTAATACTTTACCTGGATGTGCAATATAATTACAGAATCCTGAAATGTAATAACTGTGTTAAAGGCATCACATTAAATGTATTTAGGCCCTATGCAATTCAACAGCCTGTGCCCTGCTATATGTATGATTACACTGTTGTACACTTTACATTGGCAATGTCTATATAACAATAGACATGTGAAAGAAGATATGCCATTTCATATAGGTTATTACAAAAATGCAGCAGCATGCTATACTACATTTTGTACATAACTAGCTATGGTAATTGCATTGCTTTTAATTATAAGACAAAAAGTAAAGTACAATTTTGAGGGATAATACTGTGAATGCAATTCAATTCAATGTAGTGACATGCATTAGTGAATGCATTCAGCTACAACAGAATGAGACTGCATTCATTATTGATGTGCAATACTGGCTATTTCATGGCTACAACAAGTGACATGCACATCGTATTGAATTCCTTTCTACCTGACAAGCACTGCTTGAAATTTACATGTCTTGATCTGTCATGACTCATGACAGGTGTATGATGCAGTGTAAGTGTCTGACTGTTCAAGCATTCTCTGCAACCATGGTGACATTGCTGCAGAATTCACAGCATTGCCAACAATACAAATACTTCACATGTTATTTCTTTTGCAATCCATGACATATTGTGTAATTTACAAGTCTAGCATGCCATTGCAAATTCAACAAACAGTGCATGCTGCACCAAAAACCTGTATTTCCATCTTGGATTTCTTCTGATTGCTCTTGTTCTTAATTCATTTTTCTTTGCTACCAACAGTAAGAAATATAACATGAAAGCCTTAATTATGCACTACAAATGAAGTACATAAGATATGCATGTCACTGGTTTTACCAACCAAATAGCAACACTAGTAAATGTACACTCAGCATGTTATGGTTGAGCCCTGTCACTTGCTCACAGCACTACATGTCATTGAATTGCGTTCCACTGACAGTATAATAGTAAGAATGTGTACTTTAACACTTGTTTTACAAATGTAAACAATGCCAGTTACATAGCTGCTTATGTCAACATCTGTAAATCACCTGTCAAATATCATGCAAGTATATAACGTGCACTCCTATCTACAGCAGTCTCTAATTCATCTTCCTCACCTTTCTGTATTGTTGCTGTTCAAACTGTCGTACTTAACTGGTCTTCCACAGAATAACATACATGTACACTACTTTCCTTTAGCATTCAATTGTTGCTAAAAATCCCAATAAAAAACAGTGCATTGTCTAGCCTCTCCAAAACATCTCATTAGGTACCACCATTTGCAGAACAACTCAGCAAAACATTTGCCTCATACATTCTTTTCTACCCTTTTGTCCCTCTGCTATGATGCCTCACCTGTGGCATACACTCTGCTACTCAATTGCATCTCATTCTGCATGCTTCTGTTACAGGTCTGACGGCCTTTTCAAACACAAAAGTAGCCTTCACTATGTCAGTCTTCTTATTAACTCTTTTATATAATTCACCTGCATGTTAGCTATCCTGTCATAATACTCCCATAGTGTAGCATGTCAATCTGCCATAACACACTTACACATACCTGTCATGCATCATTTACCATCACTGCTCTTTACTATACCTTGCTTTCCACAAACCATTGTACAGAATAGCTACCTGACATAACAATGCAACCATTTAACAGGACAACAAATTTAAAGGGTACCTAAACAAGCAGTTTTTTTAAACTGCAAACTCCAAAATCTGTCTTCATAGCAACGTGAAGTAAAGGCTGCTGTTTACATTTATGCTAAAACTGCATTTATGTAAATAACATAAATGCAGCTTCATTGCTTTTGAAATATGTAAACATCAACCTTTCACTTTCAAAAAACAGCCTTGGCGTCTCCCTAGGATGTCTGCCAAGTGTGTTAAGTGATGAGTCATGATGACATCATAGGAGCCAGAAACAGAGATCCACATATATTTCTATAGTGCTAACTAGTCCTTCTTTCCCTCTTTATTTTGAATTGTTGTACCAGCATTATCAACACCATGTATTAACTCGTGGATTATTTTGATCATTACAAATGTTAGGCTATGATTTTGTTCATTTTTTTTACTTTTACTTGCAGAAAAATGTTTTGCAATCCAATTGACTTTTTCTTTGGCAAACTGCATTACAGTACAACACTTCAAATACCTAATGATCTAGTGGTTATATAATGCACTGAATTTTGTTTTTGTTAACTGGGAGAGATACACTAAGCTGAAAGCATGTTTACAGGTGTGGCCTGGGAGCACAAGCAAGTTTAGTGACTTGCTCAACGTCACACAACAAAGTACCAGTCTTGTTCAGTTCCAAAGCTCATGCTTTCTTGTTAATCCACAAATAAGGCTTTCTTTTCCCATGTGAACCCCCTGCACCTAGCCTGCCTTCTGTTGAACACCCCACCATCCATACCCTGTCCTTAGTAATGCCTGGGGCCGCATATGAGCTTGCGGTCTCATGAAGAGAATTATCAAACCTCAGATTGTAATCTTGTACCACAGAGAGTTGTGCACACCTATACTGATATGCATCATCAGCTGGCACTGTTAAAAATGCTTCCCAAATCACTCTCCAGTCCACATTCTCAATGTTTGACTTCTGCTCCCACAGTAAACATTGAGTGGCTCACCACCCCTCTGCACAGTGACGGTAGTGTGTACAGTTCCCTGTTGTGTTTTTTCCCACCTCATTAACCAACAACTAGGTCTTCCTGGAGGTCCAAGCAATAAGCATCACGACCCACCAGAAAAAGCTGCTGTTCATGCCCTCATAAGGGTTGCATTTAAAATGGATAATAATATTATTAGCAGGAGAGGCATATTCATACCTTGAGCAAATCCACCTGACTGCCAGTGTCAGTCTACTCCTTTACCTGTGATCTGCAGAACCTCAAAGGACAGTTCCCAGCAATTCTTCTCCAGTACTTTTCTGTGCTCTACTCCACAATGCGAGTTGGCTGGCTACCACCCTTCCAAATCTTGAATGAGCTATACACAACTCCCTCGATACTGTCCTAAGAAATGTCAACACCCCCCCCACATGAGGATAATCTCCCCACACTGAATTCAAGTAACAGTTTAGGTGCAGCCTTGCCACTCTGAGTATTTGTCATCACTGGCTACTCTCATCCACAGTCAGGTAGTGATCACGATGCTGGCAGCCCCACATTTCAGATCTCACAGTGATCTGCTCAGCGCCCTCCTTCCTGTCTTCAGCTAACCTGAATATAGCTGTACCCTGCTGGAATGGCCTCTTCAGTCCCTCTCTGACATTCATTCTTCTCACCTGCTCTCCACACCAAAACTGGTGAGTTCACTACCCTTCTGCATCATGAATGTGTTTAGTACAGTCTCCCGTGTTATATTTACATATTAATAATAAACATGATCTTCTGGTAAGCCAGGTTGATACAGGTAGCAGCATGGCATGAGTGGAAGAATAAGCTTTCCTACCCATATAAGATCTAAGCCACCTATGATTAGGCACTATTAAATGATGTGCACACCCATCATTTAATAGTGCCTAATCAAAGGTAGCCTAGATATTTTAAGAATAGGAAAGCCCATCATTCCCCTTGTTCCCTGCTGCTATGAGCCTGACTTACTGGAAAGACATGTTTATATTTGATATGTCAAATTGCAACACACCTCAACAACTCCTTCACTGACCTTAGTGCAGTGCTCCCGTGCAACTTCTTCGATCCCCCTTCCCCCATGTCTGCCCCTCCCATCTCCCGCCCCTTTCCTCCTTCGCACTGTGACCACCCATGAGGTTAGGTCCTACTTACAAAAAGCCCTAAAGTGCAACTCCATCGGCAATGACTCCCTCGATCCCTGTCTCCTACATCAGGTCCTGGATCAGGTCATCTCACCCATTACTTGCCTCTTTAATAAGTCCCTCTGCTTGGGGCAATCCCCCACCATCTGGAGGGTTGCCACTGTTACCCCTATTCACAAAGGTAGTGATAGAACACACACAGGCAACTACCGGCCAATCTCCATCCTCTCCCCTCTAAAGCCTTGGAAAATAGTTGCCAGCCAAATCTCACTTTACCTCACAAAATATGAGGTCCTCTGTCCTGAACAGCATGGTTTCAGAGTTGGTCATAGCACCAATACTGCTCTCCTGGAGTTTGCTAACTTCCTTCATAACTCACTTGATGCTGGCTCCCTCGCTGGTGCGGTATATATAGACCTATCGAAAGCCTTTGATACCGTCTCTCACCCTCTACTATTAGCCACCCTTGCCAGTATGGGCTTTACCTCTGGTCCTGTCTCCTGATGCGCTAGCTACTTGACAGCCGCTCCCAATGTGTGCGGGTTGGTGGCACTCTATCCTCTACCTGCATAATTCGCTCAGGTGTTCCCCAGGGCTCCATTCTTGGGCCCTTACTCTTCTCTGTCTTTCTCAATTCCCTGCCCAATGCATGCGCTGGAAAGATCCTTCTCTATGCGGACAACGCAGTTCTCTTTGCCTCTGACAGTAACCCCATCTCAGTCCAAAACTCCCTCCAGCATGCCTACACCTCAGCTGAAAACTGGTTCTCTGACCACCGTCTTGTCATCAACCTTAAGAAAACTAAATCTATGCTTTTTACTCACCCCCAAAATAAGTCCAGCAACTTTCCTCTCTCTGTTCACTCCGCACGGAACCACCCCTTGGAACTTGTGCATTCTTATAAATACCTTGGCATAATCTTCGGTCCTGCTCTCTCCTTTCATAACCACATCTCTGCTTTGACCTCTGCCTCCAATGCTCAGCTGGGTATCCTCTACCGGCACAAAAAATGCCTCCCGCAAACTCTCTTCGGTTGGCTGTCACCTCTTCAGTGCTCTCACTAGTTGACTACGGCCTTCCTGTATATGGCGCAGCTGACCAGACAGCCCTTCAAAAGGTTCGCCTAATGCTTAACAAAGCATGTAGACTTATTACCAGTGCCCATAGACTCACCCATACTTGTCAACTTTACTCCATGGCCTCCTACTCAACCTCGATGAGCTGCCTCCTGTTCCTAACTTCAAGTTACTTACAAAGCCCTCCATGGTCTTTCCCCGCCATGCCTTGCCAACTCTATTCGCCGATCCAACCCCACAGTTCACACCCACGCCTCCAGCAAAACTGCCCTGGTTATCCCAAGGGTACGGACCACCAGGGCCAAAGGGCTTTCTCCTATAGAGCCCCCTCCTGGTACAACTCCCTCCCAGCTGGCATCACTGATGCCTCCTCACTCGCTAGTTTCAAATACTGCCTAAAAAATCACTTGATCGCCTCACACTCCTGCCACTGCCCCTGACCCCCCACCTGTCCCCACCATCCTCGATGATAAGCTAATGGAAAACAAAATTAAAAAAGAATAGATAATTTGGGGTTTTGCATTTCCCATCTCATTTAACTGACAATGGTGCTATGACACTCATCACCTGCAATGTGACTTTGCCTATTGTTAATTTGTGTTGCTGACTGTCTCGCCTTGCCTGCAATTTGCCGGTGTCTTATTACTGTACAGTATTTTTGGATTGCTTCATGTATGTATGTTCTGTTTTCCTTTCAACAAGGTACCTTTGTAAATGAGCCTCTGGCTCAAAGGTTTTTAAACTGATGTTAAAATAAAATAAAAAAAAAATAAATGTCAAAAATAAAACAGGGACTGTACTACTTGCATTCATGATGCAGAAGGGTGATGAGCTCACCAGTTTTCGGTGTGAGGAGGAATAGTGAAGAATAAATACCAGAGGGGGACTGAGAAGGCAACTCTTGCAAGGTACTGCTATATTCAGGGAAGGGGGAAGACAGAAGGAGAGAAATATGAGCAGATTACTGTGAGAAATAAGATGTGGGCTGCCAGCACATTGATCACTACCTGACCACATTGTCCTGGCCAACATTCCCCTTCCCATAAAACCAGTTCATGCAATTGTCCAAGGTTGTGTGTGGATATTATTTATTTAGTTTTTGTTGACCGGGTAAGTGCACTAGACAAATCCTGCCTATTTTCAGGCACGACCCGGGGGAGGGGGATACAGATGAATGCCAACTGACTTTGAACCAGATTAAGCTGTTGGTGGTATTAATGTATGAAATGGCTGCCACTACACATTCAGTCACTTCCCTACCAGTCTAGTATTGCTTGTAAAGCAATTTGGGATACAATGTGTATGAAAACCACTATATAAATGCAGATTCTTATTATTATTATTGTTATTATTTCCCATGGAAAAAGAAGACAAGACAAGCATATATTTGAGTTTTGAGAAAGTATGAACTCTAACACTGCACTGCACAAGAACTTTGCTACAAAAAAGTGGTGGCTTTAGGGGGTGGTGAAGGGTGTGGCTGCAACCCCCCCCACCATTGTAACGTACTTGATGCTGCTGCTGCATTTCAATTTGTTGAATAAGTCTGATTTATTGATTACATAAATATTTATATTCAAACTATGGATTACATTTGTAGGTCCTGTCAGAAATGTACTAGAAAAGAATAATAGCAGGAAATATAAAGGTTTAATAAAAATGTTAAAAAGTGCATATTAAGCATGCACACCATCCCAGCACCCCCATTGTAATATCCTGGATCCACCATAACCAGTAGACCACCAGGTTATTCAAGATTTGTACTGCCACAGAGAAAGTCGGTTGGATTAAAGCACATTTTCAGCATGTTAAAGTAAACAAAATGAACAGAACCATAGCCTAACGTGTATTATACAAAGTAATGCACATGGTTTTGACTATTTGGGTGAAACAATTCTATACAAAGGGAAAAAAGAACTAGTTAGCACTATAGAGAGCCATTTATCTCTCTTTGACTTTGGCTCCAATGATGTCATCACATAACACATTTGGTGGCCATTTTAGGAAGTAGGTAAGACAGTTTTTTTGAAATTGGAAGGCTGATTTTACAATTTTCAGATGCTCTGGAACCACATTTAGGTAAATTATGTAAATGTAATTTTAGCATTAATGAATACAGCAGCCTTTTCTTTAGTCACCTATGGAGTCAGATTTTTGAACAGTTTGTTGTCGAAATCTTGTTTAGGTATCCTTTAAAGTTATTCACACTGTCATTTAGGAACTTTACTTATCCTTGTACCCACTGCATTCACTGACCATTTCTTGCTACTGTACTGACTTCCCTTATTGAACAGTGCATTCAACATGTTGTAATACACACTATGCAGCAAACACATTTCAAAAGCAAAAACAAAATAAATACATTGCAGGTATGTGACTTATTCTTTTCCTTCCTTTGTTGATTGCCTGCACCTCATTACTTGACCTCTCTGAAGAGCAGTACACAAAAATATCCTCATGACATATTATAATTTGTCTACCTCTGTCTGTCTATTCCTTTCTCTGTCTATGTCTCTATCAGTCTGTATCTGTCTTGCAACAAACGCTTATCGTATCACTTTTTATAATAATGCAGTTGGATTCACTTTGGCCATTACCCAAAAAGTATTTAATACATTGCCAAACATAATCAAGATTCACATCTGACATTATCCTATGCTCTCCAAATTCAACTATGACACTAAATGACTCAGCTTTCACCATCTACACTTATCTGAAAACCAGATATTTTACTTAAACCTTTACAAGCCTTCTAAACATTACTCATTAGCATACATATCAAGCCTAATCTTCTAAACATGAACAACAATATTTCAGAAAATCCAGCAATTAATGCAACTAATTCTACCAATGTAAAGCAATAAGCAATACTTACCATAATAAATGCTAACAATTACATTACTTTTATCATATTTAGTATTTCTTCTTGCCTTCATGTATGACGACATATAGTTATCAGATCAATATCTCAGATTACTTCTGTATCCAACTTGTTTACAAACGTCATTGCATGTAACATGTACTACCCATGAAAACTAGCAATAACGTATTACATCCCTAATTTCTACTACTTTTGTGACATTCACTGTAACTTTTCAAATCATGCAAAATATTTCTTACGTCACAGCTTTTGAGCTACATAGCCAGACTCTATACTTAACAACAGATTTCCTCTGACCTTCCCACATACCTCCATTTAAATTACTAACACTATTAATTAAAGTACTAAAAGTAATTAAAAAGCAATGCTTCTATTTCTGACTGTACAAGTCATTCTTCTCTTTTCCACTTAAAACTCTGACTGAGTGTGGCTTTTGATGTAAAGGTTTCTTTGCCAGCTAACTTTCACCCTCAGATGTGTTTCCCCATGGATAGACTCTGCAAGGTACACTTCCCCTTAAAATCAGTTCTTTCATTCGCAGGACACAGCTTCAATCTGCACAGTTCATCGCAATACTGCATTCAAAGAATGTTCTTGTGAATAGCAACCTATTGTCATAACTGCAGGTTATTGACCCTTTCCTGTTGTGCATCCACTTTTCAAATCGTTAAACAATGCACCTCTTTTTTCTCAGCATGCTGTGTACCTTGTCTCACTCTTACAAGTAACTCTGTTTGCTTTCCAGTAGGCAACAATACTTGTGAAAATGCAGAGCAAATAACATAACTTTTGCTTTAGGCACAATGACAATGTTCTTGCATCCATTCCTTGTATGTGCATATCATTTGGGAGCATGCATTCAGTGTAGCCTATCCTTAGGCTACTGTCTGCATTTCAAACAGGTGTGCCCACAGTTGTTTGCTCTAGCATCACTATTAAGCCAAAACACTTTTAATTCAGTACCGTGGCTCTTCCTACGTTGATATTTCCTCACATTTGACGAGTGCCCAGCACGGTTCCCTAACATGAACAGTGCTGCCATTATGTGATCAGCACATTTGGATTGGTTTGACACAGCAAAAACATAGGGCATGCTAAAACATAAATAGTAACAAAAGGACATGCCCCTTTACCACTGCCCTCCCTCTTCAAACCTATTTTTGGATCACATTATCTTTTTCAAATACAAGCCTTACTTACTGACATTTCAGCATCAAAGTTACATCCTGACAGTGTTTCACATTCACCTAAACATTTCTCAAACAGTCTGATATCTGTAGTATGGATACATTTTATGTTGCCACACTTGCACAGCCAACATCATGGCACTGTGCAGCTTTGGAAGCTGGGTCACTGTTGCACAACTGCAGGGCACACACCAGTAGGTGCATCATGGAGTCTCCAATAAGCCTGCATGCCGGCAGCACACCATGCATGCATACTGTGGCAAGCACATCTAACAAAACATCCACTGCAATTCCAGCAAGCTTCATCATACGCTGCACTCCTTTTCTTGCCATGCTCATTATCATTATGTGCATTGTCGGCAAGCAAGCGGTCACCTACCATCTGCCGCCTTTGGCAGTGCCCAATCCCCCTGTCAGATACTCCTCCCTTTCTTTGTCTGCCACCACGGGACCCCACTCCCTTTCAACATAAACCACCCCTGCTTTAATGCCAACCTCAGTGCCCACTCCCACTTGGCTTGCATGCCCCTCCCTGCTTTCCTTGTGTGCCAAGAGAACTGCCGCATGCCCATCACCATGACTTTCTCCTCCCCCCATTTTGTACCACTGACACTGCTCAATCCCCCCTCAGATACTGACATGCCCCTCCCCCAAACAGTTAGGTTGCATGTAGCAAGCCCACCCCAGCGTGCTACATCCTGTGCACAAACAAAACCTGTCCTGCAATACCTTCCCCACTAAAGTCAAAATGCTGCCCCACACTTTCCCACCACCTCCCTCCCCTGCACCCACACACTGCACACCTTACCTCCTGTAACCCCCTCACCCCACACTTACCTGTGGAGTGCAGCGCAATGATCCTTTCTGGACCGGGAACACGTCTGCAATCTTCAAACCTGACTTCAAACTGAACAAATGCCACTAAGCTGTATAATACAATGAATAACGGTTTCCCCCCTTTAATGTATATCTTCGGCATTTCTGTGAATTTCCACCCCAAATATTCAACATGGACTTTTTGGGACCCCTTCTCATGAGGTCTTACACTGTCATGATGTTATTCAGTCCTGAAAGGTGATTCACAGTCATTGTGCGCAATCACCTTTCAGGACCCAGTAACAAAATGACACTGCCACTGTTCATGACAGGTGCTGTCAAAAACCCTATGTTGCAAGTTTGGTGCGAAACACCCACAACATGACTGTTTTACAAGCATGCATAGCAACTGTGCAACAGACACTCCTCACTTATTGCATTCACACTATTTTCATGCCACATTCTCAACACTGGCATTCTATCACACCTTCCTGTCCACCGTACAGCTGTCATTTTTCACATCCTGCCTACAGTGCTTTTTCCCACTTCCAGTACAGAGCAGCATAGTTGCTGGGCAACATAACTGTTTGCAACACACCACAAAAATGACAGTCACACTGCTCATCAGCACAGCTCTTTCAATGCCTGTGTTGAAAATGTTGTTACAATACTCCATAAACTGACTCTTATGAGCACACATACCAACTCTCCAACACACACTTCTCAGTTACCACATTTGCAATATTTTGACGCCACACTCTCAGCATTCGCATTTTACCACACCTTCTTCTGAACCATGCACCTGTTATTTTCCACATGCTTGCCAAACTGTGTTCTCACACTTCCGCCACTCAATAGCACAGTCATTGTGCGACATCACTGCTTCGCAGACATTACAAAAATGACAGTGACACTGCAGATGACCACAGCTCCTACAATTCCTGTGTTCAACATCTCCTTACAATACTCCATAACATCACTGTGTTACAAGCATACATTCCCCAGCTTCCATGCACACTCATAAGTTGCCAAACCTTTCAACACCACTTCACTATACACACTAAACTTCCGCATACATCTTTACCACTCTAACTGCTATACACTTTTCTACATTGCTTATAGCATATTCTACTCATCCCTTTACTACTTACTTACTACTCATCTTGATGCATTCCTAATAACCTTGTCAATTTTCTCATCATGTACAACCTCAGTATTTTGCCTATAATTACAACTCTCATGTTCTTAACACCTATTCTATTACATCTTTTACATATCTTTGCATGCTACATAATGCTACCACTCAACAAGACCTCCATATATTATGACAACTTTTACTACTAACATTCCCTCACACACGCACTTATTCCATACATTGCATGATCCATATATATCGAATATCTCCACTTTTCTCTTTTTCCACCCACATACAGCACACTACCATTCTCTCTTTAGCACTGACCCACTGTTTCTCATCCACCTCTTCATTTCACCTACAACTCATTACCTATTTCTTTTATGCCTTCCTTATAGTTCACCACTTACTAACCACAAAATGTTACCCTTACTAACTACTACCAATACAAACATAACATTATACTACTACAATACTTCATTCACATTGCTTTCTTTCCTACTACCTCACACACTTCCATCCTCTTTAACAACAATAAAGATGCTTTACCATATATACATTTTCTACAGAAATCCATTACCACACTGCTTCTCTTGTCTTACAACACCCTTTCTGTACTTTCGTCCAGCAGCTGATACACACTTCATGCACTTCTTCACCTACTCTATACTACTTCCACCACAGACATACCACTCCAACACACTACCTACAATTTCTTAGTCATGCACTCACCAATACACATCCTCACATCTCCTTCCTCTACACACTACTCTGATTCATACTCGCTACAATGCCACCATTCCATCCATTACACCATTGCACCACTACAACCACTACCATCTCACACAAAGTACGTCCTTACATTCTCAATCACACTCAAACCTCTTTCCGTTTCCTCTCCTTTCATTGCTCCCCTTCCTAATCATCTTTACCCGCCTTTCTATTCTATTCCACTAACACATTTTTTCTTCTCCCCACAGACCTATGATCCCTCATTTGTCTGCTGCCCATTCCAGCCTTGCCTGTCAACCTGAGGAATTCCCTCACTTGCAACAGCATGTGCCACAAAAGGTATGTATCTATTGTGACACCCACTTCATATCATCACTCATTCCCAATCTCTCCCTTCAAACACTGCACCCCCTATAACTGCAACTCCCACTACATCTACTTCCTACACTATCACATAATTAACACATCTTGCCACCCACATCTATACCATTTCACCACCCTACATATTCTTCTACCATACTTGTTCCCCACTGACCATTAGTCTCATCCATTATCAACATATGTACTACCTTTCACATACACATCTCCACTACCACAACTTCCATTTTATCATCATGACTACACTCATCTACAACATCACTACATTCAATGCCATCTCATATGCCCTTCCCCATCATGCACTATGCAACACTTACACTCAACTCACTATGTCCCCCCACATCACATGACCACCATCCTACCACTATACCACCCTTTATACTACTTCATCACAACAATCTCCACCCATGCTTACTTACATCCTTATAGCTTCCCTACACACATACAACTGCACACCATTACTCTCACTATTCACACACACAGCCATCTAGCCACACACTCACAAACCTACTCCTTTTCATTTTCTACCACCTAATCACCACTAACATTCCACATCACTCACTGTTCCTTTCTATGTGTTTCTATACAACACTATTCCATACCACTATTCCCATAACCTCAACCATATCAGTTTTCCCACCCACATTCTCAACACAGTCATACATTCCTTCACCCATCACACAAACGTACTATGCTATCACTTTCTACTCTTCTCTCTCTCCAAGCCCACATTCTCACACTAACTCTTTCTACTAATGCCTACAATGTACAACCCATGTCTGTCCACCTCACTGCACTCACATTTCCCATTCCAGTATTTTCCCCACCACTACCACACACTTAACACTTACCTACCAATACAGAACCATGGATACTCACAATACATTCTAACATCATCACTATGCCATCACTTATACTACACTTGTTATGTACTTACACTTTCATACCACGTTTCCTATTACAATACCCTATTTCCCCTCATTTCCACCATCACTATTTTACAACTGCACCCTACTTCCACGTCTTCACCTCTGCTACCACCTTCCCTATCCCACTCTAACTCATATCCCCACTTGCCCCTGTGATGACAATACTTTTACCTTCATACATCCGCTTTTCTTCCAATTCTATACATTTCATCCCCTTCTCTATCTCACACAGCCTCTATTTCTCACTTACATGACTCATCACCATATCTCTTTTCCTGCCTATACACAGCAAACCTCTCACAACCTTTTACACATTTCTTGCCTCATACATTCCTGTACATGCCTTCACCTATAACACACTAACACATTTAAAACTTCATCACTGTCAACATTCCTGCATTCCTACTAACCTCTGCCATCTTTACATACTTTCCACATTTCCTATATTTCCTACACACCCCACTCCTCAGCTCTTCAACCCTACTGTATTACCATATGTCTGACACATCTCTCTATCCCACAACATCTACATCGCCCAAAAAACACATGCATATATTATCCACAGCTTCCTAACACCCCGCAAACCTTGTTCCATATACTGCATCCTCCATATATCCAATATCTCCACTATTCCCTCCTTTTGCTCACATACACTACACTATCCATTTTACCTTCACCATCACTCTGTTCATCCTACTGAGCCAATCTTTTTCACATACCTACTAATTTCACCCACAACTTATTACCTCTTATGCCCTCCCTTTCTTATACTTACCACATCATAAGGCATAACATCTACCCATTCATACTCCTTAACCATCTAAACATAACAATATAGTACTTCTCCACTTTACTACCTTCACTTGTCTCCCTACATACCTAGACCCCCTTATCCTCTTGCACAACAATTGCTCTCCATTCATATATCTCCACTATTTACTCCAACTCATTATCACACCCCTTATATACTCACACAGCATCATTTTTGTGTTTTACACCACTTCTCACAAACTTACTGCAGTTGCTCCCCTCATTTCTAGTACTGCTAATACACACATGTCATTTTAACACAATACAAACATTCTTTCTATCATACACTCAGCAATAATAGTCTGCAGTACATCCTAGCCCTTCTATTCTCCATTCATTCACACTTATTGCAGTACTACCATCACTTTCATTATCACACTACACCATGCAATCACTGTCATTCCACCAACACTACCTTCTCACATTCACAATCCAATCCAAACCTCTTTCACTGTTTCCTCCCATTTCAGTCCTCCCAGTTCCCAACCATCCTTTTCCACATCAATACTATATTACTCTTACACATTTTTTTCCTCTCTCCACAGATTTACAACCCAGGACTCTTCTACAGAACACTCCATCCCTGCCTTTCAACTCCACCATTCACATCACATTCTGAGAAAAGGCATGCATGTATATATTCTGCCTCACCATTCATCACCTCTCTTCTTCCCCATTCCTTCTGCGACACACTGCAGCCCTCATAATCCCTACTCACATTACATTTCCTGCCCAGCATACCACATAATTAACATCACATTTCCACTCACATCTACACTATTCCTTGATACCACATCTCAGTTCATAACACTGCTTAAGCACTTCACATTCTTTCCATTCATTCTCTACCTAGTTCCCAACTCACACACACATACCTCAAGTACCACTACTTCCATTTCATCACCATGAGCAACACTCATGTACAAGCTGACTACAGTCAATCTGATCCCATCTTTCCTGTAGCATCATGTGCTAAGCAATGCTTAGCTATGAGCACCACTGCTTTGCTATACCACATGCACACAGAAGCTACTTTCTGGTCAACACATGATATGAACACCATCCTAGTTCTAGGTGACTCCCTATATCACTTCATCAAAACATTCACCACCCATGACTACTTACATCCTGATGATCTACCTCCACACATACAACTTTACAACACTATTTTCACTATTCATAAACACACACCCTCTTACGTGACATTCTGAAACCTATTGACTTTGATTACCCTACATTCCAAACAATACTTACACACAATCTCACTCACTATTCTTCTCTACTTCTTTGCATACAACTGTATTGCATAGCAGTATTCAGATCACCTCAAGTATACCATACCTTTGACTCACGTAGTAGAGACACTCTTGGATTGCCTCACCCATCAGGTAAATGTACTATGCTAACATTCCATACTCTTTCCTCTCTTCAAGGCCACATTCTCAAACTAGCTGTTGTTACTAATCCTCCCAAAGTCTAATACATCCCATTTGAGCTCACACCACTCACATTCACTATTACACCATCCTCTGCACCACCACTAAACACTAAACAGCTGTCTGGTAAAACACAATCACACATATTCACACTACATTCTATCACGATCACTAGACCATCAGTTATACAACACTCCTCTACTCACACTATTGCACAACCTACCCCATCACATCACTGCTCTTCCTCCTCAATCTTAACCACCCCTACTTCCCAACTCTCACCCACTTCCTTACCTACATCTCTCCTACCAACTCCACTACTCTACTCTAACTCATCTTCACAGTCACAATCAGTAAACAGTACCTCTCAACATTCTCCATACATGGCACACTCCAATCCTGCCCTTACAACACCTGCCCATACACCATTATTATTAACAACACCACAACCACAATCCATCCGTACCAACACTCCAAGCACTACTACCCCTACTGTTCTTCTCAATCCCACTCCCCATTCACCACCAGAAGTACCCATACACAGTACAAAACACCAGTCACTACCTACTACTACTCATTTTTCAACACTAATAGCAGCCCAACAACCACTAGACACTTTTCTAACATGCCTAGCCACGTTGATATATGCTCATACAACACCATTCATTACATGGACTCAGCATATCATAGACACAATACTACATACAACCCAAGTGCTCACTACACTATGTGCTCTAACACACCCTCTTACACACACAATCCACACCATTCCATCATATCTCTCCTACTACCACCATTCCCTATCTATTTCACATGCTATATCAAAACACCTATATTTCACAACTGCCAAAACCAAACAAAATCTACTGTACCTACAACAAGCAACAAAAACTTCTCCATACTCTTACATACATTCAAACACTACATGCACTGCCCTACTACACATTAACACTACCTATTCTTTCATCTCAATCACCTCTCTCCCTGATCACCCTCACTCTTGTACTATTACCATTAGAACTTTCCCTTCCATTGACATGAACCTTCTTCATGCCATTCACCTTAGTATCCCACATACTACTACTACTCTCTGCAACATTTTTCCCATTAGACTACAACTACTCAAACCTGCATACTTTCGTAAAATACTACATGCAAAAACACCTACTGCTACTCACAAACCTAAGGCTTATGCCATCACATTTCCACTCACACCACTACCACACACAAACATCACTCCCACTCCTATCATCTCTGCAACTACTATGCTCCCTTCACCATCCTGTCCCACACACATCCCACATCTCAGTCAACAGCTGCTCAATGACACTTTGCAGCATCCTACTGCTCAACAGCACACTACAGTACTCACACTAATAGAACTTTTCCATCAAGATGTTGAAAATGGACCAACTTACACATGCACCATTTGTAATCAACTTTTTTACAGACATTCTTTATCAAGCATTCCAAAATCCATCTTTTCTAATCCTACATTTCTCATTTGCCAACAACACAATAAAAGAAGTCCACACATCTGTTACACATGTTTACGATACATAAAACTTGATAAAACTCCACCCCTCTCTATTGCCAATCATATGATATTCCCACACATTCCACCAGAGCTAGAATTGTGTGAACTAGAAGAACGTCTTGTGTCACCTCGCATTCCATTCATGCAGATTAGACAACTATCAAAAGGGAATCAATTCAGCATCAAGAGTGCTGTAGTTAATGTCCCTGCTAATGTTAACACCACTGTCACTATTGTCCCATGTCAGGCGCATGACACAGCTACTATACCAGTTAAACTAAAATGTAAATTGCAATACCAGTCACACACACACTTTCAGAATGTTCACCCAAACAAAGTTAAACAGGCTGCCCATTGGCTAGCCACTAACAGTCCTTTGTACAGACAACATGGAGTTACATACAATGAAAACTGGACATATGATGATCCCTCAGAATGTGACACCACTAACATTGACTCTGACACTTCCTCCACTTCAGCTACTGACAGTAGTGAAGATGCACCTTCCCATTACCCCTCAGGACAACTTGACACTCTTTTAAGCACTCTTCTTACTACTGCCACCTCACCAAACACAGTACTATCCTTTGCTCCAGGGCAATTCACTATTGCTAGGGGACTATTTGAAGACAAAGATTCAGAATGCCTAGCTTTCCCTACCATTTATGCCGGTCAAGGCAACACTTCATGACCAATCTCAGTTGCATATAGTGACATACGCAAATGGGAGCTCAGAGCTCAAGACTGCACAGTAGCACGATCCATTCTTAACCTTTTCTACAAAGTTAAAAAACTACAAATTAGACAACTGTAAGGACAACTTGGTATCTCTCTCAGAAAACACCAGCGACAAGGTAAAACTATCATTGCTGGAGACCTTAAATCTGGAGGATTAGAAGTCGTGCTCCAGTACAACGAAGGATACCATATCTTGAAAACATTACGAGGCTCTCCACCATACTGGGAACACACCAAGAAAAACGTCTTTGCTGTGATATGCCAAATTGGCATTCCTACCTTTTTCCTCTCACTCTCAAGTGCTGAAACACATTGGATACATTTATTAAAAATACTTGCTGAAGTACTTCACTCACGCACATACACTGATCAGGAAGTACAAGCTATGACATGGGAACAAAAGTGGCAACTAATACAGTCTGATCCTGTCACTTGTGCATGACACTTTGATTATCAAGTTCACCATTTGTTCTCCACTGTTCTATACAGCTCATGTAACCCTTTAGGACACCTTATATATCACTTCTACTGTGCTGAATTTCAACACTGTGGCTCCCCACACATTCAGGCCTTACTATGGATTGACAATCCACCACAGCTCTTCAAACACAGACCTCATTGCATTCATTGACAAATACATTTCTTGTTCCCAACAACCCACTGAAGCAGCACAGACCCTGACTAACCTTCAAGTGCATCACCACGCACGCACATGCAAAACAAAGCATTCTGACTGCCATTTCCATTTCCCACAATTCCCTGTGCCTCTCACACAAATGCTTTTTCCCTTTTCTGACACAGACACTCTCGAAAAAGCTACATACAAACCAATGCATGACCACATCAAGGCTACACTCAGCGACCCACTACCTCCTTGTATCACAACCTTTACTGACTTCCTACACATTTCATATGAAGACTACATCCTCACCATACACTCACAATTACAACGCACAACAATCCTTCTACAAAGATCTGTATCACACACTAAAGTTCACGCCTACAATCCAATCATATTAGTCACTTGGCAAGCCAACATGGACATTCAATACATCCTGGACCCATACAGTTGTGCCAGGTATGTTGTTTCATACCTGTCCAAATCACAAAGAGGAATGAGCACACTGCTTCAACAAGCTACAAAAGAAGCAACAACAAACCCCGACATCAAACAACAATTACACCAGATAGGTAACACATTCCTAAATGCAACAGAAATCAGTGGCCAGGAGGCAGCATTTCGTGCTTTGAAACTGCCACTCTATCGTTCATCACGATCCTTCAAATTCATTAATACTAACACTGCTGCAACCAGAACTCTGCTTATTAAGGACATGAATACCATTAAACTTATGCCCAATGATGCCACTGACATTGAATGTGATAACACCATTTTACGATACCAGAAAAGATCTCCTCAGCTTGAAGACTGCACACTAGCTGACTATGCTGCATTCTATGACCACCATTTCCAATTACCCAAACATGATGCAGACCATCACTCAGGCCCCATAGATAATGACAATGAATTTCAAATTGATTCCAACATTGATCAATCTCACTCTATGCACCACCACTCACAAAAAGCTAGAATTTTATGTTACTGTAACTTCAGCAGAACCACAGACACTGAGAATCACTAACGTGAACTGTTGTTCCTATTTCATCCCTGCAGACATGAAGACTCCATCAAGTAAGATTCCACACATACTACCAGACATATTTGCAACTCAAGCATGCCATAGACATACAAATCTTGCAGTACAACAAAAGATCTGACATTCTGGAAATAGAACTCCAAGTCACAAACAACATCAACAGTGACAATGATAATAAACACCTTAGAATCATACACCACTGACAATGCAATAGCCACTGCTCATGACACATATGATATTGCCTTAGATTTTGGCCTACCACCATCAAGTCATTCCATAGAAATACTCACAACACTTATTGACCAAACACAGTACTTACATTTAATGCATTCCCTCAATCCATTACCACTCCAGTTTGTCTATCATCATTTATACCATTTCAAAACATCAACAACACCATGCTATTCCTTCTGTTCAGGAGGAGCAGGAGTTGGCAAAAGTCATGTCCTGACAGCCCTGTACCAGACACTATTATGACACTTAAATACAATTCCTGGAGAAAACACTGAAACATGCTACACCGTAATCAGTGCCCCAACTGGCAAAGCAGCACACAATGTGCATGGCAATACACTTCATAGCCTTTTTTGTATCCCTGCTTCACAAACCCTCACATACAAACCACTGACATCTGAATGCCGTCATGCACTGCAATGCAAATTGCAGTCCTTAAAATTACTCATCATTGATGAAATCTCCATGGATGGTAACAACATGTTCAACTTCATTAACAATAGACTCCAAGAAATTAAGGGGTCACAGTAACTCTTTGGTGGCATATCCATTATTGCTGTAGGAGACCTCTTTCAACTGAAGCCAGTGTTTGATGGCTACATATTTCAAACCTTGCAGTATGACTATGGCCCTATTGCAACTAACTTATGGCAGCAACACTTTCACCTCTTTGCGCTACAAACCATCATGAAGCAAAAGGATGACACAGCATTTGCTGAGCTTTTTAATCATCTTTGGGAAGGGAATCATACCATTGCAGACATCCTCACTATTAAAGCTAGACAGCTGCCACCCTCTACACACATGTTATATGACATATCTCACATTATGCTAACCAACCATGAAGTCAACACCATTCATGATCAAGTCTTTCAACACCACTCACACAGCACTACTACATACTCAGTTACAGCTGAAGACACCATCACCGGTGATATCCAATCCCACGCTGAAACAGCAATCCTTCAGCGCATACCCAACAACCCTGCAAAGACCATGGGTCTCTTTACCACTCTCCATCTAGCTACGACACTACGGTATGACCTCACAACTAACATCAATGTGCAAGACATCCTCACCAATGGTGCAACTGGAATTCTTCAGCACATTACTCTACTACATAATAATCACCCACACATACTATGGATATACTTCAATGACACCCTAACATTGGTCGAACACATTGGCAACACAACCAACATCTATACACATTCAATATTCCCAGTCACTGGACCCCAATAACAAAACTGTCTGCCAAATTCCAACATGACAAAAAAAATCATTCACCGATATCAGAACCCAGTTCCCTCTCCGCTCTGCAATAGCACACACAATACACCGCACTCAAGGCCAAACCTTGCAATCTGTATACATTCACTTTAACAACAAAAAAATTGACCATATCCACTATGTTGCACTTAGTAGAGTGACAAACATTAACAATCTGTTCATAGAGAACTTCAACGAAAACAAAATCTCTGTCAGCAATTGTTACATTAGAAATGCACCGCTTATGTACTACCACATCCCTTCAACCACGTATTCAATTCTTCAACACAATAACACCACATTTACAATCATAGCTCACAACATACGTTCCCTGCCACTGCACTTCACTTCCATGTCCACAGACCATAACTTTCTTAATGCTGACATCATCTGCATTACTGAACCTAATATTACATACACATATGATCCTCACCGTTTCACCAATCCGTCATTCAACACATACTTCCTAGAAAAATTCAACTCCACTACACAACATGGCCTGCCAATATATGCCAAACAGCAGCATACCACTGAAATCATCTTTCATTCCAATCATGCTATTGACATTGCCTTCATTACACTGAACAACATTTCATACAATCCAACTCTCATCCTCATTTACAAACCCCCTAAAATACCGCTATCACTTCTGTTACAGGAACTTACTCTGTTATCTCACAAGCTACCACCACCACTCATCATTCTTGAAGATTTCAATGTTGACTACCTTACAAACTCCACTGCTAAAAGAACTTTGGAAGCATTCATGCAACAAAACTTCAACTGCCATCAATTCATTACTTCTCCAACAGCTAATTGTAACTCAGTTTTGGATCATTCATATTCAGATATGCCAATATCTCATTTTGGAACTCTAGAATCATTCTAAAGTGACCACAAACCTATCTGGCTACAAACCTCTTCATTGCAATACACTTAATTTTCTTTCTCTCTCCTTCATACAGATGATGACCATCAAGAATGTCTGTGATGCCTCTACTAAACTGAAGCCTACCACTGCTCTGCACATCCAACTTGTGCATAAATCACCCATTACAACTTACACTACAGCAAGCAATGAAGAAAAGAAATTATTTCACCTTGCTATTGCGGACAAAGAATAATGCATTAAGGCAATTGTCTACCAACCATCCACCTACAATTTCCTTATCAAAAACAAAGCATACATCATCCGCAACTTCATCATTAAGAACGACACCATCCTCATCACTAGCCAAACTACCATAACTCGAGCACCACACATTGCTGTTCCCCTTGACATTACAAACACAGCTCTTGCACTGCTTCAAGCAACAGCTGCTGCCCCCTCTCCAATTAAGACAGCCATGGACTCACCACTCAAAACCATCATTTTTGTTATTGCAACAGTTATTGAGGTGAGTGCCAAACACCACCTGCTTACCATCACCTCATAACTCCTACCTCACCATCTACAAACATACACACATACAATCTCACACCACATAACCACCACATCATCCACCTACTCTGCCCATTTCCTATCTCACACCTACGGAATACATCCCACTTACCCAACACTCTACCTCCACCACAACCCCACTACAGTTTTCTTTCTCTTTCCCATCCACTCTTCAATTCCCCCACTCGTTTTCACTCTACAACTTCTTCACTAAACTTCTTCCATCTATCCACTCTCCTCTTTCTCAACAAATACTTCCACATACTACCTCTCACCTATACCCCCTCTATCTCCAACCCCTGCCCCTTTCTTTTTGCACATCTCCTTCTCTGAAACATGCCACCCTCTTCAACCTACCTATCTACCTTCCACTCCTTCCTACTTTCATATTCACCTTCACCCACCTATTCCTTTCCACACCACACCACTCCTCTCCTCTTCCTCTCTTCCCATTACTCTCTTACTTTTCTACAACCATTCATCTTAACACTACTCTTATACTCCACAAACTCCACACATATACACAACTTCACCACACCCTCATCGACATACACCATAATCATCAACCCTCTCACTTCACCTCTTCACCTAATACTACCACTCCTATCCTTCCTCCTCTTCATTATCTCAGCCATCAATTCCTCCTCCTATTATCCCCCAACATACTCCCACCCTACATTTCCACTCTCTTCTATACTACTACTACCTGTATTACTTCAGCCACCCTTCTGTACCTCTCACATCCTATAACCCACAAATCACACCCCAGAAACCTCATTAATACACAAAACACCCCCTCACTTACAACCAGACCCTCACATCACTCCAGCTCACTCCTACCCAAACATACAATCCCACAACCCACTTCCAACATCAACCTTTATTAACAACTCTCACATCCCTCACACATCCATACTACTCAACATCATCCCCACTCCCACCCTCCAACTCTACATGTCAAACCTCTCTTGCTCACCAGCACAACACCCCATTCACTGCTCTCATTACATTTAATAACAACCACAACTTTTACAAACACCATTTAATCCTCCTCCTCTGTACATACTCTTCTACACAAACCACATGCTTATTATTCCTTCTTCTACCAACAGGACCAAGGAGCTAAAACAGTCATTGTTTCCGGACAACACACACCTATAGGGACACTCACTGCTGAAGACAACTCTGGCTCCATTAACATCACACTCTGGAGAGACCATGCTGCCAGTCCATTTGAAGTTGGTGACACATTGCAGATCACTAATGCCTACATTGCAACATTCAATGACAAAAGGATGCTCAACACCAGCAAAACTACAATACAGGTTAGTACTATTGTACCTACACTTTCACATACACAACATCTCATTTTTCACACCTTATCACCAACACGCATACACCTACAATCAATGTCTCAATGCCACCAAACACACCTATGAACACAACTTCCTGTACGGTACATATGCATCTTCTCACTCAAACACACTGATACATACCATGCCCACAAATACATGATTACACAGTACAACAAACCCACATTTCCACGTCAACACAGGCAACCCATATTATTGCACCACACAATGGCAGCAACATATATAACACTGCATGCAATACTGGCAGTCACTCACTATCCTTACTTCCTACATTCCATGGCTATACCACTCTTGCCCTACATCACCCAAACAAAACCTGCAAGCATGCAACCACTGCTCTGCTACAAAGCACATCAATGTAATACACTTTACCTGACCAACACAATATGTTACTCATCACATCTTCTCTCCACAGCTCACTGACCCTATTGAAATCCACAAAACTGCCAACCTTATCAGCATAGACAAGCTTGATGATACAACCATTACTGTCTCCCTACAGCAAGACCCTGAGATGCTCAGGTCCATCCAGATGCCACTACAACTCTTTCTAGATGCTCTCAGAATCCAACAAACCACTACCCTACTTGATGACATCATTGACACTTCCCCTTCCTTGCCACAATGACAGTCATGTCCAACCAGATCACTGCCATCACTATTCTACACCCTACAGACACTGACACAGAATTAGACTTCATCTTTCAAGAAGACCTGAAGCCTGAAGACCTGAAGCCTACCACATCACATGTGTCACCACCATTTACAACAATCACTGACACATCAGAACCACAACCAGAACTACAACCATCAACCAGCCAACAAACCACAGAACTCCTCCTCCTCCACAATATGGACTATGCAAAGAAAGAAAAACAGCTCTGTCCAAATACTATTCCTAGCCATACCCAACATCCCACAATTAACACCATCCCCACCACTATGACTACCTCTACTACTTCACTGCCTCTCTTCATCTATACCTACCCCATCTCTTCATAACTAATGAAAATATCAAAGCTACAGAAATTCAGAATACACATAAGGAGCCAGAAGAACTGTGGGTCACCCTGGAAACAGGAAATGGGACAGCCATAAGAACTGGGGTTGTTTACAGGCCCCCAGACCAGAGGGAGGACATAGACACATTACTGTTAGAAGATATACAAAACATGACAGCTAAAGGGAGGTTCTGATAATGGAGACTTCAACATGCCAGATACAGATTGGTCAATACCAGCAGGAACATCTGCCAGAACTAGACTCATAGTGGATTCCTGCAGGAGGGCCTCAAACAACTGGTACAGCAGCCCACAAGAGACAGGGCTATCCTAGATCTAGTACTGACTAACAAAGAAAGGATCACAGATCTCCAGGTAGAAGGTCACCTGGGGCCAGTGACCATCACATGGTATGGTTCAATTTGGCTACTACATCTAAATCATCCCATTCCAAGGCAAAAATATGGGACTTCAGAGGAGCTGACTTTGATAAGATGGCCAACAGAGTTAAGCTAGCCCTGGCAAAAGAAACACAGGTGAGGGGGTACAGGCAAAGTGGGCAAGCATTAGGATGCAATACTTGAAGCAACATCCCATTGTATTAGACAGAAAAGGAAGTGCAAAGAAGAAAAACCACTTTGGTTCTCAAATACAGTAGCAGAAAGGTCAGAGCCAAAAGGCTGGCCTTCAGGAAATATAAGGGAACACAGCGGGATGAAGATAGGGAGGCATACCAAACTGCCCTAAGGGAAGCAGGTAAGGCAGTAAGGCAGGCGAAGTCCCAAACTGAGGAAACACTAGCACGAACAGTAAAAGAAGGTGACAAGACTTTCTATAGATACATTAGTGAAAGAAGAAAGTCCAGAGGGGGTATTGCTAAGCTTAATGGAGAAAAGGGAGCATGTGAGGAGGAGGACCTGTAAAGGCATCTATCCTAAATAGATACTTTTGCTCAGTATTTACTGAAAAGAAGGTAGGGCAGGCCCACAGCTCAGCATCATGGACACAGGGGAGGAGGTGAGCACTCCCCTTCACAAAAGAAAGGGTCCTACAAGAGCTTGTTAAGCTCAGGGTGGATAAGGCAATGGGACCTGATGGAATACATCCCAGGGTACTTAAGGAGCTAAAGGAGGAACTAGCAGAGCCATTAGCAGAATTGTTTAGTGAGTCTCTGAGCACAGGAGAGGTCCCAGAAGACTGGAGAAGGGTTCATGTGATCCCGCCTCCACAAGAGCGTGTAGCAGGAGGAGGCGGAAACTACAGACCCGTCAGTCTACCTCAGTAGTGGGCAAGATTATGGAGGCACTCCTTAAGGAAAGGATAGTGCAACACCTGGAATCCATAGGGCACAGGATCCAAGACAGCATGGGTTTATTAAAAGGAAGGTCCTGTCAAACTAATCTCATAGATTTCTTTGACTGGGTAACCAGAGTGGTGGACCAAGGGGGAGCAGTTGATGTCGCCTACCTTGACTTCAGCAAAGTTTTTGACACTGTTCCACATAGAAGATTGATAAATAAGCTGGGTAGGTTTGGGTGGGTCAGAAGTTGGTCAACTGGGTGGCAAACTGGTTGATGGGCAGAAAACAGAGAGTGGTGGTAAATGGTATACAGTCAGAAGAGATGCAAGTCACAAGTGGGATACCTCAGGGATCAGTCCTGGGGCCAGTCCTCTTCAACATCTTCATTAGTGACCTTGCAGATGGACTAGAGGGTAAGGCTTGTCTGTTTGCAGATGACACCAAGATCTGCAACAGAGTAGATGATCCAGATGGGGTGGGCAGAATGAGAAGAGATCTGGATAAACTAGCAGAATGGTCAGAAGAGTGGCAACTGGGATTTAATGCAAAGAAGTGCAAAATCATGCACATAGGGAAGAGAAACCCTGAAGCTACCTATAGGCTGGGAGGGGAGTTGCTAGCAGTCACAAAGGAAGAAAGAGACTTGGGCATCATCATCACTGATGACCTAAAATCATCCAAGCAGACCTCTAAAGCAGTAGGTAAGGCTAGGGGGTGTTAGGTGTATTAGTAGGGGTATCACAAGTCGTAAGAGGGAGGTAATAATCCTCTGTACAAGACACTGGTTAGGCCCCATCTGGAGTACTGCATGCAGTATTGGAGGCCACACCTTCACAAGGACATTAACCAAATTGAGGCAGTCCAGAGAGGGCAACCAAAATGGTGCAGGGACTGCATCAGAAGACATATATGAGGACAGATTAATGGAGCTCAATATGTATACCCTTGAGCAAAGGAGGGAGAGAGGTGATATGATCGAGGCATTCAAACACCTTAAGGGCATAAACAAGGTGAAAGAGTCTAACATGTTTAAATATAAGAAAAATAGCAGGACAAGAGGACACAGCATGAGATTAGAGGGAGGCCGATTAAGGGGAATGAGAAATTATTTTCACAGAAAGGGTGGTGGATGCATGGAATGGCTTACCACAAGAAGTGGTGGCTATGAATACAGTGCAGGGCTTCAAACAGGCATGGGATAGGCATAAGGGAGCAATACAAATGACTATGAATAGATAGGCCATTGACAGAGCAAAGGCCGATGGCACATTTATAAGGTAGAAAAAGAAATGGGCAGACTGGATGGGCCTTGCGGTCCTTATCTGCCGTCAACTTCTATGTAAATCTATGTAAACTAACACTCCACACCTCTATCCCACACCTTTCTAAAACTCACATACAACTACCTCTCCATTCACTCCCCTCTACTCCTTCCCTCACTCCCACTCACCATCCCTCATATATCCCTCATCTGCCCACCCACACCTTCTCTATTCATCTCATTTCACACTCTTGTCCAATTACTCTCTCCACCATCCACACCACAGTACACTACTTATCATACGTCCTACTCTGTTAACATTCTAATACACCATAATCTTACCCACTCACCCTTTTAACCAAAATACACTCCTCCCAAAACTACCTACCTAAACACAATACCATCATCTCCAACTTTCTCCACCTTCTCCATCCAACCTTCTCTCTCTCATATCAACATCTCTGACACACCATTACCGCTCTCACCTTTACACCACATATACTGCTCCACAAATCACCCTACCTCCTGCAACCTACACTACAAACCCTCCATGCAACACACAATACACTCTGCCACTTTCATCCCCACCACTTCCATCATCCTCATATTTCTTTCCTCTCACAACAAAATCATCTCACCATATCAGCACAACACTGCACTCCATCACATGGCTATCACTTAATCCACCCTCACGCATCACCACCATTCCCCACCCAACACCATGCACATTGCTTTCAACAACTATTCTACACATCTACTGTCTATACTCTTCATCACATGCACCACAACTCTCCTTCACCCCACATTTCTTCTCTCCACCACCTATCCTCTGCAATCCTCTCTCCCAACATCGTTCTACATCCCTATTGTTGTCATCTACCGTATACTACCAAGTCTGGAAATAAACATTACACTGTATACTGTCATATACCAATAAACAATTTACAGTACAACATACTGCCTCTGTGTCATTCTTTCCCCAGCCTCAGAAGTTTACCCTGGTGGTTGGGCTTACCTGCTGACTTCTACCCGTAAGTCAGCAGAACCAAACAACTCCTACCTCAGTCGTCTGTTACCTCCATGGCCAATCTACGAACACACCTCCTGTTACACACAAACATACACCCTACAACACATCTCACAGTCTACAACACACAGCTCAAACTGCACATTACTTAAACAACTCACTGCAATCACTGCCATGCATCACTCTCACTCCCTGCTACCTAATGCCAACACTAGCAAGCAAACATTTGGCATTGACAAATGCTTGTTTTCTTTAATGCAGTGCTGATCTTTATGATATGAGAATCTAATATCAAATAGCTTTTAAGCAGTGTGGTTGGTGTGGTGGTTAGCACCCTTGCCAATAGAAGGTTTTATTTTCATTCCATGATACCTCCGGTTCGAGACCAGCTTCCATCTGTAATTTAATTTGCTATTCCTAAACTATATTTATTTTTTGATATTTGTTGTGTTTATATTGTGATAACCTTGTGTCTTGGCTGTATTTTAGCCTGTTGAGAACTACTGTGTTATGACTCATGAGCTTGTGATTTGCTGATGAATATCAACTTTACCGTGATGCCAGACTGCTGATTATATCATGATCTGTCCATTAGGTGATAACACACACACACACACACACACACACACACACACACATTATTTTATAAATGCTGAGCATATGATATTGAGGATTAGTTCCAAGGGCATACATACTGGTTTTTTTCAGCCAAATATCTTTCTCTGCATTTTGCATTAAAAACTCATGTATATCTTAGTTTGTGTTGTTCATGTGATGCTCATCAAGTAACAAGTCTTACTGAATTTTTATGGAACCACAGTTTGAAATTCGTATATGTGATCACTGCTCATAATTCCTCATATTCCATTTATTATTTTTTAACACTGCAGCAGTGCTGTAGATTATAAGATTAGCTTTCAGCAATATAATTTTCAAAGTAGTTGTTGTGGTGTTGTGGTTAGGATACTTGCTTTTTGTGTATTTTGGTGCTCATCACACAAAGACACAGGTTTGAGTCTATGTCCTTCCATCTTTTTTTATTTATTTTTCTGTAAATAGTAATTATTATGGGACTATATTTGGAGTGTTTGTGGAGTCTTTGTTGCTCAATTGTATTCTGATTTTTTTATAACTCAATTTTATTCAAAAGTTTTAAATTTAACATTATACAATACATAGCTTCATCCAATCCACAAGATATCAGCAGTTGTACATAAAATACAAGATTTAGTTATGTCAGTCAACTGCTTTTACTTCAAGATACTGCACAATGTTAAGCTACTCATACTTATACCATTTCTAACTGTTAGGCTCTAATGAACTAGATAAAAAGAATGAATCCTAAGCGTAACATGGATGAGCATTTGTCTCCCTTTTTCAAGTAAGAAAGTAATAGCACTATCACAGTATTTCAAAATAGTTTTTGTTGTTGACTCCAAGATTGGTTGTGACACTCTATCTGATGATTACTAATTGTACTTTGCTGTTGAACCCCAACATATTTAAACTGATAGCAGATAAGGACCTCTAGGCCCATCCAGTCTGCCTGTATGCCCTATACATTGTAAGTGGTCACTGACTCTATGTGACCAATCACCTTTCATCACTCTCTATCCTCTCAGGTTTCCCTTTTGGCCTGTCTCAGGCATGCTTAAACCCATCCACTGCATTTGCCCCCACTACCTACTGTAACAGACTATTCCAAGTGTCCATTATGAACTAATACCTTATCACGTCCTTCCTGAATCTCCATTCCCATATTCTTAATCCATGTTCCATTGTTTGCCTCCCTCTACTCATCTGAAACACCACCTGGCCCACCCACCCTCTTGTTGATATCTTTCAGGTAATTGAAGGTCTTGATCATGTTCCCCGATTCCCACCTATCTTCTAGTGTGTACAGATTCAGTACCCTCAGCCTTATCTCATAGCCTATTCCCTCCAACTCCATCAGGTGGAAATTACCCACCAAAACATGTCCCCCTCCTGCATACTAACCTATTTGGTCAGCCAGTTCTGTGTCCCTTTCCACTTACTGGGTTTGCGGCTTGTACACCATCCCAGATAACAGCTTTCTTCCTTTGTAGTTCAGGAGCAGTATCCAGATTGCCTTCGCTCACCATTCTTCCTTTCATCATATGTACATTTGATCCCCTCCCTCACATAGATAGCCACACCCCCTCCCATCTTCATGGTCCTTTTTGTACAGATTGTACCCTGCGATGGTCAAATTCCAGTCCCGGTAATCTGTGCCTCATGTTTCTGCGATTGCTGTGATGTCCAACCTCCCTATAGCCAACTTGTTGTCTAGGCCTGTTTGCATATGCACAGAAACCATTCTCCATTCTGTCCATACGAATATACGAAGTAGCCAGCAGAAGAAGGACATTTGGACTATCACTTTTTCTTGTATTGCTGGGTCCTCATTATGAGCTAATGTCCCTGGTCTTCCTCCCTATTCCTTCCATCCTTCCTACTCATGATCCTTACCTTCCCCCATGCCTATCACAGTCTTTCTTACAGCTGCCCACTGTCTTCAATGAGATGAACTCTTCTGGCAGTCTATTCCAATTGTACACCATCCTTTCTGTGAAAAAGTACTTCCTGAACTCCCTCCTATACCTCCCATCCTCCAACTTAAAACTGTGCCACTTGTGTTACGGTTGCCACTCAGCGTAAAGAGATTTTTCTTTTCAAGTACCTGAAGGTCCCAATCATGTCCCTTTTCTTCCTACTGTCTTCCAGTTAGTAAATGTTCAGTACCCTCAACCTGTCTTTCTATGCCTTGCCCTGCTGACTATGCCTTGCTGACTAGCTATCATCTTTGTAGCCCTCCTCTGGATCTTCTCCAGCAGGTTAATTTCCTTTTTGAGGTGTGGGCAGCAGTACTGATCTCCATACTCCAGATGCAGCCGTACCAGTGACCAGTACAAAGGCAGTATAACCTCCTCTGTCCTACTACTGATAACCCTAGCTATGCATCACAGCATCTTATATTTTTTATACTTTATTTTTTATTTGATTTAAAAAGTATTCACACTTTTAAATTTACCATGTTCAGGACCATTCGATACATTGAAGTAAAGATAATCCTTCTGGAGAGAATAAGCCTCTCCTTAATCTAAGGAAGTAAAAGCATCCTGAACATTCTGATACCACATTAGGAGGTAATGCAAGATATAACATCCCAGGTAAATATTAACAGAAAATCAGCTGTGGTAAAGAACCCATAAGCAGTGTGACTAATTTTGTCTTACTAAAGTCCATTTAAAGAAAATGTCCAGCACAAAGCATTAACTCCACAAGGATGGAGTAAGAGACATCACACTAAAAATCTAAACTTAACCATAAACTTTTAACTTTAAACACCAGCAGCAGAAAACAAAAACCTTGATAGCTCTTAATATATTCCTTCAAGCTATATTTATGTTAAGTTTATTAATATTATGACATCAAACTAAGTTAAACCTTCCAAACTATAAGTATAAATTTTAACAATTACAAGAATCCTTTGGTACTCTTCGGTACAGTACTGAAGCATCATCAACAACAATGTAGACATACCATCCATTCGGCCAATTCCTAGTTCCCCGATTTCCTCATCTTCCAATTCAGTCTCTCTGGTATGCTGAGATGTGGTAGAAATGAAAAGAGTGGCCCATTTCCTGACCTCAGTGGGATCTGAAAACAGCCACACTTTTCTCTGGTGCACAATGCATAATCTGGCTGGAAAAAGGATAGAATGGGGAATGGAGGCTTCACGTAGCAGGCACCATGTACCATCAAACTTCTTCGGCACATTCTGGTGGCATAACTAATGTCAGAGAAGAAAAGGACAGTATGCTCATCCTGCATGATGAGGCTTTGCTGTCTGGCCAACCGCAGAATTCGGTCTCTCGTCCCCACTCCATCCGTCACTACCAGCAGAGTGCGTGGCACCTCCAATTCCTCTCTTTGACCCCTGGGAGTTACGCGATAAACTTTTTGAACATTAAAGAAGGAGGGTTGATTCCTCAAAATGAGTTTCTCCTCTAGCCAGTCTTTAATATTTAATAGAGATGGTCTCCTTCAACCCCTCTGCCAGTTCTAGAAAACACACATTGGAAGAATTGGGACTGATTTTCTAAGATCTGCATACAGGCCCTAAGGTGAGAATTTTCCTTAATGATCGTGGGTCAAGCTGCTGTGGAGGATTCTGCTGCTTTTTAACATTGTGGAATTCAGTTTTGAGGTCTTCCACATCCATTTCCACTACTGTAACCCTTGTGGCAAAGGTATCCATTTATTATTTAGTTCAGCTACCAAGTAATGATTCTTTTCAGCTTCAGACCTATGGAGGCCATCGTTTCCTCTGATTCTAGATTAGCGCGACCTGACCTTCACCAGAAGTCTTAGGTGGATTAGGGATCCCTCGTTTTCCTTCTGTTCCACCCTATCCTTCTTTGGGTTGCCATACTAGTTTTATTTCATTGTTTAACCAGGTATAGCACACTAAGCTGAAAGCTTTTTTACAGGAGCGACCTGGGAGCACAGAGAGGTTAAGTGACTTGCCCAGGGTCACACAGTATGCAAGTGGAAGCTAGGATTCAAACCCAGGTCTGGTCTGATGGATGTCACCAGATTTGCAGCTCAGAGCCTTAGATCACTGTGCTGTACTACCTCCTCTAAAGGTTTAAGGCTAGGGTTTAAGAGTTTCCTCTTTCCAGTGGCACCAAAATTTGTTTTCGAGGACTGCCAGAAAATACAATATTTTAGTAAAATCCATCAAAATGCTCAAAGCTGTGTTCTCCTGCTGCTGTTTGGCTTGGGCTTCACAGTGCCCCTCCCCCATCACAGCATCTTTTTGCCTTTGCTGTTGCTGTCTTGCACAGCGTGGTGTGCTTCAGGTCACTAGTGATCATCACTTCCGGGTCCTTCTCCTCTTCTGATGCAGATACTCAGACTCCAACCAGATAGTCCTGGGATTATTGGTTGCAATATGCATAACTTTAAATTTTTTTGGCATTGAAGCCAAGTTGCCAGATCCATGATCATCCCCCCATCTTTTCCTGATTTTTCTGTAGGTCCTGTATCCCTTCAGCTTTGTCCACTCTTCTACAGAGCTTGCTATCATCTGCAAATTGGCACATTTTGCCTTTAATGCTATCCCCAATGTAACTGATTGAAGATATTGAACAACACCGGCCCCAGCACAGAACCCTGTTCTCCAGTCCTGTGGTACCACGCCTGACTCTACTGAACTATTAAATAGGTCTGCCAGTGGCCCTGCCAGCTCTTTTAGTACACTTGGATGTACTCTGATCGGGCCTGCTAATTTGTCCACTTTCAGTGCTGCATACCCTCCCTTCCTCTATCCTCCTCATCCGTGCTCAATTATAATACTAATGTGGGGGGTAAGGCACCTATTCATCAGGATCTCTTTTGATTCCATAATTCTCACCTCCTTCTAATTACTGGATTAACTGTCCCGATTGACCCCCCCACACACATTTAACTTGCCTCTGATTTTGTCCTCCTTTCCTTTACTTACTTGAGTCCCCTCTTAATTCTCCTCACCTCCTCCTCCTCCTCCTCCAACATATTTATCCTGAGACATATTAAACACCCTCCCATCATTCTGATATGAGTATTTTTAACCATAATTGGTAACTGATTATTAACCGTATTATATATATATTTTTCTCTCACTGTAGTTCCAGTACTGACTCCACTTTGGAAACATCATCAACTGGTACATATGCTACTGCTGCAGAAGTTCAGGTGCAAACTGGTCAAAGTAATAGGGCCAGAGGACGTGGCCATGTGAGGACATGTGGTGGATGTAGAGGACTTAGAGGGAGACGTGGCCTACCTTCGTCATCTTTCATTACAAACAGTGTTAGCATAACTGATAGAGAACCAGCATCTCAGGAACAAGAAATACAAGTGTGTACGGAAGTGCCTTATAATGGACTGAAATTGCCAATTTTCTCTTGTTACACTATTGCTGTAAGATCAGCAACTTGTTAACCATGCTTTGATATATCACAGCAGTACCATAGCAAGTTATAATGCTTCTTCCAGCAGAGTTCTGTATTTAGAACTGTGGTTGCTACTGCCCCTGGACCATTTCTTTCCTTGCTAAGCATGACATCTGGCTGCTATTGTTTTTTTCCTTAATCTCTCTCACAGTATAGCGGCAATCAATCAGAGTGTGTGCTGGTAACGTAAGTACGCCCAGTCCCAAGCAACCACACAGCTCTGTTCACTGACACTGAGAGTTAAGAATTATTTCTTCATGAGTTAGATACATGTATTAAGCCTGAAAATATTTGTAAAATAATTTGAGGGACACCATACACTATAAAAAAATACAGGATGGATAACCCCATGCAGAACCATTGTGTTCTGTAACAGAGGGCTCTGATTCCCTGTGACCTTGAGAGCGCCTCGAGGTTTGCTGATGCCCTAACAACCACTTGAGTTGATTGCCCATGATTATCACCCGTTTATGTAAGCAATGAGAGATGGCTGGATGTTAGTGGTTCTGAGATACCTGCACCCCAGAGACACAGTTAGGCATGGGATCACAGGTCAAGTGCCTTCAGCCTCTGGGTGTGCAGGTGACGCAGTACCAACACATACCATCTCCTATTGCTTTATAATGTAAAATAGTCCTTCCACATATGTTTTCACCTGTCAGTCATCTGTATTTCTTTACAGTAAATACACTGTGTGATTGTTTACTATGTAATAGAAAAATTATATACTTACTTTAATTGAATGGATTTATATTTTTATGGCATAGTCGAATTATTTCTATGTATAAAATGGGTGAAGAAATCCTTGTGTCCCAGGTCGATGAGAATTGGTTCTAGCCATTGCAATTAGACAGTGCAACCACTGGCAAAAACAATTTCTCACCAAGTAGGGCAACTCACTGAATTCATAAGCCACATATTTCCTATCTTACATCACAAACATGGCTGCATCCTTTATTCATACTGCCTTGTAATACACACTTATCTATCTGTCATACACAAATAATTATTGATTTCCATTATTTGAAAATTATGTTACTTTACACTAAGTGAAATCTATGTAATAACCACTATTTTTCTTCTTCCTAATAGACATTGATACAGAGGATGGATTATGGGTCTGTTCAGCCGTGTGCAATTAGTCCACTCTTCAGCGACCTGGTAGAGTATTTAATCTGCTGGAAGACACATGAGAACAATGTGGCAGTCCACTGTACTAGACCTCAACCTCAGTGGTGCGTCTGTGGTAAATGTCTTGAGATGCCAACCATTCCGGAATGCACATGCTGCAGAAAGCTACCTGCTCATTGCATTTCTTTAACACAAACAATGGATCTGTTATGTCTATCTAAGCCAATGTTAGCTGTCACAGTCACATACCGTAATGATTTATTTGGTTTGCAGCGTTATGTGCAAGATAACCATAATCGTGAAATGAGATTTGCTGCCTACAGGCAATTTATATTGTGGCAGTAAGGTCGGCTTGGCAATGGTAATAGAAGAGTTATTCCTTCATGCTGTGTCTGGAGACTCCAGGACTAATTTCCAGACCCGAACGGCATATATGTTGATTTTGTACCACACAGAATATCTTGATATTTTATTCTAGCATTGTTTATCTCAATATTTTATTTTGTAGGTGATTCAAATAATAAAAATAAAATAAAATGTGTTGGTAACTTGTATCGAGCTTGACAAACTTACAGCCAGTATTGCATGATGGTAATTTCAGTGTTTTGTTGAAAGACAGTGTTAAAATGAATATAGGCCACTATATGCCATGTATCGCAGATACATAATAACATAGTTTGCCATTTTTAATTTGTTGTAAAAAAATCTATCCATGTTATACACACAAACCAATCGTAGATGAGAAGAATACAATAACAACATTTATTTATGCTAATCTTTTAATTGTACCACTATAAGAAATAAATGCTGCTTCATCAATATATAATCAGTGCAAATGTGATACAGTGTGCACAGTGTGGGATGTCACCTCCCAAGAATTAAAATGAAAAGGTGTTAGTTAACATCAAGATGGGCAGATTTTATGTTGCCGCTGTTTTTATCAGAAACAAGTATTATTATACAGCAAAGGAAATTGCATTTATGTAAGAAAATATAGTTAACAGGTAATCCACGAAAGAGGGGTCCCTGTACTAATACAGAATATATATGTCTGCTCCCTTGGCAACAGGACCCATGGGAATTTTAAGTAGCAATGCCTGGAAGAGATCACCCACTCAATATCTTGTGTTGTACACCAGTGTGACCCTATATAGTGTGTGGTCCCACCACAGACCTATAACTAGGTGAAACAAGATAAAGGCTATTATTCCTGTAGCTAACTCAAGTTCAGTATAGATAGAAATGCAGGAGTGGTGAGAAGGCAGGATAGAAATAGATGATGCCCTCTAGACAGTCTCATTGACATGTGACATATATTGTATACGTTTTCAGTGTGGTTCTGATGCCAGGTGGGCACAGACCTATATTCCAATACCTGTGTTACTAAATTGTAATAAGCACTGAACACTTCATTTTCACAACTTCACCAATAACATTCAATAACATCAAATATTTTCAAAATTATTCACATTGTCATAAAGTAGTCAACAGTTTTATTCATTTGTATTTTATTTAGTGAACTATTTCATCAGGAAGGCAAATTGGACAACAAGTTGCTTGACTCCCAGTGCGACCTAGGAGGATGCGGTGGTGTTGGGGTATAACTGGATGTAGAATTATACACACAGTATAACATTAATAATATATGAAAATTAAACATTTAATTACATTTTGATTAAGACATACAGTGTACCAGTCATAAAAAAATATGGTCTGACTCACACTCAGTGATGTGCCATTGCAAAATCTGAAATTCTGATCTTGCTCATTTTCATTAATACGGTGATCTTTTAATGAACACGATAGTCCTGACCTACATTTCTGACGTGCAACCAGTTGTGAGACAGGTAGTGGATGTATTTGAGCAGTAGTTGCTGCAATGTTTGCTTGATGTCTGTGTGGTACTTCCATGGATCACATGACATGCTCTGTGTCAGACATACGCTTTTTGATTATCTGACGTTGAAGGTCAGGAATGTAGTAATAGGTCTTCAGTACTTTGATTGCTACTGCTGACCAGTGTCTGGTAGGTTTGGAGTAGTGTTGGTTATGCCTAAATTTTGAATATTAGATATCAGTGGAGTAAAGTATCTTAAAAATTATACAATGGGGTATGAAAATCCTGTAACCTCATTGGTCAAAACACATCACATGACCGTGGTATATCCAGCAATAACTCATGGCTGAGAAATGGCATTTATAAAAACATACCTAAACACATTTAAAATTTATTTTACACATTGGTCCATTGTATAGTTGCAATAAGGAACTCCAGGGTGTGGGTTATTGAGGGATTTACCAACTTCTTGTGTGGTTAAGTCACTCAGTTGTGCCTCGCGACAGATCACACAAGGTGTGGGTAAATCCCCCAATAACCCACACCCTGTTGTGCATTATTGCTTAAGTATATATTTTTTAAAGTGCAATACTTTATTTAAACATATGTGACCAGATTTTTAAAGGCCGTAGAATGCCGAAAGGTGCTTGCGTCCAATGAGTCTGACGCAACAGGCACCTTGCGCCAAGCATTGAACTTGGGACTATTTTTAAATGCGGGCAACATCAAACAGCATGCACCTAAGGAGCTTGCACCAACATTGTGTCACTGCCCCCAGAAGGTCCATATGGTACTGTATTGGCACTAGAGGATACCCTTGCCCTCCCTCCCACCCGATAACCAGTACACTGTTCTGTAACTTGTCCCTGTTGCTCTGCTGGCCCCCTATCCCAATACTCTGCAGGCAGTGCCCACCTCCCCACCACCACCATCCTATACCCTGATCTGGTTACCAACACAGCCTTCCTTACACCACCATGGCTGGCGCTCTTGGCAGTTGATTCAGTGCCCATCCATGGTACTGTGAGGATGGCTGTGAAAATCCGTCCCATCGAGTCCAATTCTCAAAATGGACTGTGTTAAATTCAATCTTTTGTAAACAGCAACTTGTGACAAAACCACATTTGCCAGGTACTCCATACCTGATACAGACACAGCAGTGGTTCCAGCGCATAGGTACCCATAAGTACAACAAACCCTCCTGTGTGTCACACATATGACATACTGCACCATATATTTTGTTGCACATGTGCATTACATCATATTTCCAGTTTTGAGAATTGGCCCAGTTACTGACTGTATATACAGTGTTTGTCTTGACCAAGCATATGCCTATAAAAGAAATGATATCCAATGTACGATACTGTTGACAACTCTTCTAACAACTCTATCTAGCAACTTCTCATTCTTTTCTACAACTCTTGCCCGACAACCCTGTTACAGGTCTTTGTGACATCTGCAAAATTTATACTTATACCGTAAGGAATGATCAGTGGTCATGTTAACAACAAAATAACATAAGGTTGTTGAGATGTTTAAAACCTATCTGAAGTGAGACGTTACTGATTCTTGCAATGCACCATTAGAAACTTTCCTTTATTAGTACAGTACTCAATTAATGATAGCACAAAAAGCTTTGAACAACTAACAATGTATGTACCCTGTTTGACCAATGAGGAACCCGACTTATCTTGCAGATTTACCATACTTACATCATGTCCCCACTCATGTCCTTTAGGTATTCCCTATTTATATGACAGTTGTGGTCAATAGCTGCAAGTTTGTTTCTGGCCTTGTATGCTTGGTATCTAAGGAAACAAGAAAAATTATGAATGACGTGTGTCATGAATGAAACTGATATTGTGACTACGGTCAATTTATTGGAGGAGTACGAAGAATAAAGAACATAAATGAGTGCTCCACTGCCATATTCAATTTTTCTCCCCATAAGCAGGTGTGGGGATGTGCAATGATGACCAGTGTCCACCGCACCCCTGAGTGTCTCTCCTGCACCAAGCACACTCCTCCCTCCCACCTGGGGAAGAAGAGCAGTCCTAGGGATGCTCAGTCTTTCTCCCCTGGCTGGCTTTCCAATGACTCGTATCTGTTCCCGGGCAAACGCGCCTGACATCGCGAGTGGATATCCAAATGCTGCCAGCCGTAATGCTGGTTCTGATGCAGCATAACCCACACACTTGATTGATTTACTGTGTTTATGAGACTGGCCTGATAAACATACATGTACAGCTTAATCACATCATGAACAGGGATTACAACTACTTAAAACACAACTTTGCTTATAATATCAGTAATGTATGTCATTGTATTCTGTTCAGCCAGTACTAAGCATATAAAGCAGTTGTCCATCGTAGCAACTTTTGCTCTGATGGATTTGAGCCTGCTAGTACTTTGATATAAATTCTTACCCATACGCATGTCTCTTTGATGCATATAGAAGTATCAGACTATTGAAGTTCTCCAATTCGACAGTCGTTCTGTGCAAAAGTAATAAAAATTATGTTATTACTGTAAACGTTACAAATTTAAAAATCATAGATATAGTATCTTATATTATAAAAAGGATCTCAGAAATGCTGCAATCGGATAGGCTGTTAGGATTCCAACAGGGAACTCAGAGTTTATTTATCTGCCTCACACCATCACCCACAGTGATATCTTTCTACTTTTCCTGCTTATAATTTTATCTGCTGTGTACCATTCTATATAGTTCATCTCAACTGTAGCATGAACATCATATTTATGTGTGTAATTGCCAAATTATACTAACACCAATATTTATCTGTTCCAGTACTCGTTATATTTATAACCACAACACATGTACCAATATAATATGTTTCAGAAATAAATTGTCACGACATGAAGCATTATGTGATGTCTGTACCACATAACCACTGATCACTCTACACGTCAGACGTTTACTTAGAGTCAGTTCTGGATATGCAATTGTCACGTCACTCAAACATCATGTTTCATGATCACCTAGAATGAAAAAAAAAAAGCTATTATACATAATTATACAATTTAATTTATCTGACAAGTAAATTGTTCATTGTCATATCAGGTGATATATTCTATTACACCCTATCACGATGGACACCATAAAACTAACCCATACTCTGTCATCCATAGAGAACTCATAGAGACCATGCATGTGTAAAATACCTGAGTTTATTATGAATCCATGGATCATACACTACATCTCTCAGTGAAATGTGAGATGGTGATCCATTGGTTAGCCAGCTCTTTCCATCTAATGGGTCAGTCATCTCTTCATGTGCACATCCTGTGGGCTCTCCTGGAATGAACATCTGCCAGCTGTGTACATTTACTATGTGATGTGGAACTCCTCTCCACAAAGACTTTAAATTTACATGTAATATAACAAACAAGACAGTGAAAATTAACATGTTTTAAAATGCTTTGCAAAACAAAATGAGATATATAAGACAGTGTATGGGTAACCTTACACTAGGATGCTATTCTTCGACCAGTGGATACAATGCCTGCTGTAGTGCCTAGTATTATGATATCCTCACTAACACAGAAGTGTCATTCTGTGTTACTGAGGATGTCACTAATGCAGCAGAACAACTTTTTGCAGTGTGTGGATTTCCATACAAAACCGCGCTCCACCATACACTACAACCTAGAATGAGAGGGTGATGTCCCTACTGTAGTCAATATAATTTAACATGTAATCAGTGGAAATTAGGACGTTCTGTCAGACGTTCTGTAGACTTTCAATTATATGATAGGGTAAGCAGGACTGTGGCAAAATATGTTTCATGATGGTGGCTAAATTGAATGGCTTACCATCGAAATACGTTCACAAGGTAAATAAATTTGATAAGCTGATACTTAAATTTAGTAAAATCATACTTCCTTCACATTGCACACATGATTACCAGAAATGGTTAATTATGTCCCTGAACCACGGCAATAATTCTTTGCTCTTCTTCTGAGAAGTGACCTATAATTTTTGTACAGTACAGAGAACATATATAAATATGAAATTTGTAGCAGTTACAGGGCATTCAGTCTATCTGGTCTGCTTGAGTGTGCAACATTTCAGTACATTACACGGAAACCATATCACACCACCTCCCCACTCTGCAGCAATACGGTTTCCTATGGCACAGCTTTACATCCCTTTCACCACACTTTTTGTGAAATAATGCATCTTCAGATGGTCTGTTCCTCTACAACAGGATCATTTTATTAAAAATCTCCCTCTATAAGAGGAAAACATTCAAATAGCATGCTTTTAACATTTTTTGTTTAAGAAACACATGCCGAGTTGTGTGTTGTTGACCACACTTAGTTTTTTTTAGTATATGTTGTTTTATACTACAATGACAGACCTCCACTGAAGTGAAAATTAAAAATCTTGCCATTTATTTGTTCTACTTACATATCAAAATCTAATTTCCAGACTTTTAAAGGTAAAGGTATGACTTTGAGTACTGGGTGGTTAGTAAATAGCAGGAGAAGACAACAGAGAATAGAAATTTTAACATTTTCTTTTAACTGACACAGCGTGCTGCAGATGTTTCTGCAAGTTCAAGGTAAAAAAAAACAACTCCCAGCTTAACTGGATTGAGGATAGGTGGCAGCATTCCAAGTTGTTAGGCTGCAGTAGTGTCATAGCAACTGCAGCATAACTACTCCATTCTACTTATGGATTTCTATCCATAACAACATTCTACAATACACTATTATAAAGTTCAACATCAGAATATAAACACTTGTGAACAGTAAATGTCAATAAATGTCATACCTTACATCTTTTGTTTAGGGCCTTGCTACCATGACATAGGTCGAGCTGATGTTCAATTTCTGTATACTTTCTCTCTTTTTTGAAAAAAAAAATCAAGTACGTATGATTACTGAGTGACAATAAATGACATCTAATTGTGCAATCTGACTGTCAAGACCAAGGCATACACTGATTATCCAGTAGTTGGTTAAACAATGAAAGATAGTAACAAGTTATAGTTATGATTTTACATAATGTAGTTCATCGGATGTACATACTCATTAGTGAAAGGATCTGGACATGGGCATCAGTCACTATTTCTGAAACTTCTATCCCTTTGGCTTGAATGTTGTTCAAACTTCGTTCAAAAGCTAGAACTTCCATGTTTGTAGATTTTCCACTACATTCCCTAACATCCACTATTTGAATGTCAGTAACCTTTTTAGATGCATAATGTATCATGGTGTATGTTTCATATTTAACCGAATGCCCGGGACTGTCATTCCTGCCATCCCCCATCAACACCACTTCATCAGTAAGTCCTGATACAATTTCATTCTGCATATTCTCCAAAAACAGTTGATGGTTGGACAAACATACTGTCTTTGAATTGCATAGAATATAGATTTGGTAACAGGTTTCATATTCATGAATTTTAACAGAAGAGAAACCTTGCCGTAATTATTCCCTAATAGCAAAATATTTGTTGCTAGTAAAAAATTACCAGCAATCATTCGTTGAATAAATGGTTGTGAATACCAATAATGTATGTGCCCCTTATCACAAACAACCTTAATCTGGAATGCTGTCCCGATTCTGTGCAACAATAAATGAACTTGCTTGAAGCAGCTTCTGGCATCACAAATTCTGAATGCTTTAACTGCAAGTTGCATTAAATAGGAACCATTTATGTATTTATTTTTATTTATTTATTTGAAATATCAGATTTTACAGCCTTTGAGTGGTGTGGCTCATTTACAAAGGTACCTTGTCACAAGGAAGACAGAATATGAAAACAGACAGTTACAATTGACAGAGGAAGTCATCATGTATGGTTTTACAGACATGGGCCCAGATATTCAAAAGAGTTGCGCCATGCGCAATAGGGTTTCGCCAGTGCAAGTCTGAAAATGCGCCATTCTGTGATATTCAGCAGGAGGCAGTTGCGCCTCCCCCAAATCATGCTGAGCAACAGCGCAATGATAATGAATGTATATGTAACTGAAGGGGGAGGAACCATGCATAAATGGTGCAGTGCGATATTCAACAACATCGCCATGTGCAATAGGGAGCCAGCGGAAGTTGTGCCATAGGGAAATGAGCCCAAATAAAAGGAGCAAGGAGATGCACAAGAATGCTACAGGAAGCCTCAAGTTTGGAACTATAGCCAGCTACACAGGCAACACACATACACACAGGGCAGGACAGTGAAAGGGCACCTGGAACCCACAGGCTCAGCGGAAGGTGTGGGAGCCACAGTGCAGAAGGGAAGTACTTGCCACACAGCAGTGAGGCCAGCACAGTCAAGTGTCCCTGGAGCAGGGGAAGTAGCAGCCAGAACAGCGGGGGGATCACAGAAACAGCTGCCACGGGGAGTGAACATAAGCCAGGGACATGGCCAGTGCCACCATCCAGATGGAGGCAGTAATGAGGGGTGAGAAGGTGGGCAGCAGGGGACACGGCCGTGGAAGGCCCATTGGCGGTATGCCCCCAACAGGCAGTACCGAGCCTGCACCAGCTCGAGCTGTATAGTGATCTACGAGATCGTGGGCAGGTACCACCTGAATCGGGCAATTCTAAGGTGGCTCTGTGAGCTGTGCAGTGATGTGATGCATGCACCACACAACAGAGCCATGATCTGTCAGTGAGGCGAAGTGACAGATTGCATGTGCTTGCTCACCACGGATACCATCCAGAGACCAACTGGGGACACCACAGGCATAACCCAGTCCACCGCATCATGCCACCTCACCCAATTCCTCAGCGCACTGCTGTCACATGCTGCGGAGTACATCCATTTCCCCAGCGCCATGCGGGCGCACAGCAAACATACAGGAGTTCCGCAGAGTAGCACATATGCCTGGCATGCTAGGGGCAATAGACTGCACCCATGTGACCATCTACACATCACCTGATGCCGAGGGGGCCACATATATAAATCAGAAGGGCTATGCTAGCATCAACTGCCAGGTGGTGTGCGATGCCAGGGGGCGCATAATCAATGCCTGTGCCACGCACCCTGGGGGAGCACATTATGCCTTCATCTGGCACCAGTCAGCACTGTGCCACAGATTCAAGAGTGGGGAAATCCCCACTGGCCACCTAATGGGTGAATATGCAAACCACATGGAAAATCATAGGGCCTGGGGGGGGCACGGTCAGAGGTGACATGGGTAGTGCCCTACATGGCCCGGGGCAGGGCAATGCTGATCACCAAACTAACCTTCACCCTCTACACACAGGTGACAGTGGATACTCACTCCATCCCTGGCTGCTCACACCCTACTGGCGGCCCCACAAACCCCATCGCAGCAATGCTACAATGAGGCACACGCCACCACACGTAATGTCATTGAGCGGGTGTTCGGGATGCTGAAGGCACTTTTCCATTGCCTGGACACCTCCGGCGGTGCCCTACAGTACAGCCCCTTAAAGGCCTGTGGGCAATTCCTGGTCTGTTGCATCCTGCACAACATGACCAACGAATGTGGGATAGCCGTACAGGTCGAAGATGGGGACAGCGATGGGGACAATGAGAACGTCGGTGACAATGGTGAAGGGGCAGCCCCCCCTTTGGGCAACGGGACCCCTGACTGCTCTGGCTGGCACAGCTGCACCGGGGCACCATCATGGAGGAGCACTTCAGCCAGCCCAGATAAGTCATGGGGCCATGTGCAACCACCAGTGGCTAAGGCACAACCCACAAACATGCATGGACACACACCAGGGTTGCATGCCGTCAAGGGAACTAGCTGGGCATGGAACCATACACACCACCAGGAATGGGTGAGGTCTAACATGGCATGTGGACAGACACACACACACAACACACCAGACATGCACAAAGGGTAGGAGGCACACTGACCCAGAACACCACCCCTAGCCACACACATGTCCACAGACCACCACACCCACCACCTGTCATTGTGTGTGTGTCAGATGCTGAGCACCATTGCACATTGATGTATAGTGCAATGCAGAAATCATCATGCACATGCAACTGTGGACAGCAGCAGGGAGGGTGTGCAGATGGACTGTGTGACTGTGTGCAGGGCTGGGTACCCACCCGTGCATTGCCCGCTGAATTACACAATGCACACAGAGCATCAGACAGTAGCCACGTTGGGAGACAGGTCAGTCATGCACCACAGTGCCCCAGCTGCCACGGGTGGCCTTGTTGAGACCTACCACCACTGACAGGCTGACCACTGGCCTCATGGGGTGGCACTGATGATCCCCCAGGGGTTCCACTGTGTGAACACGACCGTGCTCATGCAGGGGTCTGCAGCACACCGAACATGCCTGCGCCAGGCATGCTCGGGATGCCCACAGCTGAACCCGGTGTCAACAAGGATGGTGTCACACATGCCAGGAATGGGGGTGGATAGGCACTGCATGTTGTCTCAGGCGCATGGGCAAATAACTGTGTGCCCATTGTGGCCATGACAGCAGTGAATGCCTGTGTCTGCCTGTCAATGGCAGCGGTCACATCCTTCGGCAACCAGTCCATCCCTGCAAGGAGCAGATCGGTGTCTCTGTTGCGACGCTCCTCTGCCCACTCCAGAGCTGCACGCGGTGCATCCACCCGACATCACAAGCCACATCTGCTGGTTGACTGATGCTTGCAGTATGCAGGTGTGCTCATACAAGAGGACTGCTTGCTCCAGCATCCTGTGCCTTAGGGTGTGCATGGCCTGATGCTCAGCACCCCTTGAGGGTGGGTGCTGCACACCAGGACCAGGCCTGGCCATGTCCACAGGCAGTGCACTGATGCCGCCCCTGACACTGACTGCCCCAAGCCATTGGCCGACTGCTGATGTTGCTCCTCCGGCTGCCACTCCCAGGGCTCACTGGTGTCACCTCAGTGGTTGCAACAGTCCCATTATCCTGTACACACACCAGCTCTGCCCACTGGTGCTGACAGGCACTGGCTGGGACTGTGATGACACGCAGACCTCCATAGCGTCACCACCGACAGCCATGGCCGAGATGTTACCTGCTGTGTGGTCATCCTGTGGCACACACGTGACACTGCCCATGATGTTAGTGACATCATCATTGGTGACGGACCTGGCACCAGCCCGAGTAACAGCATGCTGGCATCCATGAACGCTGGCATGCTGGGACATGGGCAGGGCCTCCTCCGCACCTGTTCCAACAACATCAGTCTGGACACCCAGGTGGGCCCACTGTCACACTGAGCTGCATATTCCTGTGGAGGTGGATGGGACCTCCTCCATCTCCATCTGACTGGCCTCAGTGGACAGGCCCACCACCACTGACCCTTACAGATGCTCAGGAGCTGTAAGGGAACACAAAGTCACATTACTGCATGTGACCTACCCTGCCCCCCCAACAGACAGACCATGACCTACCATGCAGTGATGGGCTACCACCCATCTGGAAGCTACCACCGGAACACCCTCAATGGCATAACGCTGCATGCTCCCAGCAACCTCTCCTCCTGTAGGGTCAGGCACGCAGCACCTCCGGCTGTCCCCACCTGTCATGAATCATGCAGCCCTGATGGCAGCCACCTTCTCCTTAATCCTCCTCCTGTCTGTGCCCATCTTTCTTGCACTCCTGCATGGAGTGCTGGTGGCTGCCATGCAGGTTCACAGCACGTCACCTCCTCCCATGCGCAGCATGGGCCTGTAGTGTTCCCTGGCATCCACTGAGAAGTGGCTCCTGGTCCAGGTAGGCCTCAAACAGGGCATCCGCTCCGGCCATGGTGAAATTGGCCTCCTCCTCCTCCTCCCACAGCTCTGTTCCTCTTCTCCCACAACTCACTCGGTCATGATTCAGCCTGTGAGAATGAAAGTTGTTACCTGTGACTGTGCAATCCCATGCATGTCCCAAAATCTACGGTCCACACTCCCAAACAGCATGCAACTCACCAATAGACTGCAGTACCGACTATGGCCAGTGCAGCCCAATGTCGCACTTTTATAGTTCAACCCATGCAAATGAGGCAAGGCGCAACTTTAAGTGGATACAAATTGCAGTGATACACCATTGAATGGCTGATTTGCTGATTTGCATATGACAGCTGAATATTGCGCTTTTGCACTTTGCGCAATTGTGTTGAACACGCTGAGCCAACGGTGCAGTTCTGTGACATGCGCAGTACACACCTAACTGTGCATGCCCGGGTTGATGACGCAGGCACCTGCCGCACTACTGATGTGCTGTGCATGGGAGGCAATGCAGGGCACAGCCACCATTGTGCCAGTGGTGCAACAGCGGCGTTCACCTATATGGTGCTGTGGCACTGGGGCATCGTAGGCACACTGGGGCAACTGTGCAGTGGGCGCTACTGAAGGTAGCACACGGCACCCAATCGCGCTACTGCGCATTGGGTTCCAGTAGCGCTGGGCTGTCCATGCACCACAGACCCTTGACCCTGTGCCCGACCTTTTGCCACTGGGCACCATATGTCGAGGCATGGGTTCACCACTTCTCGCGCTGTTCGGTGACAGCATGATGGGGAATGGCAGCGCTGCACGCGCGCATCTGCAGGTGGTGGAACCGCTGCAGGCACCATTTTGACCCTATGCAGGAAGAGAGATGGTGCGGAGGAGGCTGCATAGTGGAGCCAGATTGAAATGTCAAACCTGTTTGCCATTGTGGAGCCACTTGTTCTCCACTGTTCGGGAGGCACCCTGGACAGGTCCAGGAGTCAGGTCTGGCAGGAGATTACCGCGCCCTGGAGGTGGCCACAGGAATGGGGCGGATGGTGGAGCAGTGCTGCCACAGATATGGGGACCTGAGGCGGAGGGACCCGGACCTGCTTGCCACTTGCGGGCATGTGCCAGGAGGGAACGCGAGTGCCACGGCCAGGTAGGTGTAACATCCATATACTTTTATCTTCCATATGGGTATCACAGTTGCATGTGTCTCGAACATGGGGGGACTGTCGGTGTTAGCTGTGGTGGTATTATCAGGATGTGTGGGGTCGGTGGGTCTGGCTGTGTGGGATTGCACACACATGTGGGCAGGGGACTTTGCTACAGGATTGTACTGATGTTCCTCTCTCCATGTTTGCACCTTAGGCCCATAAGATTGATGGCTGGTGAGGAGAGAGTGCCAGCTGGAAGCCCGGAACACCAGGAGGCGAAGGTCTACAGCAGCAGAGGGACCAGCCTGATGATGTTGAGTGCCTTACATCCATGATTACTATTGCATGCTGTGTAACAGGGCGGGCAGTGGGGCATGGCCACCATCCATTGACACCACTGCCATGCACACAACTTGTTACAGTCAGTGCTGTCCAGTGGCACTGCATGTCTGGGAGTGCATCAATGGTGATCCATGCATGCACCGGGTACATGACTGTGCCACTGCCTTCGCACCACATAGCCATGTCACTAAACAGCCATGGTGGTGCTGTGTAGGACTTGGCTGGTGGGTGTATGCAGCAGTCCACATGGTTGTGTGTGCCTGGGTTGGCAGGTCTTGTGGACATGATCACTGTGGGTGATCACACACCATCACAGAGGCATGTCCCACAGCCGTATGCCATGCACAGTGGGTGGGCTGTATGGGACTGTGCATTCACATATATTGATTCTGCTCCCTTGTCCTAGGTGTACAGCAGCTGCACATGATCTGAGAGGTGCTGCAGGAAATCCTGACTGTTGCCAGGGTGTCGCTGGACAACCTGCAGAGGATAGAAAGGCTGAGGGTCAGGTGGTGGCATGGCAGGAGGGCAGCCAGAGTGGGGAGGGGCTCCCACTGAGCATCACAATGCCCTGATTTCCCCTACCTCCTGGACCCACCCCCCACACCCCTCCTTCCCTCTACCATTTGTTCACCCCTGCCCTTACCCACCCCACCTTGTTGTGGTCCTCCCCCACATTTTAAATAATTGAACATAGTTTTGTTTGATGTTTTGAATACATTTCTTTTGATATGACTACTGTGATGGTCTCTGATTTGCAGCGGGCTATAGGTGCTCAGCTGCAGTGGTGTGCATGTGGCATCAGGGGTGGTGCAGTCATGGGTATGTGTGTGTCCGTGGGGAAGTGACTATGGTGTGGGTGTAGCTATCAGTCACTGTCTGTGGTGTGTGTCTTGCTCCTTGTGCACTGGATGACTATGTGCAGTGGTCCATGATGCATGCTCTGTGTCCATGGTGCACATGTCAGCGGTCCATAGCCTGTGCAGCTGACACCCTTGCATGTGAGACCAACACTGTCTACTGGCATGTCAGTGGTGGCTGTCCATGCTGGGCAGCTACTGTACCATCAAATGCTGGGCTGCCTCCTGTCACTGGTGTGGTGCATGTCTGCCTCAGGTGACACTGTGGCCTCTGCTGTTGTTGTCCTACCTCCATGCTGTGGCTTGTGTGTGTTGCAGGGGATGTGCACCACTGTCTGTGACTTGTGCTCTGGGCAAATGCTGGTGGCGTACAGCTCCACAGTGCCTGCACAAGGTGGCTGGCACTCCTCTGCCATGGAGGACTGCTGGCCATGTGTACATGGTTTCCATAGCCCCATGCTGGGGGCTTGGTTGCTCTGCAACTGCGTCCCTGTGTTGGTGCGTCCTTGGGTATGGGTGGGTGTTTGTCTATGCACTGTGTTGCATCCGGTGTGTTGCATGCTTCCATGCACCACTGTGGGTGTCTGCACTGGCTGTTGTGGCCAGTGCTGGGTTGGGATGTGTCCTTGGGAGGGTGTGCAAGGTGCTGTACCACTGTTCGTGAGGTCTGGGGCATGCCCTGTCACTGTGGGTTACCTCATGTGCTGACGCATAGTCGGTCTCTCAGCTGTACCTCAGTGGGGCTGTGTGTGGTGGCACTGTGTATGCCGTCATTGCTTTGCTGTGTGCTGCCATCCACTGATGGTTGCTCATGGTGGGGCTGCCCTGCATGGTTCTGTGGTGCACAGGGTTGCATTGTCACAGTGAGGGTGGTGGCATGCATGGGGTATCCTGCACTGGTGGACGCTGCTCCTGGGCAGGGTGTCTGGGGGTCAAGGTGTAGGGTGTGATCTGCATTGGGAGGATGGTGTGGCACGGGGTGGTCAGCCCTCCTTGTGTGCCAGTCACAGCTTGCCAGGGGTTGTGATGGGGCACCATGGCCCAGCTGTGGGTTGGTTGCTTGTCTCAATGGGCCAGTGGTTATTCCAGCCCTCCCCAAGTCATGCAGTGCATGGGGTGTGGGAGGATGATGTCTGTCCTGCTGTTCCAGAACCTGGATTGCCGCCGCCGCAAGCCAAAATCCAACTGCTGCACCGACGGGTCAGCCTGGCCAGCACAGTTTTTGAATATCGCACCTCTTGCGCATGGGCGCAATGACTTGCACTTGCTCCTGCTCTTTGCGCACTTTTTGGGTGCAGTTTGAATATCTGTGGCCATTATCTACATACATATATACATACAGGTTGGTAAAAAAGAAAACAATCATTACATAAACAATGCCTATAATTAATTCATATTTGTGAGAATTATCATGTATATTAACATGCTCAATGGAGTTACTATCAGGAAATATGTTGTGGCTGTAACTTTCTTAGTTCAAACCATAAAGGTCATCTTCATCCACTGACATTTCATTATCAGAATCGATGAAGCTGCAATAGAGAAACGATATATATCAGTACAATAATCTAAAATGAGACATATTTGCACTAAAACCATAATGATTGACTGGTTATGCATGTATTACTATCAATAATTATTTGATTATAAAATGGGGTCCAAGAATCGGAGTTCATGATTGGTTGACTGGCACCTGTCTGCCGTGGAACATCCTGGCACTGCCCATGCAAAAGATGCCAGTCGGCCGCATATGGACTCCCTCAAACAAATCAGTCTAACTGAAAACCAAACATGTAACATCATAATAATGGTCTTCCCTGACACAAGTAGCCTTTGAATTGTCGCTGTCTGCATGTTGCATTTCAAAATGACTGCTTGAATGTGCACTCCCTCCCACTGTAAAGTCAACTTGATGCTGACTCTCCCAACACTGGCTAGTGACTCTAGATGTTTGTACCTCATTGCAGAATAAACAACCTCTCTAACTCTAGGCAACTTGCTGCTGTGACCGTCTTCCAATAAGTGAAGAGGGTCATTATACAATCACAATAGGATCTTGAACTGATGCAGTGACTGCAGAAGTCCCCTGGTGTGATGAATAAGTGCTGCACAGTGCTCGCGGCTTTCCCCAGACTGCAGTCGGGATGCTTGAACCAATGCAGTGTCTGCAGCAGTCACAGGATGCGATGAATATATGGTGTACGGGGCTCGCGGCTTTCCCCAGACTGCGGTCGAGATGCTTGAACCAATGTAATGTCTTCATCAGTCCCCCGGTGCGATGAATATATGCGGCACGGGGCTCGTGGCTTTCCCCAGACTGCGGTCGGGATTCTTGAACTGATGCAGTGACTGCAGCAGTCCCCCGGTGTGATGAATATATGCTGCACAGGGCTCGCGGGTTTCCCCAGACTGCGGTTGGGATCCTTGAACTGATGCAGTGTCTGCAGCAGTCCCCCAGTGTGATGAATATATGGTGCACAGGGCTCATGGCTTTCCCCAGACGGCGGTCGGGATCCTTCAACTGATGCAGTGCCTGCTGCAGTCTCCCGATGTGATGAATATATGGTGCACGGGGCTCATGGCTTTCCCCAGACGGCGGTCGGGATCCTTGAAATGATGCAGTGTCTGCTGCAGTCCCCCGGTGTGATAAATATACGCTGCACTCGGCTCACGGCTGTCCCCAGATGGCAGTTGAGATCCTTGAAACGATGCTGTGTCTGCAGCAGTCCCCCGATGTGATGAATGTACGCTGCACGGGGCTCACAGTATTAATCAGACGGCGGTCGGGATCCTAGAACCAATGCAGTGTCTGCAGCAGCCTCCGGTGAGATGAATATATGGTGCATGGGACTCACTGCTTTCCCCAGAATGCGGTCCGGAATCTTGAACTGATGCAGTGTCTGCAGCAGTCCCCCGTTGTGATGAATATATGGTGCACTGGGCTCGCGGCTTTCCCCAGTCTGCAGTCGGGATCCTTGAACCGATGCAGTGTCTGCTGCAGTCCCCCGGTGTGATAAATATAAGGTGCACGGTGCTCGCGGCTTTGCCCAGACTGCGGTTCAGATACTTGAACCGATGCTGTGTCTGCAGTAATCCCCCCCGTGTGACGAATATATGGTGCACGGGGCTCGCGGCTTTCCCCAGGCTGCGGTCAGGATTCTTGAACCGGTGCAGTGTCTGCAGCAGTCCCCCGGTGTGACGAATATATGATGCATGGGGCTCGCGGCTTTCCCCATACTGCGGTTTGGATTCTTGAACCGATGCTGTGTCTGCAGTAATCCCCCAGTGTGACGAATATATGGTTCACAGGTCTCGTGGCTTTACCCAGACTGCGGTTGGGATTCTTGAACGTGTGCAGTGTCTGCCGCAGTCCCCTTGTGTGACAAATATATGGTGCATGGGGCTCACGGCTTTCCCCAGACTGCGGTCGTGATTCTTGAACTGATGCAGTGACTGCAGCAGTCCCCCGGTGTGACAAATATATGATGCACAGGGCTCGCGGCTTTCCCAAGACTGCGGTCTGGATTCTTGAACCGATGCTGTGCCTGCAGCAATCCCCCGGTGTGACGAATATATGGTTCAAGGGGCTTGCGGCTTTCCCCAGACTGGTCGGGATTCTTGAACCGATGCTGATTCTGCAGCAATCCCCTGGTGTGACGAATATATGGTGCACGGGTCTCATGGCTTGCCCCGGACTGTGGTCGGGATTCTTGAACTGGAGCAATGTGTGCAGCAGTCCCCCAGTGTGACGAATATATTGTGCACGGGGCTCGCGGCTTTCCTCACACTGCGGTCGGGATTCTTGAACTGATGCAGTGACTGCAGCAGTCCCCCTGGTGTGATGAATAAGTGCTGCACAGTGCTCGTGGCTTTCCCCAGACTGCAGTCGGGATGCTTGAACCAATGCAGTGTCTGCAGCAGTCACAGGATGCGATGAATATATGGTGTACGGGGCTCGCGGCTTTCCCCAGACTGCGGTCAAGATGCTTGAACCAATGTAATGTCTTCATCAGTCCCGGTGCGATGAATATATGACAACGCAGGGCTCGTGGCTTCCCCAGACTGCGGTCGGGATTCTTGAACTGATGCAGTGACTGCAGCAGTCCCCCGGTGTGATGAATATATGCTGCACAGGGCTCACGGGTTTCCCCAGACTGCGGTTGGGATCCTTGAACTGATGCACTGCCTGCAGCAGTCCCCCGGTGTGATGAATATATAGTGAACGGGGCTCGCGGCTTTCCCCAGACTGCGGTCGGGATTCTTGAACTGATGCAGTGACTGCTGCAGTCCCCAGGTGAGATGAAAATATGGTGCACGGGGCTCGTGGCGTTCCCCAGACTGCGGTCAGTATCCTTGAACTGACGCTGTACCTGCAGCAATCCCCTTATGTGATAAATATACGGTGTACGGGGATCGCGGCCTTCCTGGACTGTGGTAGGGATACTTGAACCGATGCTGGGACTGCAGCAATCCCCCGGTGTGATGAACATTCGGTGCATGGTGCTCACGGCTTTCCCCGGACTGTGGTCGGTATCCTTGAAGTGATGATGTGACTGCAGCAATCCACCTCTGTGATGAATGTACGGTGCATGGGTCTCGCGGCCTTCCCCAGACGGTGGTCGGGTTACTTGAACCGATGCAGTGACTGCAGCAATCCCCAGGTTTGATGAATATATGGTGCACAGGGCTCGCGGCCTTCCCCAGATGGTGGTCGGGATCCCTGAACCGACGCAGTGACTGCAGCTATCCACCAGTGTGATGAATATACGGTGCACGGGGCTCGCGTCCTTCAACAGACACCGGTTGGGATCCGTGAACCGAAGCAGTGACTGCTGCAATCCCCCGGTGTGATGAATATATGGTGCACGGGGCTCGCGGCTTTACCCAAACAGTGGTTGGGATCCTTGAACCAATGCAGTGACTGCAGCAGTCCCCCAGTGTGATGAATATACGGTGCACGGGGCTTGCGGCTTTCCCCAGACTGTGGTTGGGATTCTTGAACTGATGCAGTGATTGCAGCAGTGCCCCAGTGTGACGAATAAGTGCTGCACAGGGCTCGCGGCTTTCCCCAGACTGCGGTTCGGATGCTTGAACCGATGCAGTGTCTGCAGCAGCCCCCCCGGTGTGACGAATATATGGTGCATGGGGCTCGTGGCTTTCCCCAGACTGCGGTCGGGATGCTTGAACCGATGCAGTGTCTGCAGCAGTCCACCGGTGTGACAAATATATGGTAAAGGGGACTCGCGGCTTTCCTCAGACAGCGGTCATGATTCTTGAACTGATGCTGTGCCTGCAGCAATCCCCCAGGTGTAATGAATATATGGTGCTTGGGGCTCGAGGCTTTCCCCAGGCTGCTGTCGGGATTCTTGAACCAATGCTGTGCCTGCAGCAATCCCCCAGTGTGATGAATATATGGTGCACGGGGCTCGCAGCTTTCCCCAGACTGTGGTTCAGATTCTTGAACCGATGCTGTGGCTGCACTAATCCCTCGGTGCGACGAATATATGGTCCAAGGGGCTCGCGGCTTTCCCCAGACTGCAGTCGGGATTCTTGAACTGATGCTGTGTCTGCAGCAATCCCCCAGTGTGATGAATATATGGTGCACAGGACTCGTGGCTTTCCCCAGACTGTGGTCGGGATTCTTGAACCAGTGCAGTGTCTGCAGCAGTCCCCTGGTGTGACGAATATATGGTGCACGGGGCTCGCTGGCTTTCCTCAGACTGCAGTCGGTATTCTTGAACTGATGCAGTGACTGCAGCAGTCCCCTGGTGTGACGAATAAGTGCTGCGCAGGGATCGCGGCTTTCCCCAGACTGCGGTCGGGATTCTTGAACTGATGCAGTGACTGCAGCAGTCCCACGGTGTGACGAATATATTCTACACGGGCTTGCGGGTTTCCCCAGACTGCGGTTGGGATCCTTGAACTGATGCAGTGTCTGCAGCAGTCCCCCGGTGTGACGAATATATGGTGCACGGGTCTCTCAGCTTTCAGCATACTGCGGTCGGGATTCTTGAAACGAAACAGTGTCTGCAGCAGTCCCCCGGTGTGATGAATTTATGGTGCGCGAGGCTGGCTGTTTTCCCCAGACTGCAGTCGGGTTTCTTGAACTGATGCAGTGATTGCAGCAGTCACCCGGTGTGACGAATATATGGTGCAGAGGACTCGTGGCTTTCCCCAGACTGCGGTCGGGATTCTTGAACCAGTGCAGTGTCTGCAGCAGTCCCCTGGTGTGACGAATATATGGTGCACGGGCTCGTGGCTTTCCTCAGACTGCAGTCGGGATTCTTGAACTGGTGCAGTGACTGCAGCAGTCCCCTGGTGTGACGAATAAGTGCTGCGCAGGGATCGCGGCTTTCCCCAGACTGCGGTCGGGATTCTTGAACCGATGCAGTGTCTGCAGCAGTCCCAGGGTGTGATGAATATATGGTGCACGGGGCTCGTGGCTTTCCCCAGACTGCAGTCGGGATGCTTGAACTGATGCAGTGTCTGCAGCAGTCCCCTGGAGTGACGAATATATGCGGAACGGAGCTCGCGGCTTTCCCCAGACTGCAGTCGGGATTCTTGAACTGATGCAGTGACTGCAGCAGTCCCCCGGTGTGACGAATATATTCTACACGGGCTCGCGGGTTTCCCCAGACTGCGGTTGGGATCCTTGAACTGATGCAGTGTCTGCAGCAGTCCCACGGTGTGACGAATATATGGTGCACGGGTCTCTCAGCTTTCAGCATACTGCGGTCGGGATTCTTGAAACGATACAGTGTCTGCAGCAGTCCCCCGGTGTGATGAATTTATGGTGCACGAGGCTCGCTGTTTTCCCCAGACTGCAGTCGGGTTTCTTGAACTGATGCAGTGATTGCAGCAGTCACCCGGTGTAACGAATATATGGTGCACAGGACTCGTGGCTTTCCCCAGACTGCTGTCGGGATTCTTGAACCAGTGCAGTGTCTGCAGCAGTCCCCTGGTGTGACGAATATATGGTGCACAGGGCTCGCGGCTTTCCTCAGACTGCAGTCGGGATTCTTGAACTGGTGCAGTGACTGCAGCAGTCCCCTGGTGTGTCGAATAAGTGCTGCGCAGGGATCGCGGCTTTCCCCAGACTGCGGTCGGGTTGCTTGAACTGATGCAGTGTCTGCAGCAGTCCAGAGTATGTGAATATATGGTGCATGGGGCCGTGGCTTTCCCCAGACTGCAGTCGGGATGCTTGAACTAATGCAGTGTCTGCAGCAGTCCCCTGGTGTGACGAATATATGCGGAACGGAGCTCGCGGCTTTCCCCAGACTGCGGTCGGGATTCTTGAACTGATGCAGTGACTGCAGCAGTCCCCCGGTGTGATGAATATATTCTACACGGGCTCGCGGGTTTCCCCAGACTGCGGTTGGGATCCTTGAACTGATGCAGTGTCTGCAGCAGTCCCCCCTGTGACGAATATATGGTGCACGGGTCTCTCAGCTTTCAGCATACTGCAGTCGGGATTCTTGAAACGATACAGTGTCTGCAGCAGTCCCCCGGTGTGAAGAATTTATGGTGCACGAGGCTCGCTGTTTTCCCCAGACTGCAGTCGGGTTTCTTGAACTGATGCAGTGATTGCAGCAGTCACCTGGTGTGACTAATATATGGTGCACAGGGATCACGGCTTTCCCCAGACTGCGGTCGGTATCCTTGAACCGACGCTGTGCCTGCAGCAATCCCCCGGTGTGATAAATATACGGTGCATGGGGCTCGCGGCATTCCCCAGACTGCGGTTGGGATAATTGAACCGACTCTGTGCCTGCAGCGATCCCCCGGTGTGATGAATATGCGGTACATGGGGCTGGCGGTCTTCCTCTGACTGCGGTCGGGATACTTGAACCGACGCTGGGACTGCAGCAATCCACGGTGTGATGAACATTCGGTGCATGGTGCTCATGGCTTTCCCCGGACTGTGGTCGGTATCCTTGAACTGATGCTGTTACTGCAGCAATCCACAGCTGTGGTGAATATATGGTGCACGGGGCTCGCGGCCTTCTCCAGACTGCGGTCAGGATCCTTGAAAAGATGCAGTGACTGCAGCAATCCCACGATGTGATGAAAATACGGTGCACAGGGCTCGCAGCCTTCCCCAGACGTTGGTCGGGATCCTTGAACCAACGCAGTGACTGCAGCAATCCCTTGGTGTGATGAATACACGGTGCACCGGGCTCGCGGCCTTCCCAAGACGGCGGTCAGGATCCTTCAACCGACGCAGTGACTGCAGCAATCCACCGGTGTGATGAATATACAGTGCCGGGGCTCACGTCCTTCAACAGACAGCAGTTGGGATCCTTGAACCGATGCAGTGACTGCAGCCATCCCACGGTGTGATGAATATACGGTGCACGGGACTCGCGGCTTTCCCCAGATGGTGGTTGGGATGCTTGAACCGATGCAATGACTGCAGCAGTCCCCTGTTGTGAGGATTATATGGTGCACAGGGCTTGTGGCTTTCCCCAGGCGGCGGTTGGGATCCTAGAACCGATGCAGTGACTGCAGCAGTTCCCCAGTGTGATGAATATACGGTGCACAGGGCTCGCGACTTTCCCCAGACGGCGGTCGGGATCCTTGAACCGATGCAGTCTCTGCAGCAGCCACCCAGTGTGATGAATATATGGTGCACGGGGCTCACAGCTTTCCTCAGACGACGGTCGGGATCCTTGAACCAACGCAGTGCCTGCAGCAGTCCCCTGATGTGATGAATATACGATGCACGGGGCTCGCGGCTTTCCCCAGACGGCGGGCGGGATCCTTGAACCGATGCAGTGACTTGCAGCAGTCTCCCGGTGTGATGAATATACGGTGCACTTGGCTCGCAGCTTTCTCCAGACAGCGGGCGGGATCCTTGAACTAATGCAGCGTCTGTAGCAGTCCACCAGTGTGATGAATATTCGGTGCATGGTGCTCGCGGCTTTCCCCAGACGGCGGTCGGGATCCTTGAACCGATGCAGTGACTGCAGCAGTCCCCCAGTGTGATGAATATACGGTGCACGGGGCTCACGGCTTTCCCCAGACAGCGGTCGGAATCCTTCAACCGATGCAGTGCCTGCAGCAGTCTCCCGGTGTGATGAATATATGGTGCACGGGGCTCACGGCTGTCTCCAGACGGCGGTCGAGATCCTTGAAACGATGCAGTGTCTGCAGCAGCCCCCGGTGTGATGAATATATGGTGCAAGGGGCTCGCTGCTTTCCCCAGACTGCGGTTGGGAATCTTGAACCGATGCAGTGGCTGCAGCAGTCCCCCGTTGTCATGAATATATGGTGCACGGGGCTCGCGGCTTTCCCTAGTCTGCAGTCAGGATCCTTGAACCGATGCAGTGTCTGCAGCAGTCCCCCAGTGTGATCAATATATGGTGCTTGGGGCTCGCGGATTTGCCCAGACTGCGGTTCAGATACTTGAACCAATGCTGTGTCTGCAGTAATCCCCCCGTGTGATGAATATATGGTGCACGGGGCTCACAGCTTTCCCCAGACTGCGTTCGGGTATCTTGAACTGATGCAGTGACTGCAGCAGTCCCCTGGTGTGATGAATAAGTGCTGCACAGTGCTCGCGGCTTTCCCCAGACTGCAGTCAGGATGCTTGAACCGATGCAGTGTCTGAAGCAGTCCCAGGGTGTGATGAATATATGGTGTACATTGCTCATGACTTTCCCCTTACTGCGGTCGAGATGCATGAACCGATGCAATGTCTTCATCAGTCCCACGGAGTGACGAATATATGCGGCGCGGGGCTCGTGGCTTTCCCCAGACTGCGGTCGGAATTCTTGAACTGATGCAGTGACTGCAGCAGACCCCCTGCGTGACGAATATATGGTGCATGGGGCTCGCAGCTTTCCCCAGACTGCGGTTGGGTTTCTTGAACTGATGCAGTGACTGCAGCAGTCCCCCGGTGTGACGAATATATTGTGCACGGGGCTCGTGGCATTTCCCAGACTGCGGGCTGTATAATTGAACCGACGCTGTGCCTGCAACAATCCCCCGGTGTGATAAATATACGGTGCACAGGGCTCGCGGCCTTCTCCAGACTGCGGTTGGGATCCTTGAACTGATGCACTGTCTGCAGCAGTCCCCCGGTGTGACGAATATATAGTTCACCGGTCTCGCAGCTTTCCCCAGACTGCGGTCGGGATTCTTGAACCGATGCAGTGTCTGCAGCAGTCCACCGGTGTGACGAATATATGGTGCATGGGGCTTGCAGCTTTCCCCAGACGGCGGTCGGGATCCTTGAAATGACACAGTGTCTGCAGCAGTCCCCCGATGTGATTAATATACGCTGCACGGGGCTCGCGGCATTAACCAAACGGCGGTTGGGATCCTTGAATTAATGCAGTGTCTGCAGCATCCCCCGGTGTGATGAATATATGGTGCATGATGCTCGCGGCTTTCCCCAGACTGCGGTCGGGAATCTTGAACCGATGCAGTGTCTGCTGCAGTCCCCCGCTGTGATGAATATATGGTGCACGGGTCTCGCAGCATTCCCCAGACTGCGGTCTGGATTCTTGAACCGATGCAGTGTCTGCAGCAGTCCCCGGTGAGAATATATGGTGCAGGGTGTTGCGGCTTTCCCCAGACTGCGGTCAGGTATCTTGAACTGATGCAGTGACTGAAGCAGTCCCAGGGTGTGATGAATATATGGTGTACATTGCTCATGACTTTCCCCATACTGCGGTCGAGATGCATGAACCGATGCAATGTCTTCATCAGTCCCACGGAGTGACGAATATATGCGGCGTGGGGCTCGTGGCTTTCCCCAGACTGCGGTCGGGATTCTTGAACTGATGCAGTGACTGCAGCAGACCCCCTGTGTGACGAATATATGCTGTACGGGGCTCGCGGGTTTCCCCAGACTGCGGTTGGTATCCTTGAACTGATGCACTGTCTGCAGCAGTCCCCCGGTGTGATGAATATATAGTTCACGGGTCTCGCAGCTTTCCCCAGACTGCGGTCGGAATCCTTGAACTGACACTATGCCTGCAGCAATCCCCCGGTGTGATAAATATATGGTGCACGGGGCTCGTGGCCATCCCTGTACTGTGGTCGTGATACTTGAATTGACTCTGTGCCTGCAGCAATCCCCCGGTGTGATGAATATACGGTGCATGAGGCTGGCGGCCTTTCCCGGACTGCGGTCGGGATACGTGAACTGACGCTGGGACTGCAGCAATCCCCCGGTGTGATGAACATTCGGTGCATGGTGCTCGTGGCTTTCCCTGGACTGTGGTCGGTATCCTTGAGCTGATGCTGTGACTGCAGCAGTCCACCGCTGTGATGAATATAGGTGCATGGGGCTAGCGGCCTTCCCCAGACGGCAGTCGGGATCCTTGGACCGACGCAGTGACTCCAGCAATCCCCATATGTGATGAATATACGGTGCACGGGGCTCACGGCTTTCCCCAGACTGCGGTCGGGATCCTTGAACTGATGCGATGTCTGCAGCAGTCACCGGGTGTGACAAAATAAAAGGTGCACGGGGCTCGCGGCTTTCCCCAGGCTGCGGTTCAGATACTTGAACCGATGCTGTGTCTGCATTAATCCCCCCGTTTGACTAATATATGGTGCATGCGCTCGCGGCTTTCCCCAGGCTGCGGTCGGGATTCTTGAACCAGTGCAGTGTCTGCAGCAGTCTGCCGGTGTGACGAATATATGCTGCAAGGGGCTCGCGGGTTTCCCCAGTCCACAGTTTGGATCCTTGAACCGATGCAGTGTCTGCAGCAGCCCCCGGTGTGATGAATATATGGTGCACGGGTCTCGCAGCTTTCCCCAGACTGCAGTCAGGATCCTTGAACTGATGCGATGTCTGCAGCAGTCACCGGGTGTGACAAATATATGGTGCACGGGGCTCGCGGCTTTCCTCAGACTGCGGTTCAGATACTTGAACAGATGCTGTGTCTGCAGTAATCCCCCTGTGTGACGAATATATGGTGCATGGGGCTCGCGGCTTTCCCCAGTCTGCGGTCGGGATTCTTGGACCGGTGCAGTGTCTGCAGCAGTCCCCCGGTGTGACAAATATATGATGCACGGGGCTCACGGCTCTCCCCGGACTGTGGTTCGGATTCTTGAACCAATGCTGTCTCTGCAGTAATCCACCGGTGTGATGAATATATGGTACACAGGTCTCGTGGCTTTACCCAGACTGCGGTTGGGATTCTTGAACCTGTGCTGTGTCTGCAGCAGTCCCCCAGTGTGACAAATATTTGGTGCACGGGGCTCGTGGCTTTCCCCAGACTGCGGTAGGAGTTCTTGAACTGATGCAGTGTCTTCAGCAGTCCCCGGTGTGTGAATATATGGTGCCAGGTCTCACAGCTTTCCCAAAATGCGGTCGGGATTCTTGAACCGATGCAGTGTCTGCAGCAGTCCCCCGGTGTGATGAATATATGGTGCACGGGGCTCGCGGCTTTCCCCAGACTGCGGTCGGGTTTCTTGAACTGATGCAGTGACTGCAGCAGTCCACCAGTGTGATGAATATATGGTGCACGGGGCTCTCGGCGTTCCCCATACTGCGGTCGGTATCCTTGAACTGATGCTGTGCCTGCAGCAATCCTCCGGTGTGATGAATATACGGTGCATGGGGCTGGCTGCCTTCCCCGGACTGCGTTCGGGATACTTGAACCAATGCTGGGACTGCAGCAATCCCCCGGTGCGATGAACATTCGGTGCATGGTGCTCGCGGCTTTCTCCGGACTGTGGTCGAATCCTTGAATTGATGCAGCGTCTGTAGCAGCCCCCGTTGTGATGAATATATGGTGCATGGGGCTCGCGGATTTCCCCAGACTGTGGTCGGGATCCTTGAACCAATGCGATGTCTGCAGCAGTCACCCGGTGTGACGAATATATAGCGCACGGGACATGCAGCTTTCCCCATACTGCGGTTCAGATACTTGAACCGATGCTGTGTCTGCAGTAATCCCCCCGTGTGACGAATGTATGGTGCATGGGGCTCGCGGCTTTCCCAAGGCTGCGGTCGGGATTCTTGAACTGGTGCAGTGTCTGCAGCAGTCCCCCGGTGTGACAAATATATGATGCACGGGGCTCGCGGGTTTCCCCAGACTGCGGTCGGGATGCTTGAACCGATGCAGTGTCTGCAGCAGTGTGAGGGTGTGAGGGTGTGAAGAATATGTGGTGCACGGGGCTCGCAGCTTTCACCAGACTGCGGTCGGGACGCTTGAACCGATGCAATGTCTGCATCAGTCCCCCGGTGTGACGAATATATGCTGCACGGGGCTCGCGGCATTAACCAGACGGCGGTCGGTATAATTGAACTGACGCTGTGCCTGCAGCAATCCCCAGTGTGATAAATATACGGTGCATGGGGCTCGCGGCCTTCCCCAGACTGCGGTCGGGATACTTGAACCGAATCTGTGCCTGCAGTAATCCCCCGGTGTAATGAATATATGGTGCATGGGGCTGGTGGCCTTCCCGGACTGCGGTGGGATTCTTGAACAACACTGTGTCTGCAGCAATCCCCCGGTGTGATAAATATACAGTGCACGGGGCTCGCGGCCTTCCCCGGACTGCGGTCATGATACTTGAATTGACTCTGTGCCTGCAGCAATCCCCCGGTGTGATGAACATTCGGTGCATGGTGCTCGAGGCTTTCCCCGGAGTGTGGTCGGTATCCTTGAGCTGATGCTGTGACTGCAGCAATCCACCGCTGTGATGAATATACGGTGCATGGGGCTCGCGGCCTTCCCCAGACGGCGGTCGGGATCCTTGGACCGACGCAGTGACTCAAGCAATCCCCGTATGTGATGAATATTCGGTGCACGGGGCTCACGGCTTTCCCCAGACTGTGGTCGGGATCCTTGTACTGATGCGATGTCTGCAGCAGTCACCGGGTGTGACAAATATATGGTGCACAGGGCTCGCGGCTTTCCCCAGACTGCGGTTCAGATACTTGAACCGATGCTGTGTCTGCATTAATCCCCCCGTTTGACTAATATATGGTGCATGGGCTCGCGGCTTTCCCCAGGCTGCGGTCGGGATTCTTGAACCAGTGCAGTGTCTGCAGCATTCCCCCGGTGTGATGAATATATGATGCACGGAGCTCGCGGCTTTCCCCAGGCTGCGGTCGGGATTCTTGAACCAGTGCAGTGTCTGCAGCAGTCCCCCGGTGTGACGAATATTTGGTGCACGGGGCAAGTGGCTTTCCCCAGACTGCGGTCGGGTTTCTTGAACTGATGCAGTGACTGCAGCAGTCCGCCGGTGTGACGAATATATGCTGCAAGGGGCTCGCGGGTTCCCAGTCCATGGTTTGGATCCTTGAACCGATGCAGTGTCTGCAGCAGCCCCCGGTGTGATGAATATATGGTGCACGGGTCTCGCAGCTTTCTCCAGACTGCGGTCGGGATCCTTGAACTGATGCGATGTCTGCAGCAGTCACCGGGTGTGACAAATATATGGTGCACGGGGCTCGCGGCTTTCCTCAGACTGCGGTTCAGATACTTGAACCAATGCTGTGTCTGCATTAATCCCCCCGTTTGAATAATATATGGTGCATGGGCTTGCGGCTTTCCCCAGGCTGCGGTCAAGATTCTTGAACCGGTGCTGAGTCTGCAGCAGTCCCCCGGTGTGACAAATATATGATGCACGGGGCTCGCGGCTTTCCCCAGACTGCGGTTCGGATCCTTGAACCGATGCTGTGTCTGCAGCAGTCCCTGGTGTGATGAATATATGGTGCAAGAGGCTCGTGGCTTTACCCAGACTGCTGTCGGGATTCTTGAACCTGTGCTGTGTCTGCAGCAGTCCCCCGGTGTGACGAATATTTGGTGCACGGTGCTCATGGCTTTCCCCAGACTGCGATTGGGTTTCTTGAACTGATGCAGTGACTGCAGCAGTCCGCCGGTGTGACGAATATATGCTTCAAGGGGCTCGCAGGTTTCCCCAGTCCGCAGTTTGGATCCTTGAACTGATGCAGTGTCTGCAGCAGTCCCCCAGTGTGACGAATATATGGTGCACGGGTCTCACAGCTTTCCCCAGAATGTGGTCGGGATACTTGAACCGAATCTGTGCCTGCAGTAATCCCCCGGTGTAATGAATATATGGTGCATGGGGCTGGTGGCCTTCCCCGGACTGCAGTCGGGATTCTTGAACCGACACTGTGTCTGCAGCAATCCCCCGGTGTGATAAATATACAGTGCACGGGGCTCGCGGCCTTCCACGGACTGCGGTCATGATACTTGAATTGACTCTGTGCCTGCAGCAATCCCCCGGTGTTATGAATATACGGTGCATGAGGCTGGCGGCCTTTCCCGGACTGCGGTCGGGATAAGTGAACTGATGCTGTGACTGCAGCAATCCCCCGGTATGATGAACATTCGGTGCATGGTGCTCGTGGCTTTCCCCGGACTGTGGTCGGTATCCTTGAGCTGATGCTGTCACTGCATCAGCCCCCGGTGTGATGAATATATGGTGCATGGGGCTCGCGGCTTTCCCCAGACTGTGGCCGGGATCCTTGAACCAATGCGATGTCTGCAGCAGTCACCCGGTGTGACGAATATATGGTGCACGGGACTCGCGGCTTTCCCCATTCTGCGGTTCAGATACTTGAACCGAATCTGTGCCTGCAGTAATCCCCCGGTGTAATGAATATATGGTGCATGGGGCTGGTGGCCTTCCCCGGACTGCGGTCGGGATTCTTGAACCAACACTGTGTCTGCAGCAATCCCCCGGTGTGATAAATATACAGTGCAAGGGCTCGGCCTCCCGGACTGCGGTCGATAGATACTTGAATTGACTCTGTGCCTGCAGCAATCCTCGTGTGATGAATATTCGTGCATGGTGCTCGAGGCTTTCCCGGAGTGTGGTCGGTATCCTTGAGCTGATGCTGTGACTGCAGCAATCCACCACTGTGATGAATATACGGTGCATGGGCTCGTGGCCTTCCCAGACGGCGGTCGGATCCTTGGACCGACGCAGTGACTCAAGCAATCCCCATATGTGATGAATATACGGTGCACGGGGCTCACGGCTTTCCCCAGACTGCGGTCGGGATTATTGAACTGATGCGATGTCTGCAGCAGTCACCGGGTGTGACAAATATATGGTGCATGGGGCTCGCGGCGTTCCCCAGACTGCGGTTCAGATACTTGAACCGATGCTGTGTCTGCATTAATCCCCCCGTTTGACTAATATATGGTGCATGGGCTCGCGGCTTTCCCCAGGCTGCGGTCGGGATTCTTGAACCAGTGCAGTGTCTGCAGCATTCCCCTGGTGTGACGAATATATGATGCACAGAGCTCGCGGCTTTCCCCAGGCTGCGGTCAGGATTCTTGAACCAGTGCAGTGTCTGCAGCAGTCCCCCGGTGTGATGAATATATGGTGCACGGGTCTCACAGCTTTCCCCAGAATGCGGTCGGGATACTTGAACCGAATCTGTGCCTGCAGTAATCCCCCGGTGTAATGAATATATGGTGCATGGGGCTGGTGGCCTTCCCCGGACTGCAGTCGGGATTCTTGAACCGACACTGTGCCTGCAGCAATCCCCCAGTGTGATAAATATACAGTGCACAGGGCTCGCGGCCTTCCCCGGACTGCGGTCATGATACTTGAATTGACTCTGTGCCTGCAGCAATCCCCCGGTGTTATGAATATACGGTGCATGAGGCTGGCGGCCTTTCCCGGACTGCGGTCGGGATAAGTGAACTGATGCTGGGACTGCAGCAATCCCCCGGTATGATGAACATTTGGTGCATGGTGCTCGTGGCTTTCCCCGGACTGTGGTCGGTATCCTTGAGCTGATGCTGTCACCGCATCAGCCCCCGGTGTGATGAATATATGGTGCACGGGGCTCGGCTTCCCCAGACTGTGGCCGGGATCCTTGAACCAATGCGATGTCTGCAGCAGTCACCCGGTGGCGAATATATGGTGCACGGGACTCGCGGCTTTCCCCATTCTGCGGTTCAGATACTTGAACCGATGCTGTGTCTGCAGTAATCCCCCGTGTGACGAATGTGTGGTGCATGGGGCTTGCGGCTTTCCCAAGGCTGCGGTCATGATTCTTGAACCGGTGCAGTGTCTGCAGCAGTCCCCCGGTGTGACAAATATATGATGCACGGGGCTCGCGGGTTTCCCCAGACTGTGGTCGGGATGCTTGAACCGATGCAGTGTCTGCAGCAGTGTGAGGGTGTGATGAATATGTGGTGCACGGGGCTAGCGGCTTTCCCCAGACTGCGGTCGGGACGCTTGAACTGATGCAGTGTCTGCATCAATCCCCCGGTGTGATAAATATATGGTGCACGGGGCTCGCGGCCTTCCCCAGACTGCGGTCGGGATACTTGAACCGAATCTGTGCCTGCAGTAATCCCCCGGTGTAATGAATATATGGTGCATGGGGCTGGTGGCCTTCCCCGGACTGCGGTCGGGATACTTGAACCGATGCTGGGACTGCAGCAATCCACCGCTGTGATGAATATACGGTGCACGGGGCTCGTGGCTTTCCCCAGACGGCGTTCGGGATCCTTGAAACGATGCATTGTCTGCAGCAGTCCCCCGATGTGATGAATGTACGCAGCACGGGGCTCCTGGCATTAACCAAATGGCGGTCGGGATCCTTGAATCAATGCAGTGTCTGCAGCATCCCCCGGTGTGATGAATATATGGTGCATGATGCTCGTGGCTTTCCCCAGACTGCGGTCGGGAATCTTGAACCGATGCAGTGTCTTCCGCAGTCCCCCAGTGTGATGAATATATGGTGCACGGGGCTCGTGGCTTTCCCTAGTATGCGGTCATGATTCTTGAACTGATGCAGTGTCTGCAGCAGTCCCCGGTGTGACGAATATATGGTGCACGGGGCTCGAGGCTTTCCCCAGACTGCATTTGGGTATCTTGAACTGATGCAGTGACTGCAGCAGTCCCCCGATGTGATGAATATATGGTGCACGGGGCTCGCGGCTTTCCCCAGACTGCGGTCGGAATCCTTCAACCGACACTGTGCCTGCAGCAATCCCCAGTGTGATAAATTTCACGGTGCACGGGCTGCGGCCTTCCCGGACTGCAGTCAAGATACTTGAATTGACTCTGTGCCTGCAGCAATCCCCGTGTTATGAATATGCGTGCATGAGGCTGGCGGCTTCCCAGACTGCGGTCATGATACTTGTATTGACTCTGTGCCTGCAGCAATCCCCAGTGTTATGATCATTCGGTCATGGTGCTCGTGGCTTTCCCGGACTGTGGTCGGTATCCTTGAGCTGATGCTGTGACTGCAGCAGCCCCGTGTGATGAATATATGGTGCAGGGGCTCGCGGCTTCCTAGACTGGGTCGGGATCCATGAACCAATGCGATGTCTGCAGCAGTCACCCGTGTGCAATATATGATGTGCAGGGACTCGTGGCTTTCCATACTGCGGTTCAGATATTTGAACCGATGCTGTGTCTGCAGTAATCCCCCCGTGTGATGAATGTGTGGTGCATGGGGCTCGCGGCTTTCCCAAGGCTGCGGTTGGGATTCTTGAACCGGTGCAGTGTCTGCAGCAGTCCCCCGGTGTGACAAATATATGATGCACGGGGCTCACGGGTTTCCCCAGACTTCGGTCGGGACGCTTGAACCGATGCAGTGTCTGCAGCAGTGTGAGGGTGTGACGAATAGATGGTGCACGGGGCTCGCGGCTTTCCCCATACTGCGGTCGGGACTTGAACTGATGCAGTGTCTGCATCAGTCCCCCGGTGTGACGAATATATGCTGCACGGGGCTCGCGGCATTAACCAGACGGCGGTCGGTATAATTGAACCGACGCTGTGCCTGCAGCAATCCCCAGTGTGATAAATATACGGTGCACGGGGTTCGCAGCCTTCCACAGACTGCGGTCGGGATACTCGAACTGACTCTGTGCCTGCAGTAATCCCCCGGTGTAAAGAATATACAGTGCATGGGGCTGGCAGCCTTCCCCGGACTGCGGTCGGGATACTTGAACCGACACTGGACTGCAGCAATCCGCCACTGAGATGAATATATGGTGCACGGGGCTCGTGGCTTTCCCCCAGATGACGGTCGGGATCCTTGAAACAATGCAGTGTCTGCAGCAGTCCCCCGATGTGATGAATGTACGCTGCACGGGGCTTGCGGCATTAACCAAATGGCGTTCGGGATCCTTGAATCAATGCAATGTCTGCAGCATCCCCTGGTGTGATGAATATATGGTGCATGATGCTCACGGCTTTACCCAGACTGTGGACGGGAATCTTGAACCGATGCAGTGTCTGCAGCAGTCCCCCGGTGTGATGAATATATGGTGCACAGGGCTCGCGGCTTTCCCCAGTCTGCGGTCATGATCCTTGAACTGATGCAGTGTCTGCAGCAGTCCCCCGCTGTGCTGAATATATGGTTCACGGGTCTCGCAGCTTTCCCAGACTGCGGTTTGGATTCTTGAACCGATGCAGTGTCTGCAGCAGTCCCCCGGTGTGACAAATATATGGTGCACGGGGCTCGCGGCTTTCCCCAGACTGTGGTTTGGATTCTTGAACCGTTGCTGTGTCTGCAGTAATCCCCAGGTGTGACAAATATATGGTTCAAGGGGCTTGCGGCTTTCCCCAGACTGCGGTTGGGATTCTTGAACCGATGCTGAGTCTGCAGCAATCCCCCGGTGTGACGAATATATGGTGCAGGTCTCATGGCTTTCCCCAGACTGCGGTGGGATTTTGAACTGGAGCAGTGTGTGCAGCAGTCCCCGGTGTGGCAATATATGATGCAGGGGCTCGCGGCTTTCCAGACTGCGGTTTGGATTCTTGAACCGATGCTGTGTCTGCAGTAATCCCCGTGTGATGAATATATGGTGCACGAAGTCTCGTGGCTTTACCCAGACTGCGGTCGGATTCTTGAACCTGTGCTGTGTCTGCAGCAGTCCCGGTGTGACGAATATTTGGTGCACGGGGCAAGTGGCTTTCCCCAGACTGCGGTCGGGTTTCTTGAACTGATGCAGTGACTGCAGCAGTCCGACGGTGTGACGAATATATGCTGCAAGGGGCTCGCGGGTTTCCCCAGTCCGCAGTTTGGATCCTTGAACCGATGCAGTGTCTGCAGCAGCCCCCGGTGTGATGAATATATGGTGCACGGGGTCTCGCAGCTTTCTCCAGACTGCGGTCGGGATCCTTGAACTGATGCGATGTCTGCAGCAGTCACCGGGTGTGACAAATATATGGTGCACGGGGCTCGCGGCTTTCCTCAGACTGCGGTTCAGATACTTGAACCAATGCTGTGTCTGCATTAATCCCCCCGTTTGACTAATATATGGTGCATGGGCTCGCGGCTTTCCCCAGGCTGCGGTCGGGATTCTTGAACCGGTGCTGAGTCTGCAGCAGTCCCCCGGTGTGACAAATATATGATGCACGGGGCTCGCGGCTTTCCCCAGACTGCGGTTCGGATCCTTGAACCGATGCTGTGTCTGCAGCAGTCCCTGGTGTGATGAATATATGGTGCACGAGGCTCGTGGCTTTACCCAGACTGCTGTCGGATTCTTGAACCTGTGCTGTGTCTGCAGCAGTCCCCGTGACGAATATTGTGCACGGTGCTCATGGCTTTCCCCAGACTGGGTTTCTTGAACTGATGCAGTGACTGCAGCAGTCCGCCGGTGTGACGAATATATGCTTCAAGGGGCTCGCAGGTTTCCCCAGTCCGCAATTTGGATCCTTGAACTGATGCAGTGTCTGCAGCAGTCCCCCAGTGTGACGAATATATGGTGCACGGGTCTCACAGCTTTCCCCAGAATGTGGTCGGGATACTTGAACCGAATCTGTGCCTGCAGTAATCCCCCCGGTGTAATGAATATATGGTGCATGGGGCTGGTGGCCTTCCCCCCGGACTGCGGTCGGGATACTAGAACCGATGCTGGGACTGCAGCAATCCACTGCTGTGATGAATATACGGTGCACGGGGCTCGTGGCTTTCCCCAGACGGCGTTCGGGATCCTTGAAACGATGCATTGTCTGCAGCAGTCCCCCGATGTGATGAATGTTCGCTGCACGGGGCTCGTGACATTAACCAAATGGCGGTCGGGATCCTTGAATCAATGCAGTGTCTGCTGCATCCCCCAGTGTGATGAATATATGGTGCATGATGCTCGTGGCTTTCCCCAGACTGCGGTCGGGAATCTTGAACCGATGCAGTGTCTTCCGCAGTCCCCCAGTGTGATGAATATATGGTGCACGGGGCTCGCGGCCTTCCCCGGACTGCAGTCAAGATACTTGAATTGACTCTGTGCCTGCAGCAATCCCCCGGTGTTATGAATATGCGGTGCATGAGGCTGGCGGCCTTCCCCAGACTGCGGTCATGATACTTGTATTGACTCTGTGCCTGCAGCAATCCCCAGTGTTATGATCATTCGGTGCATGGTGCTCGTGGCTTTCCCCGGACTGTGGTCGGTATCCTTGAGCTGATGCTGTGACTGCAGCAGCCCCCGGTGTGATGAATATATGGTGCACGGGGCTCGCGGCTTTCCCTAGACTGCGGTCGGGATCCATGAACCAATGCGATGTCTGCAGCAGTCACCCGGTGACTTAATATATGGTGCACGGGACTCGTGGTTTTCCCATACCGCGTTCAGATATTTGAACCGATGCTGTGTCTGCAGTAATCCCCGTGTGATGAATGTGTGGTGCATGGGGCTCGCGGCTTTCCCAAGGCTGCGGTCGGGATTCTTGAACCGGTGCAGTGTCTGCAGCAGTCCCCCGGTGTGACAAATATATGATGCACGGGGCTCACGGGTTTCCCCGACTTCGGTCGGGACGCTTGAACTGATGCAGTGTCTGCAGCAGTGTGAGGGTGTGACGAATAGATGGTGCACGGGGCTCGCGGCTTTCCCCATACTGCGGTCGGGACACTTGAACTGATGCAGTGTCTGCATCAGTCCCCGTGACGAATATATGCTGCACGGGGCTCGCGGCATTAACCAGACGGCGGTCGGTATAATTGAACCGACGCTGTGCCTGCAGCAATCCCCAGTGTGATAAATATACGGTGCACGGGGTTCGCAGCCTTCCACAGACTGCGGTCGGGATACTCGAACTGACTCTGTGCCTGCAGTAATCCCCCGGTGTAAAGAATATACAGTGCATGGGGCTGGCAGCCTTCCCCGGACTGCGGTCGGGATACTTGAACCGACACTGGGACTGCAGCAATCCGCCACTGAGATGAATATATGGTGCACGGGCCCGTGGCTTTCCCCAGATGACGGTCGGGATCCTGAAACAATGCAGTGTCTGCAGCAGTCCCCATGTGATGAATGTCGCTGCACGGGCTTGGCATTAACCAAATGGCGTTCGGGATCCTTGAATCAATGCAATGTCTGCAGCATCCCCTGGTGTGATGAATATATGGTGCATGATGCTCACGGCTTTACCCAGACTGTGGACGGGAATCTTGAACCGATGCAGTGTCTGCAGCAGTCCCCCGGTGTGATGAATATATGGTGCACAGGGCTCGCGGCTTTCCCCAGTCTGCGGTCATGATCCTTGAACTGATGCAGTGTCTGCAGCAGTCCCCCGCTGTGCTGAATATATGGTTCACGGGTCTCGCAGCTTTCCCAGACTGCGGTTTGGATTCTTGAACCGATGCAGTGTCTGCAGCAGTCCCCGTGTGACAAATATATGGTGCACGGGCTCATGGCTTTCCCAGACTGTGGTTTGGATTCTTGAACCGTTGCTGTGTCTGCAGTAATCCCCAGGTGTGACAAATATGGTTCAAGGGCTTGCGGCTTTCCCAAGACTGCGGTTGGGATTCTTGAACCGATGCTGAGTCTGCAGCAATCCCCGGTGTAGCCGAATATATGGTGCACGGGTCTCATGGCTTTCCCAGACTGCGGTGGGATTTTTGAACTGGAGCAGTGTGCAGCAGTCCCCGGTGTGGCGAATATATGATGCAGGGGCTCGCGGCTTTTCCCAGACTGCGGTTTGGATTCTTGAACCGATGCTGTGTCTGCAGTAATCCCCCGGTGTGATGAATATATGGTGCACGAGTCTCGTGGCTTTACCCAGACTGCGGTCGGGATTCTTGAACCTGTGCTGTGTCTGCAGCAGTCCCCCGGTGTGACGAATATTTGGTGCACGGGGCAAGTGGCTTTCCCCAGACTGCGGTCGGGTTTCTTGAACTGATGCAGTGACTGCAGCAGTCCGCCGGTGTGACGAATATATGCTGCAAGGGGCTCGCGGGTTTCCCCAGTCCGCAGTTTGGATCCTTGAACCGATGCAGTGTCTGCAGCAGCCCCCGGTGTGATGAATATATGGTGCACGGGGTCTCGCAGCTTTCTCCAGACTGCGGTCGGGATCCTTGAACTGATGCGATGTCTGCAGCAGTCACCGGGTGTGACAAATATATGGTGCACGGGGCTCGCGGCTTTCCTCAGACTGCGGTTCAGATACTTGAACCAATGCTGTGTCTGCATTAATCCCCCCGTTTGACTAATATATGGTGCATGGGCTCGCGGCTTTCCCCAGGCTGCGGTCGGGATTCTTGAACCGGTGCTGAGTCTGCAGCAGTCCCCCGGTGTGACAAATATATGATGCACGGGGCTCGCGGCTTTCCCCAGACTGCGGTTCGGATCCTTGAACCGATGCTGTGTCTGCAGCAGTCCCTGGTGTGATGAATATATGGTGCACGAGGCTCGTGGCTTTACCCAGACTGCTGTCGGGATTCTTGAACCTGTGCTGTGTCTGCAGCAGTCCCCCGGTGTGACGAATATTTGGTGCACGGTGCTCATGGCTTTCCCCAGACTGCGATTGGGTTTCTTGAACTGATGCAGTGACTGCAGCAGTCCGCCGGTGTGACGAATATATGCTTCAAGGGGCTCGCAGGTTTCCCCAGTCCATAATTTGGATCCTTGAACTGATGCAGTGTCTGCAGCAGTCCCCAGTGTGACGAATATATGGTGCACGGGTCTCACAGCTTTCCCCAGAATGTGGTCGGGATACTTGAACCGAATCTGTGCCTGCAGTAATCCCCCGGTGTAATGAATATATGGTGCATGGGGCTGGTGGCCTTCCCCGGACTGCAGTCGGGATTCTTGAACCGACACTGTGCCTGCAGCAATCCCCCGGTGTGATAAATATACAGTGCACGGGGCTCGCGGCCTTCCCTGGCCTGCGGTCATGATACTTGAATTGACTCTGTGCCTGCAGCAATCCCCCGGTGTTATGAATATACGGTGCATGAGGCTGGCGGCCTTTCCCGGACTGCGGTCGGGATAAGTGAACTGATGCTGTGACTGCAGCAATCCCCCGGTATGATGAACATTTGGTGCATGGTGCTCGTGGCTTTCCCCGGACTGTGGTCGGTATCCTTGAGCTGATGCTGTCACTGCATCAGCCCCCGGTGTGATGAATATATGGTGCACGGGGCTCGCGGCTTTCCCCAGACTGTGGCGGATCCTTGAACCATTGCGATGTCTGCAGCAGTCACCCGTGTGACGAATATATGGTGCACGGACTCGCGGCTTTCCCCATTCTGTGGTTCAGATACTTGAACCCGATGCTGTGTCTGCAGTAATCCCCGTGTGGCAATGTTGGTGCATGGGGCTGGCGGCTTTCCCAAGGCTGCGGTGGAGTTCTTGAACCGGTGCAGTGTCTGCAGCAGTCCCCGGTGTGACAAATATATGATGCACGGGCTCGCGGGTTTCCCAGACTGTGGTCGGGATGCTTGAACCGATGCAGTGTCTGCAGCAGTGTGAGGGTGTGGCGAATATGTGGTGCACGGGCTGGCGGCTTTCCCCAGACTGCAGTCGGGCGCTGAACTGATGCAGTGTCTGCATCAATCCCCGTGTGTAAATATATGGTGCACGGGCTCTCGGCCTTCCCCAGACAGCGGTCGGGATACTTGAACCGAATCTGTGCCTGCAGTAATCCCCCGGTGTAATGAATATATGGTGCATGGGGCTGGTGGCCTTCCCCGGACTGCGGTCGGGATACTAGAACCGATGCTGGGACTGCAGCAATCCACTGCTGTGATGAATATACGGTGCACGGGGCTCGTGGCTTTCCCCAGACGGCGTTCGGGATCCTTGAAACGATGCATTGTCTGCAGCAGTCCCCGATGTGATGAATGTTCGCTGCACGGGGCTCGTGACATTAAATGGCGGTCGGGATCCTTGAATCAATGCAGTGTCTGCTGCATCCCCAGTGTGATGAATATATGGTGCATGATGCTCGTGGCTTTCCCAGACTGCGGTCGGGAATCTTGAACCGATGCAGTGTCTTCCGCAGTCCCCAGTGTGATGAATATATGGTGCACAGGGCTCGTGGCTTCCCTAGTATGCGGTCATGATTCTTGAACTGATGCAGTGTCTGCAGCAGTCCCTGTGACGAATATGGTGCACGGGCTCGAGGCTTTCCCCAGACTGCATTTGGGTATCTTGAACTGATGCAGTGACTGCAGCAGTCCCCCGATGTGATGAATATATGGTGCACGGGGCTCGCGGCTTTCCCCAGACTGCGGTCGGAATCCTTCAACCGACACTGTGCCTGCAGCAATCCCCCAGTGTGATAAATATACGGTGCACGGGGCTCGCGGCCTTCCCCGGACTGCAGTCAAGATACTTGAATTGACTCTGTGCCTGCAGCAATCCCCCGGTGTGACTAAAATATGGTGCATGGGCTTGCGGCTTTCCCCAGGCTGTGGTCGGGATTCTTGAACCAGTGCATTGTCTGCAGCAGTCCCCCGGTGTGATGAATATATGATGCACGGGGCTCGCGGCTTTCTCCAGACAGTGGTTGGTATCCTTGAACCGATGCAGTGTCTGCAGCAGTCCCCGATGTGATGAATATATGGTGCATAGGACTCGCTGCTTTTCCTATACTGCGGTCGGGAATCTTGAACAGATGCAGTGTCTGCAGCAGTCCCCCAGTGTGATGAATACATGATGCACGGTTCTCGCAGCTTTGCCCAGACTGCGGTCGGGATCCCTGAACTGATGCGATGCCTGCAACAGTCACTCGATGAGACGAACATATGGTGCAAGGGGCTCGCGGCTTTCCCCAGCCTGCAGTTCAGATACTTGAACCGATGCTGTGCCTGCAGTAATCCCTCCAAGTGACGAATATATGGTGCACGGGGCTCGCGGCTTTCCCCAGGCTGCGGTCGGGATTTTTGAACCGGTGCAGTGTCTGCTGCAGTCCCCCGGTGTGACGAATATATGATGCACGGGGCTCACGGCTCTCCCCGGACTGTGGTTCGGATTCTTGAACCAATGCTGTCTCTGCAGTAATCCACCGGTGTGATGAATATATGGTACACAGGTCTCGTGGCTTTACCCAGACTGCGGTTGGGATTCTTGAACCTGTGCTGTGTCTGCAGCAGTCCCCAGTGTGACGAATATTTGGTGCACGGGCTCCGTGGCTTCCCCAGACTGCGGTAGGAGTTCTTGAACTGATGCAGTGTCTTCAGCAGTCCCCGGTGTGGAATATATGGTGCAGGTCTCACAGCTTTCCCAGAATGCGGTCGGGATTCTTGAACTGATGCAGAGTCTGCAGCAGTCCCCGTAGTGATGAATATATGGTGCACGGGGCTCGCGGCTTTCCCCAGACAGCGGTCTGGTTTCTTGAACTGATGCAGTGACTGCAGCAGTCCCCCGGTGTAATGAATATATGGTGCACGGGGCTTGCGGCGTTCCCCAAACTGCGGTCGGTATTCTTGAACCGACGCTGTGCCTGCAGCAATCTCCCGGTGTGATAAATATGCAGTGCATGAGGCTGGCCGCCTTCCCCAGACTGCGGTCATGATACTTGAATTGACTCTGTGCCTGCAACAATCCCCCGGTGTTATGAACATTCGGTGCATGGTGCTCGTGGCTTTCCCCGGACTGTGGTCGGTATCCTTGAGCTGATGCTGTGACTGCAGCAGCCCCTGGTGTGATGAATATATGGTGCACGGGGCTCACGGCTTTCCCTAGACTGCGGTCGGGATCCATGAACCAATGCGATGTCTGCAGCAGTCACCCGGTGTGATGAATATATGCCGCACGGGACTCGTGGCTTTCCCCATACTGCGGATCAGATACTTGAACCGATGCTGTGTCTGCAGTAATCCCCCCGTGTGATGAATGTGTGGTGCATGGGGCTCGCGGCTTTCCCAAGGCTGCGGTCAGGATTCTTGAACCGGTGCAGTGTCTGCAGCAGTCCCCCGGTGTGACAAATATATGATGCACGGGGCTCGCGGGTTTCCCCAGACCGCGGTCGGGACGCTTGAACCGATGCAGTGTCTGCAGCAGTGTGAGGGTGTGAAGAATATGTGGTGCACGGGGCTCGCAGCTTTCACCAGACTGCGGTCGGGACGCTTGAACCGATGCAATGTCTGCATCAGTCCCCGTGTGGCAATTTATGCTGCACGGGCTCGCGGCATTAACCAGACGGCGGTCGGTATAATTGAACTGACGCTGTGCCTGCAGCAATCCCCAGTGTGATAAATATCGGTGCATGGGGCTCGCGGCCTTCCCCAGACTGCGGTCGGGATACTTGAACCGAATCTGTGCCTGCAGTAATCCCCCGGTGTAATGAATATATGGTGCATGGGGCTGGTGGCCTTCCCCGGACTGCGGTCGGGATTCTTGAACCAACACTGTGTCTGCAGCAATCCCCCAGTGTGATAAATATACAGTGCACGGGGCTCGCGGCCTTCCCCGGACTGCGGTCATGATACTTGAATTGACTCTGTGCCTGCAGCAATCCCCCGGTGTGATGAACATTCGGTGCATGGTGCTCGAGGCTTTCCCCGGAGTGTGGTCGGTATCCTTGAGCTGATGCTGTGACTGCAGCAATCCACCGCTGTGATGAATATACGGTGCATGGGGCTTGCGGCCTTCCCCAGACGGCGGTCGGGATCCTTGGACCGACGCAGTGACTCAAGCAATCCCCATATGTGATGAATATACGGTGCACGGGGCTCACGGCTTTCCCCAGACTGCGGTCGGGATCCTTGAACTGATGCGATGTCTGCAGCAGTCACCGGGTGTGACAAATATATGGTGCACGGGGCTCGCGGCTTTCCCCAGACTGCGGTTCAGATACTTGAACCGATGCTGTGTCTGCATTAATCCCCCCGTTTGACTAATATATGGTGCATGGGCTCGCGGCTTTCCCCAGGCTGCGGTCGGGATTCTTGAACCAGTGCAGTGTCTGCTGCAGTCCCCCGGTGTGATGAATATTCAGTGCACGGGGCTCGCGGCCTTCCCCGGACTGCGGTCATGATACTTGAATTGACTCTGTGCCTGCAGCAATCCCCCGGTGTTATGAATATACGGTGCATGAGGCTGGAGGTCTTTCCCAGACTGCGGTCGGGATAAGTGAACTGATGCTGGGACTGCAGCAATCCCCCGGTATGATGAACATTTGGTGCATGGTGCTCGTGGCTTTCCCCGGACTGAGGTCGGTATCCTTGAGCTGATGCTGTCACTGCATCAGCCCCCGGTGTGATGAATATATGGTGCACGGGGCTCGCGGCTTTCCCCAGACTGTGGCCGGGGTCCTTGAACCAATGCGATGTCTGCAGCAGTCACCCGGTGTGACGAATATATGGTGCACGGGACTCGCGGCTTTCCCCATTCTGCGGTTCAGATACTTGAACCGATGCTGTGTCTGCAGTAATCCCCCGTGTGACGAATGTGTGGTGCATGGGGCTCGCGGCTTTCCCAAGGCTGCGGTCGGGATTCTTGAAACGGTGCAGTGTCTGCAGCAGTCCCCCGGTGTGACAAATATATGATGCACGGGGCTCGCGGGTTTCCCCAGACTGTGGTCGGGATGCTTGAACCGATGCAGTGTCTGGAGCAGTGTGAGGGTGTGATGAATATGTGGTGCACAGGGCTAGCGGCTTTCCCCAGACTGCGGTCGGGAAGCTTGAACAGATGCAGTGTCTGCATCAATCCCCCGGTGTGATAAATATATGGTGCACGGGGCTCGTGGCCTTCCCCAGACTGCGGTCGGGATACTTGAACCGAATCTGTGCCTGCAGTAATCCCCCGGTGTAATGAATATATGGTGCATGGGGCTGGTGGCCTTCCCCGGACTGCGGTCGGGATACTTGAACCGATGCTGGGACTGCAGCAATCCACCGCTGTGATGAATATACGGTGCACGGGGCTCGTGGCTTTCCCCAGGCAGGCGTTCGGGATCCTTGAAGCGATGCATTGTCTGCAGCAGTCCCCGATGTGATGAATATACGCTGCAGGGCTCCTGGCATTAACCAAATGGCGGTCGGGATCCTTGAATCAATGCAGTGTCTGCAGCATCCCCCGGTGTGATGAATATATGGTGCATGATGCTCGTGGCTTTCCCCAGACTGCGGTCGGGAATCTTGAACCGATGCAGTGTCTTCCGCAGTCCCCCAGTGTGATGAATATATGGTGCACGGGGCTCGTGGCTTTCCCTAGTATGCGGTCATGATTCTTGAACTGATGCAGTGTCTGCAGCAGTCCCTCGGTGTGACGAATATATGGTGCACGGGGCTCGCGGCTTTCCCCAGACTGCATTTGGGTATCTTGAACTGATGCAGTGACTGCAGCGGTCCCCCGATGTGATGAATATATGGTGCACGGGGCTCGCGGCTTTCCCCAGACTGCGGTCGGAATCCTTCAACCGACACTGTGCCTGCAGCAATCCCCCAGTGTGATAAATTTACGGTGCACGGGGCTCGCGGCCTTCCCCGGACTGCAGTCAAGATACTTGAATTGACTCTGTGCCTGCAGCAATCCCCCGGTGTTATGAATATGCGGTGCATGAGGCTGGCGGCCTTCCCCAGACTGCGGTCATGATACTTGTATTGACTCTGTGCCTGCAGCAATCCCCCAGTGTTATGATCATTCGGTGCATGGTGCTCATGGCTTTCCCCGGACTGTGGTCGGTATCCTTGAGCTGATGCTGTGACTGCAGCAGCCCCCGGTGTGATGAATATATGGTGCATGGGGCTCGCGGCTTTCCCTAGACTGCGGTCGGGATCCATGAACCAATGCGATGTCTGCAGCAGTCACCCGGTGTGACGAATATATGGTGCATGGGACTCGTGGCTTTCCCCATACTGCGGTTCAGATACTTGAACCGATGCTGTGTCTGCAGTAATCCCCCCGTGTGATGAATGTGTGGTGCATGGGGCTCGCGGCTTTCCCAAGGCTGCGGTCGGGATTCTTGAACCGGTGCAGTGTCTGCAGCAGTCCCCCGGTGTGACAAATATATGATGCACGGGGCTCGCGGGTTTCCCCGACTTCGGTCGGGACGCTTGAACCGATGCAGTGTCTGCAGCAGTGTGAGGGTGTGACGAATAGATGGTGCACGGGGCTCGCGGCTTTCCCCATACTGCGGTCGGGACACTTGAACTGTTGCAGTGTCTGCATCAGTCCCCCGGTGTGACGAATTTATGCTGCACGGGGCTCGCGGCATTAACCAGACAGCGGTCGGTATAATTGAACCGACGCTGTGCCTGCAGCAATCCCCAGTGTGATAAATATACGGTGCATGGGGTTCGCAGCCTTCCACAGACTGCGGTCGGGATACTCGAACCGACTCTGTGCCTGCAGTAATCCCCCGGTGTAAAGAATATACAGTGCATGGGGCTGGCGGCCTTCCCCGGACTGCGGTCGGGATACTTGAACCGACACTGGGACTGCAGCAATCCACCACTGAGATGAATATATGGTGCACGGGGCTCGTGGCTTTCCCCCAGATGACGGTCGGGATCCTTGAAACAATGCAGTGTCTGCAGCAGTCCCCCGATGTGATGAATGTACGCTGCACGGGGCTTGCGGCATTAACCAAATGGCGTTCGGGATCCTTGAATCAATGCAATGTCTGCAGCATCCCCTGGTGTGATGAATATATGGTGCATGATGCTCACGGCTTTCCCCAGACTGTGGACGGGAATCTTGAACCAATGCGGTGTCTGCAGCAGTCCCCCGGTGTGATGAATATATGGTGCACAGGGCTCGCGGCTTTCCCCAGTCTGCGGTCATGATCCTTGAACTGATGCAGTGTCTGCAGCAGTCCCCCGCTGTGCTGAATATATGGTTCACGGGTCTCGCAGCTTTCCCAGACTGCGGTTTGGATTCTTGAACCGATGCAGTGTCTGCAGCAGTCCCCGTGTGACAAATATATGGTGCAGGGGCTGGGCTTTCCCAGACTGTGGTTTGGATTCTTGAACCGTTACTGTGTCTGCAGTAATCCCCAGGTGTGACAAATATATGGTTCAAGGGGCTTGCGGCTTTCCCCAGACTGCGGTTGGGATTCTTGAACCGATGCTGAGTCTGCAGCAATCCCCCGGTGTGACGAATATATGGTGCACGGGTCTCATGGCTTTCCCCAGACTGCGGTCGGGATTTTTGAACTGGAGCAGTGTGTGCAGCAGTCCCCCGGTGTGACGAATATATGATGCAGGGGGCTCGCGGCTTTCCCCAGACTGCGGTTTGGATTCTTGAACCGATGCTGTGTCTGCAGTAATCCCCCGGTGTGATGAATATATGGTGCACGAGTCTCGTGGCTTTACCCAGACTGCGGTCGGGATTCTTGAACCTGTGCTGTGTCTGCAGCAGTCCCCCGGTGTGACGAATATTTGGTGCACGGGGCAAGTGGCTTTCCCCAGACTGCGGTCGGGTTTCTTGAACTGATGCAGTGACTGCAGCAGTCCGCCGGTGTGATGAATATATGCTGCAAGGGGCTCGCGGGTTTCCCCAGTCCGCAGTTTGGATCCTTGAACCGATGCAGTGTCTGCAGCAGCCCCCGGTGTGATGAATATATGGTGCACGGGTCTCGTAGCTTCTCCATACTGCGGTCGGGATCCTTGAACTGATGCGATGTCTGCAGTCACTGGGTGTGACAAATATATGGTGCAGGGGCTCGCGGCTTTCCTCAGACTGCGGTTCAGATACTTGAACCAATGCTGTGTCTGCATTAATCCCCCGTTTGACTAATATATGGTGCATGGGCTCGCGGCTTTCCCAGGCTGCGGTCGGGATTCTTGAACGGTGCTGAGTCTGCAGCAGTCCCCAGTGTGACAAATATATGATGCCGGGGCTCGTGGCTTTCCCAGACTGCGGTTCGGATCCTTGAACCAATGCTGTGTCTGCAGCAGTCCCTGGTGTGATGAATATATGGTGCACGAGGCTCGTGGCTTTACCAGACTACTGTGGGATTCTTGAACCTGTGCTGTGTCTGCAGCAGTCCCCCGGTGTGACGAATATTTGGTGCACGGTGCTCATGGCTTTCCCCAGACTGCGATTGGGTTTCTTGAACTGATGCAGTGACTGCAGCAGTCCGCCGGTGTGACGAATATATGCTTCAAGGGGCTCGCAGGTTTCCTCAGTCCGCAGTTTGGATCCTTGAACTGATGCAGTGTCTGCAGCAGTCCCCCAGTGTGACGAATATATGGTGCACGGGTCTCACAGCTTTCTCCAGAATGTGGTCGGGATACTTGAACCGAATCTGTGCCTGCAGTAATCCCCCGGTGTAATGAATATATGGTGCATGGGGCTGGTGGCCTTCCCCGGACTGCAGTCGGGATTCTTGAACCGACACTGTGCCTGCAGCAATCCCCCGGTGTGATAAATATACAGTGCACGGGGCTCGCGGCCTTCCACGGACTGCGGTCAGGATACTTGAATTGACTCTGTGCCTGCAGCAATCCCCGGTGTTATGAATATCACGGTGCATGGGGCTGGCGGCCTTTCCCGGACTGCGGTCGGGATAAGTGAACTGATGCTGTGACTGCAGCAATCCCACGGTATGATGAACATTTGGTGCATGGTGCTCGTGGCTTTCCCCGGACTGTGGTCGGTATCCTTGAGCTGATGCTGTCACTGCATCAGCCCCCGGTGTGATGAATATATGGTGCACGGGGCTCGCGGCTTTCCCCAGACTGTGGCCGGGATCCTTGAACCATTGCGATGTCTGCAGCAGTCACCCGGTGTGAAGAATATATGGTGCACGGGACTCGCGGCTTTCCCCATTCTGCTGGTTCAGATACTTGAACCGATGCTGTGTCTGCAGTAATCCCCCGTGTGACGAATGTGTGGTGCATGGGGCTCGCGGCTTTCCCAAGGCTGCGGTCAGGATTCTTGAACCGGTGCAGTGTCTGCAGCAGTCCCCCGGTGTGACAAATATATGATGCACGGGGCTCGCGGGTTTCCCCAGACTGTGGTCGGGATGCTTGAACCGATGCAGTGTCTGCAGCAGTGTGAGGGTGTGACGAATATGTGGTGCACCAGGCTAGCGGCTTTCCCCAGACTGCAGTCGGGACGCTTGAACTGATGCAGTGTCTGCATCAATCCCACGGTGTGATAAATATATGGTGCAGGGGCTCATGACCTTCCCCAGACTGCGGTGGGATACTTGAACCGAATCTGTGCCTGCAGTAATCCCCGGTGTAATGAATATATGGTGCATGGGGCTGGTGGCCTTCCCGGACTGCGGTCGGGATACTAGAACCGATGCTGGGACTGCAGCAATCCACTGCTGTGATGAATATACGGTGCACGGGGCTCGTGACTTTCCCCAGACGGCGTTCGGGATCCTTGAAACGATGCATTGTCTGCAGCAGTCCCCCGATGTGATGAATGTACGCTGCACGGGGCTCGTGGCATTAACCAAATGGCGGTTGGGATCCTTGAATCAATGCAGTGTCTGCAGCATCCCCCGGTGTGATGAATATATGGTGCATGATGCTCGTGGCTTTCCCCAGACTGCGGTCGGGAATCTTGAACCGATGCAGTGTCTTCCGCAGTCCCCCAGTGTGATGAATATATGGTGCACGGGGCTCGTGGCTTTCCCTAGTATGCGGTCATGATTCTTGAACTGATGCAGTGTCTGCAGCAGTCCCATGTGTGACGAATATATGGTGCACGGGCTCGAGGCTTTCCCAGACTGCATTTGGGTATCTTGAACTGATGCAGTGACTGCAGCAGTCCCCCGATGTGATGAATATATGGTGCACGGGGCTCGCGGCTTTCCCCAGACTGCGGTCGGAATCCTTCAACCGACACTGTGCCTGCAGTAATCCCCCAGTGTGATAAATATACGGTGCACGGGGCTCGCGGCCTTCCCTGGACTGCAGTCAAGATACTTGAATTGACTCTGTGCCTGCAGCAATCCCCCGGTGTTATGAATATGCGGTGCATGAGGCTGGCAGCCTTCCCCAGACTGCGGTCATGATACTTGTATTGACTCTGTGCCTGCAGCAATCCCCCGGTGTTATGATCATTCGGTGCATGGTGCTCGTGGCTTTCCCCGGACTGTGGTCGGTATCCTTGAGCTGATGCTGTGACTGCAGCAGCCCGGTGTGATAAATATCACGGTGCACAGGGCTCGCGGCCTTCCGGACTGCAGTCAAGATACTTGAATTGACTCTGTGCCTGCAGCAATCCCCGGTGTGACTAATATATGGTGCATGGGCTTGTGGCTTTCCCCAGGCTGTGGTCGGGATTCTTGAACCAGTGCATTGTCTGCAGCAGTCCCCCGGTGTGATGAATATATGATGCACGGGGCTCGCGGCTTTCTCCAGACAGTGGTTGGTATCCTTGAACCGATGCAGTGTCTGCAGCAGTCCCCGGTGTGATGAATATATGGTGCATAGGACTCGCTGCTTTTCCTATACTGCGGTCGGGAATCTTGAACAGATGCAGTGTCTGCAGCAGTCCCCCGGTGTGATGAATACATGATGCACGGTTCTCGCAGCTTTGCCCAGACTGCGGTGGGATCCTGAACGATGCGATGCCTGCAGCAGTCACTCCAATGAGACGAACATATGGTGCAAGGGCTCGCGGCTTTCCCCAGCCTGCAGTTCAGATACTTGAACCGATGCTGTGCCTGCAGTAATCCTTCCAAGTGACGAATATATGGTGCACGGGGCTCTCGGCTTTCCCCAGGCTGCGGTCGGGTTTTTGAACCGGTGCAGTGTCTGCTGCAGTCCCCCGGTGTGACGAATATATGATGCACGGGGCTCACGGCTCTCCCCGGACTGTGGTTCGGATTCTTGAACCAATGCTGTCTCTGCAGTAATCCACTGGTGTGATGAATATATGGTACACAGGTCTCGTGGCTTTACCCAGACTGCGGTTGGGATTCTTGAACCTGTGCTGTGTCTGCAGCAGTCCCCCAGTGTGACGAATATTTGGTGCACGGGCTCGTGGCTTTCCCCAGACTGCGGTCGGGATTCTTGAACTGATGCAGTGTCTTCAGCAGTCCCCCGGTGTGACGAATATATGGTGCACGGGTCTCACAGCTTTCCCCAGAATGCGGTCGGGATTCTTGAACTGATGCAGAGTCTGCAGCAGTCCCCGTGTGATGAATATATGGTGCACGGGCTCGTGGCTTTCCCCAGACAGCGGTCTGGTTTCTTGAACTGATGCAGTGACTGCAGCAGTCCCCGATGTAATGAATATATGGTGCACGGGGCTTGCGGCGTTCCCAAACTGCGGTCGGTATTCTTGAACCGACGCTGTGCCTGCAGCAATCTCGGTGTGATAAATATGCAGTGCATGAGGCTGGCCGCCTTCCCAGACTGCGGTCATGATACTTGAATTGACTCTGTGCCTGCAACAATCCCCCGGTGTTATGAACATTCGGTGCATGGTGCTCGTGGCTTTCCCCGGACTGTGGTCGGTATCCTTGAGCTGATGCTGTGACTGCAGCAGCCCCTGGTGTGATGAATATATGGTGCACGGGGCTCACGGCTTTCCCTAGACTGCGGTCGGGATCCATGAACCAATGCGATGTCTGCAGCAGTCACCCAGTGTGATGAATATATGCCGCACGGGACTCGTGGCTTTCCCCATACTGCGGATCAGATACTTGAACCGATGCTGTGTCTGCAGTAATCCCCCCGTGTGATGAATGTGTGGTGCATGGGGCTCGCGGCTTTCCCAAGGCTGCGGTCAGGATTCTTGAACCGGTGCAGTGTCTGCAGCAGTCCCCCGGTGTGACAAATATATGATGCACGGGGCTTGCGGGTTTCCCCAGACCGCGGTCGGGACGCTTGAACCGATGCAGTGTCTGCAGCAGTGTGAGGGTGTGAAGAATATGTGGTGCACGGGGCTCGCAGCTTTCACCAGACTGCGGTCGGGACGCTTGAACCGATGCAATGTCTGCATCAGTCCCCCGGTGTGAGGAATATATGCTGCACGGGGCTCGCGGCATTAACCAGACGGCGGTCGGTATAATTGAACTGACGCTGTGCCTGCAGCAATCCCCCAGTGTGATAAATATACGGTGCATGGGGCTCGCGGCCTTCCCCAGACTGCGGTCGGGATACTTGAACCGAATCTGTGCCTGCAGTAATCCCCCGGTGTAATGAATATATGGTGCATGGGGCTGGTGGCCTTCCCCGGACTGCGGTCGGGATTCTTGAACCAACACTGTGTCTGCAGCAATCCCCCGGTGTGATAAATATACAGTGCACGGGGCTCGCGGCCTTCCCCGGACTGCGGTCATGATACTTGAATTGACTCTGTGCCTGCAGCAATCCCCCGGTGTGATGAACATTCGGTGCATGGTGCTCGAGGCTTTCCCCGGAGTGTGGTCGGTATCCTTGAGCTGATGCTGTGACTGCAGCAATCCACCGCTGTGATGAATATACGGTGCATGGGGCTCGCGGCCTTCCCCAGACGGCGGTCGGGATCCTTGGACCGACGCAGTGACTCAAGCAATCCCCATATGTGATGAATATACGGTGCACGGGGCTCACGGCTTTCCCCAGACTGCGGTCGGGATCCTTGAACTGATGCGATGTCTGCAGCAGTCACCGGGTGTGACAAATATATGGTGCACGGGGCTCGCGGCTTTCCCCAGACTGCGGTTCAGATACTTGAACCGATGCTGTGTCTGCATTAATCCCCCCGTTTGACTAATATATGGTGCATGGGCTCGCGGCTTTCCCCAGGCTGCGGTCGGGATTCTTGAACCAGTGCAGTGTCTGCTGCAGTCCCCCGGTGTGATGAATATATGATGCACGGAGCTCGCGGCTTTCCCCAGGCTGCGGTCGGGATTCTTGAACCAGTGCAGTGTCTGCAGCAGTCCCCCGGTGTGACGAATATATGATGCACGGGGCTCGCGGCTTTCCCCAGACTGCGGTTGGGATCCTTGAACCGATGCAGTGTCTGCAGCAGTCCCTGGTGTGATGAATATATGGTGCATGGGGCTCGCTGCTTTCCCCAGACTGCGGTCGGGAATCTTGAACAGATGCAGTGTCTGCAGCAGTCCCACGGTGTGATGAATACATGGTGCTCGGTTCTCGCTGCTTTGCCCATACTGCGGTCGGGAACCCTGAAATGATGCGATGTCTGCAGCAGTCACTCGGTGTGTCGAACATATGGTGCAAGGGGCTCGCGGCTTTCTCCAGACAGCGGTTCAGATACTTGAACTGATGCTGAGTCTGCAGCAATCCCCGGTGTGCGAATATATGGTGCACGGGTCTCATGGCTTTCCCCAGTCTGCGGTCGGGATTCTTGAACCGGTGCAGTGTCTGCAGCAGTCCCCCATTGTGACGAATATATGATGCAGGGTCTCGCGGCTTTCCCCAGACTGCGGTTTGGATTCTTGAACCGATGCTGTGTCTGCAGTAATCCCCCAGTGGGATGAATATATGGTGCACGACTCTCGTGGCTTTACCCAGACTGCGGTCGGGATTCTTGAACCTGTGCTGTGTCTGCAGCAGTCCCACGGTGTGACGAATATTTGGTGCACGGGGCTCGTGGCTTTCCCCAGACAGCAGTCGGGTTTCTTGAACTGATGCAGTGACTGCAGCAGTCTGCGTGTGATGAATATATGCTGCAAGGGCTCGGGGTTTCCCAGTCCGCGGTTTGGATCCTGAACCGATGCAGTGTCTGCAGCAGCCCCGGTGTGATGAATATATGGTGCGGGTCTGTAGCTTTCCCCAGACTGCGGTCGGGATCCTTGAACTGATCGCGATGTCTGCAGCAGTCACGGGTGTGACAAATATATGGTGCAGGGGCTCGCGGCTTTCCTCAGACTCGGTTCAGATACTTGAACCGATGCTGTGTCTGCATTAATCCCCCCGTTTGACTAATATATGGTGCATGGGCTCGCGGCTTTCCCCAGGCTGCGGTCAGGATTCTTGAACCGGTGCTGAGTCTGCAGCAGTCCCCCGGTGTGACAAATATATGATGCACGGGGCTCGCGGCTTTCCCCAGACTGCGGTTCGGATCCTTGAACCGATGCTGTGTCTGCAGCAGTCCCTGGTGTGATGAATATATGGTGCACGAGGCTCGTGGCTTTACCCAGACTGCTGTCGGGATTCTTGAACCTGTGCTGTGTCTGCAGCAGTCCCCCGGTGTGACGAATATTTGGTGCACGGTGCTCATGGCTTTCCCCAGACTGCGATCGGGTTTCTTGAACTGATGCAGTGACTGCAGCAGTCCGCCGGTGTGACGAATATATGCTTCAAGGGGCTCGCGGGTTTCCCCAGTCCGCAGTTTGGATCCTTGAACTGATGCAGTGTCTGCAGCAGTCCCCCAGTGTGACGAATATATGGTGCACGGGTCTCACAGCTTTCCCCAGAATGTGGTCGGGATACTTGAACCGAATCTGTGCCTGCAGTAATCCCGGTGTAATGAATATATGGTGCATGGGGCTGGTGGCCTTCCCGGACTGCAGTCGGGATTCTTGAACGACACTGTGCCTGCAGCAATCCCCAGTGTGATAAATATACAGTGCGCAGGGGCTCACGCCTTCCCCGGACTGCGGTCATGATACTTGAATTGACTCTGTGCCTGCAGCAATCCCCCGGTGTTATGAATATACGGTGCATGAGGCTGGCGGCCTTTCCCGGACTGCGGTCGGGATAAGTGAACTGATGCTGGGACCGCAGCAATCCCACGGTATGATGAACATTTGGTGCATGGTGCTCGTGGCTTTCCCCGGACTGTGGTCAGTATCCTTGATCTGATGCTGTCACCGCATCAGCCCCCGGTGTGATGAATATATGGTGCACGGGGCTCGCGGCTTTCCCCAGACTGTGGCCGGGATCCTTGAACCAATGCGATGTCTGCAGCAGTCACCCGGTGTGACGAATATATGGTGCACGGGACTCGCGGCTTTCCCATTCTGCGGTTCAGATACTTGAACCGATGCTGTGTCTGCAGTAATCCCCCGTGTGATGAATGTGTGGTGCATGGGGCTCGCGGCTTTCCCAAGGCTGCGGTCGGGATTCTTGAACCAGTGTAGTGTCTGCAGCAGTCCCCCGGTGTGACAAATATATGATGCACGGGGCTCGCGGGTTTCCCCAGACTGTGGTCGGGATGCTTGAACCGATGCAGTGTCTGCAGCAGTGTGAGGGTGTGATGAATATGTGGTGCACAGGGCTGCGGCTTTCCCAGACTGTGGTGGGGCGCTTGAACTGATGCAGTGTCTGCATCAATCCCGTGTGATAAATATATGGTGCACGGGGCTGCATGCCTTCCCCAGACTGCGGTGGGGAGACACCGAATCTGTGCCTGCAGTAATCCCCGGTGTAATGAATATATGGTGCATGGGTCTGGTGGCCTTCCCGGACTGCGGTCGGGATACTTGAACCGATGCTGGGACTGCAGCAATCCACCGCTGTGATGAATATACGGTGCACGGGGCTCGTGGCTTTCCCCAGACGGCGTTCGGGATCCTTGAAACGATGCATTGTCTGCAGCAGTAACCCCGATGTGATGAATGTACGCTGCACGGGGCTCGTGGCATTAACCAAATGGTGGTCGGGATCCTTGAATCAATGCAGTGTCTGCAGCATCCCCCGGTGTGATGAATATATGGTGCATGATGCTCGTGGCTTTCCCCATACTGCGGTCGGGAATCTTGAACCGATGCAGTGTCTTCCGCAGTCCCCCAGTGTGATGAATATATGGTGCACGGGGCTCGTGGCTTTCCCTAGTATGCGGTCATGATTCTTGAACTGATGCAGTGTCTGCAGCAGTCCCCCGGTGTGACGAATATATGGTGCACGGGGCTCGAGGCTTTCCCCAGACTGCATTTGGGTATCTTGAACTGATGCAGTGACTGCAGCAGTCCCCCGATGTGATGAATATATGGTGCACGGGGCTCACGGCTTTCCCCAGACTGCGGTCGGAATCCTTCAACCGACACTGTGCCTGCAGCAATCCCCCAGTGTGATAAATTTACGGTGCACGGGGCTCGCGGCCTTCCCGGACTGCAGTCAAGATACTGAATTGACTCTGTGCTGCAGCAATCCCAGTGTTATGAATATGCGGTGCATGAGGCTGGCGGCCTTCCCAGACTGCGGTCATGATACTTGTATTGACTCTGTGCCTGCAGCAATCCCCCGGTGTTATGATCATTCGGTGCATGGTGCTCGTGGCTTTCCCCGGACTGTGGTCGGTATCCTTGAGCTGATGCTGTGACTGCAGCAGCCCCCGGTGTGATGAATATATGGTGCACGGGGCTCGCGGCTTTCCCTAGTCTGCGGTCGGGATCCATGAACCAATGCGATGTCTGCAGCAGTCACCCGGTGTGACGAATATATGGTGCACGGGACTCGTGGCTTTCCCCATACTGCGGTTCAGATACTTGAACCGATGCTGTGTCTGCAGTAATCCCCGTGTGATGAATGTGTGGTGCATGGGGCTGCGGCTTTCCCAAAGGCTGCTGTCGGATTCTTGAACGGTGCAGTGTCTGCAGCAGTCCCCGTGTTACAAATATATGATGCACGGGCTCGCGGGTTTCCCAGACTTCGGTCGGGGGCTGAACCGATGCAGTGTCTGCAGCAGTGTGAGGTGTGGCGAATAGATGGTGCACGGGCTCGCGGCTTTCCCATACTGCGGTCGGGACACTTGTACTGATGCAGTGTCTGCATCAGTCCCCGGTGTGACGAATATATGCTGCAGGGCTCGCGGCATTAACCAGGCGGTCGGTCGTATATTGAACTGACGCTGTGCCTGCAGCAATCCCAGTGTGATAAATATACGGTGCACGGGTTCGCAGCCTTCCACAGACTGCGGTCGGGATACTCGAACCGACTCTGTGCCTGCAGTAATCCCGGTGTAAAGAATATACAGTGCATGGGGCTGGCGGCCTTCCCGGACTGCGGTCGGGATACTTGAACCGACACTGGGACTGCAGCAATCCACCACTGAGATGAATATATGGTGCAGGGCTCGTGGCTTTCCCCAGGCAGACGGTCGGGATCCTTGAAACAATGCAGTGTCTGCAGCAGTCCCCGATGTGATGAATGTACGCTGCACGGGGCTTGCGGCATTAACCAAATGGCGTTCGGGATCCTTGAATCAATGCAATGTCTGCAGCATCCCCTGGTGTGATGAATATATGGTGCATGATGCTCGCGGCTTTCCCCAGACTGTGGACGGGAATCTTGAACCGATGCAGTGTCTGCAGCAGTCCCCCGGTGTAATGAATATATGGTTCACGGGTCTCGCAGCTTTCCCAGACTGCGGTTTGGATTCTTGAACCGATGCAGTGTCTGCAGCAGTCCCCCGGTGTGACAAATATATGGTGCACGGGGCTCGTGGCTTTCCCCAGACTGTGGTTTGGATTCTTGAACCGTTACTGTGTCTGCAGTAATCCCCAGGTGTGACAAATATATGGTTCAAGGGGCTTGCGGCTTTCCCCAGACTGCGGTTGGGATTCTTGAACCGATGCTGAGTCTGCAGCAATCCCCCGGTGTGACGAATATATGGTGCACGGGTCTCATGGCTTTCCCCAGACTGCGGTCGGGATTTTTGAACTGGAGCAGTGTGTGCAGCAGTCCCCCGGTGTGACGAATATATGATGCGGGGCTCGCGGCTTTGCCCAGACTGCGGTTTGGATTCTTGAACCGATGCTGTGTCTGCAGTAATCCCGGTGTGATGAATATATGGTGCCAGTCTCGTGGCTTTACCCAGACTGCGGTGGATTCTTGAACCTGTGCTGTGTCTGCAGCAGTCCCCGGTGTGGAATATTTGGTGCACGGGCTGTGGCTTTCCCAGACTGCGGTCGGGTTTCTTGAACTGATGCAGTGACTGCAGCAGTCCCCGATGTGACGAATATATGCTGCAAAGGGGCTCGCGGGTTTCCCCAGTCGGCGGTCGGGATCCTTGAACCGATGCAGTGTCTGCAGCAGCCCCCGGTGTGATGAATATATGGTGCAGGGTCTCGCAGCTTTCCCCAGACTGCGGTCGGGATCCTTGAACTGATGCGATGTCTGCAGCAGTCACCGGGTGTGACAAATATATGGTGCACGGGGCTCGCGGCTTTCCTCAGACTGCGGTTCAGATACTTGAACCAATGCTGTGTCTGCATTAATCCCCCCGTTTGACTAATATATGGTGCATGGGCTCGCGGCTTTCCCCAGGCTGCGGTCGGGATTCTTGAACCGGTGCTGAGTCTGCAGCAGTCCCAGTGTGACAAATATATGATGCCAGGGGTCGCGGCTTTCCCAGACTGCGGTTCGGATCCTTGAACCGATGCTGTGTCTGCAGCAGTCCCTGGTGTGATGAATATATGGTGCACGAGGCTCGTGGCTTTACCCAGACTGCTGTCGGGATTCTTGAACCTGTGCTGTGTCTGCAGCAGTCCCCCGGTGTGACGAATATTTGGTGCATGGTGCTCATGGCTTTCCCCAGACTGCGATCGGGTTTCCTGAACTGATGCAGTGACTGCAGCAGTCCGCCGGTGTGACGAATATATGCTTCAAGGGGCTCGCAGTTTCCCCAGTCCGCAGTTTGGATCCTTGAACTGATGCAGTGTCTGCAGCAGTCCCCAGTGTGATGAATATATGGTGCACGGGCTCAGCTTTCCCCAGAATGTGGTGGGATACTTGAACCAGATCTGTGCCTGCAGTAATCCCCGGTGTAATGAATATATGGTGCATGGGGCTGGTGGCCTTCCCGGACTGCAGTCGGGATTCTTGAACCGACGCTGTGCCTGCAGCAATCCCCCGGTGTGATAAATATACAGTGCACGGGGCTCGCGGCCTTCCCCGGACTGCGGTCATGATACTTGAATTGACTCTGTGCCTGCAGCAATCCCCCGGTGTTATGAATATATGGTGCATGAGGCTGGCGGCCTTTCCGGACTGCGGTCGGGATAAGTGAACTGACGCTGTGACTGCAGCAATCCCAGTGTGATGAACATTCGGTGCATGGTGCTCGTGGCTTTCCCTGGACTGTGGTCAGTATCCTTGAGCTGATGCTGTCACTGCATCAGCCCCGGTGTATGAATATATGGTGCCGGGGCTCGCGGCTTTCCCCAGACTGTGGCCGGGATCCTTGAACCAATGTGATGTCTGCAGCAGTCACCCGGTGTGACGAATATATGGTGCACGGGACTCGCGGCTTTCCCCATTCTGCGGTTCAGATACTTGAACCCGATGCTGTGTCTGCAGTAATCCCCCGTGTGACGAATGTGTGGTGCATGGGGCTCGCGGCTTTCCCAAGGCTGCGGTCGGGATTCTTGAACCGGTGCAGTGTCTGCAGCAGTCCCCCGGTGTGACAAATATATGATGCACGGGGCTCGCGGGTTTCCCCAGACTGTGGTCGGGATGCTTGAACCGATGCAGTGTCTGCAGCAGTGTGAGGGTGTGACGAATATGTGGTGCCGCAGGGCTGCGGCTTTCCCCAGACTCGGTCGGGACGCTTGAACTGATGCAGTGTCTGCATCAATCCCCCGGTGTGATAAATATATGGTGCACGGGGCTCGCGGCCTTCCCCAGACTGCGGTCGGGATACTTGAACCGAATCTGTGCCTGCAGTAATCCCCCGGTGTAATGAATATATGGTGCATGGGGCTGGTGGCCTTCCCCGGACTGCGGTCGGGATACTTGAACCGATGCTGGGACTGCAGCAATCCACTGCTGTGATGAATATACGGTGCACGGGGCTCGTGGCTTTCCCCAGACAGCGTTCGGGATCCTTGAAACAATGCATTGTCTGCAGCAGTCCCCCGATGTAATGAATGTATGCTGCACGGGGCTCGTGGCATTAACCAAATGGCGGTCGGGATCCTTGAATCAATGCAGTGTCTGCAGCATCCCCCGGTGTGATGAATATATGGTGCATGATGCTCGTGGCTTTCCCCAGACTGCGGTCGGGAATCTTGAACCGATGCAGTGTCTTCCGCAGTCCCCCAGTGTGATGAATATATGGTGCACGGGGCTCGCGGCTTTCCCTAGTATGCGGTCATGATTCTTGAACTGATGCAGTGTCTGCAGCAGTCCCCCGGTGTGACGAATATATGGTGCACGGGGCTCGAGGTTTTCCCCAGACTGCATTTGGGTATCTTGAACTGATGCAGTGACTGCAGCAGTCCCCCGATGTGATGAATATATGGTGCACGGGGCTCGCGGCTTTCCCCAGACTGCGGTCGGAATCCTTCAACCGACACTGTGCCTGCAGCAATCCCCAGTGTGATAAATATACGGTGCACAGGGCTCGCGGCCTTCCCCGGACTGCAGTCAAGATACTTGAATTGACTCTGTGCCTGCAGCAATCCCCCGGTGTTATGAATATACGGTGCATGAGGCTGGCGGCCTTCCCCAGACTGCGGTCATGATACTTGTATTGACTCTGTGCCTGCAGCAATCCCCCGGTGTTATGATCATTCGGTGCATGGTGCTCGTGGCTTTCCCCGGACTGTGGTCGGTATCCTTGAGCTGATGCTGTGACTGCAGCAGCCCCCGGTGTGATGAATATATGGTGCACGGGGCTCGTGGCTTTCCTAGACTGCGGTCGGGATCCATGAACCAATGCGATGTCTGCAGCAGTCACCCGGTGTGACGAATATATGGTGCACGGGACTCGTGGCTTTCCCCATACTGTGGTTCAGATACTTGAACCGATGCTGTGTCTGCAGTAATCCCCCCGTGTGACTAATATATGGTGCATGGGCTTGCGGCTTTCCCCAGGCTGCGGTCAGGATTCTTGAACCAGTGCATTGTCTGCAGCAGTCCCCCGGTGTCATGAATAAATGATGCACGGGGCTCGCGGCTTTCTCCAGACAGTGGTTGGTATCCTTGAACCGATGCAGTGTCTGCAGCAGTCCCCGGTGTGATGAATATTTGGTGCATAGGACTCGCTGCTTTTCCTAGACTGCGGTCGGGCATCTTGAACAGATGCAGTGTCTGCAGCAGTCCCCCGGTGTGATGAATACATGATGCACGGTTCTCGCAGCTTTGCCCAGACTGCGGTCGGGATCCCTGAACTGATGCGATGCCTGCAACAGTCACCGATGAGACGAACATATGGTGCAAGGGGCTCGCGGCTTTCCCCAGCCTGCAGTTCAGATACTTGAACCGATGCTGTGCCTGCAGTAATCCTCAAGTGACGAATATATGGTGCACGGGGCTCGGGCTTTCCCCAGGCTGCGGTCGGGATTTTGAACGGTGCAGTGTCTGCTCAGTCCCCCGGTGTGACGAATATATGATGCACGGGGCTCACGGCTCTCCCCGGACTGTGGTTCGGATTCTTGAACCAATGCTGTCTCTGCAGTAATCCACCGGTGTGATGAATATATGGTACACAGGTCTCGTGGCTTTACCCAGACTGCGGTTGGGATTCTTGAACCTGTGCTGTGTCTGCAGCAGTCCCCCAGTGTGACGAATATTTGGTGCACGGGGCTCGTGGCTTTCCCCAGACTGCGGTCGGGATTCTTGAACTGATGCAGTGTCTTCAGCAGTCCCCCGGTGTGACGAATATATGGTGCACGGGACTCACAGCTTTCCCCAGAATGCGGTCGGGATTCTTGAACTGATGCAGTGTCTGCAGCAGTCCCCCGGTGTGATGAATATATGGTGCACGGGGCTCGCGGCTTTCCCCAGACAGCGGTCTGGTTTCTTGAACTGATGCAGTGACTGCAGCAGTCCCCCGGTGTAATGAATATATGGTGCACGGGGCTTGCGGCGTTCCCCTAACTGCGGTCAGTATTCTTGAACCGACGCTGTGCCCGCAGCAATCTCCCGGTGTGATAAATATGCAGTGCATGAGGCTGGCGGCCTTCCCTAGACTGCGGTCATGATACTTGAATTGACTCTGTGCCTGCAACAATCCCCCGGTGTTATGAACATTCAGTGCATGGTGCTCGTGGCTTTCCCCGGACTGTGGTCGGTATCCTTGAGCTGATTCTGTGACTGCAGCAGCTCCTGGTGTGATGAATATATGGTGCACGGGGCTCGCGGCTTTCCCTAGACTGTGTTCGGGATCCATGAACCAATGCGATGTCTGCAGCAGTCACCCGGTGTGATGAATATATGCCGCACGGGACTCGTGGCTTTCCCCATACTGCGGATCAGATACTTGAACCGATGCTGTGTCTGCAGTAATCCCCCCGTGTGATGAATGTGTGGTGCATGGGGCTCACGGCTTTCCCAAGGCTGCGGTCGGGATTCTTGAACGGTGCAGTGTCTGCAGCAGTCCCAGTGTGACAAATATATGATGCACGGGGCTCTGGGTTTCCCAGACTGCAGTGGGCGCGAACCGATGCAGTGTCTGCAGCAGTGTGAGGTGTGGCGAATAGATGGTGCAGGGGCTCCAGCTTTCCCCATACTGCAGTCGGGACACTTGAACTGATGCAGTGCCTGCATCAGTCCCGGTGTGACGAATATATGCTGCACGGGCTCGTGGCATTAACCAGGCGGTCGGTATAATTGAACCGACGCTGTGCCTGCAGCAATCCCCGGTGTGATAAATATACGGTGCACGGGGTTCGCAGCCTTCCCCAGACTGCAGTCTGGAATCTTGAACCGACTCTGTGCCTGCAGTAATCCCCCGGTGTAAAGAATATACGGCGCATGGGGCTGGCAGCCTTCCCCGGACTGCGGTCAGGATACTTCAACCGACGCTGGAACTGCAGCAATCCACCTCTGAGATGAATATACGGTGCACGGGGCTCGTGGCTTTCCCCCAGACGATGGTCGGGATCCTTGAAACAATGCAGTGTCTGCAGCAGTCCCCCGATGTGATGAATGTACGCTGCACGGGGCTCGCGGCATTAACCAGACGGCGGTCGGGAACCTTGAACCGATGCAGTGTCTGCAGCAGCCCCCGGTGTGATGAATATATGGTGCACGGTTCTGGCAGCTTTCCCCAGACTGCGGTCGGGATCCTTGAACTGATGCGATGTCTGCAGCAGTCACCGGATGTGACAAATATATGGTGCACGGGGCTGGCGGCTTACCCCAGACTGCGGTTCAGATACTTGAACCGATGCTGTGTCTGCATTAATCCCACCGTGTGACTAATATATGGTGCATGGGCTTGCAGCTTTCCCCAGGCTGTGGTCGGGATTCTTGAACCAGTGCATTGTCTGCAGCAGTCCCCCGGTGTGATGAATATATGATGCACGGGGCTCGCGGCTTTCTCCAGACAGTGGTTGGTATCCTTGAACCGATGCAGTGTCTGCAGCAGTCCCCGGTGTGATGAATATATGGTGCATAGGGCTCGCTGCTTTCCATAGACTGCGGTCGGGAATCTTGAACAGATGCAGTGTCTGCAGCAGTCCCCCAGTGTGATGAATACATGATGCACGGTTCTCGCAGCTTTTCCCAGACTGCGGTCGGGATCCCTGAACTGATGCGATGCCTGCAACAGTCACTCGATGAGACGAACATATGGTGCAAGGGACTCGCGGCTTTCCCCAGCCTGTGGTTCAGATACTTGAGCCGATGCTGTGTCTGCAGTAATCCCTCCAAGTGACGAATATTTGGTGCACGGGGCTCGCGGCTTTCCCCAGGCTGCATTCGGGATTTTTGAACCGGTGCAGTGTCTGCTGCAGTCCCCCGGTGTGACGAATATATGATGCACGGGGCTCGCGGCTCTCCCCGGACTGTGGTTCGGATTCTTGAACCGATGCTGTCTTTGCAGTAATCCACCGGTGTGATGAATATATGGTACACAGGTCTCGTGGCTTTACCCAGACTGCGGTTGGGATTCTTGAACCTGTGCTGTGTCTGCAGCAGTCCCCCAGTGTGACAAATATTTGGTGCACGGGGCTCGTGGCTTTCCCCAGACTGCTGTCGGGATTCTTGAACTGATGCAGTGACTGCAGCAGTCCCCCGGTGTGACGAATATATGCTGCAAGGGGCTCACGGGTTTCCCCAGTCTGCGGTTAGGATCCTTGAACTGATGCAGTGTCTTCAGCAGTCCCCCGGTGTGACGAATATATGGTGCACAGGTCTCACAGCTTTCCACTGAATGCGGTCGGGATTCTTGAACCGATGCAGTGTCTGCAGCAGTCCCCCGGTGTGATGAATATATGGTGCACGGGGCTCGCGGCGTTCCCCAAACTGCGGTCGGTATTCTTGAACCGACGCTGTGCCTGCAGCAATCCCCCGGTGTAATAAATATGCAGTGCATGAGGCTGGCGGCCTTCCCCAGACTGCGGTCATGATACTTGAATTGACTCTGTGCCTGCAACAATCCCCCGGTGTTATGAACATTCGGTGCATGGTGCTCGTGGCTTTCCCCGGACTGTGGTCGGTATCCTTGAGCTGATGCTGTGACTGCAGCAGCCCCCGGTGTGATGAATATATGGTGCACGGGGCTCGCGGCTTTCCCTAGACTGTGGTCGGGATCCATGAACCAATGCGATGTCTGCAGCAGTCAACCGGTGTGATGAATATAAGGCGCACGGGACTCGTGGCTTTCCCCATACTGCGGTTCAGATACTTGAACCGATGCTGTGTCTGCAGTAATCCCCCCGTGTGATGAATGTGTGGTGCATGGGGCTCACGGCTTTCCCAAGGCTGTGGTCGGGATTCTTGAACCGGTGCAGTGTCTGCAGCAGTCCCCCGGTGTGACAAATATATGATGCACGGGGCTCGCGGGTTTCCCCATACTGCGGTCGGGACACTTGAACCGATGCAGTGTCGGCAGCAGTGTGAGGGTGTGACGAATAGATGGTGCACGGGGGCTCGCGGCTTTCCCCATACTGCGGTCGGGACACTTGAACTGATGCAGTGTCTGCATCAGTCCCCCGGTGTGACGAATATATGCTGCACGGGGCTCGTGGCATTAACCAGACGGCGGTCGGTATAATTGAACCGACGCTGTGCCTGCAGCAATCCCCGGTGTGATAAATATACGGTGCACGGGGTTCGCAGCCTTCCCCAGACTGCGGTCTGGATTCTTGAACTGACTCTGTGCCTGCAGTAATCCCCCGGTGTAAAGAATATATGGTGCATGGGGCTGGCAGCCTTCCCTGGACTGCGGTCAGGATACTTGAACCGACGCTGGAACTGCAGCAATCCACCACTGAGATGAATATACGGTGCACAGGGCTCGTGGCTTTCCCCCAGACGACGGTCGGGATCCTTGAAACAATGCAGTGTCTGCAGCAGTCCCCCCGATGTGATGAATGTACACTGCATGGGGCTTGCGGCATTAACCAAATGGCGGTCGGGATCCTTGAATCAATGCAATGTCTGCAGCATCCCCTGGTGTGATGAATATATGGTGCATGATGCTCGCAGCTTTCCCCAGACTGTGGTCGGGAATCTTGAACCGATGCAGTGTCTGCAGCAGTCCCACGGTGTGATGAATATATGGTGCACGGGGCTCCCGGCTTTCCCCAGTCTGCGGTCATGATCCTTGAACTGATGCAGTGTCTGCAGCAGTCCCCCGCTGTGCTGAATATATGGTGCACGGGGCTCGCGGCTTTCCCCAGACTGTGGTTTGGATTCTTGAACCGATGCTGTGTCTGCAGTAATCCCCAGGTGTGACAAATATATGGTTCAAGGGGCTTGCGGCTTTCCCCAGACTGCGGTCGGGATTTTTGAACCGGTGCAGTGTCTGCTGCAGTCCCCCGGTGTGACGAATATATGATGCACGGGGCTTGCGGCTCTCCCCGGACTGTGGTTCGGATTCTTGAACCGATGCTGTCCCTGCAGTAATCCACCGGTGTGATGAATATATGGTACACAGGTCTCGTGGCTTTACCCAGACTGCGGTTGGGATTCTTGAACCTGTGCTGTGTCTGCAGCAGTCCCCGTGTGACGAATATATGATGCATGGGGCTCATGGCTTTCCCCAGACTGCGGTTGGGATTCTTGAACCGATGCTGTGTCTGCAGTAATCCCCGTGTGAGTGAATATATGGTGCACAGGTCTCACAGCTTTCCCAGAATGCGGTCGGATTCTTGAACTGATGCAGTGTCTGCAGCAGTCCGATGTGATGAATATGGTGCACGGGCTCCGGCTTTCCCCAGTCTGCGGTCATGATCCTTGAACTGATGCAGTGTCTGCAGCAGTCCCCACTGTGCTGAATATATGGTTCCATGGTCTCGCAGCTTCCCAGACCGCGTCTGGATTCTGAACCGATGCAGTGTCTGCAGCAGTCCCCAGTGTGACAATATATGGTGCACTGGGCTCAGCTTTCCCAGACTGTGGTTTGGATTCTTGAACCGATGCTGTGTCTGCAGTAATCCCCAGGTGTGACAAATATATGGTTCAAGGGGCTTGCGGCTTTCCCCAGACTGTGGTCGGGATTCTTGAACCGATGCTGAGTCTGCAGCAATCCCACGGTGTGACGAATATATGGTGCACGAGTCTCATGGCTTTCCCCAGACTGCGGTCGGGATTCTTGAACTGGAGCAGTGTGTGCAGCAGTCCCCTGGTGTGACGAATATATGGTGCACAGGGTTCGCGGTTTTCCACAGACTGCATTCGGGAGTCTTGAACTGATGCAGTGACTGCAGCAGTCCCCTGGGGTGATGAATAAGCACTGCACAGTGCTCGCGGCTTTCCCCAGACTGCAGTCGGGATGCTTGACCCGATGCTGTGTCTGAAGCAGTCCCAGGGTGTGATGAATATATGGTGTACGTAGCTCGTGACTTTCCCCATACTGCGGTCGAGATGCATGAACTGATGCAATGCCTTCATCAGTCCCCCGGTGTGACGAATATATGCGGCGCGGGGCTCGTGGCTTTCCCCAGACTGCGGTCGGGATTCTTGAACTGATGCAGTGACTGCAGCAGACCCCCTGTGTGACGAATATATGCTGTACGGGGCTCGTGGCTTTCCCCAGACTGCAGTAGGGATGCTTGAACCGATGCTGTGTCTGAAGCAGTCCCAGGGTGTGATGAATATATGGTGTACGTAGCTCGTGACTTTCCCCATACTGCGGTCGAGATGCATGAACTGATGCAATGTCTTCATCAGTCCCCCGGTGTGAAGAATATATGCGGCGCGGGGCTCGTGGCTTTCCCCAGACTGTGGTTGGGATTCTTGAACTGATGCAGTGACTGCAGCAATCCCACGGTGTGATAAATATACGGTGCTCAGAGCTCGCGGCCTTCCCCAGACTGCGGTCGGGATTCTTGAACCGATGCAGTGCCTGCAGCAGTCCCCCGGTTTGATGAATATATGGTGCATGGGGCTCGCAGCTTTCCCCAGACGGTGGTCCGGATCCTTGAAATGATGCAGTGTCTGCAGCAGTCCCCCGATGTGATGAATATATGCTGCACGGGGCTCGCGGCATTAACCAAACGGCGGTCGGGATCCTTGAATCAATGCAGTGTCTGCAGCATCCCCTGGTGTGATGAATATATGGTGCATGATGCTCGCGGCTTTCCCCAGACTGCGGTCGGGAATCTTGAACCGATGCAGTGTCTGCTGCAGTTCCCCGGTGTGATGAATATATGGTGCGCGGGCCGCGCGGCTTTCCTCAGTCTGCGGTCATGATCCTTGAACTGATGCAGTGTCTGCAGCAGTCCCCCGTTGTGATGAATATATGGTGCACGGGTCTCGCAGCTTTCCCCAGACTGCGGTCTGGATTCTTGAACTGATGCAGTGTCTGCAGCAGTCCCCCGGTGTGACAAATATATGGTGCACGGGTCTCGCAGCTTTCCCCAGACTGCGGTCTGGATTCTTGAACTGACGCAGTGTCTGCAGCAGTCCCCCAGTGTGACCAATATATGGTGCACGGGGCTCGCAGCTTTCCTCAGACTGCATTCGGGTATCTTGAACTGATGCAGTGACTGCAGCAGTCCCCCGATGTGATGAATATATGGTGCACGGGGCTCTCGGCTTTCCCCAGACTGCGGTCGGAATCTTTCAACCGACACTGTGCCTGCTGCAATCCCCCGGTGTGATAAATATACAGTGCACGGAGCTTGCGGCCTTCCCCAGACTGCGGTCGTGATACTTGAACCGACGCTGTGCCTGCAGCAATCCACCGGTGTGATAAATGTACGGTGGACAGGGCTCACGGTCTTCCTCGGACTGCGGCTGGGATACTTGAAATGACTCTGTGCCTGCAGCAATCCTCCGGTGTGATGAATATACGGTGCATGGGGCTGGCTGCCTTCCCCAGACTGCATTCGGGATACTTGAACCAATGCTGGGACTGCAGCAATATCCCGGTGTGATGAACATTCAGTGCATGGTGCTCACGGCTTTCTCCCGGACTGTGGTTGAATCCTTGAATTGATGCAGTGTCTGCAGCAGCCCCCGGTGTGATGAATATATGGTACATGGGGCTCGCGGCTTTCCCCAGACTGCGGTCGGGATCCTTGAACCAATGCGATGTCTGCAGCAGTCACCCGGTGTGACGAATATATGGTGCACGGGACTCGCAGCTTTCCCCATACTACGGTTCAGATACTTGAACTGATGCTGTGTCTGCAGTAATCCCCCATGCTGTGACGATATATGGTGCACGGGGTTGTGGCTTTCCAAGGCTGCAGATGGGATTCTTGAACCGGTGCAGTGTCTGCAGCAGTCCTGGTGTGCCAGATATGATGCACGCAGGGCTCATGGGTTTCCCCAGACTGTGGTGGGATGCTTGAACCCGATGCAGTGTCTGCAGCAGTGTGAGGTGTAGCGAATATATAGTGCGGGCTCGCGGCTTTCTCCAGACTGCGGTCAGGACGCTTGAACCGATGCAGTGTCTGCACCAGTCCCCCGGTGTGATGAATATATGCTGCACGGGCGCTCGCGCCATTAACCAGACGGCGGTCGGTATAATTGAACCGACGATGTGCCTGCAGCAATCCCACGGTGTGATAAATATACGGTGCACGGGGCTCGTGGCCTTCCCCAGACTGCAATCGGGATACTTGAACCGAATCTGTGCCTGCAGTAATCCCCCGGTGTAAAGAATATACGGTGCATGGGGCTGACGGCCTTCCCCCGACTGCGGTCGGGATACTTGGACTGACGCTGGGACTGCAGCAGTCTCCCGGTGTGATGAATATTTGGTGCACGGGGCTCGTGCCTTTCCCCAGACTGCGGTCGTGATTTTTGAACTGATGCAGTGACTGCAGCAGTCCCCCGGTGTGACTAATATATGCTGCAAGGGGCTTGCGGGTTTCCCCAGTCCGCAGTTTGGATCCTTGAACTGATGCAGTATCTGCAGCAGTCCCCCGCTGTGATGAATATATGGTGCACGGGTTTCGCAGCTTTCCCCAGACTGTGGTCTGGATTCTTGAACCGATGCAGTATCTGCAGCAGTCCCCCGGTGTGACAAATATATGGTGCACGGGGCTCGCGGCTTTCCCCAGACTGCATTTGGGTATCTTGAACTGATGCAGTGACTGCAGCAGTCCCCTGATGTGATGAATATATGGTGCACGGGGCTCGCGGCGTTCCCCAGACTGTGGTCGGAATCCTTGAACCGACACTGTGCCTGCAGCAATCCCCCGGTGTGATAAATATACAGTGCACGGGCCTCGCGGCCTTCCCCGGACTGCGGTCGTGATACTTGAATTGACTCTGTGCCTGCAGCAATCCCCCGGTGTGATGAATATACGGTGCATGAGGCTGGCGTCCTTTCCCGGACTGCGGTCGGGATACGTGAATTGACGCTGGGACTGCAGCAATCCCCCGGTGTGATGAACATTCGGTGCATGGTGCTCGTGGCTTTCCCCAGACTGTGTTCGGTATCCTTGAGCTGATGCTGTGACTGCAGCAATCCACCGCTGTGATGAATATACAGTGCATGGTGCTCGCGGCCTTTCCCAGACGGCAGTCGGGATCCTTGAACCGATGCAGTGACTGCTGCAATCCCAAGATATGATGAATATATGGTGCACGGGGCTCACGGCTTTCCCCAGACTGCGGTCGAGATCCTTGAAATGATGCAGTGTCTGCAGCAGTCCCCCGATGTGATGAATGTACGCTGCACGGGGCTCGCGGCATTAACCAGACGGCGGTCGGGATCCTTGAACCGATGCAGTGTCTGCAGCAGCCCCCGGTGTGATGAATATATGGTGCACGGTTCGCAGCTTTCCCAGACTGCGGTCGGGATCCTTGAACTGATGCGATGTCTGCAGCAGTCACGGTGTGACAAACATATGGTGCAGGGCTCATGAGCTTTCCCAGACTGCAGTTCCAGATACTTGAACCGATGCTGTGTCTGCAGTAATCCCACCGTGTGACTAATATATGGTGCATGGGCTGGCTTTCCCCAGGCTGCGGTCGAGATTCTTGAACCAGTGCATTGTCTGCAGCAGTCCCCGGTGTGATGAATATATGATGCAGGGCTCGTGACTTTCTCCAGACAGTGGTTGGTATCCTTGAACCAGATGCAGTGACTGCAGCAGTCCGATGTGATGAATATATGGTGCAGGGGCTCGCTGCTTTCCCTAGACTGCGGTAGGAATCTTGAACAGATACAGTGTCTGCAGCAGTCCCCGGTGTGATGAATACATGATGCACGGTTCTCATAGCTTTGCCCAGACTGCGGTCGGGATCCTGAACTGATCCGATGTCTGCAACAGTCACTCAGTGAAACGAACATATGGTGCAAGGGGCTCATGGCTTTCCCCAGCCTGCAGTTCAGATACTTGAACCCGATGCTGTGTCTGCAGTAATCCCTCAAGTGAGCAAATATATGGTGCGCAGGGCTGCGGCTTTCCCAGGCTGCGGTCGGGATTTTGAACCGGTGCAGTGTCTGCTGCAGTCCCCGGTGTGACGAATATATGATGCCAGAAGGCCATGACTCTCCCTGGACTGTGGTTGATTCTTGAACCGATGCTGTCTCTGCAGTAATACACGGTGGTGATGAAAATATGGTACACAGGTCTCATGGCTTTACCCAGACTGCGGTTGGGATTCTTGAACCTGTGCTGTGTCTGCAGCAGTCCCCCAGTGTGACGAATATTTGGTGCACGGGGCTCGTGGCTTTCCCCAGACTGCGGTCGGGATTCTTGAACTGATGCAGTGACTGCAGCAGTCCCTCGGTGTGACGAATATATGCTGCAAGGGGCTCACGGGTTTCCCCAGTCTGCAGTTTGGATCCTTGAACTGATGCAGTGTCTTCAGCAGTCCCCCGGTGTGACGAATATATGGTGCACGTGTCTCACAGCTTTCCCCAGAATGCGGTCGGGATTCTTGAACCGATGCAGTGTCTGCAGCAGTCCCCCGGTGTGATGAATATATGGTGAACGGGGCTCACGGCTTTCCCCAGACAGCGGTCTGGTTTCTTGAACTGATGCAGTGACTGCAGCAGTCCCCCAGTGTAATGAATATATGGTGCACGGGGCTCGCGGCATTCCCCAAACTGCAGTCGGTATTCTTGAACCGACGCTGTGCCTGCAGCAATCCCCCGGTGTGATAAATATACGGTGCACAGGGCTCACGATCTTCCCTGGACTGCGGTCGGGATACTTGAAATGACTCTGTGCCTGCAGCAATCCTCCGGTGTGATGAATATATGGTGCATGGGGCTGGCTGCCTTCCCCGGACTGCATTCTGGATACTTGAACTGATGCTGGGACTGCAGCAATCCCGCGGTGTGATGAACATTCGGTGCATGGTGCTCGTGGCTTTCTCCGCACTGTGGTCGAATCCTTGAACTGATGCAGTGTCTGCAGCAGCCCCCGGTGTGATGAATATATGGTGCATGGGCCTCACGGCTTTCCCCAGACTGCGGTCGGGATCCTTGAACCAATGCGATGTCTGCAGCAGTCACCGGTGTAGCGAATATATGGTGCTACAGATCGCAGCTTTCCCAGAATCGCGGTGGGATTCTGAACGATGCAGTGTCTGCAGTCCCCGGTGTGATGAATATATGGTGCACGGGGCTCGTGACTTTCCCCAGACTGCGGTCGGGTTTCTTGAACTGATGCAGTGTCTGCAGCAGCCCCCGGTGTGATGAATATATGGTGCACGGGGCTCACGGCTTTCCCCAGACTGCGGTCGGGATCCTTGAACCAATGCGATGTCTGCAGCTGTCACCCGGTGTGACAAATATATGGTGCACGGGACTCGCGTCTTTCCCCATACTGCAGTTCAGATTCTTGAACCGATGCTGTGTCTGGAGTAATCCCCCCGTGTGACGAATGTATGGTGCACGAGGCTCGCGGCTTTCCCAAGTCTGCGGTCAGGATTCTTGAACCAGTGCAGTGTCTGCAGCAGTTCCCCGGTGTGATGAATATATGAAGCACGGGGCTCGCGGGTTTCCCCAGACTGCAGTCGGGATGCTTGAACCGATGCAGTGTCTGCAGCAGTGTGAGGATGTGACGAATATATGGTGCATGGGGCTCGCGGCTTTCCCCAGACTGCAGTCGGGACGCTTGAACTGATGCAGCATCTGCATCAGTCCCACGGCGTGATGAATATATGCTGCACGGGGCTTGCAGCATTAACCAGACGGCGGTAGGTATCCTTGAATCGATGCAGTGTCTGCTGCAGTCCTCCGGTGTGACGAATACATGGTGCATGGGTCTCGCAACTTTACCCAGACTGCGGTTGGGATTCTTGAACCGATGCAGTGTCTGCAGCAGTCCCCAGGTGTGACCAATATATGGTGCACGGGACTCGCGGCTTTCCCCTGACTGCGGTCGGGTTTCTTGAAGAGATGCAGTGACTGCAGCAGCCCCCGGTGTGATGAATATATGGTGCACGGGGCTCACGGCTGTCCCCAGACGGCGGTCGAGATCCTTGAAATGATTCAGTGTCTGCAGCAGCCCCCGGTGTGATGAATATATGGTGCATGGGGCTCGCTGCTTTCCCCAGACTGTGGTCTGGAATCTTGAACCGATGCAGTGTCTGCTGCAGTCCCCCGCTGTGATAACTATATGGTGCACGGTGCTCGTGGCTTTCCTCAGTCTGCGGTTGGGATCCTTGAACCGATGCAGTGTCTGCAGCAGTCCCCTGGTGTGATGAATATATGGTGCACGGGGCTTGCAGCTTTCCCCAGTCTGTGGTCGGGATCCTTGAACCGATGCAGTGTCTGCAGCAGTCCCCCGGTGTGATGAATATATGATGCACGGGGCTCGCGGCTTTCCCCAGACTGCGGTTGGGATACTTAAACCGATGAAGTGTCTGCAGCAGTCACCCGGTGTGACGAATATATGGTGCACGGGGCTCGCAGCTTTCCCCAGACTGCGATTCAAATACTTGAACCGATGCTGTGTCTGCAGAAATAACCCCGTGTGACGAATATATGGTGCACGGGGCTCGCTGCTTTCCCCAGGCTGCGGTCGGGATTTTTGAACCGGTGCAGTGTCTGCAGCAGACCCCAGTGCTGACAAATATATGATGCAGGGCTGCGCTTTCCCCAGACTGCGGTTCGGATTCTTGAACCGATGCTGTGTCTGCAGTAATCCCCCGGTGTGACGAATTTATGGTGCAAGGGTCTCGTGGCTTTACCCACAAAGCAGTCGGGATTCTTGAACCTGTGCAGTGTCTGCAGCAGTCCCTGGTGTGACGAATATATGGTGCACGGGGCTCGGGGCTTTCCCCAGACTGCGGTCGTGATTCGTGAACTGATGCAGTGACTGCAGCAGTCCCCCGGTGTGACGATACATGGTGCCTGCAGGGCTCGCGGCTTTCCCCAGACTGCGGTCGGGATTCTTGAACTGATGCTGTGCTTGCAGCAATCCCCCGGTGTGACGAATACATGGTGCACGATGCTCGCGGCTTTCCTCAGACTGCGGTCGGGATTCTTGAACTGATGCAGTGACTGCAGCATTCCCCAGGTGTGACGAATATATGGTGCACGGGTCTCGTAGCATTCCCCAGAGTGAGGTTGGGATTCTTGAACTGATGCAGTGTCTGCAGCAGTCCCCCGGTGTGATGAATATATGGTGCACGGGGCTTGCATTGTTCCCCAGACTGCGGTCGGGTTTCTTGAACTGATGCAATGACTGCAGCAGTCCCCCGGTGTGATGAATATATGGTGCACGGGGCTCGTGGCGTTCCCCAGACTGTGGTCGGGATCCTTGAACCAACGCTCTGCCTGCAGCATTCCCCAGGTGAGACGAATATATGGTGCACGGGTCTCGTAGCATTCCCCAGAGTGAGGTTGGGATTCTTGAACTGATGCATTGTCTACAGCAGCCCCCAGTGTGAAGAATATATGGTGCATGGGGCTCGCTGCTTTCCCCAGACTGTGGTCGGGAATCTTGAACCGTTGCAGTGTCTGCAGCAGTCCCCTGGTGTGATGAATATATGGTGTACGGGGCTCGCGGCTGCCCCAGTCTGCAGTCGGGATCCTTGAACCAGTGCAGTGTCTGCAGCAGTCCCCCGGTGTGACGAATATATGGTGCACGGGGCTTGCGGCTTTCCGCAGACTGCAGTTGTGATTCTTGAACTGATGCAGTGACTGCAGCAGTCCCCCGGTGTGATGAATATATGGTGCACGGGGCTCACGGCGTTCCCCAGACTGCGGTCAGTATCCTTGAACTGACGCTCTGCCTGCAGCAATCCACCGGAGTGATAAATATAAGGTGCAGGGGTCTCGCAACCTTCCCCGGACTGCGGTCAAGATACTTGAACCGACTCTGTGCCTGCAGCAATCCTGCGGTGTGATGAATATATGGTGCATGGGGCTGGCGGCCTTCTCCGGACTGCGGTCGGGATACTTGAACCGATGCTGGGACTGCAGCAATCCCCTGGTGTGACGAGCATTCAGTGCATGGTGCTCGCGGCTTTCCACGGACTGTGGTCGGTATCATTGAAATGATGCTGTGACTGCTGCAATCCACCGCTGTGATGAATATACGGTGCACAGGGCTCGCGGCCTTCTCCAGAGGGTGGTCAGGATCCTTGAACTGACGCAGTGACTGCAGCAATCCCCCAGTGTGATGAATATACGCTGTACGGGGCTCGCGGCCTAACCCAGGACGGGTCGGGATCCTTGAACCGACCCAGTGACTGCAACAATCCAGCGGTGTGATGAATATGGTGCACGAGGATGCGCGGTCTTCCCAAAGGCGGTAGGGATCCTTGAACCGGCGCAGTGACTGCAGTAATCCCCCGGTGTGATGAATAAACGGTGCACGGGGCTCATGTCCTTCAACAGACAGCAGTTGCGATCCTTGAACCGACGCAGTGACTGCAACAATCCCCCGGTGTTATGAATATACGGTGCACTGCGCTCGTGGCTTTCCCCAGACGGTGGTTGGGATGCTTGAACCGATGCAGTGACTGCAGCAGTCCCCCGGTGTGATGAATATACGGTGCACAGGGCTCGCGGCTTTCCCCAGACGGCGGTTGGGATCCTTGAACCGATGCAGTGACTGCAGCAGTCCCCCGGTGTGATGAATATCACGGTGCGGGCTCGCGGCTTTCCCAGATGATGGTGAGATCCTTCAACCCGTGCAGTGCCTGCAGCAGTCCCCAGTGTCAATGAATATGTGGTGCACAGGGCTCACGGCTTTCCCATGGCGGAGGAGCCTTCAACCCGATGCAGCCTGCTGCAGTCCCCGGTGTGGTGAATATACAGTGCCAGGGCTCACGGCTTTCCCAGACTGCGGTCAGGATCCTTGAACCGATGCATTGTCTGCAGTAGCCCCCGGTGTGATGAATATATGGTGCATGGGGCTCGCTGCTTTCCCCAGACTGCGGTCAGGATCCTTGAACCGATGCAGTGACTGCAGCAGTCCCCCGGTGTGATGAATATACGGTGCACGGGGCTCGCGGCTTTCCCCAGATGGTGGTCGAGATCCTTCAACCGATGCAGTGCCTGCTGCAGTCCCCCGGTGTGGTGAATATACAGTGCACGGGGCTCACGGCTTTCCCCAGACTGTGGTCAGGATCCTTGAACCGATGCAGTGTCTGCAGCAGTCCCCCGGTGTGATGAATATACGGTGCACGGGGCTCATGGCTTTCCCAAGACGGCGGTCGGGATCCTTGAACCGATGCATTGTCTGCAGCAGCCCCCAGTGTGATGAATATATGGTGCATGGGGCTCGCTGCTTTCCCCAGACTGTGGTCGGGAATCTTGAACCGATGCAGTGTCTGCAGCAGTCCCCCGGTGTGATTAATATATAGGTAGCACGGGGCTCGTGGCTTCCCCAGTCTGCGGTTGGGATCCTTGAACCGATGCGGTGTCTGCAGCAGTCACCCAGTGTGACGAATATATGGTGCACGGGGCTCACGGCTTTCCCCAGACTGCGGTTCAGATACTTGAACCGATACTGTGTCTGCAGTAACCCCCCCGTGTGACAAATATATGGTGCACGGGGCTCGTGGTTTTCCCCCGGTAGCGGTCGGGATTCTTGAACCGATCCAGTGTCTGCAGCAGTCCCCCGGTGTAATGAATATTCGATGCACGGGGCTCACAGCTTTACCCAGACAGTGGTCAGGGTCCTTGAACCGATCCAGTGACTGCAGCAGTGCCCCGGCATGATGAATATATGGTGCACGGGGCTCACGGCTTTCCTCAGATGGCGGTCGGGATAATTGAACCAATGCAGTGTCTGCAGCACTCCCCCTATGTGATGAATATACGATTCATGGGGATCGCGGCTTTCCCCTGACAGCGGTCGGGATCCTTGAACTGATGCAGTGACTGCAGCAGTCCCCCAGTGTGATGAATATTCGGTGCACGGGGCTCGCGGCTTTCCCAAGACAGCAGTCGGGATCCTTCAACTGATGCAGTGCCTGCAGTAGTCCCCTGGTGTGATGCATATATGTTGCACGGGGCTCACGGCTTTCCCATGACGACAGTAGGGAGCCTTCAACTGATGCAGTGCCTGCTGCAGTCCCCCGGTGTGGTGAATATACGGTGCACGGGGCTCATGGCTTTCCCCAGACGGCGGTCGGGATCCTTGAACAGATGCATTGTCTGCAGGAGCCCCCGGTGTGATGAATATATGGTGAATGGGGCTCGCTGCTTTCCCCAGACTGCGGTCGGGAATCTTGAACTGATGCAGTGTCTGCAGCAGTCCCACGGTGTGATTAATATATGGTGCATGGGGCTCATGGCTTCCCAGTCTGCGGTTGGGATCCTTGAACCGATGCGGTGTCTGCAGCAGTCACCCAGTGTGATAATATATGGTGCACAGGGCTCACGGCTTTCCCAGACTGCGGTTCAGATACTTGAACCCGATACTGTGTCTGCAGTAACCCCGTGTGACAAATATATGGTGCAGACTTCGCAGCTTTCCCCAGACTGCGGTTCAGATACTTGAACCCGATACTGTGTCTGCAGTAACCCCCGTGTGATGAATATATGGTGCCGGGCTTGCGAGTTCCCCGGCAGTGGTGAGATTCTTGAACCGATCCAGTGTCTGCAGCGAGTCCCCGGTGTGATGAATATTCGATGCAGGGCTGCAGCTGAAGAAGCGGTGGGGTCCTTGAACCGATCCAGTGACTGCAGCAGTGCCCCAGTGTGATGAATATACGGTGCAGGGCTCGCAGCTTTCCTCAGATGGCGGTGGGATCCTTGAACCAATGCAGTGCCTGCAGCACTCCCCTATGATGAATATCGATTCACGGGGATCGCGGCTTTCCCCTGACGGCGGTCGGGATCCTTGAACCGATGCAGTGACTGTAGCTGTCCCCCAGTGTGATGAATATTCTGTGCATGGGGCTCGCGGCTTTCCCAAGACGGCAGTCGGGATCCTTCACCTGATGCAGTGCCTGCAGCAGTACCCTGGTGTGATGAATATATGGTGCACGGGGCCCGCGGCTTTCTCCAGACAGTGATTGGGATCCTTCAACTGATGCAGTGTCTGCAGCAGTCCCCCGGTGTGATGAATATTCGATGCACGGGGCTCGCAGCTTTACCCAGACGGCGGTCGGGGTCCTTGAACCGATCCAGTGACTGCAGCAGTGCCCCAGTGTGATGAATATACGGTGCACGGGGCTCACGGCTTTCCTCAGATGGCGGTCGGGATCCTTGAACCAATGCAGTGCCTGCAGCACTCCTCCTACGTGATGAATATACGATTCACGGGGATCGCGGCTTTCCCCTGATGGCGGTCGGGATCCTTGAACCGATGCAGTGACTGCAGCAGTCCCCCAGTGTGATGAATATATGGTGCACGAGGCTCGCGGCTTTCCCAAGATGGCAGTTGGGATCCTTCAACTGATTCAGTGCCTGCAGCAGTCCCCTGGTGTGATGAATATATGGTGCACGGGGCTCGCGGCTTTCCCCAGACAGCGATTGGGATCCTTCAACTGATGCAGTGTCTGCAGCAGTCCCCCGGTGTGATGAATATATGGTGCACGGGGCTCGTGGCCTTCCCAAGGCAGCGGTTGGGATCCTTGAACTGGCCATGAGTGACTGCAGCAATCTCCGGTGTGATGAACATACTGTGCTTGGGGCTCGCGATCTTCAACAGACTGCGGTTGGGATCCTTGAACCGATGCAGTGACTGCAGAAAACCCCAGTGAGATGAATATACGTGTGCCTGGGCTCACGACTTTCAAAGGCGGTGGTTGGGATGCTTGAACCCAGTGCAGTGACTGCAGCAGTCCTCCAGTGTGATGAATATCACGATTGCATAGGGCACACAGCTTTCCCCAGATGGCTTTTGGGATCCTTTAACCGATGCAGTGACTGCATGCGTCCAGGGTGTGATGAATATACGGTGCAGGGGCTCATGGCTTTCCCCAGGCGGTGGTGGGATCATAAACCAATCCAGTGTCTGCAGCAGTCCCCGGTGTGATGAACATACGGTGCACGGGGCTCATGACTTTTCTCAGATGGCGGTCGGGATCCTTGAACTGATGTAGTGCCTGCAGCACTCCCCCGATGTGATGAATATACGATTCACGGGGATCGCGGCTTTCCCCAGATGGCGGTCGGGATCCTTGAACCGATGCAGTGTCTGCAGCAGTCCCCCAGTGTGATGAATATAAGGCGCACGGGGTTCGTGGCTTTCCCCAGATGGCGGTCGGGATCCTTGAACTGATGCAGTGACTGCAGCAGTCCCCAGTGTGATGAATATACGGTGCCGGGGCTGCAGCTTTCCCAAGGCAGCAGTAGGGATCCTTCAACTGATGCAGTGCCTGCAGTAGTCCCTGGTGTGATGCATATATGTTGCACGCAGGACTCCGGCTTTCCCATGACAGCAGTGAGGCCTTCCAATTGATGCAGTGCCTGCTGCAGTCCCCAGTGTGGTGAGATATCACGGTGCCACGGGGCTCACGGCTTTCCCCAGACAGCAGTCGGGATCCTTGAACCGATGCATTGTCTGCAGCAGCCCCCGGTGTGATGAATATATGGTGCATGGGGCTCGCTGCTTTCCCCAGACTGCGGTCAGGATCCTTGAACTGATGCAGTGTCTGCAGCAGTCCCCCGGTGTGATGAATATATGGTGCACGGGGCTCACGGCTTTCCCCAGATGGCGGTCGGGATCCTTGAACCGATGCATTGTCTGCAGCGGCCCCCGGTGTGATGAATATATGGTGAATGGGGCTGCTGCTTTCCCCAGACTGTGGTCGGGAATCTTGAACCGATGCAGTGTCTGCAGCAGTCCCCCGGTGTGATTAATATATGGTGCATGGGGCTCGCGGCTTCCCCAGTCTGCGGTTGGGATCCTTGAACCGATGCAGTGTCTCCAGCAGTCACCCAGTGTGACGAATATATGGTGCACGGGGCTCACGGCTTTCCCCAGACTGCGGTTCAGATACTTGAACCGATACTGTGTCTGCAGTAACCCCCCATGTGACAAATATATGGTGCACGGGGCTCGCGGCTTTCCCCAGACTGCAGTTCAGATACTTGAAAAGATACTGTGTCTGCAGTAACCCCCCGTGTGACGAATATATGGTGCACGGGGCTTGCAGTTTTCCCGGCAGTGGTCGGGATTCTTGAACCGATCCAGTGTCTGCAGCAGTCCCCCGGTGTGATGAATATTCGATGCACGGGGCTCGCAGCTTTACCCAGACGGCGGTCAGGGTCCTTGAACCGATCCAGTGACTGCAGCAGTACCCATGTTTGATGAATATATGGTGCACGGGGCTCACGGCTTTCCACAGATGGCGGTCGGGATCCTTGAACCAATGCAGTGCCTGCAGCACTCCCCCTATGTGATGAATATATGATTCACGGGGATCGCGGCTTTCCCCTGACGGCGGTCGGGATCCTTGAACCGATGCAGTGACTGCAGCAGTCCCCCAGTGTGATGAATATACGGTGCACGGGGCTCGCGGCTTTCCCAAGATTGCAGTCGGGATCCTTCAACTGATTCAGTGCCTGCAGCAGTCCCCTGGTGTAATGAATATATGGTGCACGGGGCTCACGGCTTTCCCCAGACAGCGATTGGGATCCTTCAACTGATGCAGTGTCTGCAGCAGTCCCCCGGTGTGATGAATATATGGTGCACGGGGCTCGTGGCCTTCCCAAGGCAGCGGTCGGGATCCTTGAACTGACGCAGTGACTGCAGCAATCTCCCGGTGTGATGAATATACTGTGATTGGGGCTCGCGATCTTCAACAGACTGCGGTTGGGATCCTTGAACCGATGCAGTGACTGCAGCAAACCCCAGTGAGATGAATATATGGTGCAGGCTCTGACTTTCAAAGGCGGTGGTTGGGATGCTTGAACCGATGCAGTGACTGCAGCAGTCCTCCAGTGTGATGAATATACGGTGCACAGGGACACAGCTTTCCCCAGATGGCTTTTGGGATCCTTTAACCGATGCAGTGACTGCAGCAGTCCTGGGTGTGATGAATATCGGTGCACGGGCTCGCTGATTCCCCAGACGGTGGTCGGGATCCTTAAGCCCGATCCACTGTCTGCAGCAGTCCCAGTGTGATGAACACTCCGGTGCAGGGCTCATGACTTTTCTCAGATGGCGGTCGGGATCCTTGAACTGATGTAGTGCCTGCAGCACTCCCCCGATGTGATGAATATACGATTCACGGGGATCGCGGCTTTCCCCAGATGGCGGTCGGGATCCTTGAACCGATGCAGTGACTGCAGCAATCCCCCGGTGCGATGAATATACGGTGCACGGGGCTCGCGGCTTTCCCCAGATGGCGGGCGGGATCCTTGAATCGATGCAGTGTCTGCAGCAGTCCTCCAGTGTGATGAATATATGGTGCACGGGGCTCGCGGCTTTCCCCAGACTTCAGTCGGAATCCTTGAACCGATGCAGTGTCTGCAGCAGTCCCCCAGTGTGATGAATATAAGGCGCACGGGGTTCGTGGCTTTCCCCAGATGGCGGTCGGGATCCTTGAACTGATGCAGTGACTGCAGCAGTCCCCCAGTGTGATGAATATACGGTGCACGGGGCTCGCAGCTTTCCCAAGACGGCAGTCGGGATCCTTCAACTGATGCAGTGCCTGCAGTAGTCCCCTGGTGTGATGCATATATGTTGCACGGGGCTCACGGCTTTCCCATGACAGCAGTAGGGAGCCTTCAACTGATGCAGTGCCTGCTGCAGTCCCCCGGTGTGGTGAATATACGGTGCACGGGGCTCACGGCTTTCCCCAGACAGCGGTCGGGATCCTTGAACCGATGCATTGTCTGCAGCAGCCCCCGGTGTGATGAATATATGGTGCATGGGGCTCGCTGCTTTCCCCAGACTGCGGTCAGGATCCTTGAACTGATGCAATGTCTGCAGCAGTCCCCCGGTGTGATGAATATATGGTGCACGGGGCTCACGGCTTTCCCCAGATGGCGGTCGGGATCCTTGAACCGATGCATTGTCTGCAGCAGCCCCCGGTGTGATGAATATATGGTGCACGGGGCTCACGGCTTTCCCATGACAGCAGTAGGGAGCCTTCAACTGATGCAGTGCCTGCTGCAGTCCCCCGGTGTGGTGAATATACGGTGCACGGGGCTCACGGCTTTCCCCAGACAGCGGTCGGGATCCTTGAACCGATGCATTGTCTGCAGCATCCCCGGTGTGATGAATATATGGTGCATGGGGCTCGCTGCTATCCCCAGACTGCGGTCAGGATCCTTGAACTGATGCAGTGTCTGCAGCAGTCCCCCGGTGTGATGAATATATGGTGCACGGGGCTCACGGCTTTCCCCAGATGGCGGTCGGGATCCTTGAATCGATGCATTGTCTGCAGCAGCCCCCGGTGTGATGAATATATGGTGCACGGGGCTCGTGGCCTTCCCAAGGCAGCGGTCGGGATCCTTGAACTGACGCAGTGACTGCAGCAATCTCCCGGTGTGATGAATATACTGTGCTTGGGGCTCGCGATCTTCAACAGACTGCGGTTGGGATCCTTGAACCGATGCAGTGACTGCAGCAAACCCCCAGTGAGATGAATATATGGTGCAAGGGCTCACGACTTTCCAAAGAGCGGTGGTTTGGGATGCTTGAACCGATGCAGTGACTGCAGCAGTCCTCCAGTGTGATGAATATACGGTGCACAGGGCACACAGCTTTCCCCAGATGGCTTTTGGGATCCTTTAACCCGATGCAGTGACTGCAGCAGTCCGGGTGTGATGAATATCACGGTGCACGAGTGGCACTGGCTTTCCCAGGCGGTGGTGGGGATCCTTAAACCAATCCAGTGTCCAGCAGTCCCCAGTGTGATGAACATACGGTGCACGGGGCTCATGACTTTTCTCAGATGGCGGTCGGGATCCTTGAACTGATGTAGTGCCTGCAGCACTCCCCCGATGTGATGAATATATGATTCACGGGGATCGCGGCTTTCCCCAGATGGCGGTCGGGATCCTTGAACCGATGCAGTGACTGCAGCAATCCCGAGGCGATGAATATACGGTGCACGGGGCTCGCGGCTTTCCCCAGATGGCGGGCGGGATCCTTGAATCGATGCAGTGTCTGCAGCAGTCCTCCAGTGTGATGAATATATGGTGCACGGGGCTCACGGCTTTCCCCAGACTGCGGTTCAGATACTTGAACCGATACTGTGTCTGCAGTAACCCCCCGTGTGACAAATATGTGGTGCCGCGGGGCCGTGACTTTCCCAGACTGCGGTTCAGATACTTGAACCGATACTGTGTCTGCAGTAACCCCGTGTAGCCGAATATATGGTGCACGGGCTTGCAGTTTCCCGGCAGTGGTGAGTTCTTGAACCGATCCAGTGTCTGCAGCAGTCCCCGGTGTGATGAATATTCGATGCAGGGCTGCGAACCCAGGCGGCAGTGAGGTCCATGAACTGATCCAGTGACTGCAGCAAGTGCCTGGTGTGATGAATATATGGTGCGCAGGGCTCACGGCTTTCCTCAGATGGCGGTGGGATCCTTGAACCAATGCAGTGCCTGCAGCACTCCCCTATGTGATGAATACACGATTTACGGGGATCGAGGCTTTCCCCTGACGGTGGTCGGGATCCTTGAACCGATGCAGTGACTGCAGCTGTCCCCCAGTGTGATGAATATACGGTGCATGGGGCTCGCGGCTTTTCCAAGATGGCAGTCGGGATCCTTCAACTGATGCAGTGCCTGCAGCAGTCCCCTGGTGTGATGAATATATGGTGCACGGGGCCCGCGGCTTTCCCCAGACAGTGATTGGGATCCTTCAACTGATGCAGTGTCTGCAGCAGTCCCCAGTAGTGATGAATATATGGTGCAGGGCTCGTGGCCTTCCCAAGGCAGCGTTGGGATCCTTGAACTGAGCGCGGTGACTCGCAAAATCTCCGGTGTGATGAATATACTGTGCTTGGGGCTCGCGATCTTCAACAGACTGCGGTTGGGATCCTTGAACGATGCAGTGACTGCAGCAAACCCCCAGTGAGATGAATATATGGTGCAGGGCTCGACTTTCCAAAGACGGTGGTTGGGATGCTTGAACTGATGCAGTGACTGCACAGTCCTCCAGTGTGATGAATATCGGTGCACAGGGCACACAGCTTTCCCCAGATGGCTTTTGGGATCCTTTAACGATGCAGTGACTGCAGCAGTCCCGGGTGTGATGAATATCACGGTTGCAGCGCGCGGCTTTCCCCAGGCAGTGGTGCGGGATCCTTAAACCGATCCAGTGTCTGCAGCAGTCCCCCGGTGTGATGAACATACGGTGCACGGGGCTCATGACTTTTCTCAGATGGTGGTCGGGATCCTTGAACTGATGTAGTGCCTGCAGCACTCCCCCGATGTGATGAATATACGATTCACGGGGATCGCGGCTTTCCCCAGATGGCGGTCGGTATCCTTGAACCGATGCAGTGTCTGCAGCAGTCCTCCAGTGTGATGAATATATGGTGCACGGGGCTCGCGGCTTTCCCCAGACGGCAGTCGGGATCCTTGAACTGATGCAGTGACTGCAGCAGTCCCCCAGTGTGATGAATATATGGTGCATGGGGCTCGCAGCTTTCCCAAGACGGCAGTCGAGATCCTTCAACTGATGCAGTGCCTGCAGTAGTCCCCTGGTGTGATGCATATATGTTGCACGGGGCTCACGGCTTTCCCATGACGGCAGTAGGGAGCCTTCAACTGATGCAGTGCCTGCTGCAGTCCCCCGGTGTGGTGATATATACGGTGCACGGGGCTCACGGCTTTCCCCAGACAGCGGTCGGGATCCTTGAACCGATGCATTGTCTGCAGCAGCCCCCGGTGTGATGAATATATGGTGCATGGGGCTCGCTGCTTTCCCCAGACTGTGGTCGGGATCCTTGAACTGATGCAGTGTCTGCAGCATTACCCCGGTGTGATGAATATATGGTGCACGGGGCTCACGGCTTTCCCCAGATGGCGGTCGGGATCCTTGAACCGATGCATTGTCTGCAGCAGCCCCCGGTGTGATGAATATATGGTGAATGGGGCTCGCTGCTTTCCCCAGACTGCGGTCGGGAATCTTGAACCGATGCAGTGTCTGCAGCAGTCCCCCGGTGTGATTAATATATGGTGCATGGGGCTCGCGGCTTCCCCAGTCTGCGGTTGGGATCCTTGAACCGATGCGGTGTCTGCAGCAGTCACCCAGTGTGACGAATATATGGTGCACGGGGCTCACGGCTTTCCCCAGACTGCGGTTCAGATACTTGAACCGATACTGTGTCTGCAGTAACCCCCCGTGTGACAAATATATGGTGCACGGGGCTCGCGGCTTTCCCCAGACTGCGGTTCAGATACTTGAACTGATACTGTGTCTGTAGTAACCCCCCGTGGGTGAATATATGGTGCACGGGGCTTGCAGTTTTCCCCCGGCAGTGGTCAGGATTCTTGAACCGATCCAGTGTCTGCAGCAGTCCCCCGGTGTGATGAATATTCGATGCACGGGGCTCGCAGCTTAACCCAGAAGGCGGTCGGGGTCCTTGAACCGATCCAGTGACTGCAGCAGTGCCCCGGTGTGATGAATATATGGTGCACGGGGCTCACGGCTTTCCTCAGATGGCGGTCGGGATCCTTGAACCAATGCAGTGCCTGCAGCACTCCCCCTATGTGATGAATATACGATTCACGGGGATCGCGGCTTTCCCCTGATGGCGGTCGGGATCCTTGAACCGATGCAGTTCCTGCAGCAGTCCCCCAGTGTGATGAATATACGGTGCACGGGGCTCGCGGCTTTCCCAAGATGGCAGTCAGGATCCTTCAACTGATTCAGTGCCTGCAGCAGTCTCCTGGTGTGATGAATATATGGTGCACGGGGCTCGCGGCTTTCCCCAGACAGCGATTGGGATCCTTCAACTGATGCAGTGTCTGCAGCAGTCCCCCGGTGTGATGAATATATGGTGCACGGGGCTCGTGGCCTTCCCAAGGCAGCGGTCGGGATCCTTGAACTGACGCAGTGACTGCAGCAATCTCCCGGTGTGATGAATATACTGTGCTTGGGGCTCGCGATCTTCAACAGACTGCGGTTGGGATCCTTGAACCGATGCAGTGACTGCAGCAAACCCCCAGTGAGATGAATATACGGTGCACGGGGCTCACGACTTTCCAAAGTCGGTGGTTGGGATGCTTGAACCGATGCAGTGACTGCAGCAGTCCTCCAGTGTGATGACTATACGGTGCACAGGGCACACAGCTTTCCCCAGATGGCTTTTGGGATCCTTTAACCAATGCAGTGACTGCAGCAGTTCCCGGGTGTGATGAATATACGGTGCACGGGGCTCGCGGCTTTCCCCAGACGGTGGTCGGGATCCTTAAGCCGATCCAGTGTCTGCAGCAGTCCCCCGGTGTGATGAACATACGGTGCACGGGGCTCATGACTTTTCTCAGATGGCGGTCGGGATCCTTGAACTGATGTAGTGCCTGCAGCACTCCCCCGATGTGATGAATATACGATTCACGGGGATCGCGGCTTTCCCCAGATGGCGATCGGGATCCTTGAACCGATGCAGTGACTGCAGCAATCCCCCGGTGCGATGAATATACGGTGCACGGGGCTCGTGGCTTTCCCCAGATGGCGGGCAGGATCCTTGAATCGATGCAGTGTCTGCAGCAGTCCTCCAGTGTGATGAATATATGGTGCACGGGGCTCGCGGCTTTCCCCAGACGGCAGTCGGGATCCTTGAACCGATGCAGTGTCTGCAGCAGTCCCCCAGTGTGACGAATATAAGGTGCACGGGGTTCGTGGCTTTCCCCAGACAGCGATTGGGATCCTTCAACTGATGCGGTGTCTGCAGCAGTCCCCCGGTGTGATGAATATATGGTGCACGGGGCTCGCGGCCTTCCCAAGGCAGTGGTCGGGATCCTTGAACTGACGCAGTGACTGCAGCAATCTCCCGGTGTGATGAATATACTGTGCTTGGGGCTCGCGTCCTTCAACAGACTCCGGTTGGGATCCTTGAACCGATGCAGTGACTGCAGCAAACCCCCGGTGAGATGAATATACGGTGCACGGGGCTCACGACTTTCCAAAGACGGTGGTTGGGATGCTTGAACCGATGCAGTGACTGCAGCAGTCCTCCGGTGTGATGAATATACGGTGCACAGGGCACACAGCTTTCCCCAGATGGCTTTTGGGATCCTTTAACCGATGCAGTGACTGCAGCAGTCCCCGGGTGTGATGAATATACGGTGCACGGGGCTCGTGACTTTCCCCAGATGGCGGTCGGGATCCTTGAACCGATGCAGTGACTGCAGCTGTCCCCCGGTGTGATGAATATATGGTGCACGGGGCTCACGGCTATCCCCAGACGGAGGTCGGGATCCTTGAACCAATGCAGTGTCTGCAGCAGTCCCCCCGGTGTGATGAATATACGGTGCACAGGGCTCGCGGCTTTACCCAAACGGTGGTCGGGATCCTTAAACCAATTCAGTGTCTGCAGCAGTCCCCCGGTGTGATGAACATATGGTGCACGGTGCTCACAACTTTTCTCAGATGGCGGTCGGGATCCTTGAACTGATGTAGTGCCTGCAGCACTCCCCCGATGTGATGAATATACGATTCACGGGGATCGCGGCTTTCCCCAGACGGCGGTCGGGATCCTTGAACCAATGCAGTGACTGCAGCAATCCCCCAGTGCGATGAATATACGGTGCACGGGGCTCGCGGCTTTACCCAGACAGCGGGCGGGATCCTTGAATCGATGCAGTGTCTGCAGCAGTCCTCCAGTGTGATGAAAATATGGTGCACGGGGCTCGCGGCTTTCCCCAGACGGCGGTCGGGATCCTTCAACCGATGCAGTGCCTGCAGCAGTCCCCTGGTGTGATGAATATATGGTGCACATGGCTCACGGCTTTCCCCAGACGGCGGTCGAGATCCTTGAAATGATGCAGTGTCTTCAGCAGTCCCCGGACGTGACGAATATATGGTGCATGGGGCTCGCGGCTTTCCCCAGACTGCATTCGGGTATCTTAAACTGAAGCAGTGACTGCAGCAGTCCCCCGATGTAACGGATATATGGTGCACAGGGCTCGCGGCTTTCCCCAGACTGTGGTCCAGAATCCTTGAACCGACACTGCCTACCTTAATCCCCAGTGTGATAAATACTCTGATTGCAGGGCTTGCGGCCTTCCCGGACTACGGTCGTGATACTTGAATTGACTCTGTGCCTGCAGCAATCCCCGGTGTGATGAATATACAGTGCATGGGCTGGCGGCCTTTCCCGGACTGCGTTCGGGATACGTGAACCGACGCTGGGACTGCAGTAATCCCCCGGTGTGATGAACATTTGGTGCATGGTGCTCGTGGCTTTCCCCGGACTGTGGTCGGTATCCTTCAGCTGATGCTGTGACTGCAGCAATCCACCGCTGTGTTGAATATATGGTGCATGGGGCTCGCGGCCTTCTCCAGATGGCGGTCGGGATCCTTGAACTGATGCAGTGACTGCAGCAATCCCCAGATGTGATAAATATACGGTGCACGGTGCTCGCTGCTTTCCTCAGACGCCGGTTGGGATCCTTGAACTGATGCAGTGACTGCAGCAATCCCCCGGTGAGATGAATATACGGTGCTCGGGGCTCGCGGATTTCCCCAGACAGTGGTTGAGATCCTTGAACCGATGCAGTGACTGCAGCAGTCCCCTAGTGTGATGAATATAAAGTGCACGGGGCTCGCGGTTTTCCCCAAACGGTGGTTGGTTTCCTTGAACCGATGCAGTGACTGCAGCAGTCCCCCAGTGTGATGAATATACAATGCACGGGACTCGCGGCTTTCCCCAGACGGCAGTCGGGATCCTTGAACAGATGCACTGTCTGCAGCATTCCCCCGGTGTAATGAATATATGGTGCACAGGGCTTGCAGTTTTCCCAGGACGGCGGTCGCGATCCTTGAACCGATGCAGTGTCTGCAGCAGTCCCCCAGTGTGATGAATATACGGTGTACGGGGCTCACAGCTTTCCCCAGACTGCAGTCGGGATCCTTGAACTGATGCAGTGACTGCAGCTGTCCCCCGGTGTGATGAATATATGGTGCACGGGGCTCGCGGCTTTCCCCAGACGGCTGTCGGGATCCTTGAACCAACGTAGTGACTGCAGCAATCCCCCAGTGTGATGAATATATGGTGCATGGGGCTCGCGGCCTTCCCAGACGTCAGTCGGGATCCTTGAACCGACGCAGTGACTGCAGCAATCCCATGTTGTGGTGAATATACGGTGCACGGGGCTCACGGCCTTCCACAGACGGTGGTTGGGATCCATGAACCGATGCAGTGTCTGCAGCAGTCCCCCGGTGTGATGAATATGCAGTGCACGGGACTCGCGGCTTTCCCCAGACGGCGGTCGGGAAACTTGAACCAATGCAGTGTCTACAGCAGTCCTCCGGTGTGATGAATATATGGTGCACGGGACTCACGGCTTTCCCCTGATGGCAGTCGGGATACTTGAACCGATGCAGTGTCTGCAGCAGTCCCCCGATGTGATGAATGTACTCTGCACGGGGCTCGCGGCATTAACCAGACGGAGGTCCGGATACTTGAACCGATGCAGTGTCTGCAGCAGTCCCCCGGTTTGATGAATATATGGTGCACGGGGCTGGCAGCCTTCCCCGGACTGCGGTCGGGATACTTGAACCGACGCTGTGACTGCAGCAATCCCCGGTGTGATGAACATTCATGCTGCTTTCCCGGACTGCGGTCGGTATCCTTGAGCTGATGCTGTGACTGCAGCAATCCAGCTTTGTGAAGAATATATGGTGCACGGGCTCGCGGCCTTCCCAAACGGCGGTCGAGATCCTTGAACCGACGCAGTGACTGCAGCAATCCTCATTGTGATGAATATTCGTGCACGGGCTTGGCGTCTCCACAGACGGTGGTTGGGATCCATGAACCATGCATTGACTGCAGCAGTACCCGTGTGATGAATATACGCAGGGGCGAGTGACTTTCCTCAGACGGTGGTTAAGATGCCTGAACTGATGCAGTGTCTACTGCAGTCCACGGTGTGATGAATATACAGTGCCACGGGGCTCACGGCTTTCCCCAGATGGTGGTGGAATCCTTGAACCGATGCAGTGTCTGCAGCAGTCCCCGGTGTGATGAATATACGGTGCAGGACTCATAGCTTTCCCCTGACGGTGATGGGGATGCGAACCAATGCAGTGTCTGCAGCAGTCCCCGAGTCGGCAGATATGCGCTGCACGGGCTCGCAGCATTAACCAGATGGTGGTCCGGATACTTGAACCGATGCAGTGTCTGCAGCAGTCCCCCGGTGTGATGAATATATGGTGCATGGGGCTCGTGGCTTTCCCCAGGCTGCGGTCGGGATTCTTGAACCAATGCAGTGTCTCCAGCAATCCCCCCGGTGTGATGAATATGTGGAGCACAGGGCATGCTGCTTTCCCCAGACTGCGGTTGGGATTCTTGAACAGATGCACGGTTTTCAGCATTCCCCGGTGTAATGAATATATGGTGCACAGGGCGCGCGTCTTTCCACAGATGGCTGTCGGGATCCTTGAACCAACGTAGTGACTGCAGCAATCCCCCAGTGTGATGAATATATGGTGCACGGGGGCTCGCAGCGTTCCCCAGATGGCGGTCGGGATCCTTGAACAAATGCAGTGTCTGCAGCAGTCCCTGGTGTGATGAATATACGGTGCACGGGGCTGACAGCTTTCCCCAGACTGCGGTCAGGAATCTTGAACTGATGCAGTGTCTGCAGAAGTCCCCGTGAGAGGAATATATGGTGCACAGAGCTCGGCTTTCCCCAGACTGTGGTTGGGATCCTTGAACTGATGCAGTGTCTGCATCAGTCCCCCAGTGTGATGAATATATGGTGCACAGGGCTGGCGGCCTTCCCCGGACTGCGGTCGGGATACTTGAACCGACGCTGTGACTGCAGCAATCCCCCAGTGTGAAGAATATACGGAGCAAGGGGCTGGCGGCCTTCTCCGGACTGCTGTCGGGATCCTTGAACCGACACTGTGACTGCAGCAATCCCCGATGTGATGAATATACGGAGCACTGGGCTTGCAGCTTTCCCCATACTGTAGTTCAGATTCTTGAACCGATGCTGTGTCTGCAGTAATCCCGCAGTGTGACGAATATATGGTGGACGGGGCTCACGGCTTTCCCCAGACTGCGGTCGGGATCCTTGAACAGATGCTGTGCCTGCAGCAATCCCCCGGTGTGATGAATATATGGTGCACAGGGCTGGCGGCCTTCCCTGGACTGCGGTCAGGATACTTGAACCGACGCTGTGACTGCAGTAATACCCCAGTGTGAAGAATATACGGAGCAAGGGGCTGGCGGCCTTCCCCGGACTGCGGTCGGGATCCTTGAACCGACGCTGTGACTGCAGCAATCCCCCGGTGTGATGAATATACGGTGCACGGGTCTGGCAGCCTTCCCAGGACTGCGGTTGGGATACTTGAACCGACACTGTGACTGCAGTAATCCCCCAGTGTGATAAATATACGGAGCAAAGGGCTGGCGGCCTTCCCCGGACTGCGGTCGGGATCCTTGATCCGACGCTGTCACTGCAGCAATCCCCCAGTGTGATGAATATACGGTGCACGGGGCTGGAAGCCTTCCCCGGACTGCGGTCGGGATACTTGAACAGATGCTGTGACTGCAGCAATCCCCCGGTGTGATGAACATTCGGTTCAAGGGGCTCGCGGCTTTCCCAGACTGTGGTCGGGATACTTGAACAGATGCAGTGACTGCAGCTGTCACCTGGTGTGATGAATATACGGTGCACGGGGCTCGCAGCTTTCCACAGATGGCGGTCGGGATCCTTGAACAGATGCAGTGTCTGCAGCAGTCCACCGGTGTGATGAATATACAGTGCACGGGGCTCGCGGCTTTCCTCAGATGGCGGTCGGGATCCTTGAACTGATGCAGTGTCTGCAGCAGTCCCCCGGTGTGATGAATATACGGTGCATGGGACTCACGGCTTTCCCCAGATGGCGGTCAGGATCCGTGAACCGATGCAGTGTCTGCAGCAGTCCTCCGATGTGATGAATGTACGCTGCACGGGGCTCGTGGCATTAACCAGACGGCAGTCCGGATACTTGAACCGATGCAGTGTCGGCAGCAGTCCCCCGGTGTGATGAATATATGATGCACGGGGCTCGTGGCTTTCCCCAGACTACGGTCGGGATCCTTGAACTGATGCAGTGTTTGCGGCAGTCCCCCGGTGTGATGAATATAAGGAGCACGAGGCTTGCGGCTATCCTCAGACTGCGGTCAGAATCCTTAAAATGATGCAGTGTCTGCTGCAGTCCCCGTGACGAATATGTGGTGTACGGGGTTCGGGGTTTCTCCAGACTGCGGTCCAGATTCTTGAACCGATGCCACGCCTGCAGCAATGCCCCGTGTGACGAATATATGGTCACGGGGTTCGCTGCTTTCCTAGACTGCTATCCGGATTCTGAACCAATGCCAGCCTGCAGCAATCTCCGTGTGATGAATATATGGGCATGGGGCCGTGGTTTTCCCAGACTGCGTCGGGATTCTTGAACCAATGCAGTGTCTCCAGCAATCCCCCGGTGTGATGAATATGCAGAGCACAGGGCATGCTGCTTTCCCCTGACTGTGGTTGGGATTCTTGAACAGATGCACTGTTTTCAGCATTCCTGGTCGAATATATGGTGCATGGGGCTCGCGGCTTTCCCCATACGGCGGTCGAGATCCTTGAACCGATGCAGTGTCTGCAGCAGTTCCCCGATATGATGAATGTACGCTGCACGGGGCTCGTGGCATTAACCAGACGGCAGTCCGGATACTTGAACCGATGCAGTGTCTGCAGCAGTCCCCCGGTGTAATGAATATATGGTGCACGGGGCTCGCGGTTTTCCCCAGACTACGGTCAGGATCCTTGAACCGATGCAGTGCCTGCAGCAGTCCCCCGGTGTGATGAATATAAGGAGCACGAGGCTCGCGGCTATCCTCAGACTGCGGTCAGAATCCTTAAAACGATGCAGTGTCTGCTGCAGTCCCCCGGTGTGACGAATATATGGTGTACGGGGTTCGCGGCTTTCTCCAGACTGCGGTCTGGATTCTTGAACCGATGCCGTGCCTGCAGCAATGCCCCGGTGTGACGAATATATGGTGCACAGGGTTCGCTGCTTTCCCTAGACTGCTATCCGGATTCTTGAACCAATGCTGTGTCTGCAGCAATCTCCTGGTGTGACGAATATATGGGGCATGGGGCTCGTGGCTTTCCCCAGACTGCAGTCGGGATTTTTGAACCAATGCAGTGTCTCCAGCAATCCCCCGGTGTGATGAATATGTGGAGCACAGGGCATGCTGCTTTCCCCAGACTGCGGTTGGGATTCTTGAACAGATGCACTGTTTTCAGCATTCCCCGGTGTAATGAATATATGGAGCATGGGGCTCGAGACTTTCCCCACTCGCAGTCAAGATCCTTGAACCGATGCAGTGTCTGCAGCAGTCTCCCGGTGCGATGAATATACGGTGCACGGGCTCGCGGCTTTCCCCAGATGGCAGCCGGGATCCTTGAACCAATGCAGTGACTGCAGCTGTCCCCCGGTGTGATGAATGTACGGTGCACGGGGCTCGTGGCTTTCCACAGACGGCTGTCGGGATCCTTGAACCAACGTAGTGACTGCAGCAATCCCCCAGTGTGATGAATATATGGTGCACGGGGTTCGCGGTTTTCCCCAGATGGCGGTCGGGATTCTTGAACCAATGCAGTGTCTGCAGCAGTCCCCGTGTGATGAATATATGCATGGGGCTCACGGCTTTCCCAGATGGCGGTAGGGATCCTTGAGCTAATGCAGTGTCTGCAGCAGTCCACCGTGTGATGAATATACGGTGCACGGGCTGACAGCTTTCCCAGACCGCGGTCAGGAATCTTGAACTGATGCAGTGTCTGCAGAAGTCCCCGGTGAGAGGAATATAGTGCACAGAGCTCGCGGCTTTCACCAGACTGGCGGTGGATCCTTGAACTGATGCAGTGTCTGCATCAGTCCCCAGTGTGATGAATATATGGTGCATGGGGCTTGCTGCAATCCCCAGACTGCGGTCGATTCGGGATTCTTGAACTGATGCAGTATCTGCAGCAGTCCCACGGTGTAATGAATATATTGTTCACAGGGCTTGCGGCTTTCCCAGACTGCGGTCATGATACTTGAACCGATGCAGTGTCTGCAGCAGTCCCCGATGTGATGAATGTACTCTGCCGGGGCTCGCGGCATTAATCAGGCGGAGGTCGGATACTTGAACCGATGCAGTGTCTGCAGCAGTCCCCGTTTGATGAATATATGGTGCAGGGCTGGCAGCCTTCCCGGACTGCGGTCGGGATACGCGAACCGACGCTGTGACTGCAGCAATCCCGGTGTGATGAACATTCGGTGCATGGGGCTCGCGGCTTTCCGGGACTGCGGTCGGTATCCTTGAGCTGATGCTGTGACTGCAGCAATCCAGCTTTGTGAAGAATATATGGTGCACGGGGCTCGCGGCCTTCCCAAACGCGGTCGAGATCCTTGAACCGACGCAGTGACTGCAGCAATCCCTCATTGTGATGAATATTCGGTGCACGGGGCTTGCGGCGTTCCACAGACGGTGGTTGGGATCCATGAACCGATGCATTGACTGCAGCAGTACCCCGGTGTGATGAATATACGGTGCAGGGGGCGAGTGACTTTCCCCAGACGGTGGTTAAGATGCCTGAACTGATGCAGTGTCTACTGCAGTCCACCGGTGTGATGAATATACAGTGCACGGGGCTCACGGCTTTCCCCAGATGGTGGTCGGGATCCTTGAACCGATGCAGTGTCTGCAGCAGTCCCACGGTGTGATGAATATACGGTACACGGGACTCATGGCTTTCCCCTGACGGCGGTCGGGATACTTGAACCAATGCAGTGTCTGCAGCAGTCCCCCGATGCGACGAATGTACGCTGCACGGGGCTCGCGGCATTAACCAGATGGTGGTCCGGATACTTGAACCGATGCAGTGTCTGCAGCAGTCCCCCGGTGTGATGAATATATGGTGCATGGGGCTCGTGGCTTTCCCCAGGCTGCGGTCGGGATTCTTGAACCAATGCAGTGTCTCCAGCAATCCCCCGGTGTGATGAATATGTGGAGCACAGGGCATGCTGCTTTCCCCAGACTGCGGTTGGGATTCTTGAACAGATGCACGGTTTTCAGCATTCCCGGTGTAATGAATATATGGTGCACAGGCAGCGCGTCTTTCCACAGATGGCTGTCGGGATCCCATGAACCAGCGTAGTGACTGCAGCAATCCCCAGTGTGATGAATATGGTGCAGGGCTCGGGCTTTCCCCAGATGGCGGTCGGGATCCTTGAACCAATGCAGTGACTGCAGCTGTCCCCCGGTGTGATGAATGCACGGTGCACAGGGCTCGCGGCTTTCCACAGACGGCTGTCGGGATCCTTGAACCAACGTAGTGACTGCAGCAATCCCCCAGTGTGATGAATATATGGTGCACGGGGCTCGCAGCGTTCCCAGATGGCGGTCGGGATCCTTGAACAAATGCAGTGTCTGCAGCAGTCCCTGGTGTGATGAATATACGGTGCACGGGGCTGACAGCTTTCCCCAGACTGCGGTCAGGAATCTTGAACTGATGCAGTGTCTGCAGAAGTCCCCCGGTGAGAGGAATATATGGTGCACAGAGCTCGCGGCTTTCCCCAGACTGTGGTTGGGATCCTTGAACTGATGCAGTGTCTGCATCAGTCCCCATATGATGAATATATGGTGCACAGGGCTGGCGGCCTTCCCGGACTGCGGTGGGATACTTGAACCGACGCTGTGACTGCAGCAATCCCCCAGTGTGAAGAATATACGGAGCAAGGGGCTGGCGGCCTTCTCCGGACTGCTGTCGGGATCCTTGAACCGACACTGTGACTGCAGCAATCCCCCGATGTGATGAATATACGGAGCACTGGGCTTGCAGCTTTCCCCATACTGTAGTTCAGATTCTTGAACCGATGCTGTGTCTGCAGTAATCCCGCATGTGATGAATATATGGTGGGCCGGGGCTCACGGCTTTCCCCAGACTGCGGTCGGGATCCTTGAACAGATGCTGTGCCTGCAGCAATCCCGTGTGATGAATATATGGTGCACAGGGCTGGCGGCCTTCCTGGACTGCGGTCAGGATACTTGAACCGGCGCTGTGACTGCAGTAATACCCCAGTGTAGAAGAATATACGGAGCAAGGGGCTGGCGGCCTTCCGGACTGCGGTCGGGATCCCTGAACCGACGCTGTGACTGCAGTAATCCCCCGGTGTGATGAATATACGGTGCACGGGGCTGGCAGCCTTCCCAGGACTGCGGTCGGGATACTTGAACCGACACTGTGACTGCAGTAATCCCCCAGTGTGATAAATATACGGAGCAAAGGGCTGGCGGCCTTCCCGGACTGCGGTGGGATCCTTGATCCGGCGCTGTCACTGCAACAATCCCCAGTGTAGATGAATCTACGGTGCAGGGCTGGAAGCCTTCCCGGACTGCGGTGGGATACTTGAACAGATGCTGTGACTGCAGCAATCCCCGGTGTGATGAACATTCGGTTCAAGGGGCTGCGGCTTTCCCAGACTGTGGTCGGGATACTTGAACAGATGCAGTGACTGCAGCTGTCACCTGGTGTGATGAATATCACGGTGCAGCAGGGCAGCTTTCCACAGATGGCGGTCGGGATCCTTGAACAGATGCAGTGTCTGCAGCAGTCCACGGTGTGATGAATATACAGTGCAGGGGCTCGCGGCTTTCCTCAGATGGCGGTCGGGATCCTTGAACTGATGCAGTGTCTGCAGCAGTCCCCGGTGTGATGAATATACGGTGCATGGGACTCACGGCTTTCCCAGATGGCGGTCAGGATCCGTGAACCCGATGCAGTGTCTGCAGCAGTCCTCCGATGTGATGAATGTCGCTGCGCGGGCTCGTGGCATTAACCAGACGGCAGTCCGGATACTTGAACCGATGCAGTGTCGGCAGCAGTCCCCCGGTGTGATGAATATATGATGCACGGGGATCGTGGCTTTCCCCAGACTACGGTCGGGATCCTTGAACTGATGCAGTGTTTGCAGCAGTCCCCCGGTGTGATGAATATAAGGAGCACGAGGCTTGCGGCTATCCTCAGACTGCGGTCAGAATCCTTAAAATGATGCAGTGTCTGCTGCAGTCCCCCGGTGTGACGAATATGTGGTGTACGGGGTTCGCGGCTTTCTCCAGACTGCGGTCCAGATTCTTGAACCGATGCCATGCCTGCAGCAATGCCCCGGTGTGACGAATATATGGTGCACGGGGTTCGCTGCTTTCCCTAGACTGCTATCCGGATTCTTGAACCAATGCTGTGCCTGCAGCAATCTCCCGGTGTGATGAATATATGGGGCATGGGGCTCGTGGCTTTCCCCAGACTGCGGTCGGGATTCTTGAACCAATGCAGTGTCTCCAGCAATCCCCCGGTGTGATGAATATGCAGAGCACAGGGCATGCTGCTTTCCTGACTGTGGTTGGGATTCTTGAACAGATGCACTGTTTTCAGCATTCCTGGTCGAATATATGGTGCATGGGGCTAGCGGCTTTCCCCATACGGTCGGGAGATCCTTGAACGATGCAGTGTCTGCAGCAGTTCCCGATATGATGAATATGCGCTGCACGGGCTCGTGGCATTAACCAGGCGGCAGTCGGATACTGAACCGATGCAGTGTCTGCAGCAGTCCCCCGGTGTAATGAATATATGGTGCACGGGGCTCGCGGTTTTCCCCAGACTACGGTCAGGATCCTTGAACCGATGCAGTGCCTGCAGCAGTCCCCCGGTGTGATGAATATAAGGAGCACGAGGCTCGCGGCTATCCTCAGACTGCGGTCAGAATCCTTAAAACGATGCAGTGTCTGCTGCAGTCCCCCGGTGTGACGAATATATGGTGTACGGGGTTCGCGGCTTTCTCCAGACTGCGGTCTGGATTCTTGAACCGATGCCGTGCCTGCAGCAATGCCCCGGTGTGACGAATATATGGTGCACAGGGTTCGCTGCTTTCCCTAGACTGCTATCCGGATTCTTGAACCAATGCTGTGTCTGCAGCAATCTCCCGGTGTGACGAATATATGGGGCATGGGGCTCGTGGCTTTCCCCAGACTGCAGTCGGGATTTTTGAACCAATGCAGTGTCTCCAGCAATCCCCCGGTGTGATGAATATGTGGAGCACAGGGCATGCTGCTTTCCCCAGACTGCGGTTGGGATTCTTGAACAGATGCACTGTTTTCAGCATTCCCCGGTGTAATGAATATATGGAGCATGGGGCTCGCGGCTTTCCCCATACGGCAGTCAAGATCCTTGAACCGATGCAGTGTCTGCAGCAGTCTCCCGGTGCGATGAATATACGGTGCACGGGCTCGCGGCTTTCCCCAGATGGCAGCCGGGATCCTTGAACCAATGCAGTGACTGCAGCTGTCCCCCGGTGTGATGAATGTACGGTGCACGGGGCTCGTGGCTTTCCACAGACGGCTGTCGGGATCCTTGAACCAACGTAGTGACTGCAGCAATCCCCCAGTGTGATGAATATATGGTGCACGGGTTGCGTTTTCCCAGATGGCGGTCGGGATTCTTGAACCAATGCAGTGTCTGCAGCAGTCCCCGGTGTGATGAATATACGGTGCATGGGGCTCACGGCTTTCCCCAGATGGCGGTAGGGATCCTTGAGCTAATGCAGTGTCTGCAGCAGTCCACCGGTGTGATGAATATACGGTGCACGGGGCTGACAGCTTTCCCCAGACTGCGGTCAGGAATCTTGAACTGATGCAGTGTCTGCAGAAGTCCCCCGGTGAGAGGAATATATGGTGCACAGAGCTCGCGGCTTTCACCAGACTGCGGTCGGGATCCTTGAACTGATGCAGTGTCTGCATCAGTCCCCCAGTGTGATGAATATATGGTGCATGGGGCTTGCTGCAATCCCCAGACTGCGGTCGGGATTCTTGAACTGATGCAGTATCTGCAGCAGTCCCACGGTGTAATGAATATATTGTTCACAGGGCTTGCGGCTTTCCCCAGACTGCGGTCATGATACTTGAACCGATGCAGTGTCTGCAGCAGTCCCCCGATGTGATGAATGTACTCTGCACGGGGCTCGCGGCATTAATCAGACGGAGGTCCGGATACTTGAACCGATGCAGTGTCTGCAGCAGTCCCCCGGTTTGATGAATATATGGTGCACGGGGCTGGCAGCCTTCCCCGGACTGCGGTCGGGATACTTGAACCGACGCTGTGACTGCAGCAATCCCCCGGTGTGATGAACATTCGGTGCATGGGGCTCGCGGCTTTCCCGGGACTGCGGTCGGTATCCTTGAGCTGATGCTGTGACTGCAGCAATCAAGCTTTGTGAAGAATATATGGTGCACGGGGCTCGCGGCCTTCCCAAACGGCGGTCGAGATCCTTGAACCGACGCAGTGACTGCAGCAATCCCTCATTGTGATGAATATTCGGTGCACGGGGCTTGCGGCGTTCCACAGACGGTGGTTGGGATCCATGAACCGATGCATTGACTGCAGCAGTACCCCGGTGTGATGAATATACGGTGCAGGGGGCGAGTGACTTTCCCCAGACGGTGGTTAAGATGCCTGAACTGATGCAGTGTCTACTGCAGTCCACCGGTGTGATGAATATACAGTGCACGGGGCTCGCGGCTTTCCCCAGATGGTGGTCGGGATCCTTGAACCGATGCAGTGTCTGCAGCAGTCCCCCGGTGTGATGAATATACGGTACACGGGACTCATGGCTTTCCCGTGACGGCGGTCGGGATACTTGAACCAATGCAGTGTCTGCAGCAGTCCCCCGATGCGACGAATGTACGCTGCACGGGGCTCGCGGCATTAACCAGATGGTGGTCCGGATACTTGAACCGATGCAGTGTCTGCAGCAGTCCCCCGGTGTGATGAATATATGGTGCATGGGGCTCGTGGCTTTCCCCAGGCTGCGGTCGGGATTCTTGAACCAATGCAGTGTCTCCAGCAATCCCCCGGTGTGATGAATATGTGGAGCACAGGGCATGCTGCTTTCCCCAGACTGCGGTTGGGATTCTTGAACAGATGCACGGTTTTCAGCATTCCCCGGTGTAATGAATATATGGTGCACAGGGCGCGCGTCTTTCCACAGATGGCTGTCGGGATCCTTGAACCAACGTAGTGACTGCAGCAATCCCCCAGTGTGATGAATATATGGTGCACGGGGCTCGCGGCTTTCCCCAGATGGCGGTCGGGATCCTTGAACCAATGCAGTGACTGCAGCTGTCCCCCGGTGTGATGAATGCACGGTGCACAGGGCTCGCGGCTTTCCACAGACGGCTGTCGGGATCCTTGAACCAACGTAGTGACTGCAGCAATCCCCCAGTGTGATGAATATATGGTGCACGGGGCTCGCAGCGTTCCCCAGATGGCGGTCGGGATCCTTGAACAAATGCAGTGTCTGCAGCAGTCCCTGGTGTGATGAATATACGGTGCACGGGGCTGACAGCTTTCCCCAGACTGCGGTCAGGAATCTTGAACTGATGCAGTGTCTGCAGAAGTCCCCCGGTGAGAGGAATATATGGTGCACAGAGCTCGCGGCTTTCCCCAGACTGTGGTTGGGATCCTTGAACTGATGCAGTGTCTGCATCAGTCCCCGATGTGATGAATATATGGTGCACAGGGCTGGCGGCCTTCCCCGGACTGCGGTCGGGATACTTGAACCGACGCTGTGACTGCAGCAATCCCCCAGTGTGAAGAATATACGGAGCAAGGGGCTGGCGGCCTTCTCCGGACTGCTGTCGGGATCCTTGAACCGACACTGTGACTGCAGCAATCCCCCGATGTGATGAATATACGGAGCACTGGGCTTGCAGCTTTCCCCATACTGTAGTTCAGATTCTTGAACCGATGCTGTGTCTGCAGTAATCCCGCAGTGTGACGAATATATGGTGGACGGGGCTCACGGCTTTCCCCAGACTGCGGTCGGGATCCTTGAACAGATGCTGTGCCTGCAGCAATCCCCCGGTGTGATGAATATATGGTGCACAGGGCTGGCGGCCTTCCCTGGACTGCGGTCAGGATACTTGAACCGACGCTGTGACTGCAGTAATACCCCAGTGTGAAGAATATACGGAGCAAGGGGCTGGCGGCCTTCCGGACTGCGGTCGGGATCCTTGAACCGGCGCTGTGACTGCAGTAATCCCGGTGTGATGATATACTGATCACTGCGGGCTGGCAGCCTTCCAGGACTGCGGTCGGGATACTTGAACCGACACTGTGACTGCAGTAATCCCCCAGTGTGATAAATATACGGAGCAAAGGGCTGGCGGCCTTCCCCGGACTGCGGTCGGGATCCTTGATCCGACGCTGTCACTGCAGCAATCCCCCAGTGTGATGAATATACGGTGCACGGGGCTGGAAGCCTTCCCCGGACTGCGGTCGGGATACTTGAACAGATGCTGTGACTGCAGCAATCCCCCGGTGTGATGAACATTCGGTTCAAGGGGCTCGCGGCTTTCCCCAGACTGTGGTCGGGATACTTGAACAGATGCAGTGACTGCAGCTGTCACCTGGTGTGATGAATATACGGTGCACGGGGCTCGCAGCTTTCCACAGATGGCGGTCGGGATCCTTGAACAGATGCAGTGTCTGCAGCAGTCCACCGGTGTGATGAATATACAGTGCACGGGGCTCGCGGCTTTCCTCAGATGGCGGTCGGGATCCTTGAACTGATGCAGTGTCTGCAGCAGTCCCCCGGTGTGATGAATATACGGTGCATGGGACTCACGGCTTTCCCCAGACGGCGGTCAGGATCCGTGAACCGATGCAGTGTCTGCAGCAGTCCTCCGATGTGATGAATGTACGCTGCACGGGGCTCGTGGCATTAACCAGACGGCAGTCCGGATACTTGAACCGATGCAGTGTCGGCAGTAGTCCCCCGGTGTGATGAATATATGATGCACGGGGCTCGCGGCTTTCCCCAGACTACGGTCGGGATCCTTGAACTGATGCAGTGTTTGCAGCAGTCCCCCGGTGTGATGAATATAAGGAGCACGAGGCTTGCGGCTATCCTTAGACTGCGGTCAGAATCCTTAAAATGATGCAGTGTCTGCTGCAGTCCCCCGGTGTGACGAATATGTGGTGTACGGGGTTGCGCTTTCTCCAGACTGCGGTCCAGATTCTTGAACCGATGCCATGCCTGCAGCAATGCCCCGGTGTGACGAATATATGGTGCACGGGGTTCGCTGCTTTCCCTAGACTGCTATCCGGATTCTTGAACCAATGCTGTGCCTGCAGCAATCTCCCGGTGTGATGAATATATGGGGCATGGGGCTCGTGGCTTTCCCCAGACTGCGATCGGGATTCTTGAACCAATGCAGTGTCTCCAGCAATCCCCCGGTGTGATGAATATGCAGAGCACAGGGCATGCTGCTTTCCCCTGACTGTGGTTGGGATTCTTGAACAGATGCACTGTTTTCAGCATTCCTGGTCGAATATATGGTGCATGGGGCTCGCGGCTTTCCCCATACGGCGGTCGAGATCCTTGAACCGATGCAGTGTCTGCAGCAGTTCCCCGATATGATGAATATACGCTGCAGGGGCTGTGGCATTAACCAGGCGGCAGTCCGGATACTTGAACCCGATGCAGTGTCTGCAGCAGTCCCCGAGTGTAATGAATATATGGTGCACGGGGCTCGCGGTTTTCCCAGACTACGGTCAGGATCCTTGAACGATGCAGTGCCTGCAGCAGTCCCCGGTGATGAATATAAGAGAGCACGAGGCTGCGGCTATCCTCAGACTGCGGTCAGAATCCTTAAAAGCGATGCAGTGTCTGCTGCAGTCCCAGTGTGACGAATATATGGTGTCGACGGGTTCGCGGCTTTCTCCAGACTGCGGTCTGGATTCTTGAACCGATGCCGTGCCTGCAGCAATGCCCCGGTGTGACGAATATATGGTGCACAGGGTTCGCTGCTTTCCCTAGACTGCTATCCGGATTCTTGAACCAATGCTGTGTCTGCAGCAATCTCCCGGTGTGACGAATATGTGGGGCATGGGGCTCGTGGCTTTCCCCAGACTGCAGTCGGGATTTTTGAACCAATGCAGTGTCTCCAGCAATCCCCCGGTGTGATGAATATGTGGAGCACAGGGCATGCTGCTTTCCCCAGACTGCGGTTGGGATTCTTGAACAGATGCACTGTTTTCAGCATTCCCCGGTGTAATGAATATATGGAGCATGGGGCTCGCGGCTTTCCCCATACGGCAGTCAAGATCCTTGAACCGATGCAGTGTCTGCAGCAGTCTCCCGGTGCGATGAATATACGGTGCACGGGCTCGCGGCTTTCCCCAGATGGCAGCCGGGATCCTTGAACCAATGCAGTGACTGCAGCTGTCCCCCGGTGTGATGAATGTACGGTGCACGGGGCTCGTGGCTTTCCACAGACGGCTGTCGGGATCCTTGAACCAACGTAGTGACTGCAGCAATCCCCCCAGTGTGATGAATATATGGTGCACGGGGTTCGCGGTTTTCCCCAGATGGCGGTCGGGATTCTTGAACCAATGCAGTGTCTGCAGCAGTCCCCGGTGTGATGAATATACGGTGCATGGGGCTCACGGCTTTCCCCAGATGGCGGTAGGGATCCTTGAGCTAATGCAGTGTCTGCAGCAGTCCACCGGTGTGATGAATATACGGTGCACGGGGCTGACAGCTTTCCCCAGACTGCGGTCAGGAATCTTGAACTGATGCAGTGTCTGCAGAAGTCCCCCGGTGAGAGGAATATATGGTGCACAGAGCTCGCGGCTTTCACCAGACTGCGGTCGGGATCCTTAAACTGATGCAGTGTCTGCATCAGTCCCCCAGTGTGATGAATATATGGTGCATGGGGCTTGCTGCAATCCCCAGACTGCGGTCGGGATTCTTGAACTGATGCAGTATCTGCAGCAGTCCCCACGGTGTAATGAATATATTGTTCACAGGGCTTGCGACTTTCCCCAGACTGCGGTCATGATTCTTGAACTGATGCAGTGACTGCAGCAGTCCCCCGGTGTGATGAATATATGGTGCACGGGGCTCGCAGCTTTCCCCAGACTGCGGTCGGGATTCTTGAACCGATGCTGTGCCTGCAGCAATCCTCCAGTGTGACGAATATATGGTGCAAAGGGCTCGCGGCTTTCCCCATACTGCAGTTCAGATTCTTGACCCGATGCTGTGTCTGCAGTAATCCTGCGGTGTGACGAATATCTAGTGCACGGGGCTCGTGGCTTTCCTCAGACTGCAGTTGGGATCCTTGAACAGATGCTGTCCCTGCAGCAGTCCCCCGGTGTGATGAATATATGGTGCACAGGGCTGGCGGCCTTCCCCGGACTGTGGTCGGGATAATTGAACCGACGCTGTGACTGCAGCAATCCCCCAGTGTGAAGAATATATGGAGCAAGGGGCTGGCGGCCTTCTCCGGACTGTTGTCGGGATCCTTGAACCGACGCTGTGACAGCAGCAATCCCCCGGTGTGATGAATATACGGTGCACGGGGCTGGTGACCTTCCCCGGACTGCGGTCGGGATCCTTGATCCGACGCTGTGACTGCAGCAATCCCACGGTGTGATGAATATGTGCTGTACAGGGCTTGCGGCTTTCACCAGACTGAGGTAGGGATTCTTGAACTGATGCTGTGTCTGCAGCAGTCCGCTGGTGTGACAAATATAAGGTGCACGGGGCTCGCGGCTTTCCCCAGACTGCGGTCGGTATGCTTGAACCGATGCAGTGTCTGCAGTAGTCCCCCAGTGTGATGAATATATGGTGCACGGGGCTCACGGCTGTCTCAGACTGCGATCAGGATGCTTGAACTGATGCAATGTCGCAGCAGTCCCCCGGTGTGATGTATATATGGTGCATGGGGCTCGCGGCTTTCCCCAGACTGTGGTCAGGAATCTTGAACCGATGCAGTGTCTGCAGCAGTCCCCCGGTGAGAGGAATATATGGTGCAAGGAGCTCGCGGCTTTCCCCAGACTGTGGTTGGGATCCTTAAATCGATGCAGTGTCTGCATCAGTCCCCCGGTGTGATGAATATATGGTACACGGGGCTCACCGCAATCCCCAGACTGTGGTCGGGATTCTTGAACTGATGCATTGTCTGCAGCAGTCCCACGGTGTAATGAATATATTGTGCACGGGGCTTGCGGCTTTCCCCAGACTGTGGTCGTGATACTTGAACTGATGCAGTGAGTGCAGCAGTTCCCCGGTGTGACGAATATATGCTGCACAGGTCTCGCAGCTTTCCCCAGACTGTTGTCGGGATTCTTGAACCGATGCTGTGCCTGCAGCAATCCCACGGTGTGACGAATATATGGTGCACAGGGCTCGCGGCTATCCCCATACTGCAGTTCAATTCTTGAACCGATGCTGTGTCTGCAGTAATCCCGCGGTGTGATGAATATATGGTGCACGGCGCTCGCGGCTTTCCTCAGACTGCAGTCAGGATCCTTGAACAGATGCTGTGCCTGCAGCAATCCCACGGTGTGATGAATATATGGTGCACAGGGCCGGCGGCCTTCCCCGGACTGCGGTCGGGATACTTGAACCGATGCAGTGACTGCAGCAATCCCCCAGTGTGAAGAATATACGGAGCAAGGGGCTGGCGGCCTGCCCGGACTGCGGTCGGGATCCTTGTACCGACTATGTGACTGCAGCAATTCCCCGATGTGATGAATATACGGAGCACTGGGCTCGCGGCTTTCCCCATACTGTAGTTCAGATTCTTGAACCGATGCTGTGTCTGCAGTAATCCCGCGGTTTGACGAATATATGGTGCACTGGATTAACTGCTTTCCCCAGACTGCGGTCGGGATCCTTGAACAGACGCTGTGCCTGCAGCAATCCTCCGGTGTGATGAATATATGGTGCACGGTGGTGGCGGCTTTCCCCGGACTGCGGTCGGGATACTTGAACAGACGCCGTGACTGCAGCAATCCCCCAGTGTGATAAATATACGGAGCAAAGGGCTGGTGGCCTTCCCTGGACTGCGGTCGGGATACTTGAACAGATGCTGTGACTGCAGCAATCACCCGGTGTGATGAACATTCGCTGCATGGGGCTCGCGGCTTTCCCCAGACGGTGGTCGGGATCCTTGAACAGATGCAGTGACTGCAGCTGTCACCTGGTGTGATGAATATACGGTGCACGGGGCTAGCAGATTTCCACAGACGGCGGTCGGGATCCTTGAACAGATGCAGTGTCAGCAGCAGTATCCCGGTGTAATGAATATATGGTGCAGGGGGCTCGCGGCTTTCCCCAGACAGTAGTCGAGATCCTTAAACGATGCAGTGTCTGCAGCAGTCCCCCGGTGTGATGAATATATGGTGCACGGGACTCACGGCTTTCCCCTGACGGCGGTCGGGATCCGTGAACCGATGCAGTGTCTGCAGCAGTCCCCCGATGTGATGAATGTACACTGCACGGGGCTCGTGGCATTAACCAGACGGCGGTCCGGATACCTGAACCAATGCAGTGTCTGCAGCAGTCCCCCGGTGTGATGAATATATGGTGCACAGGGCTCGCGGCTTTCCCCAGACTGCGGTCGGGATCCTTGAACCAATGCAGTGTCTGCAGCAGTCCCCCGGTGTGATGAATATAAGGTGCATGAGGCTCGCGGCTATCCTCAGACTGCGGTCGGAATCCTTAAAACGATGCAGTGTCTGCTGCAGTCCCACGGTGTGACAAATATATGGTGTACGGGGTTGCGGCTTTCCCCAGACTGCGGTCCGGTTCCTGAACCGATGCGTGCCTGCAGCAATGCACCGGTGTGACGAATATATGGTGCACGGGGTTCGCTGCTTTTCCTAGACTTCTATGCGGATTCTTGAACCAATGCTGTGCCTGCAGCAATCCCCCGGTGTGATGAATATATGGTGCATGGGGCTCGCGACTTTCCCCAGACAGTGGTTGGGATTCTTGAACTGATGCAGTGTCTGCAGCAGTCCCCCAGTGGGATGAATATATGGTGCACGGGGCTTGTGGCTTTCCCCAGACTGTGGTCGGGATTCTTGAACCGATGCAGTGTCTGCAGCAGTCCCCCGGTGTGACGAATATATGGTGCAGGTGGCTCGTGGCTTTCCCCAGACTGCAGTCGGAATTCATGAACCTATGCAGTGTCTGCAGCAGTCCCCCAGCGTGATGAATATATGGTGCACGGGGCTTGTGGCTTTCCCCAGACTGTGGTCAGGATTCTTGAACCGATGCAGTGTCTGCAGCAGTCCCCCGGTGTGATGAATATATGGTGCACGGGGCTCGTGGCTTTCCCCAGACTGCGGTCGGGATTCTTGAACCGGTGCTGTGTCTGCAGCAGTCCCCCGGTGTGATGAATATATGGTGCATGGGGCTCGTGGCTTTCCCCAGACTGCAGTCGGGATGCTTGAACCGATGCAGTGTCTGCAGCAGTCCCTGGTGTGACGAATATATGGTGCACGTGGCTCGTGGCTTTCCTCAGACTGCGGTCAGGATTCTTGAAGTGATGCAGTGACTGGAGCAGTCCCCACGGTGTGATGAATATGTGCTGTACGGGGCTTGCGGCTTTCACCAGACTGAGGTAGGGATTCTTGAACTGATGCTGTGTCTGCAGCAGTCCGCTGGTGTGACAAATATAAGGTGCACGGGGCTCGCGGCTTTCCCCAGACTGCGGTCGGTATGCTTGAACCGATGCAGTGTCTGCAGTAGTCCCCCAGTGTGATGAATATATGGTGCACGGGGCTCACGGCTGTCTCAGACTGCGGTCAGGATGCTTGAACTGATGCAATGTCGCAGCAGTCCCCGGTGTGATGTATATATGGTGCATGGGGCTCTGGCTTTCCCAGACTGCGGTCAGAATCTTGAACCAATGCAGTGTCTGCAGCAGTCCCCGGTGAGAGGAATATATGGTGCAAGGAGCGCGGCTTTCCCCAGACTGCGGTTGGGATCCTTAAACCGATGCAGTGTCTGCATCAGTCCCCCGGTGTGATGAATATATGGTAGACGGGGCTCACCGCAATCCCCAGACTGTGGTCAGGATTCTTGAACTGATGCATTGTCTGCAGCAGTCCCACGGTGTAATGAATATATTGTGCACGGGGCTTGCGGTTTTCCCCAGACTGCGGTCGTGATTCTTGAACTGATGCAGTGAGTGCAGCAGTTCCCGGTGTAGACGAATATATGCTGCACAGGTCTGTAGCTTTCCCCAGACTGTTGTAAGGATTCTTGAACCGATGCTGTGCCTGCAGCAATCCCAGTGTGGCGAAATATGGTGCACAGTGCTCAGGCTATCCCATACTGCAGTTCGAATTCTTGAACCGATGCTGTGTCTGCAGTAATCCCGCGGTGTGACGAATATATGGTGCATGGCGCTCGCGGCTTTCCTCAGACTGCGGTCAGGATCCTTGAACAGATGCTGTGCCTGCAGCAATCCCCCGGTGTGATGAATATATGGTGCACAGGGCCGGCGGCCTTCCCCGGACTGCGGTCGGGATACTTGAACCGACGCAGTGACTGTAGCAATCCCCCAGTGTGAAGAATATACGGAGCAAGGGGCTGGCGGCCTGCCCGGACTGCGGTCGGGATCCTTGTACCTACTATGTGACTGCAGCAATTCCCCGATGTGATGAATATATGGAGCACTGGGCTCGCGGCTTTCCCCATACTGTAGTTCAGATTCTTGAACCGATGCTGTGTCTGCAGTAATCCCGCGGTTTGACGAATATATGGTGCACTGGATTAACTGCTTTCCCAGACTGCGGTGGGATCATGAACAGACGCTGTGCCTGCAGCAATCCTCCGGTGTGATGAATATATGGTGCACGGTGGTGGCGGCTTTCCCCGGACTGCGGTCGGGATACTTGAACAGACGCTGTGACTGCAGCAATCCCCCAGTGTGATAAATATATGGAGCAAAGGGCTGGTGGCCTTCCCCGGACTGCGGTCGGGATCCTTGATCAACGCTGTGACTGCTGCAATCCCCCGGTGTGATGAATATACGGTGCACGGGGCTGGCAGCGTTCCCCGAACTGCGGTCGGGATACTTGAACCGACGCTGTGACTGCAGCAATCCCACGGTGTGATGAACATTCAGTGCATGGGGCTCGCGGATTTCCCCAGATGGCGGTCAGGATCCTTGAACAGATGCAGTGACTGCAGCTGTCCCCCGGTGTGATGAATATACAGTGCACGGGGCTCGCGGCTTTCCCCAGACAGCGGTCGGGATCCTTGAACAGATGCAGTAACTGCAGCAGTCTCCCGGTGTAATGAATATATGGTACAGGGAGCTCGCGGCTTTCCCCAAACCGCGGTCGAGATCCTTGAACCAATGCAGTGTCTGCAGCAGTCCCCCCATGTGATGAATATACAGTGCACGGGGCTCGCGGCTTTCCCCAGATGGCGGTCGGGATCCGTGAACTGATGCAGTGTCTGCAGCAGTCCCACGATGTGATGAATGTACGCTGCACGGGCTTCGTGGCATTAAGCAGACGGCGGTCTGGAAACTTGAACAGATGCAGAGTCTGCAGCAGTCCCCCGGTGTGATGAATATACGGTGCACGGGGCTCGCGGCTTTCCCCAGACTGCGGTCGGGATCCTTGAACCGATGCTGTGCCTGCAGCAATGCCCCGATGTGACGAATATATGGTGCACGGGGCTCGCTGCTTTCCCTAGACTGCTCTCCGGATTCTTGAAACGATGCTGTGCCTGCAGCAATCCCCCGGTGTGATGAATATATGGTGCACGAGGCTCGCGGCTTTCCCCAGACAGCGGTCGGGATTCTTGAACTGATGCAGTGTCTGCAGCAGTCCCCCGGTGCGACGAATATATGGTACACGGGGCTCGTGGCTTTCCCCAGACTGCGGTCGGGATTCTTGAACTGATGCAGTGTCTGCAGCAGTCCCCAGATGTTATGAATATATGGTGCCCCGGGCTCGTTGCTTTCCCCAGACTGCGGTCAGGATTCTTGGACTGATGCAGTGTTTGCAGCAGTCCCGGTGTGACGAATATATGTTGCACCGGGGCTCATGGCTTTCCCCAGACTGCGGTCGGGACCCTTGAACTGATGCAGTGTCTGCAGCAGTCCCTCAGTGTGATGTATATATGGTGCATGTGGCTCGTGGCTTTCCCCAGACTGTGGACAGGAATCCTGAACCGATACAGTGTCTGCTGGAGTCACCCGGTGAGAGCAATATATGGTGAACGGAGCTGCGTGCTTTCCCCGGACTGCGGTCGGGATCCTTGAACCAATGCTGTGTCTGCATCAGCCCCCCGGTGTGATGAATAAATGGTGCACGGGGTTTGCCGCAATCCCCAGACTGTGGTCGGGATTCGTGAACTGATGCAGTGTCTGCAGCAGTCCCACTGTGTAATGACTATATTGTGCACAGGGCTTATGACTTTCCCCAGACTGCGGTCGTGATTCTTGAACTGATGCAGTGAGTGCAGCAGTCCCCCGGTGTGACGAATATATGGTGCATGGGGCTCGCAGCTTTCCCCAGACTGCGGTCGGGATTCTTGAACCGATGCTGTGCCTGCAGCAATCCCCCGATGTGATGAATGTACGCTGCACGGGGCTCGCGGCATTAACCAGGCGGTCCGGATAATTGAACCGATGCAGTGTCTGCAGCAGTCCCCCGGTGTGATGAATATATGGTGCACGGGGTCCGCGGCTTTCCCCAGACTGCGGTCCGGATTGTTGAACAGATGCTGTGGCTGCAGCAATCCCCTGGTGTGATGAATATATGGTGCACGGGGCTCGCTGCTTTCCCCAGGCTGTGGTCCGGATTGTTGAACAGATGCTGTGCCTGCAGCAATCCCCCGGTGTGATGAATGTATGGTGCACGGGGCTCGCGGCTTTCCCCAGACTGCGGTCGGGATCCTTGAACCAATGCAGTGTCTGCAGCAGTCCCCCGGTGTGATGAATATAAGGTGCATGAGGCTCGCGGCTATCCTCAGACTGCGGTCAGAATCCTTAAAACAATGCAGTGTCTGCTGCAGTCCCACGGTGTGACAAATATATGGTGTAACGGGGTTCGCGGCTTTCCCCAGACTGCGGTCCTGATTCTTGAACCGATGCCGTGCCTGCAGCAATGCCCCGGTGTGACGAATATATGGTGCACGGGGTTCGCTGCTTTTCCTAGACTTCTATCCGGATTCTTGAACCAATGCTGTGCCTGCAGCAATCCCACGGTGTGACGAATATATGGTGCATGGGGCTCGCGACTTTCCCCAGACAGTGGTTGGGATTCTTGAACTGATGCAGTGTCTGCAGCAGTCCCCCAGTGGGATGAATATATGGTGCACGGTGCTTGTGGCTTTCCCCAGACTGTGGTCGGGATTCTTGAACCGGCGCAGTGTCTGCCTTCTGATCCCCGGTGTAGCCGAATATATGGTGCCTGCAGGGGCTGGTAGTTCCCCAGACTGCAGTCGGGATTCATGAACCCATGCAGTGTCTGCAGCAGTCCCCCAACATGATGAATATATGGTGCCGCAGGGCTTGTGGCTTTCCCAGACTGTGGTCAGGATTCTTGAACCGATGCTGTGTCTGCAGCAGTCCCAGTGTGATGAATATATGGTGCCGCGGGCTCGTGGCTTCTCCCCAGACTGCGGTCGGGATTCTTGAACAGTGCTGTGTCTGCAGCAGTCCCAGTGTGATGAATATATGGTGCATGGGGCTCGTGGCTCTCCCCAGACTGCAGTCGGGATGCTTGAACCCGATGCAGTGTCTGCAGCAGTCCCTGGTGTGCCAGATATATGGTGCCCGTAGCTAGTGGCTTTCCTCAGACTGCGGTCAGGATTCTTGAAGTGATGCAGTGACTGGAGCAGTCCCACGGTGTGATGAATATGTGCTGTGCAAGGGCTTACGGCTTTCACCAGACTGAGTAGGGATTCTTGAACTGATGCTGTGTCTGCAGCAGTCCGCTAGTGTGACAAATATAAGGTGCACGAGGGCTCGTGGCTTTCCCCAGACTACGGTCGGTATGCTTGAACGATGCAGTGTCTGCAGTAGTCCCCAGTGTGATGAATATATGGTGCAGAGCTCAGCTGTCCAGACTGCGGTCAGGAAGCTTGAACTGATGCAGTGTCAGCAGTCCCCCGGTGTGATGTTATATATGGTGCATGGGGCTCATGACTTTCCCCAGACTGCGGTCAGGAATCTTGAACGATGCAGTGTCTGCAGCAGTCCCTAGTGGGGAGGAATATATGGTGCAAGGAGCTCACGGCTTTCCCCAGACTGCGGTTGGGATCCTTAAACCGATGCAGTGTCTGCATCAGTCCCCCGGTGTGATGAATATATGGTACACAGGGCTCACCGCAATCCCCAGACTGTGGTCGGCATTCTTGACCTGATGCATTGTCTGCAGCAGTCCCACAGTGTAATGAATATATTGTGCATGGGGCTTGCTGCTTTCCCCAGACTGCGGTCATGATACTTGAACTGATGCAGTGAGTGCAGCAGTTCCCCGGTGTGACGAATATATGCTGCACGGGTCTCGCAGCTTTCCCCAGACTGTTGTCGGGATTCTTGAACCGATGCTGTGCCTGCAGCAATCCCCAGTGTGGCCGAATATATGGTGCACAGGGCTCCATGGCTATCCCATACCAGTTCAAATTCTTGAACCGATGCTGTATCTGCAGTAATCCAGATTATGAGAGATATATGGTGCCGGCGCTCGCGGCTTTCCCAGACTGCGGTCAGGATCCTTGAACAGATGCTGTGCCTGCAGCAATCCTCGGTGTGATGATGAATATATGGTGCACAGGGCGGCGGCCTTCCCGGACTGCGGTCGGGATACTTGAACCGACGCGGTACTTACAGCAATCCCCAGTGTGAAGAATATACGGACAAAGGCTGGCGGCCTGCCGGACTGCAGTCGGGATCCTTGTACCGACTATGTGACTGCATCAATTCCCGATGTGATGAATATCACGAGCACTGGGCTCGCGGCTTTCCCCATACTGTAGTTCAGATTCTTGAACCGATGCTGCCTCTGCAGTAATCCCGCAGTGTGACGAATATATGGTGTACTGGGTTCACTGCTTTCCCCAGACTGTGGTCGGGATCCTTGAACAGACGCTGTGCCTGCAGCAATCCTCCGGTGTGATGAATATATGGTGCACGGTGGTGGCGGCTTTCCCCGGACTGCGGTCGGGATACTTGAACAGACGCTGTGACTGCAGCAATCCCCCAGTGTGATAAATATACGGAGCAAAGGGCTGGTGGCCTTCCCCGGACTGCGGTCGGGATCCTTGATCCAACGCTGTGACTGCTGCAATCCCCCGGTGTGATGAATATACGGTGCACGGGGCTGGCAGCGTTCCCCGAACTGCGGTCGGGATACTTGAACCGACGCTGTGACTGCAGCAATCCCACGGTGTGATGAACATTCAGTGCATGGGGCTCGCGTATTTCCCCAGACAGCGGTCAGGATCCTTGAACAGATGCAGTGACTGCAGCTGTCCCAGGAATGATGAATATCTGGTGCAGCAGGGCACGCTTTCCCAGGCGGTCGGATCACCGAACGATGCAGTGACTGCAGCAGTCTCGATATAATAAATATGGTGCAGGGCTGCGACTTTCCCAAACGCGGTCGAGATCCTTGAACCAATGCAGTGTCTGCAGCATCCCCCATGTGATATACAGTGCGGGCTCGCTTTCCCAGATGGCGGTCGGATCCGTGAACTGATACAGTGTCTGCCCAGTCACGATGTATGAATGTCGCTGCCGCAGGGCTTGTGGCATTAAGCAGGCGGTCTGGAAACTTGAACAGATGCAGAGTCTGCAGCAGTCCCAGTATGATGAATATGGTGCAGGCTGCGACTTTCCCAGACTACAGTCAGGATCCTTGACCGATGCAGTGTCTGCAGCAGTCCCGGTGTGATGATATAAGGCGCAGGGTGCGGTTTCCCAGACTATGGTCGTGATCCTTAAAATGATGCGTATCTGCTACAGTCCCTAGTGTGGCCGAATAAATGGTGCCACGGGGTTCACGGCTTTCCCCAGACTGCGGTCCAGTTCTTGAACGATGCTGTACACAGCAATCCCCAGTATGATGATATATGATGCCGAGCCGCGGCTTTCCCAGACGGGCGGGTTCTTAAACGATGCAGTGTCTGCCAGTCCCAGATCTAGATAATGGTGCCCAGGCTCGTTGCTTTCCCAGACAGCGGTCAGGATTCTGGACTGATGCAGTGTTAACAGTCCCATTAACGAATATATGTTGCACGGGCTCGCGGCTTTCTCCCGACTGTCGGGACCTTGAACTGATGCAGTGTCTGCAGTCCTGCAGATGCAGTATAGTGCATGTGGCTCGGGCTTTCCCAGACTGGACAGGAATCTGAACGATACAGTGCTGCTAGTCACCGGTGAACAATATATAGTGACCAGACTCATGGCTTTCGGACTGCGGTGCGATCCGAACAATGCTGTGTCTGCATAACTCGCGTGATGAACAAATGGTGCAGGTTGCGCCACCCCAGACTGTGGTCAGATCAGGAACTGATCGTGTCTGCAGCAGTCCACTGTGTAATGACTATATTGTGCAAGGGCTTATGACTTTCCCAGACTAAAGTGTGATTCTTGAACTTACATGAGTACAGCATCCCAGGTGTGCGAATATATGCATAGGGCTGCAGCTTTCCCCAGACTGTGGTTGGGATTCTTGAACGATGCTGCGCATACAGGATCCTCGATGTGATGAATACACGCTGCAGGGGCTACGGCATTAACCAGACTGCGGTCCGATTGTTGAACGATGCTGTGGCTGCAAACCCCTAGTGTGATGATATATGGTGCATGGGGTCGCGGCTTTCCCAGACACGGTCGGATCCTTGAACCCAGTGTCTGCAACAATCCCGGTGTGAATATATGCCACAGGGGCTCAGCGACTTTCCCCAGACTGGTCGGATTCTTGAACGTCATGCTGCAACAGTCCCGATGTGATGAATACGGTGCACACGGCTCATGACTTTCCCAGACTGCGGTCAGGATTCTTGAACGATGCGTGTCTGCAGCAGTCCAGTGTGATGAATGTATGGTGCAGGCTAAACTCCCCCAGACGCGGTCAAGATTCCTGAACCGTGCAGTGTCTGCAGCAGTCCCCAGTGTGATGAAAATATGGTGCGGGGCTAGCGATCCCCAGACTCGGTTAGATTCTGAACTGGTGCCATGTCTGCAGCTGTGCAGTGTGATAATATATCGTGCACGGGGCTCGTGGCTTTCCACAGACTACGGTGGATGTTTGAACCAATGCAGTGTCTGCAGCAATCCCCAGTGTGCTTAATGTATGGTGCAGGGGCGGCCCCCAGACTGCAGTGGATTCTTGAACCGATACAGTGTCTGCAGCTGTCTCCAGTGTAATGAATGTATAGTCCACGGACTCGTGGCTTTCACAGACTGTGGGATTCTTGAACAATACAGTGTGCAGCAGTCCTAGTGTGATGAATATATGGTACGGGCTGCGCCAACCCCAACTGTGGTGGGATTCTTGACTGATGCAGTGTCTACAGTACAGTGTAATGAATATATTGTGCCACAGGGCTTGCGGCTTTCCCAGACTCGGTCGTGATACCGAACTGATACAGTGGGCAAACAGTTCCAGTGTAACGAGATATGTGCCAGGGCTGCAGTTTCCCCAGACTGCTGGCCGATTCTTGAACGAAGCTGTGCCTGGCAATCTCGGTGTGTGAATATGGTGCAGGCAAACGTATCCCCATACTGCAGTTCAGTTCTTGAACCATGCTGTGTCTGCAATAATCGCGGTGTGCGAATATAGTGCACAGGCGTCACGCACCCCGACTCCGGTCGGATCCTGCAGATGCTGTACTGCAGCAATCCAGTGTGATGAATATATGGTGCACAGGAGCTGGCCTTCGGACTACGGTCAGGATATGAACTGGGCTGACTGCGCAATACCCAGTGTGAAATATATGGAGCAAGGGCTGGCGGCCTGCCGGACTGCGGTCAGGATCCTTGAACCGACCATGACTGCAGCAATACCCGATGGTGAATATCACAGACACTGGGCTGCGACTCCCCATACTGTGTTCAGATTCTTGAACCGATATGTCTACAGTAATCCCGATGTAGCGAATATGGTGTACTGGGTTTCTTTTCCCCAGACTGTAGTCGGGATCCTTGAACAGGCGCTGTACCTGCAGCAATCCTCGGTCATGAATATATGGTGCCTGGGCGGCTTCCGGACTGCGATCGGGATACTTGAACAGGCTGTGACTGCAGCAATCCCCAGTCTGATAAATATATGGAGCAAAGGCTGGTGCCCGGATATGGTGGGATCCTTGATCGCTGTGACTGCAGCAATCCCAGTGTGATGAATCCCCGTTGCAGGGCTGGCGTTCCAGACTGCGGTCGACATACGAACCGGCGCTGTGACAGCAGCTGTCCCGGTGTGATAATACTCGGTGCAGGGCTCGCGGACTTCCCCAGATGAAGATCCGGGATCCTTAAACAGATGCGTGACACCAGCAGTCTCGGTATAATGATATATGGTGCAGGAGCTCATGGCTCCCACACAAACCGTGGTCAGATCTTGAACCAATGCAGTGTCTGCAGCAGTCCCCATGATATGAATATACAGTGCGGGGCTCATGCTTCCCAGATGGCGGTCGGGATAATGAACTGATGCAGTGTCTGCAGCGGTCCGATATGATGAATGTATGCTGCCTGACTCGTGGCATTAAGCAGACGGTGGTCGAACTTGAACAGATGCAGTCTGCAGCGGTCCCAGTGTGATGAATATATGGTGCAGGGGCTGCGGCGCTCCCCAGACTGCGGTCAAGTCCTTGACTGATGCGATTTGCAACAGTCCCCGTGTGATGAATATAAAGAGCACGAGGCCCGCGGCTATCCCCAGAATAAAGTCGAGATCCTTAAAATGATGCAGTGTCTGCTGCAGTCCCGGTGTGACGATAAATGGTGCACAGTATTGGCTTTCCCCAGACTACGGTCAGATTCTTGAACGATGCTGTGCCTGCAGCAGCACGATGTAATGAATAATTGGTGCAGGGCTCGCTGCTTTCCCCAGACTGATCAGATCTTGAGCGATGCAGTGCAGCATCCCAGTGTGATGAATATGGTGCAGGGGCTCGGGCTTTCCCCAGACAGCGGTCGAGTTCTTGAACTGATACAGTGTCTGCAGCAGTCCGATCGACGAATATATGGTACAGGGCTAATAGCTCCCAGACTGCGGTGGGATTTGAACTGATGCAGTGTCAGCAGTCCCAGATGTGATAAATATGGTGCCCGAACAAGGTGCTTTCCCAGACTGGGTCAATTCTTGGACCGATGCAGTGTTTGCAGCAGTCCCCAGTGTAGCTGAATATGCAGCAGACTCATAAACCCTCCCCAGACTGCAGTCGGGACCATGAACTGATACAGTGTCTGCAGCAGTCCTCAATCTGATATATATGGTGCATATGGCTATGGCTTTCCCCAGACTGCGGACAGGAATCCCAGACTGATGCAGTGTCTGCTGATCACCGGTGAGGGAATATGGGTGCAGGAGCTACGCCTTTCCGGACTGGTGGATCAGCGAACCAATGCTGTGCCATCAGTCACGGTGTGATGATAAATGGTGCAAAGGGTTCGCCATCAGAATGGTCGGGATCTGAACTGATGCAGTGTCTGCAGCAGTCCACAATGTAATGACTATATTGTGCAGGGCTTCCGACTTTCCCCAGACTGCGGTCATGATTCTTGAACCAATACAGTGAGTGCAGCATCCCCAGTGTATGAATATATGGTGCATGGGGCTCGCAACTTTCCCAAGACTGCGGTCGAGTTCTTGAACCAATGCTGTGCCTGCAGCAGTGATGTGATGAATATCGCTGCAGAATCACAGCATTAACAGATGGCGGTCGGATAATTGAACCAATGCAGTGTCTGCAACAGTCCCCGGTGTGATGAATATATGGTGCATAGGGCTGCGGCGCACCACAGACAACGGTCGGGATCCTTGAACCGATGCAGTGTCTGCAGCAATCCCGGTGTGACGATATATGCTGCAGAGTCACGACTTTCCCAGACTACGGTCCGATTGATTCAACAGATACTGTGCCTGCAGTCCCGGTGTGATGAATATATGGTACAGCGATGGCTGCTTTCTAGGCTATGGTCCGGATTCTTGAACCGTACTGTACCTACAGCAATCAGTGTGATGAATATATGATGCAGAGACTGCGGCACTCAACAGCGGTCACGATTTGAACCGATGCAGTGTCTGCAGCAGTCTGTATTTAATATATGGTGCATACGGCTCGTGGCTTTCCCCAGACTGCGGTCGGGATTCTTGAACCGAGCAGTGTCTGCAGTAGTTCCCGTTATGATGAATGTACGGTGCAGGCTGTGACTTTCCCAAACTACGGTGAGATTCTTGAACCAATGCATTTACAGCAGTCCCCAGTGTGATGAATATATGTGCCGCAGGGCTGCGACTTCCCCAGACTTGCGGTCGGGATTCTTGAACTAGTGTGTCTGCAGCTGTCCCCGGTGTGATGAATATATGGTGCCGGGGCTGTGAACCTTCCCAGACTACGATGGATGTTGAACCAATACTGTGTCAGCGTCCCAGTGTGATGATATGGTGCCCAGATCGTCGCTTTCCCCAGACTACGGTGAGTTCTTGAACTGATGCAGTGTCTGCAGCAGTCCCAGATATATGAATATAGCGTGCCCCGGGCTTGCTTTCCCAGACTACGATCAAGTTCCCAGACCGATGCAGTGTTTACGCAGTCCCCAGTCTGGCGAATATATGTTGCAGGCTCATAGCTTCCCCAGACTACGGTCGGGACCCTTGAACTGATGCAGTGTCTGCAGCAGTCCTCAATGTAATGTATATATGGTGCATGTGGCTCGTGGCTTTCCCAGACTGGGACAGGAATCCTGAACAGTGCAGGATCTGCAAGAGTCACCAGTGAGAGAATATACGGTACACGGGCTCGCTGCTTTCCCGGACTACGGTGGGATCCCGAACCAATGCTGTCTGCATCAGTCACCCGGTGTGATGAATAAATGGTGCAAAAGTGCGACACAATCCCAGAATGTAGTCGGGATTCGTGAACTGATGCAGTGTGCAGCAGTCCCCGGTGCGACAATATGGTACAGGGCTCAGTAGCTTTCCCAGACTGCGGTCGGGTTGAACTGATGCAGTGTGCAGCGGTCCCCAGATGTGATGAATGGTGCCCGGGCCGTTGCTTTCCCAGACTGGTCAGGATTCTTGGACCGATGCAGTGTTTGCAGATCCCCAGTGTAGCGAATATATGTTGCACGGGCTCATGACTTCCCAGACTACGGTGGGACCCTTGAACTGATGCAGTGTCTGCAGCAGTCCCTCGATGTGATGTATATACAGCGTGCAACCATTGGCTTTCCCAGACTGCGGACAGGAAGCCTGACGATGCAGTCTCTCAAAGCTCACGGAGAGAGAATATATGGTGCAGACTCGCTGCTTTCCCCGGACTCGGGACCGGGATCCCAGGAACCAATGCTGTATCCATCAGTCCCGATTGTGATGAATAAATGGTGCAAGGGGTGCGCAGTAAGTGTAGTGGGATTAGTGAACTGATACGTATCTGCAACAGTCCACTGTGTAAAGCTATATTGTACACGGGCTTACGACTCCCAGACTGGGGCCAGTTCTTGAACTGATGCAGTGAGTACAGCATCCCGGTGTACCAAGACATGGTGCATAGAACACAACTTTCCCAGACTGCGGTCGGGTTCTTGAACCAATACTGTGCCACAGCAATCCCCGATGTGACAATATACTGCAGGGCTCACAGCAGTAACAAGTGGCGGTCGGATAATTGAACCAATGCAGTGTCTACAGCAGTCCCGGTGTGATGATATATGGTGCATGGGGCTCGCGGCTTTCCCCAGACTGGGTAGGATCCTTGAACCGATGCAGTGTCTGCAGCAATCCCGGTGTAACGAATATATGCTGCAGGGTCACGACTTTCCCAGGCTGCGGTCCGATTATTGAACAGATGCTGTGCCTACAATCCCAGTTAATGAATATGGTGCACGGGGTGCTGCTTAAACTGGTCGGTTCTTGAACCGATACTGTGCCTGCAACATCCCAGTGTGATAAATATATGGTGCATGGGGCTCACGGCTTTCCCAGACAGCGGTCGGATTCTTGAACTGATGCAGTATCTGCATTGGTCCCCAATATGAATATATGGTGCACACGGCCGTGGCTTTCCCAGACTGCGGTCCGAGTTCTTGAACCGATGCAGTGTCTCGATAGTTCCCAAGTATGATGAATGTATGGTGCAGGGGCGCGGCTTACAGACTGCGGTCATTCTTGAACAATGCAGTGTTTGTGGATCCCCAGTGTGATGAATATATGTTGCAGGGCTGTGACTTTCCCCAGACTGCAGTCAGGTTCTTGAACTGGTGCTGTGTCTGCAGCTGCCCGATGTGATAAATATGGTGCAGGGGCTGTGGCACACCCCCAGACTGCGGTGGATGTTGAACCAATGCTGTGTCTGCAGCAATCCCCAATGTGATGAATGTATGGTGCAGGGGCTCGTGGCTTTCCCAGACTGCGGTCGGGATTCTTGAACGATGCAGTGTCTGCTTCTCCCGGTGTAATGAATGTATGGTGCATATGGCTCGTGCTTCCTCCCCAGACTGCGGTTGGGATTCTTGAACCCTGCAGTGTCTGCAGCAGTCCCTGAGTGTGATGAATATAGGTGCCCAGGGCTCTTGGCTTTCCCCAGACTGCGGTCAGGATCCTTGAACTGATGCAGTGTCTGCAGCAGTCCCCCGGTGTGATGTATATATGGTGCATGGAGCTCGCGGCTTTCCCCAGACTGCGGTCAGGAATCTTGAACCGATTCAGTGTCTGCAGCAGTCCCCCGGTGAGAGGAATTTATGGTGCACTGAGCTCGCGGCTTTCCCCGGACTGCGGTCTGGATCCTTGAACCGATGCAGTGTCTGCATCAGTCCCCTGGTGTGATGAATATATGGTGCATGGGGCTTGCCGCAATCCCCAGACTGTGGTCAGGATTCTTGAACTGGTGCAGTGTCTGCAGCAGTCCCACGGTATAATGAATGTATTGTGCATGGAGCTTGCGGCTTTCCCCAGACTGCGGTCATGATTCTTGAACTGATGCAGTGAGTGCAATAGTCCCCCGGTGTGACGAATATATGGTGCACGTGGCTCGCAGCTTTCTCCAGACTGCGGTCGGGATTCTTGAACTACGCTGCCTGCAGCAATCCCCGGTGTGACGGTCAATATGGTGACGGGCCTCGCGTTTCCCCAGAATGCCGGATCCTTGAACAGATGCTGTGCCTGCTGCAATCCCCCGTGTGATGAATATATGGTGCACAGGCTGGCGGTCTTCCCAGACTGCAGTGGGATACTTGAACGAAGCTGTGACTGCAGCAATCCCCAGTGTGAAGAATATGCACAGAGCAAGGCTGGCGGCCTTCCGGACTGCGGTGGGATCTTTTGAACCGATGCTGTGACTGCATCAATCCCGGTGTGATGAATATACGATTGCATGGGGCTGGCAGCCTTCCCGGACTGCGGTGGGGGGACTTGAACCGACGCTGTGACTGCAGCAATCGCCCGATGTGATGAACATTCGGTGCTTGGGGATAGTGGCTTTCCCTGGACTGCGGTCGGTATCCTTGAACTGATGCTGTGACTGCAGCAATCCACCGGTGTGAAGAATATACGGTGCACTGGGCTCGCAGCCTTCCTCAGACGGAGGTCAGGATCCTTGAACCGATGCAGTGACTGTAGAAATCCCCGGTGTGATGAATATACAGTGCAAGGGGCTCGCGGCCTTCCCCGGACTGCAGTTGGGATACTTGAACTGACGCTGTGAGTGCAGCAATCCCCTGGTGTGATGAACATTCGGTGCATGGGGCTCGCGGCTTTTCCTGGATTGCGGTCGGTATCCTTGAACTGATGCTGTGACTGCAGAAATCTACCGGTGTGATGAATATACGGTGCATGGGGCTCGCAGCCTTACCCCGACAGCGGTCGGGATCCTTGAACCGACGCAGTGACTGCAGCAATCCCCCGGTGTGATGAATATACGTTGCACGGGGCTCACGGCCTTCCACAGACGGCTGTCAGGATCCTTGAACCAAAGTAGTGACTGCAGCAATCCTCCAGTGTGATGAATATGCGGTGCAGGGGGCTCGCAGCTTTCCCCAGACCGCGGTCGAGATCCTTGAACCGATGCAGTGTCTGCAGCATTCCCCCAGTGTGATAATTATACAGTGCACGGGGCTCGCGGGTTTACCCAGACGGCGGTCGGGATCTTTGAACCGATGCAGTGTCTGCAGCAGTCCCCCGATGTGATGAATATACAGTGCAAGGGACTCTCAGCTTTCCCTTGACGGCAGTCGGGATACTTGAACTGATGCAGTGTCTGCAGCAGTCCCCCGATGTGATGAATGTACGATGCACAGGGCTCGCGGCATTAACCAGACGGCGGTCCGGATAATTGAACCGATGCAGTGTCTGCAGCAGTCCCCCGGTGTGATGAATATATGGTGCATGGGGCTCGCGGCTTTCCCCAGACTGCGGTCCGGATTGTTGAACCGATGCTGTGCCTGCAGCAATCCCCTGGTGTGATGAATATATGGTGCACGGGGCTCTCTGCTTTCCCTAGACTGTGGTCCGTATTCTTGAACCGATGCTGTGCCTGCAGCAATACCCCTGTGTGACGAATATATGGTGCACGGGGATCGTGGCTTTCCCCAGACTGGGGTCAGGATTCTTGAACTGATGCAGTGTCTGCCGCAGTCCCTCAATGTGATGATTATATGGTGCACGGGGCTCGTGGCTTTCCCCAGACTGTGGTCGGGATTCTTGAAATGATGCAGTGTCTGCAGCAGTCCCCCGGTGAGGTGAATATATGGTGCCCAGGCTCGTGGCTTTCCCCAGACTGCAGTCAGGATTCTTGGACCGATGCAGTGTTTGCAGCAGTCCCCCGGTGTGATGAATATAAGTTGCATGGGGCTCGCGGCTTTCCCCAGACTGCGGTCGGGATTCTTGAACCGGTGCATTGTCTGCAGCAGTCCCCCAGTGTGATGAATAATATATAGTGCAACGGCTCGGGGCTTTTCCCAGACTGCGGTCCGGATGCTTTGAACCGATGCAGGGTCTGCAGCAATCCCCGTGTGATGAATATATATGGCACAGGGGCTTGTGGCTTTCCCAGACCCTGCTCGTGATTCTTGAACCGATGCAGTGTCTACAACAGTCTCGGTGTAATAGATATAGCCATGGTGCCGCGGGGGCTCACGGCGCTCCCAGACTGCGGTGCGAGGGATTCTTGAACTGATGCAGTGTCTGCAGCAGTCCCCTGCTGTGATGAATATATGGTGCACGTGGCTCGTAGCTTTCCTCAGACTGCGGTCAGGAGTCTTGAACTGATGCAGTGACTGGATCAGTCCCCACGGTGTGATGAATATTTGCTGTATGGGGCTCGCGGCTTTCACCAGACTGGGGTAGGGATTCTTGAACTGATGCTGTGTCTGCAGCAGTCCGCCGGTTTGATGAATATAAGGTGCACGGGGCTCGTGGCTTCCCCCAGACTGCGGTCGGGATGCTTGCACCGATGCAGTGTCTGCAGTAGTCCCCCAGTGTGATGAATATATGGTGCACGGGGCACGCGGCTTTCCCCAGACTGCGGTCAGGATGCTTGAACCGATGCAGTGTCTGCAGCAGTCCCCAGTAAGATGAATATATGCTGCACGCTGGCTCACGGCTTTCCCAGACTGGTCGGATTTGAACCGGGCAGTGTCTGCAGCAATCTCCCGGTGTTATGAATATATGGTGCACGGGCTCGTGGCTTTTCCCTAGGACTGCGGTTGGGATTCTTGATCCAACGGTGTCTCCAGCAATCCCCGGTGTGATGACTGATATGGAGTACAGGGCACTGCTGCTTCCCCAGACTGGCGGTTGGGATTCTTGAACCGATGCAGTGTCTGCAGCAATCCCCCAGAGTTATGAATATATGGTGCACGGGGCTTGCAGTTTTCCTCAGTCTGCGGTCGGGATCCTTGATCCGATGCTGTGACTGCAGCAATCCCCCAGAGTGATGAATATACAGTGCACGGGGCTCTCAGCTTTCCCAAGACCGCGGTCGGGATCCATGATCCTGTGTACTGACTGCAGCAATACCCCAGTGTGATGAATATACGGTGCACTTAGCTCGCAGCTTTTCCCCAGACTGCGATCGGGATTCTTGAACCAATGCAGTGACTGCAGCATTCCCCCAGAGTGATGAATATCCGGTGCTCGGGGCTCATAGCTTTCCCCAGACTGTGATCGGGATTCTTGAACCGATGCAGTGACTGCAGCAATCCCTCAGTGTGATGAATATACGGTGCGCGGGGCTCGTAGCTTTCCCCAAACAGCGATCAGGATTCTTGAACAGATGCAGTGACTACAGCAATCCCCCAGTGTGAAGAATATATGGTGCACAGGGCTTGCAGCTTTCCCCAGACTGCGGTCGGGATTCTTGAACCGATGCAGTTTCTGCGGCTAACCCCCGGTGTGATGAATATATGGTGCTCAGGGATCGTGGCTTTCCTCAGACTGCAGTCGGGATTCTTGAACCGATGCAGTGTCTCCAGCAGTCCCCCGGTGTGTTGAATATGCGGTGCACGGGTCATGCTGCTTTCCCCAGACTGCGGTCGGGATCCTTTATTAGATGCAGTGTCTGCAGCAATCCCCCAGAGTGATGAATATATCCTGTACGGGGCTCGCAGCTTTCCCCAGAATGCGGTCGGGATCCTTGATCCTGTGTACTGACTGCAGCAATCCCCCAGTGTGATGAATATTCGGTTCAATGGGCTCACAGCTTTCCCCAGACTGCGATCAGGATTCTTGACCCAATGCAGTGACTGCAGCAATCCCAGAGTGATAGTATTGACGGTGCGTGGGGCTTGTAGCTTTCTGAACTAAATTGGGATTCTTGAACCTGATGCAGTGACTGTAACAATCCCCCAGTGTGTGATGAATATGTGGTGCATGAGGCGGCATTGCTTTCCCAGACCGCATCCGAATCTTGATCCAATGAAGTGACAGCAGCAATTCCCCAGTGTGATTACTATATGGTGCACAGGGCTTTCAACTTTCACCAGACTGTAATCGAGTTACTTGATCCGATGCTCTGACTGCAACAATCCCCAGTGTGATGAATATATGGTGCACAGGGCTTGTAGCTTTCCCTATATTGCACTTTGCTTGCAGCTTTCCCCAGACTGCGTGATCGAGTCCTTGATCCGATGCAGTGACTCGCAGTAATCCCGCCTGTGATGAATATATGGTGCAGGAGCTGCGAGCTTTCCCAGACTCGATCGGGATCCTTGATCCGATGCAGTGACTGCAGCAATCCCCCAGTGTAATGAATATATGGTGCACGGGGCTTGCAGCTTTCCCCAGACTGCGATCAGGATCGTTGATCCAATGCAGTGACTGCAGCAATCCCCCGGTGTGATGAATATATGGTGCACGGGGTTCACGGCTTTCCCCAGACTGCGATCGGGATCCTTGATCCGATGCGGTGACTGCAGCAATCCCCCGGTGTGATGAATATATGGTGCACGGGGTTCGCAGCTTTCCCCAGACTGCGATCAGGATCCTTGATCCAATGCAGTGACTACAGCAACTTCGTGACTGCTAATATATGGCACGGGCTCCGAGGCTTTCCCAGACTGTGGTTCAGATTCTTGAACCGATGCTGTGTCTGCAGCAATCCCCCGGTGTGACGAATATATGGTGCACAGGGCTCGAAGCTTTCCCCAGACTGCGATCTGGATTCTTGAACTGATGCAGTGTCTGCAGCAGTCCCCAGGTGTTATGAATATATGGTACACGGGGCTCGGGGCTTTCCCCAGACTGCGGTCGGGATTCTTGAACCGATGCAGTTTCTGCAGCATTCCCCTGGTGTGATGAATACATGGAGCACGGGGCTCGTGGCTTTCCCCAGAGAGCGGTCGGGATTCTTGAACCGATGCAGTGTCTGCAGCAATCCCCCGGTGTGATGAATATATGGTGCATGAGGCTCGTGGCTTTCCCCAGACTGCGGTCAGTATTCTTGAACCAATGCAGTGTCTGCAGCAATCCCCCAGAGTTATGAATATATGGTGCACGGGGCTTGCAGTTTTCCCCAGTCTGCGGTCGGGATCCTTGATCCGATGCTGTGACTGCAGCAATCCCCTAGAGTGATGAATATACAGTGCACGGGCTCCTCAGCTTCCCAAGACATCGTCGGGATCCATGATCCTGTGTACAGACTGCAGCAATACCCCAGTGTGATGAATATACGGTGCACTTAGCTCGCAGCTTTTCCCCAGACTGCGATCGGGATTCTTGAACCAATGCAGTGACTGCAGCATTCCCCCAGAGTGATGAATATCCGGTGCTCGGGGCTCATAGCTTTCCCCAGACTGTGATCGGGATTCTTGAACCGATGCAGTGACTGCAGCAATCCCTCAGTGTGATGAATATAAGGTGCGCGGGGCTCGTAGCTTTCCCCAAACAGCGATCAGGATTCTTGAACAGATGCAGTGACTACAGCAATCCCCCAGTGTGAAGAATATATGGTGCACAGGGCTTGCAGCTTTCCCCAGACTGCGGTCGGGATTCTTGAACCGATGCAGTTTCTGCAGCTAACCCCGTGTGATGAATATATGGTGCTCAGGGATCGTGGCTTTCCTCAGACTGCAGTCGGGATTCTTGAACCCGATGCAGTGTCTCAACAGTCCCCGAACATGTTGAATATGCGGTGCCACAGGTCATGCTGCTTTCCCAGACTGGGTGGTCGATCCTTTATTAGATGCAGTGTCTGCAGCAATCCCCCAGAGTGATGAATATATCCTGTACGGGGCTCGCAGCTTTCCCCAGAATGCGGTCGGGATCCTTGATCCTGTGTACTGACTGCAGCAATCCCCCAGTGTGATGAATATTCGGTTCAATGGGCTCACAGCTTTCCCCAGACTGCGATCAGGATTCTTGACCCAATGCAGTGACTGCAGCAATCCCCCAGAGTGATGAATGTACGGTGCGTGGGGCTCGTAGCTTTCCCCAGACTGCGATTGGGATTCTTGAACCGATGCAGTGACTGTAGCAATCCCCCAGTGTGATGAATATGTGGTGCATGGGGCACGTTGCTTTCCCCAGACTGCAATCGGGATTCTTGATCCAATGCAGTGACTGCAGCAATTCCCCAGTGTGATTACTATATGGTGCACAGGGCTTGCAACTTTCACCAGACTGTAATCGGGATTCTTGATCCGATGCTCTGACTGCAGCAATCCCCCAGTGTGATGAATATATGGTGCACAGGGCTTGTAGCTTTCCCTATATTGCACTTTGCTTGCAGCTTTCCCCAGACTGCGATCGGGATCCTTGATCCGATGCAGTGACTGCAGTAATCCCGCGGTGTGATGAATATATGGTGCACGGAGCTTGCAGCTTTCCCCAGACTGCGATCGGGATCCTTGATCCGATGCAGTGACTGCAGCAATCCCCCAGTGTAATGAATATATGGTGCACGGGGCTTGCAGCTTTCCCCAGACTGCGATCAGGATCGTTGATCCAATGCAGTGACTGCAGCAATCCCCCGGTGTGATGAATATATGGTGCACGGGGTTCACGGCTTTCCCCAGACTGCGATCGGGATCCTTGATCCGATGCGGTGACTGCAGCAATCCCCCGGTGTGATGAATATATGGTGCACGGGGTTCGCAGCTTTCCCCAGACTGCGATCAGGATCCTTGATCCAATGCAGTGACTACAGCAATCCCCCGGTGTGACGAATATATGGTGCACGGGGCTCGAGGCTTTTCCCAGACTGTGGTTCAGATTCTTGAACCGATGCTGTGTCTGCAGCAATCCCCCGGTGTGACGAATATATGGTGCACAGGGCTCGAAGCTTTCCCCAGACTGCGATCTGGATTCTTGAACTGATGCAGTGTCTGCAGCAGTCCCCAGGTGTTATGAATATATGGTACACGGGCTCGGGGCTTTCCAGACTGCGGTGCGGATTCTTGAACCGATGCAGTTTCTGCAGCATTCCCCTGGTGTGATGAATACATGGAGCACGGGGCTCGTGGCTTTCCCCAGAGAGCGGTCGGGATTCTTGAACCGATGCAGTGTCTGCAGCAATCCCCCGGTGTGATGAATATATGGTGCATGAGGCTCGTGGCTTTCCCCAGACTGCGGTCAGTATTCTTGAACCAATGCAGTGTCTGCTGCAATCCCCCGGTGTGATGAATATGTGGTGCACGGGGCATGCTGCTTTCCCCACACTGCAGTCGGGATCCCTGATCCAATGCAGTGACTGCAGCAATCCCCCACTGTGATGAATATACAGTGTGTGGGGCTCGCAGCTTTCCCCGGACTGCGATCGGGATTCTTGAACCGATGCAGTGACTGCAGCAATCTCCCAGTGTGATGAATATGTGGTGCACGGGGCTCGTAGCTTTCCCCAGACAGTGATCGGGATTCTTGATCCATTGCGCTGACTGCAGCAATCCCCCATTGTGATGAATATTGGTTGCACAGGGCTTGCAGCTTTCCCCAGACTGCGATCGGGATTCATAATCCAATACAGTGCCTACAGCAATCCCCCAGTGTGATGAATATATAGTGCACAGGGCTTGCAGCTTTCCCCAGACTGCGATCAGGATTCTTGGTCCAATGCAGTGACTGCAGCAATCCCCCAGTGTGATGAATATATGGTGCTGAGGCATAGACACTATATTGCACTGTGCTTGCAGCTCTTTCACATCACATCGATCCATGATCCGGCTGCAGTGACTGCAGCAATCCTCCGCAGTGATGAATATATAGGTATCGGGCTTGCAGTTTCCCCAGACCGCGATCGATCCTGATCCGGATGCAGGACAGCAGCAACTCCACCGTGTGACGAATATATGGTATGGGGCCTGTGGTTTCCCAGACCGCAGTCGATTCTCAACCGATGCAGTGTCTCCATCAACACCCTGGTGTGATGAATGCTGCATGGGGCATGCTGCTTTCCCCAGACTGCGGTCGGGATCCTTGATCCGATGCAGTTTCTGCAGCAACCCCTGGTGTGATCATTATATGGTGCACGGGGCTCGTGGCTTTCCCCAGACTGCGGTCGGGATTCTTAAACCGATGCAGTGTCTGCAGAAATCCCCCGAGGTGATGAATATATGGTGCATGGGGCTCGCGGCTTTCCCCAGACTGTGGTCAGGATTCTTGAACCGATGCAGTGTCTGCAGCATTCCCCTGGTGTGATGAATATATGGTGCACAGGGCTCGTGGCTTTCCCCAGACTGCGGTCAGGATTCTTGAACTGATGCAGTGTCTGCTGCAATCCCCCGGTGTCATGAATATATGGTGCATGGGGCTCGTTGCTTTCCCCAGAATGCGTTTGGGATTCTGGAACTGATGCATTTTCTCCAGCAATCCCCCGGTATGATGAATATGAGGTGCACGGGAAATGCTGCTTTCCCCAGACCGCGGTCGGGATCCTTGATCCGATGCAGTGTCTCCAGCAATCTCCCAGTCTGATGAATATACGGTGCACAGGGCATGCAGCTTTCCACAGACTGAGGGCGGGATTCTTGATCCCATGCATTGTCTGCAGCAATCCCCTGTGTGAGTGAATATCACGGTGCCACGAACCGTGGCTTTCCCAGATGGCAGGATCCTTTATCCGATGCAGTGTCTGCAGCAATCCCCAGAGTGATGAATATACGGTGCACGGGCTTGCAGTTTTCCGCAGTCTGCAGTCGGGATCCTTGATCCGATGCAGTGACTGCAACAATCCCCCAGAGTAATGAATATACAGTGCGCGGGGCTCGCAGCTTTACCCAGACTGCGGGCGGGACCCTTGATCCTGTGTACTGACAGCAGCAATCCACCAGTGTGATGAATATACAGTGCACTGGGCTCGCAACTTTCCCCAGACTGTGGTCGGGATACTTGAACCGATGATGTGTCTACAGCAATCCCCCGGTGTGATGAATATATGGTGCACGGGGCTTGCAGCTTTCCACAGACTGTGATCGGGATTGTTGATCTGAAGCAGTGTCTACAGCAATCCCACGGTGTGATGAATATATGGTGCACGGGGCTCGTGGCTTCCCACAGACTGCGATCGGGATCCTGGATACGATGCCGTGACTGCAGCAATCCCCCGGTGTGATGAATTTATGGTGCACGGGGCTCGAGGCTTTTCCCAATCTGAAGTTCTGATTCTTGAACGATGCTGTGTCTTGGCAATCCCCAGTGTGTGATGAATATGGTGCAGAGCTCGTGGCTTTCCCCAGACTGCGGTCAGGATTCTTGAACTGATGCAGTATCTGCAGCAGTCCCCAGGTGTGATGAATATATGGTGCACGGGGATCGCGGCTTTCCCAGACTGCGGTCGAGATTCTTGAATCGATGCAGTGTCTGCAGCATTCCCCCGGTGTGATGAATATTTGGTGCACGGGGCTCATGGCTTTCCCCAGAGTGCGGTTGGGATTCTTGAACCGATGCAATGTCTGCAGCAATCCCCCGGTGTGATGAATATATAGTGCACATGGCTCGTGGCTTTCCCCAGACTGCGGTCATTATTCTTGAACTGTTGCTGTGTCTGCTGCAATACCCCGGTGTGATGAATATATGGTGCACGGGGCTCATGGCTTTCCCCAAACTGCAGTCGGGATTCTTGAACCGATGCAGTTTCTGCAGCAATCCCCCGGTGTGATGAATATGTTGTGCACGGGGCATGCTGCTTTCCCCAGACTGCGGTCGGGATCCTTGATCCGATGCAGTGTCTCCAGCAATCCCCCTGTGTGATAAATATATGATGCACGATGCTCGTGGCTTTCCCCAGACTGCGGCCGGGATTCTTGAACAGATGCAGTTTCTGAAGCAATCCCCCAGTGTGATGAATATATGGTGCACGGGCTCAGGAGCTTCCCGATCATGCCAGGACTTTGGAACCAATGCAGTGTCTCCAGCAACCCCCAGTGTGATGAATATGTGGTGCATGGGGCATGCTGCTTTCCCCAGACTGCGGTTGGGATCCTTGATCCAATGCAGTGTCTGCAGCAATCCCCCTGAGTGATGAATATACGGTACACAGGGCTCTCAGTTTTCTCCAGACTGCGGTCGGTATCCTTGATCCGATGCAGTGACTGAAGCAATTCCCCAGAATGATGAATATATGGTGCACGGGGCTCGCAGCTTTCCCCAGACTGTGGTCGGGACCCTTGATCCTGTGTACTGACTGCAGCAATCCCCAAGTGTGATGAATATACGGTGCACTGGGCTCACAGTTTTCCCCAAACTGTGATCGGTATTCTTGAACCGATGCTGTGTCTGCTGCAATCCCCCGGTGTGATGAATATATGGTGCAGGGCTGCAGTTTCCCCAGACTACAGGTAGGGATCGTTGATCCGATGCACTGACTGCAGAAACTCCCGCGTGATAAATATATGGCACGGGCTCGCGTTTCCCAGACTGCGATCGGGATCCTTGATCCGATGCAGTGACTGCAGCAATCCCCCGATGTGACGAATATATGGTGCATGGGGCTCGTGGCTTTCCCCAGACTGCGGTCGGGATTCTTGAACTGATGCAGTGTCTGGAGCAGTCCCCAGGTGTGATGAATATATGGTGCATGGGGCTCGCGGCTTTCCCCAGACTGCGGTCGGCATTCTTGAACCGATGCAGTGTCTGCAGCATTCCCCCGGTGTGATGAATACATGATGCACGGGGCTCGTGGTTTTCCCCAGACTGCGGTCGGGATTCTTGAACCGATGCAGTGTCTGCAACAATCCCCCATGTGTGATGAATATATGGTGCACGAGGCTCGTGGCTTTCCCTAGACTGTGGTCAGGATTCTTGAACCGATGCAGTGTCTGCTGCAATCCCCCGGTGTGATGAATATATGGTGCACGAGGCTTGCAGTTTTCCTCAGACTGCGATAGGGATCGTTGATCCGATGCACTGACTGCAGAAATCCTCCGGTGTGATAAATATATGGTGCACGGGGCTCGCGGCTTTCCCCAGACTGCAATCAGGATCCTTGATCCGATGCAGTGACTGCAGCAATCCCCCGATGTGATGAATATATGGTGCATGGGGTTCGATGCTTTTCCCAGGCTGCAGTTCAGATTCTTGAACCGATGCTGTGTCTGCAGCAGTACCCTGGTGTAACGAATATATGGTGCACGGGGCTCGTGGCTTTCCCCAGACTGCGGTCGGGATTCTTGAACTGATGCAGTGTCTGGAGCAGTCCCCAGGTGTGATGAATATATGGTGCATGGGGATCGCGGCTTTCCCCAGACTGCGGTCGGTATTCTTGAACCGATGCAGTGTCTGCAGCATTCCCCCGGTGTGATGAATACAGATGATGCACGGGCCCGTGGTTTTCCAGACTGCGGTCGATTCTTGAACCGATGCAGTGTCTGCAACAATCCCCCATGTGTGATGAATATATGGTGCACGAGGCTCGTGGCTTTCCCTAGACTGCGGTCAGGATTCTTGAACCGATGCAGTGTCTGCTGCAATCCCACGGTGTGATGAATATATGGTGCACGGGGCTCATGGCTTTCCCCAAACTGCGGTCGGGATTCTTGAACCGATGCAGTTTCTGCAGCAATCCCCCGGTGTGATGAATATATGGTGCACGGGACTCATGGCTTTCCCCAGACTGCAGTCGGGATTCTTGAACCGATGCAGTGTCTCCAGCAATCCCCCGTTGTGATGAATATGTGGTGCACGGGGCATGCTGCTTTCCCCAGACTGCGGTCGGGGTCCTTGATCCGATTCAGTGTCTCCTGCAATCCCCCAGTCTGACGAATATGCGGTGCATGGGGCATACAGCTTTCCCAAGACTGCGGTCTGGATTCTTGATCCCATGCAGTTTCTGCAGCAATGCAACGGTGTGATGAATATGTGGTGCACGGGGCTCGTGGCTTTCCCCAGACTGCGGGTGGGATTCTTGAACTGATGCAGTTTCTACAGCAATCCCCCAGTGTGATGAATATATGGTGCACGGGGCTCGTGGCTTTCCTCAGTCTGCGGTCGGGATTCTTGAACCAATGCAGTGTCTCCAGCAATCCCCCAGTGTGATGAATATACGGTGCACGGGGCATGCTGCTTTCCCCAGGCTGCGGTCAGGATCCTTGATCCGATGCAGTGACAACAGCAATCCCCCAGAGTGATGAATATATGATGCGCGGGGCTCATAACATTCCCCAGACTGCGTTCGGGCTTCTTGAACTGATGCATTGACTGCAGCTATCCCCCAGTGTGATGAATATACAGGGTGCATGACTTGTAGCTTTCCCCAGACTGCGATCAGGATTCTTGAAACGATGCAGTGACTGCAACAATCCCCCAGTGTGATGAATATGTGGTGAACAGGGCTCATATCTTTACCCAGACTGCGATCGGGATTCTTGATCCGATGCAGTGACTGCAGCAATTCCCCAGTGTGAAGAATATATGGTGAACAAGGCTTGCAGCTTTCCACAGACTGTAATCGGGATTCTTGATCCGATGCGCTGACTGCAGCAATCCCCCAGTGTGATGAATATTTGGTGCACAGGGCTTGCAGCTTTCTGCAGGCTGCGATCGGGATTCTTGATCCAATACAGTGACTGCAGCAAATCCCCCAGTGTGATGAATATATGGTGAACAGGGTTTGCAGATTTCCCCATACTGTGATCAGGATTCTTGGCCTGACGCAGTGACTGCAGCAATCCACCAGTGTGATAAATATATGGAGCACAGGGCTTGTAGCTTTCCGTATATTGCACTGTGCTTGCAGCTTTCCCCAGACAGCGATCGGGATCCTTGATCCGATGCAGTGACAGCAGCATTCCCCCAGTGTGATGAATATATGGGGCACGGGGCTTGTAGCTTTCACCAGACTGTGATCAGGATTCCTGAACTGATGCAGTGTCCGCAGCAATCCCCCGGTGTGACGAATATATGGTGCACGGGGCTCGTGGCTTTCCCCAGAATGCGGTCGGGATTTTTGAACCGATGCATTGTCTCCAGCAATCCCCTGGTGTGATGAATATGTGGTGCACGGGGCTTGTAGCTTTCCCCAGACTGTGATCAGGATTCTTGAACCGATGCAGTGTCTCCAGCAATCCCCCAGTCTGATGAATATACGGTGCACGGGGCATGCAGCTTTCCACAGACTGCGGTCGGGATTCTTGATCCCATGCAGTGTCTGCAGCAATCCCACTGTGTGATGAATATATGGTGCACGGAGCTCGTGGCTTTCCCCAGACTGCGGCTGGGATCCTTGATCCGATGTGGTGTCTGCAGCAATCCCCCAGAGTGATGAACATACGGTGCACGGGCTTGCAGTTTTCCTTCAGACTGCAGTCGGGATCCTTGATCCGTTGCAGTGACTGCAGCAATCCCCCAGAGTGATGAATATACGGTGCGCGGGGCTCGCAGCTTTACCCAGACTGCGGTCGGGACCCTTGATCCTGTGTACTGACAGCAGCAATCCACCAGTGTGATGAATATACAGTGCACTGGGCTCGCAGCTTTCCCCAGACTGCGGTCGGGATTCTTGAACCGATGCTGTGTCTACAGCAATCCCCCGGTGTGATGAATATATGGTGCACGGGGCTTGCAGCTTTCCACAGACTGTGATCGGGATTGTTGATCTGATGCAGTGTCTGCAGCAATCCCACGGTGTGATGAATATATGGTGCACGGGGCTTGCGGCTTCTCCCAGACTGCGATCGGGATCCTGGATACGATGCAGTGACTGCAGCAATCCCCCGGTGTGATGAATTTATGGTGCACGGGGCTCGAGGCTTTTCCCAGTCTGCAGTTCTGATTCTTGATCCGATGCTGTGTCTGCAGCAATCCCACGGTGTGACGAATATATGGTGCACGGGGCTCGTGGCTTTCCCCAGACTGCAGTCGGGATTCTTGAACTGATGCAGTGTCTGCAGCAGTCCACAGGTGTATGATATATGGTGTGCGGGGATCGCGGCTTTCCCAGACTGCGGTCAGGATTCTTGAACCGTTGCTGTGTCTGCTGCAATCCCCGGTGTGATGAATATATGGTGCACAGGGCTCATGGCTTTCCCAGAACTGAGGTCGGATTTTGAACCGATGCATTGTCTTCAGCAATCCCGTGTGATGAATATGTGGCACAGGGCTTGTAGCTTCCCCAGACTGCGTCAGGATTCTTGAACCGATGCAGTGTCTCCAGCAATCCCCAGTGTGATGAATATATGGTGCACGGGGCATGCATCTTTCCACAGACTGTGGTCGGATTCTTGATCCCATGCAGTGTCTGCAGCAATCCCCGTGTGATGAATATATGGTGCGGGCTCGTGGCTTTCCCAGACTGCGGCGGGATCCTTGATCCGATGCAGTGTCTGCAGCAATCCCCAGAGTGATGAATATGCGGTGGGCGAGGCTTGCAGTTTTCTCAGACTGCAGTCGGATCCTTGATCCGACGAGTGACTGCAGCAATCCCCCAGAGTAATGAATATGCGGTGCGCTGGCCTCGCAGCTTTACCCAGACTGCGGTCGGGACCCTTGATCTTGTGTACTGACAGCAGCAGTCCCCAGTGTGATGAATATACAGTGCACTGGGCTCACAGCTTGCCCAGACTGCGGTCAGGATTCTTGAACGATGCTGTGTCTGCAGCAATCCCCTAGTGTAACGAATATATATGGTGCACAGAGGCCAAGTGGCTTTCCCCGACTGCGGTTGGGATTCTTGAACCAATGCAGTGTCTCCAGCAATCCCCCATTGTAATGAATATGTGGTGCATAGGGCATGCTGCTTTCCCCAGACTGCGGTCGGGATTCTTCGAACCAATGCAGTTTCTCCAGCAATTCCCTGAGTGATGAATATACGGTGCCACGGGGCATGCTGCTTTCCCAGACTGCGGTCGGGATCCTTGATCCGATGCAGTGTCTGCATAATCCCAGAGTGATGAATACTCACGGTGCCAGGGCTTGCAGTTTTCCCCAGACTGGATTTGGATCCTTGATCCAATGCAGTGACTGCAGCAATCCCCCAAGTGATGAATATACGGTGCATGGGGCTCGCCAGCTTTCCCAGACTGCGGTCAGGACCCTTGATCCCTGTGTACTGACTGCAGCAAACCCCAGTGTGATGAATATACGGTGCACTGGGCTGGCAACTATCCCCAGACTGCGATCGGGATTCTTGAACCAATGCAGTGACAGCAGCAATCCCCCAGAGTGATGAATATACAATCTTGGGGCTCATAGCTTTCCCAGACTCGTTCGGGGTTCTTGAACGATGCATTGACTGCAGCAATCCCCCAGTGTGATGAATATACAGGCGCATGACTTGTAGCTTTCCCCAGACTGCGATCAGGATTCTTGAACCAATGCGGTGACTGCAACAATCCCCCAGCATGATGAATATGTGGTGCACGGGGCTCGTATCTTTAGCAGACTACGATCAGGATTCTTGATCCGATGCAGTGACTGCAACAATTCCCCAGTGTGAAGAATATATGGTGCACAAGGCTTGCAGCTTTCCACAGACTGTAATCGGATTCTTGATCCGATCGCGCTGACTGCAGCATTGCCCCAGTGTGATGAATATTTGGTGCACAGGGCTTGCAGTTTTCGCAGGCTGTGATCGGGATTCTTGATCCAATACAGTGACTGCAGCAAACCCCAGTGTGATGAATATATGGTGCACAGGGTTTGCAGATTCTCCCATACTGCGATCAGGATTCTTGGCCTGATGCAGTGACTGCAGCAATCCACCAGTGTGATAAATATATGGTGCAAAGGGCTTGTAGCTTTCAGTATATTGCACTGTGCTTGCAGCTTTCCCCAGACAGCGATCGGGATCCTTGATCCAATGCAGTGACAGCAGCATTCCCCCAGTGTGATGAATATATGGTGCACGGGGCTTGTAGCTTTCACCAGACTGTGATCAGGATTCTTGAACCGATGCAGTGTCTGCAGCAATCCCCCGGTGTGATGAATATATGGTGCATGGGGCTCGTGGCTTTCCCCAGAATGCGATCTGGATTCTTGAACCGATGCAGTGTCTGCAGCAATCCCCTGGTGTGATGAATATATGGTGCACGGGGCTCGTGGCTTTCCCCAGACTGCGGTCGGGATTCTTAAACCTATGCAGTTTCTGCAGCAATCCCCCGGTTTGATGAATATATGGTGCACGGGGCTCGTTACTTTCCCCAGAATGAGGTCGGGATTTTTGAACCGATGCATTGTCTTCAGCAACCCAGTGATGAATATGTGGTGCACAGGGCTTGTAGCTTTCCCCAGACTGTGATCAGGATTCTTGAACCGATGCAGTGTCTCCAGCAATCCCCCAGTCTGATGAAAATACGGTGCACGGGGCATGCATCTTTCCACAGACTGCGGTCGGAATTCTTGATCCCATGCAGTGTCTGCAGCAATCCCCCCGTGTGATGAATATATGGTGCACGGAGCTCGTGGCTTTCCCCAGACTGCGGCCGGGATCCTTGATCCGATGCAGTGTCTGCAGCAATCCCCCAGAGTGATGAATATGCGGTGGACGGGGCTTGCAGTTTTCCGCAGACTGCAGTCGGGATCCTTGATCCGACGCAGTGACTGCAGCAATCCCCCAGAGTAATGAATATGCGGTGCGCGGGGCTCGCAGCTTTACCCAGACTGCGGTCGGGACCCTTGATCTTGTGTACTGACAGCAGCAGTCCCCAGTGTGATGAATATACAGTGCACTGGGCTCACAGCTTGCCCAGACTGCGGTCGGATTCTTGAACGATGCTGTGTCTGCAGCAATCCCCTAGTGTAACGAATATATATGGTGCACAGAGGCCAAGTGGCTTTCCCCGACTGCGGTTGGGATTCTTGAACCAATGCAGTGTCTCAGCAATCCCCCATTGTAATGAATATGTGGTGCATAGGGCATGCTGCTTTCCCCAGACTGCGGTCGGGATTCTTGAACCAATGCAGTTTCTCCAGCAATTCCCCTGAGTGATGAATATACGGTGCACGGGGCATGCTGCTTTCCCCAGACTGCGGTCGGGATCCTTGATCCGATGCAGTGTCTGCAGCAATCCCCAGAGTGATGAATATACGGTGCACGGGGCTTGCAGTTTTCCCCAGACTGCGGTTGGGATCCTTGATCCAATGCAGTGACTGCAGCAATCCCCCAGAGTGATGAATATACGGTGCATGGGGCTCGCAGCTTTCCCAGACTGCGGTCGGGACCCTTGATCCTGTGTACTGACTGCAGCAAACTCCCAGTGTGATGAATATACGGTGCACTGGGCTGGCAACTATCCCCAGACTGCGATCGGGATTCTTGAACCAATGCAGTGACAGCAGCAATCCCCCAGAGTGATGAATATACAATCTTGGGGCTCATAGCTTTCCCAGACTCGTTCGGGGTTCTTGAACTGATGCATTGACTGCAGCAATCCCCCAGTGTGATGAATATACAGGCGCATGACTTGTAGCTTTCCCCAGACTGCGATCAGGATTCTTGAACCAATGCAGTGACTGCAACAATCCCCAGCATGATGAATATGTGGTGCACGGGGCTCAGATCTTTATCCAGACTGCGATCGATTCTTGATCCGATGCAGTGACTGCAACAATTCCCCAGTGTGAAGAATATATGGTGCACAAGGCTTGCAGCTTTCCACAGACTGTAATCGATTCTTGATCCGTCGCTGACTGCAGCATTGCCCCAGTGTGATGAATATTTGGTGCACAGGGCTTGCAGTTTTCGCAGGCTGTGATCGGATTCTTGATCCAATACAGTGACTGCAGCAAATCCCCAGTGTGATGAATATATGGTGCACGGGTTTGCAGATTTCCATACTGCGATCAGGATTCTTGGCCTGATGCAGTGACTGCAACAATCCACCAGTGTGATAAATATATGGTGCAAAGGGCTTGTAGCTTTCCTTATATTGCACTGTGCTTTGCAGCTTTCCCCAGACAGCGATCGGGATCCTTGATCCAATGCAGTGACAGCAGCATTCCCCAGTGTGATGAATATATGGTGCTACGGGGCTGAGCTTTCACCAGACTGTGATCAGGATTCTTGAACCGATACAGTGTCTGCAACAATCCCGGTGTGATGAATATATGGTGCATGGGGCTCGTGGCTTTCCCACAGAATGCGATCTGGATTCTTGAGCCGATGCAGTGTCTGCAGCAATCCCTGAGTGTGATGAATATATGGTGCAGGGCTCGTGGCTTTTCCCAGACTGCGGTCGGGTTCTTAAACCTATGCAGTTTCTGCAGCAATCCCCGGTTTGATGAATATATGGTGCAGGGCTCGTTACTTTCCCAGAATGGTCGGGATTTTTGAACCGATGCATTGTCTTCAATCCCCGGTGATGAATATGTGGTGCACAGGGCTTGTAGCTTTCCCCAGACTGTGATCAGGATTCTTGAACCGATGCAGTGTCTCCAGCAATCCCCCAGTCTGATGAAAATACGGTGCACGGGGCATGCATCTTTCCACAGACTGCGGTCGGAATTCTTGATCCCATGCAGTGTCTGCAGCAATCCCCCCGTGTGATGAATATATGGTGCACGGAGCTCGTGGCTTTCCCCAGACTGCGGCCGGGATCCTTGATCCGATGCAGTGTCTGCAGCAATCCCCCAGAGTGATGAATATACGGTGCACGGGGCTTGCAGTTTTCCGCAGACTGCAGTGGGATCCTTGATCCGCGCGGTGACTGCAACAATCCCCAGAGTAATGAATATGCGTGCGCTGGGCTCGCAGCTTTACCCAGACTGCGGTCGGGACCCTTGATCCTGTGTACTGACAGCAGCAGTCCCCCAGTGTGATGAATATACAGTGCACTGGGCTCACAGCTTTCCCCAGACTGCAGTCGGGATTCTTGAACCAATGCTGTGTCTGCAGCAATCCCCTGGTGTGACGAATATATGGTGCACAGGGCTCGTGGCTTTCCCCAGACTGCGGTCGGGATTCTTGAACTGATGCAGTGTCTCTAACAGTCCCCAGGTGTGATGAATATATGGTGCACGGGATCACGGCTTCGCAGACTGCGTTGGGATTATTGAACCGATGCAGTGTCTGCCGCATTCCCCGGTGTGATGAATATTTAGTGCACGAGGCTCGTGGCTTTCCCAGAATGCGGTGGTTATTCTTGAACCGATGCAGTGTCTGCAGCAATCCCGGGTGATGAATATATGGTGCCCATGGGCACTGCGGGCTTTCTCCCAGACTGGCGGTCAGGATTCTGGAACCGTTGCTGTGTCTGCTGCAATACTCCGTGTGATGAATATATGGTGCACGGGCTCATGGTTTCCCCAACTGCGGTGGAGTTCTTGACCGATGCAGTTTCTGCATAATCCCGTAGTGAATATATGGTGCACGGGCTTCGTTGGCTTTCCCCAGACTGCGGCCGGGATCCTTGATCCGATGCAGTGTCTGCAGCAATCCCCCAGAGTGATGAATATGCGGTGGACGGGGCTTGCAGTTTTCCGCAGACTGCAGTCGGGATCCTTGATCCGACGCAGTGACTGCAGCAATCCCCCAGAGTAATGAATATGCGGTGCGCGGGGCTCGTAGCTTTACCCAGACTGCGGTCGGGACCCTTGATCCTGTGTACTGACAGCAGCAGTCCCCCAATGTGATGAATATACAGTGCACTGGGCTCACAGCTTTCCCCAGACTGCAGTCGGGATTCTTGAACCAATGCTGTGTCTGCAGCAATCCCCTGGTGTGACGAATATATGGTGCACAGGGCTCGTGGCTTTTCCCAGACTGCGGTCGGGATTCTTGAACTGATGCAGTGTCTGCAACAGTCCCCAGGTGTGATGAATATATGGTGCATGGGGATCACGGCTTTCCGCAGACTGCGGTTGGGATTATTGAACCGATGCAGTGTCTGCAGCATTCCCCCGGTGTGATGAATGTTTAGTGCACGAGGCTCGTGGCTTTCCCCAGAATGCGGTCGGGATTCTTGAACCGATGCAGTGTCTGCAGTAATCCCCCGGTGTGATGAATATATGGTGCCCGCGGCTCGTGGCTTTCCCCAGACTGCGGTCAGGATTCTTGAACCGTTAGTGTGTCTGTACGCAATACCCGGTGTGATGAATATATGGTGCGGGCTATGGTTTTCCCAAATTGCGGTCGGGATTCTTGAACCGATGCAGATTCTGCAGCAATCCCCGGTGTGATGAATATATGCTGCACGGGCTCGTGGCTTTCCCAGACTGCGGTTGGGATTCTTGAACGCTGCAGTGTCTCCAACAATCCCCCGGTGTGATGAATATGTGGTGCACGGGGCATGCTGCTTTCCCCAGACTGCGGTCGGGAACCTTGATCCGATGCAGTGTCTCCAGCAATCCCCCTGTGTGATAAATATATGGTGCATGGGGCTCGTGGCTTTCCCCAGACTGCGGCCGGGATTCTTGAACAGATGCAGTTTCTGCAGCAATCCCCCAGTGTGATGAATATTTGGTGCACGGGGATCGTGGCTTACCCCCGACTGCGGTCGGGATTCTTGAACCAATGCAGTGTCTCCAGCAATCCCCCAGTGTGATGAATATGTGGTGCATGGGGCATGCTGCTTTCCCCAGACTGCGGTCGGGATTCTTGAACCAATGCAGTGTCTCCAGCAATCCCCCTGAGTGATGAATATACGGTGCACGGGGCTCACAGCTTTCCCCAGACTGCAGTCGGGACCCATGATCCTGTGTACTGACTGCAGCAAACCCCCAGTGTGATGAATATATGGTGCACTGGGCTGGCAGCTTTCCCCAGACTGCAATCGGGATTCTTGAACCAATGCAATGACTGCAGCAATCCCCCAGTGTGATGAATATACAGGGCGCATGACTCGTAGCTTTCCCCAGACTGCGATCAGGATTCTTGAACCAATGCAGTGACTGCAACAATCCCCCAGTGTGATGAATATGTGGTGCGCGGGGCTCGTATCTTTACCCAGACTGCGATCGGGATTCTTGATCCGATGCAGTGACTGCAGCAATTCCCCAGTGTGAAGAATATATGGTGCACAAGGCTTGCAGCTTTCCACAGACTGTAATCGGGATTCTTGATCCGATGCGCTGACTGCAGCAATCCCCCAGTGTGATGAATATTTGGTGCACAGAGCTTGCAGCTTTCTGCAGGCTGCGATCGGGATTCTTGATCCAATACAGTGACTGCAGCAAATCCCCCAGTGTGATGAATATATGGTGAACAGGGTTTGCAGATTTCCCATACTGCGATCAGGATTCTTGGCCTGATGCAGTGACTGCAACAATCCACCAGTGTGATAAATATATGGTGCACAGGGCTTGTAGCTTTCGTATATTGCACTGTGCTTGCAGCTTTCCCCAGACAGCGATCGGGATCCTTGATCCGATGCAGTGACTGCAGCATTCCCCAGTGTGGCGAATATATGGTGCACGGGCTTCAGGAGCCCAGACTGTGATCAGGATTCTTGAACCGATGCAGTGTCTGCAGCAGTCCCCTGGTGTGATGAATATATGGTGCACGGGGCTCACGGCTTTCCCCAGACTGAGGTCGGGATTATTGAACCATTGCAGTTTCTGCAGCAATCCCCCAGTGTGATCAATATATGGTGCACGGGGATCATGGCTTTCCCCAGACTGCAGTCGGGATTCTTGAACCGATGCAGTGTCTGCAGCAGTCTCCCGGTGTGATGAATATGCATTGCACGGGGCATGCTGCTTTCCCCAGACTGAAGTCGGGATCCTTTATTAGATACAATGTCTGCAGGAATCCCAGAGAGTGATGAATATACGGTGCACGGTGCTCGCTGCTTTCCCTAGACTGCAGTCGGGATCCTTGATCCGATGTAGTGACTGCAGCAATCCCCCAGAGTGATGAATATTTGGTGCATGGGGCTCACAGCTTTCCCCAGACTGCGGTCAGGATCCTTAATCCTGTGTACTGACTGCAGCAATCCCCCAGTGTGATGAATATACGGTGCACTCGGCTCGCAGCCTTCCCCAGACTGCGATCGGGATTCTTGAACCGATGCAGTGACTGCAGCAATCCCCCAGTGTTATGAATATGGGGTGCACGGGGCTTGTAGCTTTCCCCAGACTGCAATCGGGATTCTTGATCCGATGCAGTGACTGCAGCAATCCCCAGTGTGATTACTATATGGTGCACAGGGCTTGCAGCTTTCACCAGACTGTAATTAGGATTCTTGATCCAATGCGCTGACTGCAGCAATCCCCCAGTGTGATGAACATGTGGTGCACAGGGCTTGCAGCTTTCCCAAAACTGCAATTGGGATTCATGATCCAATACAGTGACTGCAGCAATCCCCAGTGTGATGAATATATGGTGCACAGGGCTTGTGCTTTCCTATATTGGCACTTTGCTTGCAGCTCTCCCCAGCTACTGATCGGGATCATGATCAATGCCGTGATAGCAATCCACGTTGTGATGAATATATGGTGCACGGGCTGACAGCTTTCCCCAGACTGCGATCGGGATCGTTGATCCGATGCAGTGACTGCAGCAATCCCCCGGTGTGATGACTATATGGTGCACGGGGCTCGCTGCTTTCCCCAGACTGCGATCGGGATCCTTGATCCGATGCAGTGACTGCAGCAGTCCCCAGGTGTGATGAATATATAGTGCACGGGGCTCACGGCTTTCCTCAGACTGTGGTAGGGATTCTTGAACCGATGCAGTGTCTGCAGCATTCCCCCGGTGTGATGAATATATGCTGCACGGGGCTCGTGGCTTTCCCCAGACTGCGGTCGGGATTCTTGAACTGATGCAGTGTCTGCAGCAATCCCACATTGTGATGAATATATGGTGCACGAGGCTCGTGGCTTTCCCCAGATTGCAGTCAGGATTCTTGAACCGATGCAGTGTCTGCTGCAATCCCACGGTGTGAAGAATATATGGTACACGGGGCTCATGGCTTTCCCCAAACTGCGGTCAGGATTCTTGAACCGATGCACTGTCTCCAGCAATCCCCCGGTGTGGTGAATATGTGGTGCACAGGGCATGCTGCTTTCCCCAGACTGTGGTCGGGATCCTTGATCCGATGCTGTGTCTGCAGCAATCCCCCAGAGTGATGAATATACGGTGCACGGGGCTCGCAGCTTTCCCCAGACTGCGGTCGGGATCCTTGATCCAAAGCAGTGACTGCAGCAATCCCCCAGAGTGTTGAATATACAGTGCGTGGGGCTTGTAGCACTCCCCAGACTGCGATCGGGATCTTGAACCGATGCAGTGACTGCAGCAATCCCCCAGTGTGATGAATATGTTGTGCATGGGGCTCGTAGCTTTCCCCAGACTGAGATCGGGATTCTTGATCCAATGTAGTGACTGCAGCAATCCCCCAGTGTGATGAGTATATGGTGCACAGGGCTTGCAGCTTTCCCCAGACTGTAATCGGGATTCTTGATCTGATACGCTGACTGCAGCAATCCCCCAGTGTGATGAATATTTGGTGCATAGGGCTTGCAGCTTTCCCCAGACTGTGATCAGTATTCTTGATCCAATACAGTGACTGCAGCAATCCCCCAGTGTGATGAATATATGGTGCACAGGGCTTGCAGCTTTCCCCAGACTGTGATCAGGATTCCTGGTCCAATGCAGTGAATGCAGCAATTCCTCAGTGTGATGAATATATGGTGCACAGGGCTTGTAGCTTTCCCTATATTGCTCTGTGCTTGCAGCTTTCCCCAGACTGCGATCGGGATCCTTGATCGATGCAGTGACAGTAAATCCCGGTGTGATGAATATATGGTGCAGGGGCTCGCGGCTTTTCCCAAACTCGGTTTGGATTCTTGAACCGATGCAGTGTCTGCAGCAATCCCCCGGTGTGATGAATATATGGTGCACGGGGCATGCTGCTTTCCCCAAACTGCGGTCGGGATGCTTGATCCGATGCAGTTTCTGCAACAATCCCCTGGTGTGATGAATATATGGTGCAGGGGCTCTTGGCTTTCCCCAGACTGCGGTCGGGATTCTTGAACCGAAGAAGTGTCTGGAGCAATCCCCCGGTGGGATGAATATATGGTACATGGTGCTCTTGGCTTTTCCCAGACTGCGGTCAGGGTCCTTGATCTGATGCAGTGTCTCCATCAATCCTCTGGTGTGATGAATATGTGGTGCATGGGGCAGGCTGCTTTCCACAGACTGCGGTCGGGATCCTTGATCCGATGCTGTGTCTGCAGCAATCCGCCGTTGTGACGAATATATGGTGCACTTGGCTCGTGTCTTTCCCCAGACTGCGGTCGGGATTCTTGAACCGATGCAGTGTCTCCATCAATCCCCTGGTGTGATGAATATGCGGTGCACAGGGCATGCTACTTTCCCCAGACTGCGGTCGGGATCCTTGATCCGATGCAGTTTCTGCAGCAATCCCCGTGTGATGAATATATGGCACGGGCTCGTAGCTTTCCCAGACTGAGGTGAGTTCTTTAACCCGATGCAGTGTCTGCAGCAATCCCTCGGTGTGATGAATATATGGTGCACGGGGCTCGTGGCTTTCCCCAGACTGCAGTCGGGATCCTTGATCCGATGCAGTGTCTCCATCTATCCCCTGTTGTGATGAATATGCCGTGCACATGCCATGCTGCTTTCCCCAGACTGCTGTCGGGATACTTGATCCGATGCAGTGTCTGCAGCAATCCCCCAGAGTGATGAATATATGGTGCACGGGGCTCGCAGCTTTCTCCAGACTGCGGTCGGGATCCTTGATCCGATGCAGTGACTGCATCCATCCCCCAGAGTCATGAATATATGGTGAACGGGGCTGGTAGCTTTCCCCAGACTGCGGTCAGGATCCTTGATCCTGTGTACTGTCACAGCAGCTGTCCCCAGTGTGATGAATATACCGAAGCACTGGGCTTGCAGCTTTCCCTGACTGCGATCAGGATGGTTGATCTGATGCAATGACTGCAGCAATCCCCCGTGTGATGAATATATGGTGCAGCGGGCTTGCAGCTTTCCCAGACCGCGATCGGGATGGTTGATCCGATGCAGTGACTGCAGCAATCCCCAGTGTGATGAATATATGGTGCACGGGCTCGAGTATTTCCCAGGCTGCGCTTCAGATTCTTGAACCGATGCTTTGTCTGCAGCAATCCCCCGGGTGTGATGAATATATGGTGCACGGGGCTCTTGGCTTTCCCCAGACTGCAGTCGGAATTCTTGAACTGATGCAGTGTCTGCAGCAGTCCCCAGGTGTGATGAATATATGGTGCACGGGGCTCTCGGCTTTCCCCAGACTGCGGTCGGGATTTTTGAACGATGCAGTGTCTGCAGCATTACACCAGTGTGATGAATGTATGGTGCACGGGGCTCATGGCTTTCCCCAGACTGCGGTCAGGATTCTTGAACCGATGTAGTGTCTGCAGCAATCCCTCGGTGTGATGAATATAAGGTGCACAAGGCTCATGCCTTTCATCAGACTGCGGTCAGAATTCTTGAACTAATGCAGTGTCTGTTGCGATCCCCAGTGTGATGAATATATGGTGCAGGGGGCTCATGGCTTTCCCAAACTGCAGTCGGGATTCTTGAACCGATACAGTGTCTCCAACAATCCCGGTGTGATGAATATGTGGTGCATAGGGCATGCTCTTTCCCAGACTACGGTCAGGATCCTTGATCCAATGCAGTGTCTCCAGCAATCCCCAGTCTGACGAATATACGTGCATGGGGCATTCAGCTTTCCCCAGACTGCAGTCGAGATTCTTGATCCCATGCAGTGTCTGCAGCAATCCCCGTGTGATGAATATATGCTGCACGGGGCCTGTGGCTTCCCAGACTGCGGCGGGATTCTTGAACCAATGCAGTTTCTGCAGCAATCTCACAGTGTGATAAGAATATGGTGCATGGGGCTTGTGGCTTTCCAGACTGCGGTCAGGATTCTTGAACCAATGCAGTGTCTGTTACGTCCCAAGTCGCCAGTAGATATATGGTGCAGGAGCTCATGGCTTTCCCCAAACTGCAGTCGGGATTCTTGAACCGATACAGTGTCTCCAGCAATCCCCTGTGTGATGAATATGTGGTGCATGGGGCATGTTGCTTTCCCAGACTGCGGTCGGGATCCTTGATCCAATGCAGTGTCTCAGCAATCCCCAGTCTGATGAATATATGGTGCATGGGGCATTCAGCTTTCCCCAGACTGCAGTCGAGATTCTTGATCCCATGCAGTGTCTGCAGCAATCTCCCAGTGTGATGAATATATGGTGCATGGGGCTCGTGGCTTTCCCCAGACTGCGGTCAGGATTCTTGAACCAATGCAGTGTCTGTTGCAATCCCCAGTGTGACGAATATATGGTGCAGGGGGCTCATGGCTTTCCCCAAACTGCAGTCGGGATTCTTGAACTGATACAGTGTCTCCAGCAATCCCCCGGTGTGATGAATATGTGGTGCATGGGGCATGCTGCTTTCCCCAGACTGCGGTCGGGATCCTTGATCCAATGCAGTGTCTCCAGCAATCCCCCAGTCTGATGAATATACGGTGCATGGGGCATTCAGCTTTCCCAGACTGCAGTCGAGATTCTGATCCCATGCAGTGTCTGCAGCAATCCCCCGGTGTGATGAATATATGCTGCACGGGGCTCGTGGCTTTCCCCAGACTGCAGCCGGGATTCTTGAACCAATGCAGTTTCTGCAGCAATCTCCCAGTGTGATGAATATATGGTGCACGGGGCTCGTGGCTTTCCCCAGACTGCGGTCAGGGTTCTTGAATCAATGCAGTGTCTCCAGCAATCCCCCGGTGTGATGAATATACGGTGCACGGGGCTCGCAGTTTTCCCCAGACTGTGGTTGGGATCCTTGATCCGATGCAGTGACTGCAGCAATCCTCCAGAGTGATGAATATATGGTGGACGGGGCTCGCGCTTTCCCCAGACTGCGGTCGGGATCCTTGATCCTGTGTACTGACTGCAGCAATACCCCAGTGTGATGAATATACAGTGCACTGGGCTCGCACCTTTCCCCAGACTGCAATTGGGAATCTTGAACCGATGCAGTGACTGCAGCAATCCCCCAGTATGATGAATTTACGGTGTGCGGGGCTCGTAGCTTTCCCCAGACTGCGATCAGGATTCTTGAACCGATGCAGTGACAGCAATAATCCCCCAATGTGATGAATATGTGGTGCACTGGGCTTGTAACTTTCCCCAGACTGCGATCGGGATTCTTTATCCGATGCAGTGACTTGCGCAATCCCCCAGTGTGAAGAATGTTTGGTGCACAGGGCTCGCGGCTTTCCCCAGACTGCGATCGGGATCCTTGATCCGATGCAGTGACTGCAGCAATCCCCCGGTGTGATGAATATATGGTGCACGGGGCTCGAGGATTTTCCCAGGCTGCGTTTCAGATTCTTGAACCGATGCTTTGTCTGCAGCAATCCCCCGGTGTGATGAATATATGGTGCACGGGGCTCGTGGCTTTCCCCAGACTGCAGTCGGGATTCTTGAACTGATGCAGTGTCTGCAGCAGTCCCCAGGTGTGATGAATATATGGTGCACGGGGCTCGCGGCTTTCCACAGACTGCGGTCGGGATTTTTGAACGATGCAGTGTCTGCAGCATTACACCAGTGTGATGAATGTATGGTGCACGGGGCTCATGGCTTTCTCCAGACTGCGGTTGGGATTCTTGAACCGATGTAGTGTCTGCAGCAATCCCTCGGTGTGATGAATATAAGGTGCACAAGGCTCGTGCCTTTCATCAGACTGCGGTCAGGATTCTTGAACTAATGCAGTGTCTGTTGCAATCCCCAGTGTGATGAATATATGGTGCAGGGGGCTCATGGCTTTCCCCAAACTGCAGTCGGGATTCTTGAACCGATACAGTGTCTCCAGCAATCCCCCGGTGTGATGAATATGTGGTGCATGGGGCATGCTGCTTTCCCCAGACTGCGGTCGGGATCCTTGATCCAATGCAGTGTCTCCAGCAATCCCCAGTCTGGCGAATATAGGTGCCGCGGGCATTCACTTTCCCAGACTGCAGTCGAGATTCTTGATCCCATGCAGTGTCTGCAGCAATCCCCCGGTGTGATGAATATATGCTGCACGGGGCTCGTGGCTTTCCCCAGACTGCGGCCGGGATTCTTGAACCAATGCAGTTTCTGCAGCAATCTCCCAGTGTGATGAATATATGGTGCACGGGGCTTGTGGCTTTCCCCAGACTGCGGTCAGGATTCTTGAACCAATGCAGTGTCTGTTGCAATCCCCAGTGTGATGAATATATGGTGCAGGGAGCTCATGACTTTCCCCAAACTGCAGTCGGGATTCTTGAACCGATACAGTGTCTCCAGCAATCCCCCGGTGTGATGAATATGTGGTGCATGGGGCATGCTGCTTTCCCCAGACTGCAGTCGGGATCCTTGATCCAATGCAGTGTCTCCAGCAATCCCCAGTCTGACGAATATATGGTGCATGGGGCATTCAGCTTTCCCAGACTGCAGTCGAGATTCTTGATCCCATGCAGTGTCTGCAGCAATCCCCGGTGTGATAATATATGCTGCAGGGGCTCGTGGCTTTCCCAGACTGCGGCGGGATTCTTGAACCAATGCAGTTTCTGCTGCAATCTCCCAGTGTGATGAATATATGGTGCCGGGGCTCGTGGCTTTCCCCAGACTGCGGTCAGGATTCTTGAACCAATGCAGTGTCTGTTGCAATCCCCAGTGTGATGAATATATGGTGCAGGGGGCTCATGGCTTTCCCCAAACTGCAGTCGGGATTCTTGAACCGATACAGTGTCTCCAGCAATCCCCCGGTGTGATGAATATGTGGTACATGGGGCATGCTGCTTTCCCCAGACTGCGGTCGGGATCCTTGATCCAATGCAGTGTCTCCAGCAATCCCCCAGTCTGATGAATATACGGTGCACGGGGCATTCAGCTTTCCCCAGACTGCAGTCGAGATTCTTGATCCCATGCAGTGTCTGCAGCAATCCCCCGGTGTGATGAATATATGCTGCACGGGGCTCGTGGCTTTCCCCAGACTGCGGCCGGGATTCTTGAACCAATGCAGTTTCTGCAGCAATCTCCCAGTGTGATGAATATATGGTGCACGGGGCTCGTGGCTTTCCCCAGACTGTGGTCAGGGTTCTTGAATCAATGCAGTGTCTCCAGCAATCCCCCGGTGTGATGAATATACGGTGCACGGGGCTCGCAGTTTTCCCCAGACTGTGGTTGGGATCCTTGATCCGATGCAGTGACTGCAGCAATCCTCCAGAGTGATGAATATATGGTGGACGGGGTTCGCAGCTTTCCCCAGACTGTGGTCGGGATCCTTGATCCTGTGTACTGACTGCAGCAATACCCCAGTGTGATGAATATACAGTGCACTGGGCTCGCACCTTTCCCCAGACTGCAATTGGGAATCTTGAACCGATGCAGTGACTGCAGCAATCCCCCAGTATGATGAATTTACGGTGCGCGGGGCTCGTAGCTTTCCCCAGACTGCGATCAGGATTCTTGAACCGATGCAGTGACAGCAATAATCCCCCAATGTGATGAATATGTGGTGCACTGGGCTTGTAACTTTCCCCAGACTGCGATCGGGATTCTTTATCCGATGCAGTGACTTGCGCAATCCCCCAGTGTGAAGAATGTTTGGTGCACAGGGCTTGCAGCTTTCCCCAGACTGTAATCGGGATTCTTGATCTGATGTGCTGACTGCAGCAATTCCCCAGTGTGATGAATATTTGGTGCACAGTTCTTGCAGCTTTCCCCAGACTGCAATTGGGATTCTTGATCCAATACAGTGACTGCAGCAAATCCCCCAGTGTGATGAATATATGGTGCACAGGGCTTGCAGATTTCCCCAGACTGCGATCAGGATTCTTGGCCTGATGCGGTTACTGCAACAATCCACCAGTGTGATGAATATATGGTGCACAGGGCTTGTAGTTTTCCCTATATTGCACTGTGCTTGTAGCTTTCACCAGACAGCGATCGGGATCCTTAATCATATGCAGTGACTGCAGCAATCCCCTAGTGTGATGAATATATGGTGCACGGGGCTTGTAGCTTTCCCCAGACTGTGATCAGGATTCTTGAACCGATGATGTGTCTGCAGCAATCCCCCTGTGTGACGAATATATGGTGCACGGGGCTTGCGGATTTCCCCAGACTGCGGTTGGGATTCTTGAGCCGATGCTGGGTCTGCAGCAATCCCCCGGATTGAAGAATATATTGTGAACGGGGCTCGCGGCTTTCCCCAGACTGCGGTCGGGATTCTTGAACAGATGCAGTGTCTGCAGCAGTCCACTGGTGTGATGAATATATGGTGCACGGGGCTCGTGACTTTCCCCAGACTGCGGTCGGGATTCTTGAACCGATGCAGTTTCTGCAGCTATCACCCGGTGTGATGAATATATGGTGCACGGGGATCGTGGCTTTCCCCAGACTGCAGTCGGGATTCTTGAACCGATGCAGTGTCTACAGCAGTCCCACGGTGTGATGAATATGCGGTGCACGGGGCATGCAGCTTTTCCCAGACTGCGGTCGGGATCCTTTATCAGATTCAGTGTCTGCAGCAATCCCCCAGAGTGATGAATATACGGTGCACGGGGCTCGCAGCTTTCCCCAGACTGCGGTCGGGATCCTTGATCCGATGCAGTGATGCAGCAATCCCCTAGAGTGATGAATATTCAGTTCACGGGGCTCACAGCTTTCCCCAGACTGCTGTCGGGATCCTTGATCCTGTGTACTGACTGCAGCAATTTCCCAGTGTGATGAATATAAGGTGCACTGGGCTCGCAGCTTTCCCCAGACTGCGATCAGAATCCTTGAGCCAATGCAGTGACTGCAACAATCCCCCAGAGTAATGAATATACAGTGTGTGGGGCTCGTAGCTTTCCCCAGACTGCAATCAGGATTCTTGATCCGATGCAGTGACTGCAGCAATCCCCCAGTGTGTTGAGTAAATGGTGCACAGGGCTTTGCAGCTTTCCCCAGACTGTAGTCGGGATTCTTGATCCGATGTGCTCACTGCAGCAATCCCCCAGGGTGATGAATATTAGGTGCACAGGGCTTGCAGCTTTCCCCAGACTGCGAACGGGATTCATGATCCAATACAGTGACTGCAGCAATCCCCTAGTGTGACGAATATATGGTGCACAGGGCTTGCAGCTTTCCCCAGACTGCGATCAGGATTCTTGGTCCAATGCAGTGACTGCAGCAATCCCCTAGTGTGATGAATATATGGTGCACAGGGCTTGTAGCTTTCCCTATATTGCACTGTCCTTGAAGCTTTCCCCAGACTGCGATCGGGATCCTTGAGCCGATGCAGTGACTGCAGCAATCCCCCAGTGTGATGAATATATGGTGCACGGGGCTGCAGCTTTCCCCAGACTGCGATCGGGATCCTTGATCCGATGCAGTGACAGCAGCAATCCCCCGGTGTGACGAATATATGTTGCACAGGGCTCGTGGCTTTTCCCAGACAGCGATCGGGATTCTTGAACTGATGCAGTGACTGCAGCAATCCCCTAGAGTGATGAATATACGGTGCGCGGGGCTCATAGCTTTCCCCATATTGCGATCAGGATTCTTGAACCGATGCAGTGACTGCAGCAATTCCCCAGTGTGATGAATATATGGTGAGTGGGGCTCGTAGCTTTCCTGAGATTGCAATCGGGATTTTTGATTCGATGCAGTGACTGCAGCAGTACCCCAGTGTGATGAATATGTGGTGCGTGGGGCTCGTAGCTTTCCCCAGACTGCGATCGAGATTCTTGATCTGATGCGCTGACTGCAGCAATCCCCCAGTGTGATGAATATTTGGTGCAGAGGGCTTGCAGCTTTCCCCAAGACTGCGATCGGGATTCTTGATCCAAGACAGTAACTGCAGCAATCCCTCAGTGTGATGAATATTTGGTGCACAGGGCTTGCAGCTTTCCCCAGACTGCGATCAGGATTCTTGAACCGATGGCTGTGTCTGCAGCAATCCCCCGGTGTGACGAATATATGGTGCAAGGGGCACGCGGCTTTCCCCAGGCTTCGGTTGGGATTTTTGGACTGATGCAGTGACTGCAGCAATCCCCTGGTGTGACAAATATATGGTGCACTGGGCTCGTGGCTTTCCACAGACTGCGGATGGGATTCTTTAACTGATGCAGTGTCTGCAGCAACCCCCCGGTGTGATGAATATATGGTGCATGGGGCTCGTGGCTTTCCCCAGACTGCGGTCGGGATTCTTGAACTGATGCAGTGTCTGCAGCAGTCTCCCAGTGTGATGAATACATGGTGCACGGGGCTCGTGGCTTTCCCCAGACTGCGGTCGGGATTCTTGAACTAATGCAGTGTCTGCAGCAGTCCTCCAGTGTGATGAATATATGGTGCATGGGGCTTGCGGCATTTCCCCAGAGTGCGGTCAGGATTCTTGAACCGATGCAGTGACTGCAGCAGTCCCACGGTGTGATGAATATATGGTGCATGGGGATTGCGGCTTTTCCCAGACTGCGGTCAGGATTCTTGAACAGATGCAGTGACTGCAGCAGTCCCTCGGTGTGATGAATTTATGGTGCACGGGGCTCGCGGCTTTTCCCAGACTGCAGTCGGGATTCTTGAACCGATGCTGTGTCTGCAGCAATCCCCCGGTGTGTCGAATATATGGTGCACGGGGATCGCGGCTTTCCCCAGACTTGGGTGCGGATTCTTGAACCGATGCTGTGTCTGCAGCAATCCCCCGGTGTGACGAACATATAGTGCACGGGGCTCGCGACTTTCTCCAAACTGCGGTCGGGATTCTTGAACCAATCCTGTGTCTGCAGTAATCCCCCAGTGTGATGAATACATGGTGCACAGAGTTCATAGCTTTCCCCAGACTGTGGTCAGGATCCTTAAACCGATGCAGTGTCTGCTGCAATCCCCCGGTGTGATGAACATATGCTGCACGGGGTTCGTGGCTTTCCCCAGACTGCTGTCGGGATTCTTGAACCGATGTAGTGACTGCAGCAATCCCCCAGTGTGATGAATATATGGTGCGTGGGGCTCGTAGCTTTCCCCAGACTGTGATCGGGATTCTTGAACCGATGCAGTGACTGCAGCAATCCACCAGTGTGATGAATATGTGGTGCACAGGGCTTGCAGCTTTCCCCAGACTGTGATCAGGATTCTTGAACTGATGCTGTGTCTGCAGCATTTCCCCGGTGTGACGAATATATGGTGCACGGGGCTCGCGGCTTTCCCCAGACTGCGGTTTGGATTCTTGAACTGATGCTGTGTCTGCAGCAATCCCTCAGTGTGATGAATATATGGTGCACAGGGCTCTTGTCTTTCCCCAGACTGTGGTCGGGATTCTTCAGCCGATGCAGTGTCTGCAGCAATCCCCCGGTGTGACAAATATATGGTGCGCGGATTGGTGGCTTTCCCAGACTGCGATCGAGACCATGATTGTTGATGCTGCACATGACAGCTGCAAGCCCTGATAGTGCTGTACATATAGAGCACAGGGCTTACTGCATTCCCCAGCCAGAGATCGTGATTGTTGATGCCACACACTGAGTGCAGCCAGCTCTGATAGTGCTCTACTTATAGAGCACAGGGCTTGCTGCATTCTCCAGCCAGTGATCGTGATAGTTGATGCCGCACACTGACTGCTGCAAACCCTGATAGTGCTGTACATATAGAGCACAGAGCTTGCTGCATTCCCAGCCAGTGATCATGATTGTTGATGCCACACACTGACTGTTGCAAGCCCTGTTAGTGCTCTAGGTATAGAGCTAAGCGTTGCTGAATTCCACAGCCAGTGATCGTGATTGTTGATGCCGCACACTGACTGCTGCAAGCCCTGAAAGTGCTGTACATATAGAGCACAGGGCTTGCTGCATTCACCAGCCAGTGATTGTGATTGTTGATGCCGCACACTGACTGCTGCAAGCCCTGATAGTGCTGTACATTTAGAGCTCGGGGCTTGCTGCATTCCCAGCCAGTGATCATGATTGTTGATGCCACACACTGACTGTGCAAGCCCTTTTGGTGCTCTACGTATAGAGCATGGGCTTGCTGCATTCCACAGCCAGTGATCGTGATTGTTGATGCTGCACACTAACTGCTGCAAGCCCTGATAGTGCTGTACATATAGAGCACAGGGCTTGCTGCATTCCCAGCCAGTGATCATGATTGTTGATGCCACACACTGACTGTTGCAAGCCCTGTTAGTGCTCTAGGTATAGAGCATAGGGCTTGCAGAATTCCACAGTCAGTGATCGTGAGTGTTGATGCCGCATGCTGACTGCTGCATGCCCTGATAGTGCTGTAAAGATAGAGGACAGGGTTTGCTGCATTCTCCTGCCAGTGATCGTGATTGTTGATGCCGCACACTGACTGCTGCAAGCCCTGATAGTGCAGAACATATAAAGCATGGGGCTTGCTGCATTCCCCAGCCAGTAATCGTGATTGTTGATGCTGCACACTGACTGCTGCAAGCCCTGATAGTGCTATACATATAGAGCACAGGGCTTGCTGCATTCCCCATCCAGTGATCGTGATTGTTGATGCTGCACACAGACTGCTGAAAGCCCTGATAGTGCTGTACATATAGAGCACCGGGCTTGCTGCATTCCCAGCCAGTGATCGTGATTGTTGATGCTGCACACCGACTGCTGCAAGCACAGGCAGTACAGTATATATAGAGCACCGGGCTTGCTGAATTCCCAGCCTGTGATCGTGATTGTTGATGTCCCACACTGACTGCTGCCAGCCCTGATCATGCTGCACTATTAGGAAACAGGGCTTGCTGCATTCCCCAGCCAGTGATCGTGATTGTTGATGCCACACATTCACTGCTGCAAGCCCTGATAGAGCTGTACACATAGAGGACTGGGCTTGCTGCATTCTCCAGCCAGTGATCGTGATTGTTGATGCCGCACAATGACTGCTGTAAGCCATGATAGCTCAGTACATATAGAGCATGGGGCTTGCTGCATTTCCCAGCCAGTGATCGTGATTGTTGGTGCCGCTCACAAACTGCTGCAAGCCCTGATAGTGCTGTACATTTAGGGCTCCAGGCTTGCTGCATTCCCCAGCCAGTGATCGTGATAGTTGATACTGCACACTGACTGCAGCAAGCCCAGATAGTGCTGTACATATAGAGCACAGGGCTTGCTGCATTCCCGAGCCAGAGATCGTGATTGTTGATGCTGCAGACTGACTGCTGCAAACCCTGATAGTGCTGTACATATGGAGCACAGAGCTTGCTGCATTCCCAGCCATGATCGTGATTGTTGATGCCACACACTGACTGCAGCAAGCCCTGATAGTGCTGTACACATAGAGGACAGGGCTTGCTGCTTTCGCCAGCCAGTGATCGTGATTGTTGATGCCGCATACAGACTGCTGCAAGCCCTGATACTGCTGTACATATAGAACACAGGCTTGCTGCATTCCCCAGCCAGTGATCAGTGATTGTTGATGCTGCACCAGACTGCAGCAAGCCCTGATAGTGCTGTACATATAGAGCACAGGGCTTGCTGCATTCCCCAGCCAGAGATCGTGATTGTTGATGCCGCACACTGACTGCAGCAAGCCCTGATAGTGCTGTACATATAGAGCACAGGGCTTGCTGCATTCCCAGCCAGTGATCGTGATTGTTGATGCCACACTGACTGCAGCAAGCCCTGATAGTGCTGTACATATAGAGCACAGGGGCTTGCTGCATTCCCAGCCAGTGATCGTGATTGTTGATGCCGCAGACTGACTGCTGCAAACCCTGATAGTGCTGTACATATGGAGAACAGAGCTTGCTGCATTCCCAGCCAGAGATCGTGATTGTTGATGCCGCACATTGACTGCAGCAAGCCCTGATAGTGCAGTATACATAGAGGAAAGGGCTTGCTGCTTTCCCAGCCAGTGATCATGATTGTTGATGCCGCACACTGACTGCTGCAAGCCCTGATAGTGCTGTACACATAGAAGACAGGGTTTGCTGCGTTCTTCAGCCAGTGATCGTGATTGTTGATGCCACAAACTGACTGCAGCAAGCCCTGATAGTGCTGTACACATAGAGGACAGGGCTTGCTGCATTCGCCAGCAAGTGATCCTGATTGTTGATGCCGCACACTGACTGCTGCAAGCCCTTATAGTGCTGTACACATGGAGGACAGGGCTTGCTGCTTTCCCAGCCAGTGATCGTGATTGTTGATGCCGCACACTAACTGCTGCAAGCCCTGATAGTGCTGTACACATAGAGGACAGGACTTGCTACATTCTCCAGCCAGTGATCGTGATTGTTGATGCCGCACAATGACTGATGTAAGCCCAGAGAGCACAGTACATATAGAGAACAGGGCTTGTTGCATTCTCCGACCAGTGATCCTGATTGTTGATGCCGCACACTTACTGCTGCAAGCCCTGATAGTGCTGTACATACAGAGCACAGAGCTTGCTGCATTCCCAGACAGTGATTGTGATTGCTGATGCTGCACACTGACTGCTGCAATCCCTGACAGTGCTGTACATATTGGGCACCAGGCTTGCGGCATTTCCCAGGAAGTGATCGTGATAGCTGATGCTGCACACTGACTACAGCAAGCCCTGATAGTGCAGAACATATAGAGAACAGAGCTTGCTGCGTTCCCGAGCCAGTGATCGTGATTGTTGATGCCACACACAGACTGCTGCAAGACCTGATAGTGCTGTACATATACAGCACAGGGCTTGCTGCATTCACCAGTCAGTGATCGTGATTTTTGATGCTGCACACTGACTACTGCAAGCCCTAATACTGCTGTACATTTAGAACACAGGGCTTGCTGCATTCCCCAGCCAGTGACCATGATTGTTGATGCAGCACATAGACTGCAGCAAGCCCTGATAGTGCTGTACATATAGAGCACAGGGCTTGCTGCATTCCCCGGCCAAAGATCATGATTGTTGATGCCACACACTGAGTTGAGCAAGCTCTGATAGTGGTGTACTTATAGAGCACAGGGCTTGCTGCATTCTCCAGCCAGTGATCGTGATTGTTGATGCCGCAGACTGACTACTGCAAACCCTGATAGTGCTGTACATATAGAGCACAGAGCTTGCTGCTTTCCCAGCCAGTGATCATGGTTGTTGATGCCACACACTGACTGTTGCAAGCCCTGTTATTGCTCTAGGTATAGAGCAAAGGGCTTGCTGAATTCCACAGCCAGTGATCGTGATTGTTGATGCCGCACACTGACTGCAGCAAGCCCTGAAAGTGCTGTACATATAGAGCACAAGGGTTGTTGCATTCACTAGCCAGTGATCGTGATTGTTGATGCCGCACACTGACTGCTGCATGCCCTGATAGCGCTGTACATACAGAGCACAGGGCTTGTGCATTCTCCAGCCAGTGATCGTGATTATTGATACCACACACTGACTGCTGCAAGCCCTGATAGTGCTGTACATATAGAGTACCGGGCTTGCTGCATTCCCAGGCTGTGATCGTGATTTGTTGATGCTGCACACCGACTGCTGTAAGCACAGACAGTACAGTACATAAAGAGTACAGGGCTTGCTGCATTCCCAGCTAGTGATCGTGTTTGATGATGCCACACACCGTCTGCTGCAAGCCATGATAGTGCTGTACATATAGAGCAGAGAGACTGCTGCATTCGCCAGCCAGTGATCGTGATTGTTGATGCCACACTCTGACTGCAGCAAGCTCTGATAGTGCTGTACACATAGAGTATAGGGCTTGCTGCATTCTCCAGCCAGTGATCCTGATTGTTGATACCGCACACTGACTGCTGCAAGCCCTGATAGTGCTGTACATATAGGGCACCAGGATTGATGCATTCCCCAGCCAGTGATCGTGATTGTTGATGCTGCACACTGACTGCAGCAAGCCCCTGATAGTGCAGAACATATAGAGCACAGGGCTTGCTGCATTCCCCAGCCAGTGATCGTGATTGTTGATTCCGACATACATGACTGCTGCAAGCCCTGATAGTGCTGTACATATAGAATACAGGGCTTGCTGCATCCCCCAGCTAGTGACCATGATTGTTGATGCTGCACATAGACTGCTGCAAGCCCTGATAGTGCTGTATATATGGAGCACAGGGCTTGCTGCATTCTTCAGCCAGAGATCGTGATTGTTGATGCCGCAGACTGACTGCTGCAAACCATGATAGTGCTGTACATATAGAACACAGAGCTTGCTGCATTCCCAGCCAGTGATCATGATTGTTGATGCCACACACTGACTTTTGCAAGCCCTGTTAGTGCTCTAGGTATAGAGCATAGGGCTTGCTGAATTCCACAGCCAGTGAACGTGATTGTTGATGCCGCACATGGACTGCTGCAAGCCCTGATAGTGCTGTACATATAGAGCAGAGGGCTTGCTGCATTCACCAGCCAGTGATTGTGATTGTTGATGCCACACACTGACTGCAGCAAGCCATGATAGTGCAGAACACAAAGAGCACAGGGCTTGCTGCATTCCCCAGCCAGTGATCGTGATTGTTGATGACGCACACTGACTGCTGCAAGCCCTGATAATGCTGCTGTAATAGGGCACAGGGCTAGCTACATTCCACAGCCAGTGATCGTGATTGTAGATGCCGCACACTGACTGCTGCAAGCCCTGATAGTGCTGTACATATAGAGCACCTGGCTTGTTCCATTCCCCAGCCAGCGATCGTGACTGTTGATGCCGCACACTGATTGCTGGAAGCCCAGACACTGCAGTACATATAGGGCACAGGGCTTGCTGCATTCCCCAGCCAGTGACCGTGACTGTTGATGCAGCACACTAACTGCTGCAAGCCCTGATAGTGCAGAACATATAAAGCATGGGTTTGCTGCATTCCCTAGCCAGTGATCGTGATTGTTGATGCTGCAGACTGACTGCTGCAAGCCCTGATAGTGCTGTACATACGGAACACCGGGATTGCTGCATTCCCAGCCAGTGATCGTGATTGTTGATGCTGCACACTGACTGCTGTAAGCCCAGACAGTACAGTACATATAGAGCGCCGGGCTTGCTGCATTCCCAGCCAGTGATCATGATTGTTGATGACGCACACTGATTGCTGCAAGCCCTGATAATGCTACACTAATAGGGCACAGGGCTAGCTGCATTCCACAGCCAGTGATCGTGATTGTAGATGCCGCACACTGACTGCTGCAAGCCCTGATAGTGCTGTACATATAGAGCACAGGGCTTGCTGCATTCCAAGCCAGTGATCGTGATTGTTGATGCCACACTGACTGCTGCAAGCCCTGATAGTGCTGTACACATAGAGGACAGGGCTTGCTGCATTCGCCAGCCAGTGATAGTGATTGTTGATGCCGCACACTGACTGCTGCAAGCCCTGATAGTGCTGTGCAGATAGAGGACAGGGCTTGCTGCATTCTCCTGCTAGTTATCGTGAATGTTGATGCCGCACACTGACTGCTTTAAGCCCTAGTAGCACTGTACATGTAGAGCACAGGGCTTGCTGCATTCTCCAGCCTGTGATCCTGATTGCTGATGCCTCACACTGTCTGCTGCAAGCCCTGATAGTGCAGAATGTATAAAGCATGGGGCTTGCTGCATTCCCCAGCCAGTGATCATCATTGTTGATGCGCGCATACTGACTGCTGCAAGCCCTGATATTGCTGTACATATAGAGCACAGGGCTTGCTGCATTCCCCATCCAGTGATCGTGATTGTTGATGTGGCACACAGACTGCTGCAAGCCCTGATAGTGCTGTACATATAGAGCACCGGGCTTGCTGCATTCCCAGCCAGTGATCGTGATTGTTGATGCTGCACACCGACTGCTGCAAGCAAAGACAGTACAGTACATATAGAGCACCAGGCTTGCTGCATTCCCATCCAGTGATCGTGATTGTTGATGTCGCACACTGACTGCTGCAAGCCCTGATAGTGCTGCACTAATAGGGCACAGGGCTTGCTGCATTCGCCAGCCAGTGATCCTTATTGTTGATGCCGCACACTGACTGCTGAAGCCCTGATAGTGCTTTACATACAGAGCACAGAGCTTGCTGCATTCCCAGCCAGTGATCGTGATTGTTGATGCCACACACTGACTGCAGCAAGCCCTGATAGTGCAGAACATATAGAGCATGGGGCTTGCTGCATTCCCAAGCCAGTGATCGTGATTGTTGATGCCACACACAGACTGCTGCAAGCCCTGACAGTGCTGTCCATTTAGAGCACAGGGCTTGCTGCTTTCACCAGTCAGTGATCGTGATTGTTGATGCTGCACACTGACTGCAGCAAGCCCTGATTGTGCAGAACATATAGAGAACTGGGCTTGCAGCATTCCCGAGCCAGTGATCATGATTGTTGATGCCACACACAGACTGCTGCAAGCCCTGACAGTGCTGTACATTTAGAGCACAGGGCTTGCAGCATTCACCAGTCAGTGATCGTGATTGTTGATGCTGCACACTGACTGCTGCAAGTATTAATACTGCTGAACTTATAGAACACAGGGCTTGCTGCATTCCCCAGCCAGTGACCATGATTGTTGATGCCGCAGACTGACTGCTGCAAACCCAGATAGTGCAGTACATATAGAGCAAAGATCTTGCTGCATTCCCAGGCAGTGATCGTGATTGTTGATGCCACACAGTGACAGCAGCATGCCCTTATAGTGCTGTACACATAGAGGACAGGGCTTGCTGCATTCGCCAGCCAGTGATCGTGATTGTTGATGCCGCACACTAACTGCTGCAAGAGCTGATAGTGCTGTACACATAGAGGACAGGGCTTGCTGCATTCTCCAGCCAGTGATCGTGATTGTTGATGCTGCACAATGACTGCTGTAAGCCCTGATAACACTGTACATATAGAGCACAGGGCTTGCTGCATTCTCCATCCAGTGATCCTGATTGTTGATGCCGCACACTGACTGCTGCAAGCCCTGATAGTGCTGTACATACATAGCACAGAGCTTGCTGCATTCCCAGCCAGTGATCGTGATTGTTGATGCCGCACACTGACTGCTGCAAGCCCTCGATAGTGCTGTACATATAGGGCACCAGGCTTGCTGCATTTCCCAAGAAGTGATCGTGATAGTTGATGCTGCACACTGACTGCAGCAAGCCCTGATAGTGCAGAACATATAGAGAACGGGGCTTGCTGCATTCCCAAGCCAGTGATAGTGATTGTTGATGCCACACACAGACTGCTGCAAGACCTGATAGTGCTTTACATATACAGCACAGGGCTTGCTGCATTCACCAGTCAGTGATCGTGATTGTTGATGCTGCACCCTGACTGCTGCAAACCCTAATACTGCTGTACATATAGAACACAGGACTTGCTGCATTCCCCAGCCAGTGACCATGATTGTTGTTGCCGCACATAGACTGCTGCAAGCCCCGATAGTACTGTACACATAGAGCACAGGGCTTGCTGCATTCCCCAGCCAGAGATCGTGATTGTTGATGCCACACACTGAGTGCAGCAAGCCCTGATAGTGCTGTACTTATAGAGCACAGGGCTTGCTGCATTCCCAGCCAGTGATCATGATTGTTGATGCCACACACTGACGGTTGCAAGCCCTTTTGGTGCTCTACGTATAGAGCATAGGGCTTGCTGAATTCCACAGCCATTGATCGTGATTGTTGATGCCGCACACTGACTGCTGCAAGCCCTGATAGTACTGTACATATAGAGCAGAGGGCTTGCTGCATTCACTAGCCAGGGATCGTGATTGTTGATGCCACACACTGTCTGCAGCAAGCCCTGATAGTGCTGTACATATAGAGCACAGAGCTTGCTGCATTCCAGTGATCATGATTGTTGATGTCGCACACTGACTGCAGCAAGCCCTGATAGTGCTGTACATATAGAGCAAAGGGCTTGCTGCATTCCAGTGATCATGATTGTTGATGTCGCACACTGACTGCAGCAAGCCCTGATAGTGCTGTACTATATAGAGCACAGGGCTTGCTGCATTCCCCAGCCAGTGATCGTGATTGTTGATGCCGCACACTGACTGCTGCAAGCCCTGATAGTGCTGTACATATAGAGCACAGGGCTTGCTGCATTCCCAGCCAGTGATCGGATTGTTGATGCCGACACTGACTGCAGCAAGCCCTGATAGTGCTGTACATATAGAGCATAGGGCTTACTGCATTCCCCAGCCAGTGATCGTGATTGTCGATGCCGCACACTGACTGCTGCAAGCCCTGATAGTGCTGTACATATAGAGGCACAGGGCTTGCTGCATTCTCCAGCCAGTGATCGTGATTGTTGATGCCACACACTGACTGCTGCAAGCCCTGATAGTGCTGTTCATATAGAGCAGAGGGCTTGCTGCATTCCCCATCCAGAGATCGTCATTGTTGATCCGGCACACAGACTGCTGCAAGCCCTGATAGTGCTGTACATATAGTGCACCGGGCTTGCTGCATTCCCAGCCAGTGATCGTGATTGTTGATGCCGCACACTCACTGCTGCAAGCCCTGATAGTGCTGTACATATAAAGCAGAGAGATTGCTGCATTCGCCAGCCAGAGATCGTGATTGTTGATGCCACACACTGACTGCAGCAAGCTCTGATAGTGCTGTACAAATAGATTACAGGGCTTGCTGCATTCGCCAGCCAGTGATCGAGATAGTTGATGCCGCCCACTGAATGCTGCAAGCCCTGATAGTGCTGTACACATAGAGGACTGGGCTTGCTGCATTCTCCAGCCAGTGATCGTGATTGTTGATGCCGCACACTGACTGCTGTAAGCCCTGATAGCACTGTACATATAGAGCACAGGGCTTGCTGCATTCCCCAGCCAGTGATCGTGATTGTTGATGCCGCACACTGACTGCTGCAAGCCCTGATAGTGCTGTACATATAGAGCACAGGGCTTGCTGCATTCGCCAGCCAGTGATCGTGATTGTTGATGCCACACACTGACTGCAGCAAGCCCTGATAGTGCTGTACACATAGAGGACAGGGCTTGCTGCATTCGCCAGCCAGTGATCGTGATTGTTGATGCCGCACACTGACTGCTGCAAGCCCTGATAGTGCTGTACACATGGAGGACAGGGCTTGCTGCGATTCTCCAGCCAGTGATCGTGATTGTTGATGCCGCACACTGATTGCTGCAAGCCATGATAGTGCAGAACATATAGAGCACAGGGCTTGCTGCATTCCCCAAGCCAGTGATCGTCATTGTTGATGCCACAGGCTGACTGGAGCAAGCCCTTATAGTGATGTACATATAGAGAACCGGGCTTGTTGCATTTCCCAGCCAGCGATATTGACTGTTGATGCTGCACACTGATTGCTGCAAGCCCTAACACTGCAGTACATATAGGGCACAGGGCTTGCTGCATTCCCCACCAAGTGATCGTGATTGTTGATGCCGCACACTGACTGCTGCAAGCCCAGATAGTGCAGAACATATAAAGCATGGGGTTTGCTGTATTCCCCATACAGTGATCGTGATTGTTGATATTGCAGACTGACAGCTGCAAGCCCTGATAGTGCTGTACATATAGAGCACCGGGCTTGCTGCATTCCCAGCCAGTGATCGTGATTGTTGATGCTGCACACTGACTGCTGTAAGCCCAGACAGTACAGTACATATAGAGCACCGGGCTTGCTGCATTCCCGGCCAGTGATCGTGATTGTTGATGCTGCACACTGACTGCTGCAAGCCCTGATAGTGCTGCACTAATAGGGCACAGGGCTAGCTACATTCCAAAGCCAATCGTGATTGCTGATGCCGCACACTGACTGCTGCAAGCCCTGATATTGCTGTACTTATAGAGCAGAGGGCTTGCTGCATTCGCAAGCCAGTTATCATGATTCTTGATGCCACACACTGACTGCTGCAAGCCCTGATAGTGCTGTACACATAGAGGACAGGGCATGCTGCATTCGCCAGCCAGTGATCGAGATTGCTGATGCCGCACACTGACGGCTGCAAGCACTGATAGTGCTGTACAGATAGAGGACAGAGCTTGCTGCATTCTTCTGCCAGCGATCGTGATTGTTGATGCCGCACACTGACTGCTGCAAGCCTTGATAGCACTGTACAATTAGAGCACAGGGCTTGCTGCATTCTCCAGCCAGTTATCCTGATTGTTGATGTCACACACTGACTGCTGCAAGCCCTGATAGTGCAGAACATATAAAGCATGGGGCTTGCTGCATTCCCCATCCAGTGATCGTCATTGTTGATGCGGCACACAGACTGCTGCTAGCCCTGATAGTGCTGTACATATAGAGCACCGGGCTTGCTGCTTTCCCAGCCAGTGATCATGATTGTTGATGCCGCACACTGACTGCTGCATGCCCTGATAGTGATGTACATATAGAGCAGAGGGCTTGCTGCATTCGCCAGCCAGTAATAGTGATTGTTGATGCCACACATTGACTGCTGGAAGCCCAGATAGTGCTGTTGACATAGTGGACTGGGCTTGCTGCATTCTCCAGCCAGTGATCGTTATTGTTGATGCCGCACACTGACTGCTGTAAGCCCTGATAGCACTGTACATATAGAGCACAGGGCTTGCTGCATTCTCCAGCCAGTGATCCTGATTGTTGATGCCGCACACTGACTGCTGCAAGCCCTGATGGTGCTGTACATGCAGTGCACAGAGCTTGCTGCATTCCCAGCCAGTGATCATGATTGTTGATGCCACACACTGACTGCAGCAAGCCCTGATAGTGCAGAACATATCGAGCATGGGGCTTGCTGCATTCCCCAGCCAGTGATCGTGATTGTTGATGCCGCACACAGACTGCTGCAAGCCCTGATAGTGCTGTTCATTTAGGGCACCAGGCTTGCTGCATTCCTTAGCCAGTTATCGTGATAGTTGATGCTGCACACTGACTGCAGCAAGCCCTGATAGTGCAGGACATATAGAGAACGGGGCTTGCTGCATTCCCGAGCCAGTGATCGTGATTGTTGATGCCACACACAGACTGCTGCAAGCCCTGACAGTGCTGTGCATATAGAGCACAGGGCTTGCTGCATTCACCAGTCAGTGATCGTGATTGTTGATGCTGCACACTGACTGCTGCAAGTCCTAATACTGCTATACATATAGAACACAGGGCTTGCTGCATTCTCCAGCCAGTGACCATGATTGTTGGTGCTGCACATAGACTGCTGCAAGCCCTGATAGTGCTGTACATATAGAGCACAGGGCTTGCTGCATTCCCCGACCAGAGATTGTGATTATTGATGTCGCACACTGAGTGCAGTAAGCCCTGATAGTGTTGTATTTATAGAGCACAGGTCTTGCTGCATTCCCCAGCCAGTGATTGTGATTGTTGATGCCGCAGACTGACTGCTGCAAACCCTGATAGTGCTGTACATATAGAGCATGGAGCTTGCTGCATTCCCAGCCAGTGATCGTGATTGTTGATGCCACACACTGGCTGCAGCAAGCCCTGATAATGCTGTACACATAGAGGACAGGGCTTGCTGCTTTCGCCAGCCAGTAATCGTGATTGTTGATGCCGCACACTGACTGCTGCAAGCCCTGATAGTGCTCTACATGTAGAGGACAGGGCTTACTGCATTCTCCAGCCAGTGATCATGATTGTTGATGCACACAATCACTGCAGCAAGCCCTGATAGTGCTGTACTTATAGAGCACAGGGCTTGCTGCATTCCCCAGCCAGTGATCGTGATTGTTGATGCCACAGACTGACTGCTGCAAACCCTGATAGTGCTGTACATAAAGAGCAAAGATCTTGCTGCATTCCCACCCTGTGATTGTGATTGTTGATGCCACACACTGACTGCAGCAAACCCTGATAGGGCTGTGCACATAGAGGACAGGGCTTGCTGCATTCTCCAGCCAGTGATCGTGATTGTTGATGCCGCACACAGACTGCTGTAAGCCCTGATAGCACTGTACATATAGAGCACAGGGCTTGCTGCATTCTCCATCCAGTGATCCTGATTGTTGATACCGCACACTGACTGCTGCAAGCCCTGATAGTGCTGTTCATACAGAGCACAGAGCTTGCTGCATTCCTGAGCTAGTGATAGTGATTGTTGATTCCACTCACAGACTGCTGCAAGACCTGATAGTGCTGTACATATACAGCACAGGGTTTGCTGCATTCAATAGTCAGTGATCGTGATTGTTGATGCCACACACAGCCGGCTGCAAGACCTGATTGTGCTGTACATATACAGCACAGGGCTTGCTGCATTCAATAGTCAGTGATCGTGATTGTTGATGCTGCACACTGACTGCTGCAAGCCCTAATACTGCTGTACATATAGAACACAGGGCTTGCTGCATTCTCCAGCCAGTGACCATGATTGTTGATTCTGCTCATAGACTGCTGCAAGCCTTGATAGTGCTGTACTTATAGAGCACAGGGATGGCTGCATTTCCAGGCCAGAGATCGTGATTGTTGATACCGCAGACTGACTGCTGCAAACCCTGATAGTGCTGTACATATAGAGCACAGAGCTTGCTGAATTCCCAGCCAGTGATCATGATTGTTGATGCCACACACTGACTGTTGCAAGCCCTGTTAGTGCTCTAGGTATAGAGCATAGGGCTTGCTGAATTCCACAGCCAGTGATCGTGATTGTTGATGCCGCACAGTGACTGCTGCAAGCCCTGATAGTACTGTACATATAGATCACAGGGCTTGCTGCATTCACTAGCCATTGATAGTGATTGTTGATGCCGCACACTGACTGCTGCAAGCCCTGATAGTGCTGTACATATAAAGCATGGGGCTTGCTGCATTCCCAGCCAGTGATCATGATTGTTGATGCCACACACTGTCTGCAGCAAGCCCTGATAGAGCTGTACATATAGAGCACAGGGCTTGCTGCATTCCTGTGATCGATGATTGTTGATGTCGACACGCTGCAGCAAGCCCTGATAGTGCTGTACTTATATAGCACAGGGCTTGCTGCATTACAGTGATCATGATTGTTGATGTTGCACACTGACTGCAGCAAGCCCTGATAGTGCTGTACTAATAGAGCACAGGGCTTGCTGCATTCCCCAGCCAGTGATCGTGATTGTTGATGCCACACACTGACTACTGCAAGCACTTATAGTGCTGTACATATAGAGCACAGGGCTTGCTGCATTCCAGTGATCATGATTGTTGATGTCGCACACTGACTGCTGCATGCCCTTATAGTGCTGTACATATAGAGCATAGGGCTTGCTGCATTCTCCAGCCAGTGATCGTGATTATTGATGCCACACACTGACTGCTGCAAGCCCTGATTGTGCTGTTCATATAGAGCACAGGGCTTGCTGCATTCTCCAGCCAGTGATCGTGATTATTGATGCCACACACTGACTGCTGCAAGCCCTGATAGTGCTGTTCATATAGAGCATGGGGCCTGCTGCATTCCCCAGCCAGTGATCGTGATTGTTGATGCCGCTCACTGAATGCTGTAAGGCCTGATAGTGCTGTACATACAGAGCACAGGGCTTGCTGCATTCCCCTGCCAGTGATCGTGATTGTTAATGCCACACACTGAATCCTGCAAGCCCTGATAGTGCTGTACTTATTGACAAAGCCCCTACCTTTCTGCGGCACAGTGGGACCAAGTTCTGCGGCAAGACTACCATTTGCCACAGAACGTCTTGGGCGGTGGTTTGTAATTTCTGCGGAAGTTCTGCAGCACGAACAAACTAGTATCTGACAGTGTCAGCTTGTCATCCAGACTTCATTTTCATGGAAGTTGTTATAGCATTCAGGATGGGGGAAAGCACAGTAGCACTAGATCGAAAAATAACAGACTTATAGAAATTATTTTATGTGTAAAAAAGCAAAACTAATATCTCTCCCTTAAGATCCTAGCCTATTGCATCAATGAAATATGCAGTGGTAACTTTATGTGATAAATAAGGTATTTATAAATGAATGGTATCTATACCACTAATGAGGTCTCCAATGTGTATCACTTATATATTTATATGTGCATTCTACACTGCTCACGAGGTCCCCACTGAGTATCACTTATATATTTGTACACAATCTGTAACATACATACAAATGTGTATGTGTGTGCGTGTAGGTGTGTGTAGTGTGAGAGAGAGAGAGTTACTGTATATGTGAGTTTGTGTGTGTGTGTATATATATATATTTTTTTTTAATTTCCATGATATTGCTTCTTGATTCATACAATTCCGATTGGAAATGGAATAAACAGAATAGAGGAGTTATTGCAAAACTCATTTTTCATGCCAACCTGCTTCCCCAGACACATTACATAACACCATCAGGCCATGACATGCATGTGAACCGATTGTGAGATTGTGCTCTCCAGCCCATCACAATGTGTCCATCATGTGACAGAACACTGCACCATACCTTCCCAGGCTCAGAGCAGTGATGTGTTCCACCAATCCTTGTGCTGCCCAGCCAGCTGCCAGAGCTAATCTCTGAAAATGAGTTGCTGACACGGAAACACAACATGCTACCCTCTTTCCCAACAGCTGGCCCTGAACACATATCTCCATAACTTTTGGCTGACTCTATCAACTACTGACAATATGTAATCAATAACCCTGGCAAAAACCCCATCGCAATTATGTATTTAACAGGTCTGTTCTTTCAGTGGATCTACACATTATTATATTCCACTTTTCTGGGCATAATTACTTTATTTTTCCTAAAAATTAGAGGTAAATTAATTTTACCAGTTATTCATTTCAGATGGCATCTCTATACCTTAAAGGCTCAAATAAGTTTGTACAAAGTGAGGTATGGACTTAACAGGTCTGTAATATTGACAGGGTTTTGTTTAAGTTCGCCCTAGTGCAATAACGTAAGACTGAAAATTGTATTAGGCTGTAGTGCAGATTGAGCAAGTATCACCATACCTGATGTACTGTGCCACAGGTACTGGAAGTGGGAGCTGTGGTAGATAAGTGACTGTTTGTTTTTGTTGCAGAATGTAGCTGTTTCATTAGCTAATTTACGGTGTTATAGCAATGATAACATCACATTCTAAGCATAGAGGGATTTTGGATATAAAAAGAGGGAAAATGAACCAGATTCAATGGAGAATTAGAAATATTAATAAAAAATCAACAAGAAAAGTGAATTCTGCGGCACTGCAGAAGTTCTACGGTAGATTGCAAGTTTGGCACAAAACTCAGCCCCGCAGAATCGAGGGGCCTTGCATATAGAGCACAGAGCTTGCTGCATTCCCCAGAAAGTGATCATGATTGTTGATGCCACACATGGACTGCTGCAAGCCCTGATAGTACTGCACATATAGAGCACAGAGCTTGCTGCATTCCCCAGCCAGTGATTGCGATTGTCGATGCCGCTCACTGACTGCTGCAAGCCCTGATAGTGCTCTATATATTGAGCACAGGGCTTGCTGCGTTCCCCAGCCAGTGATCTTGATTGTTGATTCCGCACACTGACTGCTGCTAGCCCTGAAACTGCTGTTCATACAGAGCACAGGGCTTGCTGCATTCTCCAGCCAGTGATCGTGATTGTTTATGCCGCACACTGACTGCTGTAAGCCCTGAGAGCACTGTACATATAGAGCACAGGGCTTGCTGCATTCTCCAGCCAGTGATCCTGATTGTTGATGCTGCACACTGACTGCTGCAAGACCTGATAGTGCTGTACATACAGAGCACAGAGCTTGCTGCATTCCCAGCCAGTGATCGTGATTGTTGATGCCACACACTGACTGCAGCTAGCCTTGATAGTGCAGAACATATAGAGTTTGGGGCTTGCTGCATTCCCCAGCCAGTGATCGTGATTGTTGATGCCGCACACAGACTGCTGCAAGCCCTGATAGTGCTGAACAAATATAGGGCTCCAGGCTTGCTGCATTCCCCAGCCAGTGATCGTGATTGTTGATGCCGCACACTGACTGCTGTAAGTCCTGATAGCACTGTACATATAGAGAACGGGGCTTGCTGCATTCCCGAGCCTGTGATCATGATTGTTGATGCCACACACAGACTGCTGCAAGCCCTGATAGTGCTGTACATATATAGCAGAGGTCTTGCTGCATTCACCAGTCAGTGATCGTGATTGTTGATGCTGCGCACTGACTGCTGCAAGCCCTAATACTGCTGTACATATAGAACACAGGACTTGCGGCATTACCCAGCCAATGACCATGATTGTTGATGCTGCACATAGACTGCTGCAAGCCCTGATAGTGCTGAAAATATAGAGCACAGGGCTTGCTGCATTCCCCGGCCAGAGATCGTGATTGTTGATGCCGCACACTGACTGCTGCAAGCCCTGATAGTGCTGCACATATAGAGCTCAGGGCTTGCTTCATTCACTATCCAGTGATCGTGATTCTTGATGCCGCACACTGACTGCTGCAAGCCCTGATAGTGCTGTACATATAGAGCACGGGGCTTGCTGCATTCCCAGTCAGTGATCATGATTGTTGATGCCACACACTGTCTGCAGCAAGCCCTGATAGTGCTGTACATATAGAGCACAGGGCTTGCTGCATTCCTGTGATCATGATTGTTGATGTCGCACACTGACTGCAGCAAGCCCTGATAGTGCTGTACATATAGAGCGCAGGGCTTGCTGCATTCCAGTGATCATGATTGTTGATGTTGCACACTGACTGCAGTAAGCCCTGAAAGTGCTGTACTAATAGAGCACAGGGCTTGCTGCATTCCCCAGCCAGTGATCGTGATTGTTGATGCCACACACTGACTGCTGCAAGCACTTATAGTGCTGTACATATCGTGCACAGGGCTTGCTGCATTCCAGTGATCATGATTGTTGATGTTGCACACTGACTGCAGCAAGCCCAGATAGTGCTGTACATATAAAGCATAGGGCTTGCTGCATTCCCCAGCCAGTGATCGTGATTGTTGATGCCGCACACTTACTGCTGCATGTCCTGATAGTGCTGTACATATAGAGCAGGGCTTGCTGCATCTCCAGCCAGTGATCGTGATTATTGATGCCACACTGACTGCTGCAAGCCCTGATAGTGCTGTTCATATAGAGCACAGGGCTTGCATTCCCAGCCAGTGATCGTGATTATTGATGCCACACACTGACTGCTGCAAGCCCTGATAGTGCTGTACATATAGAGCATGGGGCTTGCTGCATTCCCCAGCCAGTGATGCTGATTGTTGATGCCGCAAACTGAATGCTGTAAGGCCTGATAGCGCTGTACATACAGAGCACAGGGCTTGCTGCATTCCCCTGCCAGTGATCGTGATTGTTGATGCCACACACTGACTCCTGCAAGCCCTGATAGTGCTGTACATATTGACAAAGCCCCTACCTTTCTGCAGCACAGTGGGACCAAGTTCTGCGGCAAGACTACCATTTGCCACAGAACGTCTTGGGCGGTGGTTTGTAATTTCTACGGAAGTTCTGCAGCACGAACAAACTAGTATCTGACAGTGTCAGCTTGTCATCCAGACTTCATTTTCATGGAAGTTGTTATAGCAATCAGGATGGGGGAAAGCACAGTAGCACTAGATCGAAAAATAACAGACTTATAGAAATTATTTTATGTGTAAAAAAGCAAACCTAATATCTCTCCCTTAAGATCCTAGCCTATTGCATCAATGAAATATGCAGTGGTAACTTTATGTGATAAATAAGGTATTTATAAATGAATGGTATCTATACCACTAATAGGGTCTCAATGTGTATCATTATATATTTATATGTGCATTCTACACCGCTCACGAGGTCCCACTGAGTATCACTTATATATTTGTACACAATCTGTAACATACATACAAATGTGTGTGTGTGTGCGTGTAGGTGAGTGCGTAGTGAGAGAGAGAGAGTTACTGTATATGTGAGTTTGTGTGAGTGTGTATATATATATATATTTTTTTTTTTAATTTCCATGATATTGCCTCTTGATTCATACAATTCCCATTGGAAATGGAATAAACAGAATAGAGGAGTTATTGCAAAACTCATTTTTCATGCCAACCTGCTTCCCCAGACACATTACATAACACCATCAGGCCATGACATGCATGTGAACCGATTGTGATATAGAGCTCTCCAGCCCATCACAATGTGTCCATCATGTGACAGAACACTGCACCATACCTTCCCAGGCTCAGAGCAGTGATGTGTTCCACCAATCCTTGTGCTGCCCAGCCAGCTCCCAGAGCTAATCTCTGAAAATGAGTTGCTGACACGGAAACACAACATGCTACCCTCTTTCCCAACAGCTGGCCCTGAACACATATCTCCATAACGTTAGGCTGACTCTATCAACCACTGACAATATGTAATTAATAACCCTGGCAAAAACCCCATCGCAATTATTTATTTAACAGGTCTGTTCTTTCAGTGGATCTACACATTATTATATTCCACTTTTCTGGGCATAATTACTTTATTTTTCTTAAAATGAGAGGTAAATTAATTTTACCAGTTATTCATTTCAGATGGCATCTCTATACCTTAAAGGCTCAAATAAGTTTGTACAAAGTGAGGTATGGACTTAACAGGTCTGTAATATTGACAGGGTTTTGTTTAAGTTCGCCCTAGTGCAATAACGTACGACTGAAAATTGTAATAGGCTGTAGTGCAGATTGAGCAAGTATCACCATACCTGATGTGCTGTGCCACAGCTACTGGCAGTGGGAGCTGTGGTAGATAAGTGACTGTTTGTTTTAGTTGCAGAATGTAGCTGTTTCATTAGCTAATTTACGGTGTTATAGCAATGATAACATCACATTCTAAGCATAGAGGGATTTTGGATATAAAAAGAGGGAAAATGAACCAGATTCAATGGAGAATTAGAAATATTAATAAAAAATCAACAAGAAAAGTGAATTCTGCGGCACTGCAGAAGTTCTACGGTAGATTGCAAGTTTGGCACAAAACTCAGCCCCGCAGAATCGTGGGACCTTGCATATAGAGAACAGAGCTTGCTGCATTCCCCAGAAAGTGATCGTGATTGTTGATGCCACACACTGACTGCTGCAAGCCCTGATAGTGCTGCATATATAGAGCACAGGGCTTGCTGCATTCCCCAGCCAGTGATTGTGATTGTCGATGCCGCTCACTGACTGCTGCTAGCCCTGATAGTGCTGTACATATAGAGCACAGGGCTTGCTGCATTCTCCAGCCAGTGATCCTGATTGTTGATGCCGCACACTGACTGCTGCAAGACCTGATAGTGCTGTACATACAAAGCACAGAGCTTGCTGCATTCCCAGCCAGTGATTGCGATTGCTGATGCCACACACTGACTGCAGCAAGCCTTGATAGTGCAGAACATATAGAGTTTGGGGCTTGCTGCATTCCCCAGCCAGTGATCGTGATTGTTGATGCCGCACACAGACTGCTGCAAGCCCTGACAGTGCTGAACAAATATAGGGCTCCAGGCTTGCTGCATTCCCCAGCCAGTGATCATGATTGTTGATGCCTCACACTGAGTGCAGCAAGCCCTGATAGTGCTGTACTAATAGAGCACTGGGCTTGCTGCATTCCACAGTCAGTGATCGTGATTGTTGATGCCGCACACCGACTGCTGCAAGCCCTGATAGTGCTGCACTAATAGGGCACAGGGCTTGCTGCATTCCCCAGCCAGTGATCGTGATTGTTGATGCCGCACACTGACTGCTGCAAGCCCTGATAGTGCTGCACTAATAGGGCACAGGGCTTGCTGCATTCGCCAGCCAGTGATCGTGATTGTTGATGCCGCACACTGACTGCTGCAAGCCCTGATAGTGCTGTACACATAGAGGACAGGGCTTGCTGCATTCTCCAGCCAGTTATCGTGATTGTTGATGCCGCACACTGACTGCTGTAAGCCCTGATAGCACTGTACATATAAAGCACAGGGCTTGCTGCATTCTCCAGCCAGTGATCGTGATTGTTGATGCCGCACACTGATTGCTGCAAGCCCTGATAGTGCAGAACATATAGAGCACTGGGCTTGTTGCATTCCCCTGCCAGCGATCGTGATATTGATGCCGCACACTGAATGCTGCAAGCCCTGACACTACAGTACATATAGGGCACAGGGCTTGCTGCATTCCCCTGCCAGTGATCATGATTGTTGACGCCGCACACTGACTGCTGCAAGCCCTGATAGTGCAGAACATATAAAGCAATGGGCCTGCTGCATTCCCCAACCAGTGATCGTGATTGTTGATGCCACACACTGACTGCAGCAAGCCCAGATAGTGCTGTACATATAGGGCACAGGGCTTGCTGCAATCCCCAACCAGTGATCGTGATTGTTGATGCCTCACTCTGACTGCTGCAAGCCCTGATAGTGCTGAACATATAGAGGACTGGGCTTGTAGCATTCCCCAGCCAGTGATCGTGATTGTTGATGCCGCACACTGACTGCTGCAAGCCCTGACAGTGCTGTACATATAGTGCAGAGGGCTTGCTGCATTCACCAGCAAGTGATCGTGATTGTTGATGCCACACACTGACTGCAGCAAGCCCAGATAGTGCTGTACATGTAGGGCACAGGGCTTGCTGCAATCCCCAGCCAGTGATCGTGATTGTTGATGCCTCACTCTGACTGCTGCAAGCCCTGATAGTACTGTACATATAGAGAACAGGGCTTGCTGCATTCCCCAGCAAGTGACCATGATTGTTGATGCTGCAGACTGACTGCTGAAACCCTGATAGTGCTGTACATATAGAGCACGGGGCTTGCTGCATTCCCCAGCCAGTGATCGTGATTGTTGATTCTGCACTCTGACTGCTGCAAGCCCTGATAGTACTGTACATATAGAGAACAGGGCTTGCTGCATTCCCCAGCAAGTGACTGTGTTTGTTGATGCTGCAGACTGACTGCTGAAGCCCTGATAGTGCTGAACATATAGAGCACGGGGCTTGTAGCATTCCCCAGCCAGTGATCGTGATTGTTGATGCCGCAGACTGTCTGCTGCAAGCCCAGATAGTGCTGTACATATAGAGCACAGAGTTTGCTGCATTCCCAGCCAGTGATCGTGATTGTTGATGCCGCACATTGACTTCTGCAAGCCCTTATAGTGCAGAACATATAGAGCATGGGGCTTGCTGCATTCCCCAGCCAGTGATCGTGATTGTTGATACCGCAGACTGACTGCTGCAAGCCCTGAAAGTGCTGTACATATAGATCAGAGGGCTTGCTGCATTCGATAGCCAGTGATCGTGATTGTTGATGCCACACACTGACTGCAGAAAGCCCAGATAGTGCTGTACATATAGAGCACAGAGTTTGCTGCATTCCCAGCCAGTGATCGTGATTGTTGATGCCGCACATTGACTTCTGCAAGCCCTTATAGTGCAGAACATATAGAGCATGGGGCTTGCTGCATTCCCCAGCCAGTGATCGTGATTGTTGATACCGCAGACTGACTGCTGCAAGCCCTGAAAGTGCTGTACATATAGATCAGAGGGCTTGCTGCATTCGATAGCCAGTGATCGTGATTGTTGATGCTGCACACTGACTGCTGCAAGCCCTGATAGTTCAGTACACATAGAGGACAGGGTTTGCTGCATTCTCCAGCCAATGATCATTATTGTTGATGTTGCACACTGACTGCTGCAAGCCCTGATAGTGCTGTACATATAGAGGACAGGGCTTGCTGCATTCGCCAGCCAGTGCTCGTGATTGTTGATGCCGCACACTGACTGCTGCAAGCAATGTTAGTGCTGTACATATAGAGCACAGTGCTTGCTGCATTCTCCAGCCAGTGATCATGATTGTTGATGCCGCACACTGACTGCTGCAAGCCCTGATAGTGCTGTACATACAGAGCACAGAGTTTGCTGCATTCCCATCCAGTGATCGTGATTGTTGATGCTGCACACTGACTGCTGCAAGCCCTGATAGCACTGTACATATAGAGCACAGGGCTTGCTGCATTCCCCAACAAGTGACCATGATTGTTGATGCTGCACATTGACTGCTGCAAGCCCTGATAGTGCTGTACTTATAAAGCATGGGGCTTGCTGCATTCTCAAGCCAGTGATCAAGATTGTAGGCACCGCACACTGACTGCTGCAAACCGTGATAGTGCTGTTCATAAAGAGGACAGGGCTTGCTGCATTCCCTAACCAGTGATCGTGATTGTTGATGCCACACACTGACTGCAGCAAGCCGAGATAGTGCTGTACATATAGGGCACAGGGCTTGCTGCAATCCCCAGCCAGTGATCGTGATTGTTGATACCTCACTCTGACTGCAGCAAGCCCTGATAGAGCTGTACATATAGAGCACAGGGCTTGCTGCATTCGCCAGCCAGTGATCGTGATTGTTGGTGCCGCACACTGACTGCTACAAGCCCTGATAGTGCTGTACATACAGAGCACAGAGCTTGCTGAATTCCCAGCCAGTGATCATGGTTGTTGATGCTGCACACTGACTGCTGCAAGCCCTGATAGTGCAGAACATATAAAGCATCGGGCTTGATGCATTCCCAGACAGTGATCATGATTGTTGATGCTGCACACTGACTGCTGCAAGCCCTGATAGTGCTGTTCATATAGAGCACAGGGCTTGCTGCATTCTCCTGCCAGTGATCGTGATTGTTGATGCCGCAGACTGACTGCTGCAATCCCTGATAGTGCTGTACATACAGAGCACAGAGCTTGCTGCATTCCCAGCCAGTGATCATGGTTGTTAATGCTGCACACTGACTGCTGCAAGCCCTGAAAGTGCAGATCTTATAGAGCATGGGGCTTGCTGCATTCCCAGCCAGTGATCGTGATTGTTGATGCTGCACACAGACTGCTGCAAGCCCAGATAGTGCTGAATGCATTGAGCACAGAGCTTGCTGCATTCCCCAGCAAGTGACCGTGATTATTGATGCTGCACACTGACTGCTGCAAGCCCTGATAGTGCTGTACTTATAGAGCACAGGGCTTGCTGCATTCCCAAGCCAGTGATCGTGATTGTTGATGCCGCACACTGTCGTCTGCAAGCCCTGATAGTGCTGTACATATAGAGTAGAGGGCTTGCTTCCTTCGCAAGCAAGTGATCGTGATTGTTGATTGCACACACTGACTGCACCAAGCACTGATAGTGCTGTACATATAGGCACAGGACCTGCTGCATTCGCCAGCCAGTGATCGTGATTGTTGATGCCGCACACTGACTGCTGCAATCCTTGATAGTGCTGTACATATAGAGCACAGGGTTTGCTGCATTCGCCAGCCAGTGATAGTGATTGTTGATACTGTACACTGACTGCTGCAAGCCCAGATAGTGCTGAACGCATTGAGCACAGAGCTTGCTGCATTCCCCAGCAAGTGACCGTGATTATTGATGCTGCACACTGACTGCTGCAAGCCCTGATAGTGCTGTACTTATAGAGCACAGTGCTTGCTGCATTCCCAAGCCAGTGATCGTGATTGTTGATGCCGCACACTGTCGTCTGCAAGCCCTGATAGTGCTGTACATATAGAGTAGAGGGCTTGCTTCATTCACAAGCAAGTGATCGTGATTGTTGATTGCACACACTGACTGCACCAAGCACTGATAGTGCTGTACATATAGGCACAGGACTTGCTGCATTCACCAGCCAGTGATCGTGATTGTACATGCCGCACACTGACTGCTGCAATCCTTGATAGTGCTGTACATATAGAGCACAGGGTTTGCTGCATTCGCCAGCCAGTGATAGTGATTGTTGATACTGTACACTGACTGCTGCAAGCCCTGATAGTGCTGCACATGTAGATCACAGGGCTTGCTGCATTCGCCAGCCAGTGATCATGATTGTTGATGCTGCACACTGATTCCTGCAAGCCCTGATACCACTGTACATATAAAGCACAGGGCATGCTGCATTCCCCAGCCTGTGATTGTGATTGTTGATGCCACACACTGACTGCTGCAAGCCCTGATACTGCTGTACATATAGAGCACAGGGCTTGCTGCATTCCCCTTAAAGTGATCATGATTGTTGATGCCGCACACTGACTGCTGCAAGCCCTGATAGTGCTGTACATATAGAGCACAGGGCTTTCTGCTTTCCCCAGATAGTGATCATGACTGCTGATGACACACACTGACTGCTGCAAGCCCTGATAGTGCTGTACACATAGAGGACAGGGCTTGCTGCATTCTCTAGCCAGTGATCGTGACTGCTGGTGCCGCACACTGACTGCTGCAAGCCCTGATAGTGCTGTACATATAGAGCACAGGGCTTACTGCATTTCCCAGCCAGTGATTGTGACTGTTGACGCTGCACACTGACTGCTGCAAGCCCTGATAGTGCTGTACATATAGAGCATGGGGCTTGCTGCATTCTCAAGCCAGTGATCGTGATTGTAGACACCGCACACTGACTGCTGGTCAGTACCGTAGGAATGGTGGGGTGGGTGGGTTACCTGCCCAGGGTGCATAACTCCAAGGGGCGCAACCTCAGTCAGTACTAAAAAAAAAAAAAAAAAAAGAAAAAAAAAATTCTAATTCTAACTTCCGCCAACAGGGGCGCATCCCCGTGGGGGGGGGTCAAATGGTCCACTGTCTGTCTGGAGAAAAAAGTCACATGGTACTCCCAAAACAGACAGTATTTAAAGGAAGGGGCGCCGGAGTCTCGGAGTTGGTGTCGAGATAGGAGAGCAAGCGAGTTAGGACTAGAGACGGCGTAGTGTAGACGAGAAAAAAAAAGTATAGTACAGTAAAAGTTTTTTATTAGACAGCGAGCAAGCCACAAGTGAGAGACAGACAGTCCAGTGGCAATTAAATTACATTTAATTTAATCAGTGGAGAGAGACTCTGGAGTAGGAGGGGAGACAGAGCGAGCGTGCTGTGCTGCTGTTAGAGTGGGCTGGGTGGGACACTGCTGGGAGGAGCGGAGCAGAGGGGTTGCCTGCACTGCAGCATGAAGAGAGAACTAGAAGATTAAGAAAACTAAGCAAGTAGTAAGTTGAAGTAGAAAGTAGACAAGAATAACATATTTTTTGGGGGGTAAGTAAGTCTGTGCTGTGTATGATGTAATGTGGTACGGCCGACCGTATCTGATGGCTAATGGCATGCCCGCCCTATGTTGGTGGCGCGGTCCGGTTTCTTCCTGGCTTCCAAGTGACGAGTCCCACATTCTTTTTTGTTTGTGCTCCTCTGGACGGCTGACTAGCTCTAGTCAAGCCCTCCTCCCGTCCCTGCGAATCCTCAATCATGTTGAGGCTGCCAGTCTGCCACTGGCTCAGGCAGGGGGCGGCTGGGCGACGGGTCTGGCGAGTCTGGCGACACTCAGTAGGACAACGGGAAAATAGGGAACGCAGAGTAGGCAAAATGTAAATCAGCCTTCTCCTCTCCCCTTTCAGCCGGACTGTTTTGCCGACTTCAAGTTCAACTTGTCTTACGGGCGTTGTCTTGAAATGAAAAGAACTACTTGTATTTTTTTTCAACACCGTCCGACGGTAAACAAGACAAGTTGAAAAGTCGGCAAACAGTCCAGCTGAAAGGGGAGAAGGCTGGCTGATTTACATTTTGTTTCCTATTGCGTTCACCGTTCACTTCTCTTCTCTCCCGCGTTGGTCCCGTTCTCGAAGACGGTTTTCCCGCTGTCTTCTCACTGTCGCAACAATGTCTGTGTGCCACTGTGCCAGACAAGACTGCGAATGCGAAAGACCATGCTTTAATGCCTGTCACAGTCCTACAAAGTGAGAGAGCCTCATGCAAAATTTATGTGCTCATATGGCTGTTTCAGTCAGTGGAAAAAAACTGCAGGCTTGATGCACAGCAATGACTGAGTGCTCTCTGACTGACACTAAAAGCACCGGGAGATTGAGCATCAAATGCAGCCCCTCAATGATTGAGGGGCTGCATTTGCTGCTCAAGGAATCGAGTGTATTAAAGCTCTTATAATAGTCTGCTCACCTTATATTAGCCATTCCTTGGGATTATTTTTTGATAACAAAACAATTATGATTGTGGGGGTTTAAGCCAAGGCAATTACACCATTACAAAGAAAAAATGGCTTTTTATGTCCTGTAAAGCTGTCATATTTCACACCACAACTGCTTTCCAATTATTTCGCTACAATGCACTTTGGAAGCTAAATGTCCTAATTGATATATATATTAGTTCTTTATGTTTTATAAATAAAAATCAGAGGGCTGCTGTAATCTTTCTGGGAAGCTTCTCAATCTCCCCAGTGTGATTTTTTTAAAAAGAGTAAAAGGGCTAGATCTGTAGTAAACGCCTTGAACTAGCCTGTCTATTTTTATGTACCTGTGCACTTGGACAGAATTTTCCAAGAATACTATCATAATCAACTTCTTTTTTTACCTGTTAATATTTACAGAACCTTGCCAAGAAAACCCCCAAGCAAGGTTCTTTTTTTAATAGGTCTGTTGAGAGAAAAGAAGATACCATTTGTTCGGATTCATGGACGTCTCTTTGCTGGCTGTGAGCACTAAGGCCATGATGAAAAATAATATGTTGCTCTTCGACAGCTGCCTCTTCATATTTGCTTGTTGCTCTCCCAGGCCTCTAGGATAGACCACTCCTTCAGGCCCTTTAGCACCACCACCACCACTGCCTGCCTGACTCATCTCCCACTTTTTGACTGTCCTCCTCCAGGTTGCCCAGGTGCTCTTTTTTCCCTTAATGTCCACTTTATCCATACCATGAGATGGGCAGGCCGGGTTGACACTGTCAGGTTATGAAACTGTAAATTCGTTCATTAAGACAAGATATGACTTGTTACAGTATATCTGTCATGTCTTTATTAAATTATATCACTTTTGTTTAATAAAATAAAAATACTTGTTTGATTCTATTTTTGATGCGGACATTTTTCTTGTGTCTTCTTCCTCTGGTCCAGAAATTAATTTAGACAAAGAGAGTAAATGGATAAGAGTGTCGCCTTCTAGCTCAGAATTAGAATAAAAAAAAATTGAAATGGAACAATCCAAAAACCAAGAACAAGCCTTGTGATGCAGGAACAGGGCTCAGGCTCAGTTATTGGACTTAGATCCCTAGTACAAACAGAAATCAGAAAGTTATTGCACTTTGAATTCTTGGACAAATTTAAGGTCCAGATCTGGTTGCCTGATGAAGATCTTGTGACTAAAGCGTTGGGACATCTGGCCATCCTGTCTGGAATGAGTATTGAAGACCTGCAATTTGCACTGTGTACTTTAATAAATCTTTTGCAATTCACTACCTTTGAGACTGGACTTTCCATTTGTCCAAGAGTGTGAGAGTAGATACTTTTCCGACTTCTGAAGCTTGAAATACCCTGGGTAGGATATGTTTTTATTAATGAACCATCCCTGGTAGCAAGTAATATGATTACTAATTAATCTTTAAATCATTTGGTGCACAGACAAAAGTCTTAATTCGGCAAAGCCTTGAGGTAACTGTTACAAGAGGCTACGTGAACTGAACTTATTTTAGGGTGACTTTTTTGACTTGTATGTTATTTATAACTTCTTTTATAAAGTTATTTTCATTTTCAAACCACCAATAGCACCCCCTTGGGTAGGCTCTAACAAACTTGGAATTTCTTGTTTCAAATCCCAGCTGTCATGTAATTTTAAAGAGCAAAAAAAAAATAGCACTTTTCATTTATTTTGTATTTTGCCACTTTATGTCAAAAAAAATACTACACCAAATTTCACCAAAATTGATAAGTCCTGGAATCCTGGACCAAAAAGAATGCCTTCCAAATGATATAACCATATGTCAAGAGACAGCTGAGAAGTATAATCAACCAATAGTTAGGGTTTTGTATGGAAGTGCTTGCTCCACTGTAACTATAGTGGCACTACCATGTCATTATGACCTCTGTTTTCCTGTGGTAGTATCCTTTGCCACTGAGAGTGTACAAACCTGTCCCCAATAACTGCATGACACTTATGGGCTCATTTCTGTTCTTAGGTTAACCTACTCATGAAATGTGTCAGTGAGAGAAGTGATTTCCATTCCTGGTGGCATTGGTTGTTCAGTGATACCTGCAGTCACCCATTTAAACCAACAAAATGAGCTAAATCAGCAAAATATAGCATGTGTGGGCCAACACTACTATAATAAAGTGAAGAGTCAAAGCCAAACTTGGGATTATACCAGCACAGCAAGAACTGACAACATAATTGTATACTGTAGTCACTGCAATGCGGCTTAAGGGGGGCATAAATCCCTTCTATATCTACTATACTATGTCATTATGTTTATACAGGGTTTTTTCATTATAAAACTGTTGAATATTGGGTCCTGGGATTCCATGATAAGGATGACTCAATGCCGATTTTGCATTCATTAAACATGCTGAAATCCAGCATTTTGACAAAGCAGGTCCGAAGAAGTTAAGTTCCCCTTCAGCATTTGGGCACTTTGAAGTCATGATGCAGCATTTTTACAGGGAGCACACTGAGCACGTCCAAGTTGTTGGCAAGTCACATGATCTGCAGCAACCAAACCGTGCTGCTGGAGATAAAGAACTGTGTGTGCAATACACATCTCAATGCTATTTCCAGCCCTCTTACAGTGGAAGGACCTGCAGCAGGAAGAAGCTCCTGTTATGTGAAAAACATGACTTTTGAGCAGTAAACTTTAGAAATCAGAGAACAGAATATGACTCCGTGTTCACTGGTGTGAGCTGGGTGTGTGACATGGGTGCTGTTGTGAGGTGGCTAACCCCCAAATTCAATATGAACCAGACCAAGAGGGACTGTACTCCCACGGTAAATGCTCAAGCTGTGGGTATCTGCTGCATCAAGCAACAGATTCAGAGCTGTGCTCCACAAGTCTACTGCTTAACTTAGGGATGTCAGGACTGGTCATAACTTTCTTTAAGTAGGGCTGAGTTCCTATGTGTGAGAGGGCTAATACCCTGCCCCTTATTTATAGGAAAAAATTAAATTACTAAATATCTGTTATGTCTTATAATTTATCTATCCTCTCCTTTCTATATTTTGAACAATTGGTAGTGCATCCATATTACTGTGTGGCCTAGGAAGGGACCCTCTTACAGTCTGATGACGATGCCAATCGTTTGCTCCTTCTCATGTACTCCACTATCTTGCTTGTCATGCTGTCTCTTCTTTTGCTTTCCTTTTCATTTCTCTTCTGCTATCCTCTATTGCAGTGCATGGTGAACCTCCCATGAAATGTGACTCACAGAGTCTGTAATTGTACTCTTAAGGGTTACATAGAAACAGAAACATAGAATGTGACAGCAGATAAGGACCCATAGGCCCATCCACTCTGCTCTTTTTCCCTACCTACTAAAAGTCCTACTTTATCTCTGGTTTAACTTCCTGTTTTGAATCCTTAGGGTTCCCCTATGTCTATCCCATGCAGTTTTCAATTCTCTCACTGACTGTGCTCACACCACCTCTGCTAGGAGGCTGTTCCATGCCTTCACCACCATTTCTGTGAAGAAGTACTTTGTCACGTTGTCCCTTAGTCTACCCCCAGTCTCATGTCATGCCCTCTTGTTCTAGAGCATCTTCTTTTCTGAAAGATGCTGCCCTCCTGTACCTTATTTATTCCCTTTAGGTACCTGAAGGTCTCTATTGTGTCTCCCCTCTCCCTCCTGTCCTCCAGGGTATACCATAGTTAGGGTTGAGGAGCCATTTCTATGTTAAACCCCAAAAGTTTGCACCTTAATAACTTTGCAACTGTTTGATGGATTTGCCTGAAATTTGGAATACACGATCAAGAACCATAGGCCTTGGCATCTGCCAAGTTTCGTACTAGTCAGATACACAGCTGCGGAGTTATTAAGCGTGCTCTGCGCGTGCGTTTACGCTTTTTCTGGAATTCTACGGTCACGCCTACAGGTCGTACGGTTTGCGCGACCAGCCCGAAATCTTCAGGGAACGTGCGGCTGGGGTCCCCGATGTGGCTTTCAAAGATTTGATGAAAAAATATTAAACGGTTCAAAAGTTATTCAAAAGTTCGACTCTTTCGCAAATGCATTTTTACTTTCTCAAATCGGCCTGTTACTTTCGCAAATCCGCCATTTTGTTTTCAGTTGGTGATCAGAAAAATGCTTAGCATTTAAATGTGGGACCCTCTAGCAACCTAATTCTTTTTGTATTCACCTAGTCGGACCCTGAGGATGCTAGCCATGTCTTTATTTTGGGTAAAACACCCAGAAATATGTTTTTCAAATTTCTGGAAAAAAGTACTTCTCACAAAATACTTTTCGTGCTCATGAAAGTGTCACAGAAATTTTGCAGCTTCCACAAGTGCGACAAGTAGTTTTCTAGTCTATAGAAAATGACAGCAATTCTTTGGCACTACACTGAAAAGAAGCGATTTGGGGAGTTTTGGGCTGAAATTTGGAGTGAACGCAGCCGACATCTCACAGATCTGCCTTTCAGTATTGTATTGAAAAAATATTATACAGTGGCAAAGTTATGGCACTCCAAAGTTGATGGTTTTTCCCATAGGATAACATTACGGCACCCAACGCATTACAGGAATTCTTTGGCACCCTGCTGCAAAATAACGGTTTGGTCTTTTTTCCTGAAATTTGGAGGGAAGACAGCCAACAGCCTACAGATGTGCCTTTCAGTGGTTTGGTGAAAAAATATTACAGAGAGGCAAAGTTATGGCGCTTCAAACTTCTCTTTTTTTTTTCCCATAGGATAACATTATGGCATTCGCTGCGCCTTTCAGGGCCCGTATCTCGGAAACGGTGCGAGATATGGACTTTTTGTCGGAAAAATGCTTAGCAACAACTAGCCAGGACAGTCATAAATCATATGACTTTTAAATTGTTTTTCTACGTCGTATGGTTCCTGAGATATAACCTATTTAGTATTCCAAGTCCTCATTTTCTGCTCCGATACCCATTATTATGCATACATTCTTTGTACTCACTGTCTTTCTCTATGCAGCTTTTGGGGAAAACCAGCCTGTGCGCTTACATTACTGTTACCGTTGCCCTTTCACTTGCGGTTCCGTGCCCGTTTCACTTACCGTTGACGTCTACACCACCATGTGCGTTATCCTTTGCATTTTCATTTGCGCTTGCGTTTCTGTTATTTTTTGCCATTTGTGCCTACAGTACTGTTTCTCTTTCTGTTTCACTTTGCGTCACCATGCGCATTGACATTTCGATTGCAGGCACCATGTTACTATGTGACAACACATCACGTGGCAGACCGTTCCGTCTACGCCAATGTGCGTTACCCCTTTCTGTTCTCGCCGCACTTGCATTACCATATGCGCCACTGTTAAGCCGCTTCTGTTTGTGTTGCTGAATCCTGTGGGCCCGCTCCCACCACTGCATTACATTCACTATTTCCGTTATCACCAAAAAAAGGGAAATAAAATAAATCCATGGTAAAGGTTGTTCCACAAAAAGTGAAATTCACTGTTAGGTTGAAAAAATACATATAAAGCCAACCATATGATGAACATGGTTTAATGTTGTTTAGAAAAACAGTTTTTATGTAGCAATAAGCCACTCCCAGGTAATCTAGAATATGGTAATGTGTCCTAAGGAGGGCTATCCTTTCAGTGAAAAAAATAATAAATATGTATGACTGTAGCTGATTATGTACTGTACTAGACTACTACTTAATGTAATGTGTGGATTTTCATTTTATAGCCAGTGCCAAAATTGAGTACAGTCTGCAGACGACTCTTGGAGTGGCCAAGAACGACATGGCTCAGCTGAGTCTTATAAGGTAAGGTAATGGTAATGGGTTTTTAAATTTGGAATTTTATGTTTTTGTGTTATCTTTTTTACGCTCCTATTGTCATGGTATCGATGTGACATACTCAAGAGGGGGTGAACAACCTCTTGACATCACATCGATACCATAGCAACATAAACTTGCAGAAATTGGGACGATGATAAGGGCTCGCCATTCAAATAACATAATTCCAATTGTCACACGTTGCTGTTGCTGAGTCTATCGATCACCATGTCTGATAGAGATATTAACTCTGGTGCTATTTTGTCCTGCTGTAGTTCAATGTTGTATCATCATAAATTGTTTTCCTACACATTTATGTGGCCATAGTGCAGATTCATTAATAAGGTAAGGCTACATTAATTGTGTTCAGGGTGGGAGTAACTTCTCATATTGAGTCCTATACCCTCTAAATGTCAATGCCTGATGTTCAGGTGATAACCACAGTATAATCACCTCTTGTGCTTGCTAGGGCAATGGCAAACCTCTCGAGCTGTGCTCTCAAACCAGTTTTACTGATGCCCTAGCAGCCACTTGAGGTAATTACACCGTGGTTATCACCCGTACATCAGGCATTAGCCTCTATTTAATAACTCAGTTTAAATTTGCATTTTAAGATAAGGTGACCCCTTTGAAATATACATTTTTGATCAATTGTGGCAGAACCCACTGTCAGCTCAGCTTCACCCTTGAAAGCTGGTAAAGTAAGTAATATGGAGCCAGGGTTATTTTTCATGGTTAACAAAGAAACACCAGCGATGGAAACCATGACTAGTACTTCCTTTCTGTATGTGTGTAAGGAGGTGCTTTGCTCTTGAATGAAAATAGCAATAAATTATGTACTTAATTTAAATGTGAACTTTCATTTGTAGGCCCGAACTTAAGTGAGGACTCCATCACCATCAGATCAGAGAGTTCCTGTCCTACATAAGTAGCAGCAGTCACCACAGGCTGTGCAAGGAGTCACCTTCAACAGTCAGTCTTTTTAAAGGTAAGTCAATGTGTTTTTAAATTGGGTGATGGGTGTATCATGATTGCATTTGTGTAGCATTGACTGGTAGTTTGTCTGACTGTCTGGGTTGGGGTAGGGGCGGGAGTAGGGGAGATAGGGGCAGTACCATAGCAATGGTGGTTGGAGAGCATGGCAATAAGTTACTAAGCAATAAGGCACTCCCAGAGGTTAGATTAATAGTCAGTAACCACTATCTAGGGTCTGGGATGTCGATGTAATACATGGCACAACAAGACGGGTGGCCCAGGGACATTTTGCCCCAGGTTGTAATTAATTGGATGTTAGTCTAACTCCTGTGAAAGCCTTATTGCTATTATAGAAATGTATTCAAAAAGAAAAGTGTAACAAGTATGGTTTATGGTTATGAATGTTCTCTGTAGCCTAGAGTTAAAAGTGACTGGTAATGCTGCATTGTGATTTTAAGCCAGCATTCAAAAACTGTTCATAGAAGAACTTTTTTCTTAAAAGTTGATCTTACAATAATATCAACTGTTTATATAATTTAAACAGAGAGATATTTGAGAAAAAAGTTCTTCCACCAACAGTTTAGGAATGTTGGCTCAAAATCAGAGTGCAGCTCAGCATTCCAGTCAGTCAGCAGTGACAGGATGGATGGAATGCTAAAACTCAGGAAGAATCAAAATGCCATAGTAATCAGGCTGTACATGACGATTAATGTAAGGCTGAGCCTAACAGCCAAGCCACTCAAATGACTTTAGGCTGTGGGCTGGATGTATAGCGTAGAGTTTAGAGTACTGAGCTGTGAATTTTGACCTTGCTGTCATCAAGCAGCCTGGGTTTGATTACCACAACCTCCACTTGCGTACTGTGTGACTCTGATTCTCAGCAGCAAGTCATTTAACTGCCCAGTGTTCCCAGGTCACCCCGAAATGAGGCATTTGTGCCGAGTAGGCCTAACCCGGTTATCAAACCTCTAACAATTAAAATATGTATGTATGTATATATATATATATATATATATGTATACTGTATATACAGTATATACTGTATATATCTTGCACAATGAAACTGCCTTCTGAGATCTTCAGCATTCTCTCACATGACCGGGTAACTAGATGTACTTAACTTCAGAACACCCCAGTCAATAACCTGTCCCACTTCTTCTGTGGTTATGGTTAAGCCACTCGCTGCGCCTCGTGACAAACCACACAAGGCATGGGTAAACTCCCAGTAACCCACACCCTGTCGTGCCTTATTGATTACACAAACAGGAAGTTGGATAGGACATTGGCTGGGATGTTTCGAAGTTAAGTACAAGTACACATATTATACTGTACACTTCTCTCTTCAGTATTTTGTAAAGGAAGGCCTGATTCTTGAAGATGCCACCAAAGAAACCATCAGGTGCAGAGTTTAGAAAACTGAGGAAAGCAAGAGAAGAAGAAAATCGAAAACTCTCCCAGCAGTGGCAACATTGGCTTACTAAGTCTAAGGAGCAGGAGGGAAGTTCTGCGACTCCGTCAGTAGCAACACCAATTGACATCGATGAGCCTACCCCTACTAAGACAGATGTTGAGGGCAATATTACAGAAGAAGAAGTTGAAGAAAAAGAAGAAGATGATGATTGCCAGCCGACACCGTCTGCGTGCAGCTTTGAAAATTATACAGAGGATCCTGCATTAGGAAGTAATGTAGATACTGTAGCCAGTTCGGTACTCAACTTAATTTTAATGACCCAACATCATGGCCTGACATGACTGACAAAGTTAGATGTTGCTTGGTGGAACATGGCCCCGAACAAAAGAAAAATGCTGATTTTAGTTTCTCAGCGTCTGATGATGGCAGGCGCTTTTATCGGGATTGGTTCACAAAAATTCTTCCCAATTGAGAAACTGTGGAATGCACATGGCTAATGTATGGTGAGACCAAGAAAGCTATCTATTGCTTCCCATGCATGCTGTTTGCAAAAAAATCATCCACTACATCGAGTCTAGCAAATCCAAAAAAAGGATTTTGTGACTGGAGACATTTAAATCCCAGAATTCCAGATCATGAAAACTCCCCTGAACACCGCGACAGTTATTTACATTGGAAGAATTTTGAAATGCGCTTGAAGACAGGGGCCACAATAGATGATCAACTGCAAAGGTCAATTGCCTCAGAAAAAGAAAAGTGGCGTACCATTCTGAAAATTATTCTTGATGCTATTCTTTTCTGTGCAAAGAACAACTTGGCTCTCAGGGGGTCCACAGAGATAATTGGACACACACATTCTGGAATTTTTCTTAATTTGCCAGAACTGATAAGTCACTATAATCCGGAGCTTGCAGGGCACATTGCCAACCATACGAAGGGATCTGCCACTTATTTTTCTCCTACAATTCAGAACGAGTTTATTAACTTGCTGGGTTCCACTGTGAGATGTGAAATAATTGCAAAAATTAAGGAGGCAAAATATTTCTCTATTATGTTTGATTGTACTCCAGATGTGGCTCACAAGGAGCAGATGTCTCAAATCATTCGGTATGTGAGGATACAGGATAATGATTGTAGACTTGAGGAAAGTTTCATTGATTTCATCATCTCACATGAAAAGACAGGAAGTGGGCTAGCTGCAGAAATTGAAAAGAAATTAAGTGATGATGGCTTAGATATAGTTAACTGTCGTGGCCAAGGGTATGACAACAGCGCTAATATGGCAGGAAAGTATCGTGGTGTGCAAGCCGATAGCACAAGTGAATGAACATGCTAGATTTGTCCCATGTGCAGCTCATTCTCTTAATTTAGTTGGGGTCCATGCTGCGAGTGTATCAGTGGACATGGTATCATTTTTGGCACAGTGCAGAGATTGTTTACATTCTTTGTAGCTTCAACAAGCCGCTGGAGGTGTTCTCCCAAGCAGTAAAGGTCACTCTGAAGGGTCACACTGAAACAAGATGGTCTTCAAAGTTTTGTGCAGTTCACTCCCTTCATCTTCAAATACCTGATGTCTTAAAGGCATTGTACCAAATAAGTGAAGATGCAACTAATGCTGACGCGGTATCAACAGCCCAGAGCCTAATCAAGCAGATAGATTTCAAATTTCTTTGTACCCTAGCAATGTGGGACAAAATACTGAACCTGACTGAATGAGTAAACCAACTGTTGCAATGTAAGGGATTGCCTGTCGATAGTGCCTCAAAACATATCAGTGGATTAAGGGATGCACTGCAGCACATGCGGGATGATGGAATACATGATGTTGTACAACATGCAGCAGAACTTGCTGAATAGATGTCACTGAATGCAGAATTCACAGAAAAAAGAAAAAGAAAGGTGAAAAGGATGGCCGATGAGAACGTTGAAGATGAAGGGCACTTGATTTCTGCTGAGCAGGATTTCAAAATGCAGTTCAACAATGTTCTAGACACCCTCACTTCCCAGATTCAGTGGAGGTATGAGGCATTGTCTGAAGTGGCTGCTGACTTTAACTTCCTTACAGGGCTATCTTTCTCAACAATAGAAGTTAGCGAGTTAAAGAAAAGTGCAGCAGATCTAGCAATGAAATATTCTAAGGACCTAGATGCTTGTGAAATAGTATATGAGGTAGAGAGCTTCAAATTTCAGGCAGCTTCAGTACTGCCCAATTTTTCTAATGCCACACCCCTCAGCTTGTTGAAGCTCATTCACAAATGGTCTTTGAGTACTTCCTATCCAAACATTGAAATTGCTCTCCGACTCTTCTTGACGCTTCCTGTAACTGTTGCTTCTTGCGAACGTAGTTTCAGCAAACTGAAGCTGATCAAGACCTATTTAAGATCATCTATGGGACAAGAAAGACTGTCAACTCTATACTATCTATTGAAAATGCTGTAGCCAGTGCCATTAACTTTGACAAAGTCATTGACGAATTTGCTTCTTTGAAGGCAAGAAAGGTTCACACATAGACCAGACAGACAACTGTGAAATGTGTAAGCTGTATCTGACTACTGTGGATATGCGATTGAGTTCAAATAACATATTTGCATGAAAATATATAGCATCCATCAGCTCTCGTCAGTTACCGGGTTTCCTGTCCTGATTGCCTTCAGGTTTTTGGTTTAGTACTCAGTGGCCTGTGCTGTTGTATGTGGGCTTTGGTTAATTCAGCTCCAGCTCCATATCTTGTATTGCTGTGTAACTGTTCCTGTGTGTTGTATAGATTGTTCAGTTCTCACATTTCATATATTTATCAATTAAGTCGGAGTACTGAACTGGACATCTGCATTACTTTCTAATGCAGAATCCTCTGTTAGCAAACTGTGATTTTCATTTAAATACCACTGGTTCACATTTGGCCACTTTACAACACAGTTTGTTCTATTTCCATGATGAAAAAAAAATCTGAAATCCGGGTTGCTACAGATACTCAATTCGGAAGAACATGTAACACAAGTGTGTTTTGGTTCAGTAGGGGAGTGATTCAGTAGTAGATGACCCACAACTACCAAATCAAGCTACAGCATGTAACCGACTCCCTCCAAGAGCTTCAGTGGGCCTAGAGGACCCCTAGCCCTATGCTTTGTGTAGCAATCTTTCACAGTACATTTCAGAAATGCATATAGGGTGGTGGTTGATGGCATTGTTGGTCACACAAATGTCCACAAAAAATTGGCGGGGCACACTCTGTATACCACCCAGTCAGAGTCTCTCACATCTCATTTTCCATGGGGGCAAAATATTCCCTGAAATCAGGGGTAGGGAACTGTAACAAAAGTATGTTTTTTCTTCAAGAAAAGACCCAAAAATCACCACAGAGTATGTAAACCCCTCAGAGCTTCTGGGGGCCTTGCAGCCCCCAGACCCCCATGCTTTATGTAGCAATCTCTCACAGTATATTTCAGAATACATATAGGGTGGGTGGTTGATGGCATTCTTGGTCAGCCACTCATCCACAACAATTGCGGCAGCACACTCTATACCACCCACTCAGAGTCTCCCACAACTCATATTCCATGAGAGCAAAATATTCCCTCCCTGAAATCAGGGATAGGGAACTGTAACAAAAGTATGTTTTTTCTTTGAAAAAGGCCCCAAAACTCACCACAGAGCATGCAAACCCCTCAGAGCTTCTGGGGGCCTTGCAGCCCCCAGACCCCCAGCTCTTTTCTTGGAGGGGGTGCAAACTTAGACTATCGCCCAGGGCACCAAAATGCCTTCCTACGGCACTGAGAGCAAGACTTGGAGGAGTGAAGAGAGTAGGAGAAGGGAACAGGAGGGGAAAGCAAGTTAGAGAGGTAGGAGAGAAGGGATAAGAACCAGAATTTAGAAATGAAGGAAGCACCATGAGAAAGGCAATGAGAGGTTAGAGTGGGTGGGACAGAGGTTGGTCAGGGATACAGTGATGGGTGAAGGATGGGGCATTAGTGACAAAGTGTCAGAGTAAAAGAGGAGGTCCAGTCTGGCAGGGGTGGATTTGGGAGCACCTCTGTAGACCACATCTGCATAGTCAAACAGCGGCAGGCCCATCTTGACCACAATCTTCTGTGGATCTGAGAATTGATCAGATTTGTTCCTGTAAAGGGCTCCCAATTTAAGTCATAGCTTCATGATGGTGATATTAAAGTGGTCTGAAAAGTCTGGATTGCTACTGAGCCATGCTCCTAGATATGTGAGGCAGGGGATGACATTAATGGGATTACAACTGAGAGTTGGTAAGAGTTTTCTCGGCATTCAGTGTGAGCTGGTGTGCACAGAACTAGTGTTGGACACTGTCAAAATCTCACTGTAATACCTGCTCCAACAGGGTGGCAGAGGCTCCGATGGCATAAAATATTGTGTCATCAGCATATATGTGCATATTTTCTGAGACAAAGGTTTAGGGGAGGTTGTTGAAGCAAATGCTGAAGTCTGTATTGTATCTGTTGTCTTATGCCCTGATTGTATTTTGCGTTCTGTATTTGTTTTGAGTTTGTCTTAATTATGTACTTGTTGCTTGTGAAAATGGGAAAATTGTTATTCAGTGTACACATATAAAAAATAAAATGTAAAATGTAGTGAATACAATAGGCCCAAACTGGAGCCTTGAGGCACACCAGAGTAAATGGGGAGAGGCTAGGAAACTGGGCTGCTTCTGAATTACTCAGAATGGTTTTATCACCAGATGTACTGAATGGCAGAGGCTGTTTGCTCTGCTGTGGTAGTGGAACTTGTGGAATTCTGGGGACTAATGCACCCTGGTTTCCTTGGTTGTACCCAGCCCTTATCCTCACAGATGCACTGAATGACTGACTGGAAAGAATGTGTGCACTGCACTGGTAGTGGAACCGGTGGATTTCTGGGGACTAATGCACCCTGGTTTCCTTGGTTGTACCCAGCCCTTATCCTCACAGATGTATTGAATGACTGACTGGAAAGAATGTGTGCACTGCACTGGTAGTGGAACCTGTGGATTTCTGGGGACTAATGCACCCTGGTTTCCTTGGCTGTACCCAGCCCTTATCCTCACAGATGCACTGAATGACTCACTGGAAAGAATGTGTGCACTGCACTGGTAGTGGAACCTGTGGATTTCTGGGGGCTAATGCACCCTGGTTTCCTTGGCTGTACCCAGCCCTTATCCTCACAGATGCATAATCATGACTCCAGGTCCCTGTTCCACCGTGATCAGCTTCTGCACCTCCACTGCTTACTGAACCTGTACTGGTGGAACTGTCATAGCAGAACATTTCAGTTACATTCAGTTCAGTTTTATTCAGGATAAAATCTATTGAGCAGATTTTGTTTACAATTGTGTCATGTTAAGGCAGAGCTTCTTATGACAAGCAAACAAGTTACATCCATAAATGTTGCTAGGCACAGTGTACAACTTGCAAGCCATTGTAAATATACCTAGGCACAACAACGTTTCAAGTGCAAGGTAAGGCCCAGTGCAGGGGGTTCAGGAAATGAAGCTCACATTTATCAGCTCTGTTTCTCCAGCATGCAACCCTTTCTGCCTGTTCCTTTCTTCATGTTTCTACATGCAGTACATTAACAGCACACCCAAGTGATCATGACATGATGTAACTGCCACCGACACGCCACAACACCATATAACTTAGGAGGTGATAGGGAAGAGAGAGACACTACCAGGCCACCTCTCCCCCACCTCACAGTGACAGATCACACCCAACCTCACTGACACTCCATGTGTCTCACAGAGCAGTTTGCTTTTCCTATCACTCACTCTCTGTCTCTAAAGCTCATGCACAGAGGCAAAATAAATAAAATAAAGGATTTTGGTGCCTTGGTTCATACACCATCAGTAGCCTGTAACAAATATTGGTCAGATTATTCTTTAAAAATCCCTACCCCCACCCCTCACAACTTTACCTGTCTGCTTAATTTAATCTGCCCTGCTCCTGCTGTGTATATGTGTGTGTGTGGGGGGGGATTGTAAATAAAAACAAATATGGTTGTCTATGCCCGCTACACTATCAGAAGTCAGTAAAATATTTTTGTAAAATAAATGATTCAAAGATCCACCCTGCACTTTTCCCAGTCTCCTGAATTCACTCTGTCATGCCCCTATAGCAGGGCCTGCAGCTGCCCACATTGTGCACTTTCACCTCTCCTAACTGCAGCATAATCTCACTGCCTGCCTGACAATACAGTTATGTATAGTGAGAATTAGCTCACTGGAATGATACTACGTAATTCTCTGAGGATTTCTGAAGTCTCTCATCAACAGTAACTGCTTTCCATATAAAAGGAGCTCTGTCAGTAGCTACCGCTGCCTCAGGCCCTTCCGCTGGGTGAGAGGACTGCAAATGGTGCTGAGATGTATAGAGCAGGACAAACTCTCGATATCCGGTGTCATTAATGCCTGCTGCAGGCTATGTGGCTTGCCAAAAATGTGAACATGCTAAGCGTATTCCCCCTGTCAAAACTGCTGCTGCTACGTCATAACAGCAAAGTACCAAAGGAAAACCAAGATTCTTCAGCCCTGCTTTAACAGCATCCAAAACATTACATTTCAATGTGTTCACTGTCCGCAATTTTATCATCAGCTCATCCTTCCTCCATACCCAGTTTGGGTGTAGTCGATGCCTGGAAGCAGAAGGGGCAGACAAGCTGGACCCCGAGCCCTTTCTGTCATCACAATACTGTACTATGCAATTATGAGAAGATGTTTCTTCTATGTTTTGTTAAAACAGCTGGGTGGCAGGCCCCAGGATGGGTTTCCTATGTAGGCACAGGGCCTCAGTATCACAGAATGTCAGATTAAATGTTTCCCACACTATAATCATAACGGATTGCAGTGACCTCACCTATGGCAATGTTCTGTTTTGGCAACTGAAGAGATTGAAAGCATGTTCAACATGAGGGTCAGATTTGTACTCAGCACTCCCTGCACGACACATTATTTCACTCTGGTTAATCATCATGACTGGCTATCCTTCAACAGCACAAGCAAGCTGCAGTTGCTAAACATTATGCATAGATATGCACCGTGTTAGGTCCCTGGATATGTTGTGGGCCTGTTAAAAACGAGGTCAGCTGCAGACGTAGCGTCAGAAATATGTACTAGACTCTCAGGTGTTAAGGGCACACTTCAGAAACAAAGGGACTTTGTAAAGATGTTTTATGTTTTATATGACTATATTTACAGTTTGCATGCAACTGCTGAATTTGCATCTAGTGGCTATGGGGAGGCAAACATACAGTACTGGAATATGTTTTGTAGAATTAAGAAAACCATCCCTTATCAAAATGAACACATCACAATAGTAACCTTGTAATACATTTTTCCCATGTGACCTCAGTTCACTGCAATGCTGAAGGAAGGAGAAAGTATCTGCAAAACACTGAAGACTTAGCCATGTCTGGTGGTTCCCCTACAAGTATTCCAGACTGCCGTTTAAACAGCAAAGAAAGGTTGGGTTTTACTCCTTATGGCAGGCAGATGCACAAAAAAAATTACAATAAACATTTCAAATAACCAGCACAACACTTAACAGGCATGTAATTAATGAGTATGGTGCCACTGTTTCTTTTAGTCTTTTTGTTATGTAGGTACAGAAAGTGTGACAGAAATGGGGAAGTGAGTGGATAATTGTTTGGGATCACTGAAATTTATCCACAGTAAGATCAGAGCCTGCATTGCAACAGGCTTGTGGGCGAGACATAGATTAGGTATCAGTTCTCTCTGAGCATAGTAGAAGCAAGATAAGTGTCAAATTACCTTATCCTGTAGAATTTTTCTTTATCTATAGTATTGTTCAAGACCATTTATTTATTTTTCCTTTAAAAGTGCATTTTCTCTTTCTTGTACCATAGATATCTTGTTATTGTAAATCCTGACTTTTGTAGTAGAAAGTCATGATTGGGTCTTAATTGCCATGGTAGCCGTATTATTTTCACTTGCAAAGATGATATGTCTGGCATCCATCAGCCAAGAAGCAGTCAACCAGATTTGACCTGTGGTGACCTCCCAGCTCTGTGCAAGGGAAGGAGGACTAAAATCCTGGAAGCCACACACAGGCAGATCATGTAAAAGAAAAGGACAGTAATATTATCCACAAACCACATTCCAGCTCACAGGTACACAAGGACAGCCACACAGAGCCAGGTCATGTAAAAGAAAAGGGCAGTTATATTATCCATGAACCACATTCCAGCTCACAGGTACACAAGGACAGTCACACACAGGCAGGTCATGTAAAAGAAAAGGGTAGTAACATTATCCACAAACCACATTCCAGCTCACTGGTACACAAGGACAGTCACACACAGCCAGATCATTTAAAACAAAAGGGCAGTAATATTATCCACAAACCACATTGCAGCTCACAGGTACACAGGGCCTGCAACACACAGGCAGATTATGTAAAAGAAAAAGGCAGTAATATTATCCACAAACTACATTGCAGCTCACAGGTACACAAGGACAGTCGCACACAGCCAGATCATGGAAAACAAATTTTGGCCTGAGCCAATAGAGTTGCAGTTAAGGAATTGGGGGTAAAATTAATTTTGCATTCATGTTGATGTTAAGTAAGTGCTGAAAGAAGTGCGCGTGTGCGTGTGTGTGTGTGTGTGTGTGTAAACCTCAGAACATCTTGAGAAAAATGTGCACTTTGATAGAGTAGGGGAGACCAAAATTTGCCACAAAGCAAAAGTGAAGGCCTTATGCCCCAATGGTTTTTACTCTCTGGTTTCAGTAGAAAACTTGAGTTAATGTGAAGATGATGACTCTTAAGGTAAACGTGAATTAAGATGAGGCATTTCCTCACAGTGCTGACACCATGTACTGCAAAAGAGCAACTTTTTGGGCTATGCTTTGTGTAGCAGAATTAAAAACAAGCATTTGTCAACACCGAATGTTGTCTTGCTGGCATTGGTATTGGTAGTGCTGGAGTTAGAGACATGCATAATAGGAATGGCAGTGAAGTATTGAACTGACACCAACTCCACCCTCACCCTGCAGAGACTGACAGGCATTAGGGTGTGCCTTTATGTCATCAGCCATAACGCTCACACCATTTCACCTCACCCTATCCTGCAGACACCGACAAGTGTTGCAGCATGCCTTGCAGTTTTAGGGCCTTGCACTCACCCCATTCAATAAGGAAATAGGTTGAGATGGGTGCAGTATAGGAGAATGGGGTGAACTTTGGGGTGAAGAGTCCAAGGTACACCTCAATGCCTGTCACTGGCTGCTGGGTGGGGTGGGGGTGGAATGGCGTGAGCACTACAGTCGAAAATCCAAAGTTACACCCTAATGGCTGTTAGTCTCTACGGGTGGGCGTTGCAGTTGGAAACCCAAATGCCCCAGGAGTTTTTTGATATTTTCACTCTAAACTTTCAACATGGGCTTTTTGTGACTCCACCTCATGAACAGTGGCACTATCAGTTCGTGAGCCGAAAGGTGATTTTGCACGGTGAATGTGCCATTTGGCACCACAGGTGTGAAAACACATTTTGGGCAGGATGTGAAAAATGACAGCTGTACTGTTCACGTGGAGGTGTAAAACAGTGGCAATGTTAAAAATCTGGAGTGAAAATATGAAAAATTGGAGAAGTCACGCGTGTGCATAGAAACTGCGCAACACAAGGCCTTAACGCAATTATTTGGGGGATTTTATTTACAAAATATTCAACATAGGCATTTTGGGACCTCTGCTTGTGAACAGTGGCACAGTGTTTTTGTTAATCTGTCCCGAACATTGATTTCCCACAGCGACAGCACCATTGTGCATCAGATGTGTAAAAACTCATTTTGGGCAGGATATGAAAAATGACAGCTGTGCTGTTCGTAAGGAGGTTTGAAAAATGGCAATGTTGAAAATCTTGAGTATAAATATTATAAATTAGAAACGTAGGGACACAGACGTTGATGGCAGATAAGGACCGCTTGGCCTACTCAGTCTACCCATTTCCCTACCTACAGGATAAGCTGCAGATCCTAGTTAACCAACAGCCTACTTCTTCCTACCCCTCCTTAGAATTGCCTTATGTCTGTCCCATGCATTCTTGAATTCCCCCACTGTTTTTCACTCCACAATCTCCTCAGAAAGACAGTTCCATGCGTCCATAACCCTCTCTGTGAAAAAATACTTCCTCTCATTGCCCCTGAGCCATCCCCCATTATCTTCAAATTGTGCCCCCTTGCTCTTACACATCTCTTTTTTTGAAAGATGATACCTTCTTGGACTTTGTTGAATTCCTCGAGGTACTTGAAAGTTTCTATCATGCCCCCCCCCCTTTCCTCGAGGGTATACATATTAAGCTCTCTCAGTCTCTCTTCATATGTCCTCTGGTGCAGATCCTGCGCCATTTTAGTTGCCCTCCTATGGACAGCTTCCATCCTGCCTATGTCCTTGCAGAGATGGGGTCTCCAGAACTGGATGCAGTACTCCAGATATGGCCTCACAAACTGTCTGTACAGAGCGATAACAACTGTTTTCTACTGGTGATGCCTCTCCCTATACATCCCAGTATTCCCCTAGTCCTCCTTACTGCCTTCTCATGTTGTTTGCCCATCTTTAGATTGTCTGATATGACTACCACCAGGTTCCTTTCCATTTTTGTTGTTGTTAGTATCTCACACCCCATTGTGTACTCTTCCCCTGGGTTTTTGTTTTCAAAGTGTATTACTTTATACTTCTTTGTGTTGAATATAAGGTGCCATACATTTAACCATTCCTCCAACCTTGCAAGTCCCTTCTCATCCTTTCCACTCCACCTTGTGTATCAACCCTGTTGTAGATCTTTGTGTTGTCTGCAAAAAGACATACTTTTCCTTCCAGTCCCTCTGCAATGTCACTTATAAAGACATTAAAGAGTGCCAGACCCAGTACTGAACCCTGCGGTACCCCACTAATAACCCCCCTTTTCTTCAGAGTGGACTCTGTTTACAATTACCCTCTGTGTCCTGTTGTTCCAGTCTATTTTTTACCCTGACTACCACCTTGGGACCCATGTCAAGGCTGGTTAACTTGTATATTAATCTTTTGTGTGGGACTTTGTCAAATGCCTTGCTAAAATCTACTATTGTTGAAATTACTAGCATGCATGGAGACTGCACAATGCACGCTAGTGGCACAGTCATTTGTTTGAATCGTTTCACCAAATTTGCAACATTGGCTTTTTGGGAACCCACCTCATGAACAGGGGCACTGTTATTTAGTTAATCAGACCCAAAAGGTGATTCCATACAGTGACCGCAAAATGACCTTTTGGGACTGAACAATGAGATGACAGTGCAAGTGTTCATATTTTAGGGTTCCAAGAACCCCATGTTGAAAATTTGGAGCCAAAATTCAGAAAAATGGCTTAGATAACCACCTAAGTTGACTCCCCCCATTGATGCCATTATACAGCTTACCAGCATTTCTTCATTTTGCCGTTCAGCTTTGAAGGCTTCAAATGCTTTCCATCGCCACCGAAGATTGCAGTGCTGGACCTCTGGAGGCAAGTATCGAGTGAGGGAGGGTGTGGGAAGGTGGGATGCACAAAGGGTAGGGGCAGGTTGGGGGAAGGGGTGCCATGGACAACGTTGACTGTTTTCTGTTTTTCAGGTTCAGAAAAAAAATGAACATTGCGGGACCATTTTCTTTCTTTAAAGGTGAAATAAAATAAATGTTGGGCAGTGAGTCCGATGACTTTCGGGGGGGGATGTTGGCCACACTGGGTGGGCTCCCAGTGTGTGACACACTGGGGGTGCGGTGGGGGACATGCCGACATGGGGACTGCACCCCAGATTTTGGCTTTCTTTGAGGAATGTGTGCCAGTGGCAGGAGCTGCCACCATGTTTATTGAAATGGTTCACCAGGAAAGGCCGTACAGGAGGCATGTCATCTGTGACACTGCATGACAGGCTTGTCTCTGATTGGAGCAACACATTTCTTTCAAGTTGGTGGCAGTTTACATAATTCTTGTGTCAGTGCTAGCATGCTGGCTAATTGGAGAATGAGGGATGCACCTACTAAAGCATGCCTTGCATTCGCCAACACTGTCACACCTCTGCATTTCTGCTGTTATCACAAGATGTTGCTTGCACACGTGCAAGACAACATAAAAGAGAGGCAAAGAAAAGACTTGACACCATGTGGTAATGGAAAAGAAAATTATTTTGTAGATCTGCCAAGGAGCAACCATTAAGCAAAAGATCAGTACCTTCATAACCCTCTAATACGTAACCACAGACACAATCTGACTGTAAGCAATATTGTAGGAATGTGTGAACTTATTTAACAACAAGTGGTAATGTACTGGAGATGAAGCTTGTTTCATATACTTTTGCAGGAGAAGGTGGAAGAGATAACCTGTACTATTCTGTCTGTGTAACCCTCTTAAAAGTTTAGAAACATGGGTCCCGTCAGTAATTACAGAACTGAATTCTTATGTTTCCCGGTTAACAAAGTGCCCTGTTTTCCATATGGCAAGTGCATGGAACAGCGAGAAATTATGTTGTATAAGAGGCAGGGAGTTAGCAAGAGGAATGACAGGGGAATCGCTGTCATTTTATACAACAGGAGCATAATGGCTATGGAGTTGAGATAGAGACACAGAGAGAGAGAGAGAGAAGGGGAACCACAGTAAAGATATTGCTTCTCAGGTTGACTTGCATGGGTAACACAACTGTAAATATAATACTAATGTATATACTTTCTAATTTTACCCTGTAGCAGGCTCAACTACTGTATTTGATGAAAATACTGAAACAAGACTTATTGGAAAATATTTATTTCTAAACATAATGAAAGCTTTCCATTTTGTTTTGCTATATGCAGGTATGTAGGTGGATCACTGCTACAAGCTAAAGGAAGGTGCCAACTACACTATGCACCATGGTCTGACCAGTGAATCCGAAAACGAGTACCCCATATTGAAGAGGTGGCAGAATTCTGTGCAGTAGTCATTAATAGGTCACAAGCTCTGTTTTAGGGATGGGCGGACCGGTTCATCAAGAATCAGAACCCCCCCCCCCAGATCTCACAATATCCATCGGACTCGGGCAAATAAGAACGCTGGGAAGCAATGTACCAGGTCTGCCCATAGAGCTTTTTTATATTAAAAAAAATGTCAATGCCCCATCCAGTTTGATCCCACAATGACAAAAAATTTTTTATTTTATTTTATATTTTCTCTTCCCACATTGTCTGGTGCCCACCATAGAGCTCCTCGCTCCCTCTTGCAAATATTCAAGTGTGCACGTTTCAAGGTCGAGAGAGCAAGTGCAGCAGTCAGTAACCTCCTCGAGTGATGAGGAAAAGCATGGAAGCAAAGAAAGACATCTCACCTGTAGTGTGTTCAGCACAGAACCCGAAAGAAATTGGCAGCAAAGGTAAAGGCAGAGGAAAGGATAGTGTCTGGTTTGGATTCTAAACATAAATAAACAACACTAAACACAGGGGGAGAGAGAAAGAGCCCTGTGGTGTTCTGGTTGCTATTATTAAGTGCTCGGTCAAGCACGGTGGTAACAGCAGCAGTAGGGGCAGTGCCGGGTCTTTATCTGCAGTGTGTTAACCCACCCAACAACTAACCAAATCTCGGTGGCTGTCTCATCTTGTGAGACTGTGTGTGCTTGGCAGGGTGGAAACAATCAGCAGATGGGAGGAAGAAGTTATTAATTTACCCATTTATGGACTGGGGTATCAGGAGAGGGAAGGGATATTTATTTATTTCTGGGACTGGGAGGGAGATGGGGTACTTATTTAGGGACTGAGGTGTATACAAATGGGATGGAATATTCATTTAAGTATTTCTGGGACTGGGAGAGGGATGAAGTATTCTTTTATTTATTGACTGGGGTATCAGCAGATGAAAGGGGTACATGGGGAGTAGTCATTTAAGTATTTTTTGACTGGGTGAGTATCAGGCACAAATGGGAAGTGGAGGGATATTCTTTATATTTTTCTGGGACAGGGTTGGTAGGAATCAGCAGATGGGGGCATTCGTCTTATTCTGTGGCAGGGTGCATGGGTAGCGGTAGATGGTAGAAGAGAATAGGGTGCTCATTCTGGGATAAGATGGATTTCAGGAGATGGAAGATGGGGGTAGTGATGTTTAGTCTGGCACAGGGTAGGTACTACAGATAGGAAGAGGGGGCAGTGCTACTAATATTGGGGCAAGGTGGCAGAGTATGGATTCTGGGGCATGGTGGATATGAACTAATGAGAGGAGGGGTAGGGGCATTAATTGAGCTGGGTGAGTAGCTGCAGGTGAGGTAGCAGGGGTTTGCATATTGAGGCAGGGTGGTTGGTGGCATATGTAGAAGAAAGGGGCATACATGCTGGGGAAATGTGGGTTTTAGCAAACAGGATGGGAATTCAGGAGTGTGCTGCATATTGGGGGAGGTTTTCATAGGATGTAACTGGGGCAGAATGGGGGAGTGATACCATGCCCTGGCCACACAGAGGGTAAGGAATAGAAGTGGATAATATATAGTCTGCAGATGAGCAAATTGAATGGAGTCAGAAACAGGCCAACATACTTGCGTAAGAAAAAATAATTTTTTATTGTTAATTTTGATGCTTTTATGATTGCTGACTGGTATTACCATTAAGGTTCTGATTTGAATCAGGACTAATCAGAACTACTCAGGACTCCGACATGGATCCGGGTCCTGAGAATAAGGGGCAGGACATTTTGGGATCCGCCCATCCCTACTCTATTTGCACTTCAGCGCTATATCCGATGACTCTCCTCAGCTCTGTATAGTCACACAGTACTAAACTGGTTGCTAGCTGGTATGAGAAAAAAATGAATTCAAACAAAAAAGTCACAAATCCATACACAGGACTGATCTGTGCCAGCGTGAATAATTCATTTTCCTCAAGCTAGATCTTCAGTGTAATAGACAACTAAATAACTTCAACTAAATAAATGTCACCATTTCTGAATACCTTTAGTAGACTGAAACTGTCTTTTCACGTTTGGTGCCATAGTGCATAAACTGAGCAACTGTCCTATAGTGTTCCCACTGCATTGATTTAACACTTTTTAATAGTAAACACCTTTTTAAGTTTTTCAAAACTCAAGACATTGGAACGAAACCTATATCAATGCACACATCTGCCACTGTATTTGATTGCTTCTACAGGTGGTGCTCTACAGGAGGCCACCACAGAGCTTCTGATGCACCAGAAACGCTGTTTTTGTACGTTATAAAGTCTTATCTTTGCACATAAACCTATAAATATGAGAATATTTGTTTTAGATCTGCTGCAGTAATACACTGAGGTCTCATATTGACGCAATATAAAACTTGCCACAGGAATATTGCTAGAAAGTTGGTTACAATGGTTCACGTTAGAAACATATGAACATACAAAATTGCCAATAGAAAAAGGCCCACAGGTCTATCAAGTCTGCCTGACTGTGCAGCTCATAGTTTCATGTTACTACAGCTGCTCCAGCCCTACACAAACCCCTCTCTTCCTCCCCTTTCCTGGTCTTTCCCCTCTTTGTGTTCTTGTCTGTACTAATCCTGCCCTTGACTCTATCCCAACACTGCTTAAAGGTATCCACTGTCCTCAGTTTGATTAACTCCTCCGGCAGTGCATTCCATCTCACCACCACTCTCTCTGTAAAGTAGTGCTTCCTCATCTCCCTCCTGAAACTTTTCTCTTCCAACTTCAGACTGTGTCCCCTAGTGACCTTCCCCCCCTTAAGTGAAACAATCCTCCCTCCTTGAGTTTGTTTATGCCTTTCAAGTACTTAAAGGTCTCTATCATGTCCCCTTTTGTCCCTTCTTTCTTCCAGCGAATACATGTTGAGTTCCCTCAATCTTTCCTCATATGGCAACTCCCCCAGTCCCATGATCATTTTTGTAGCCCTGCTCTGCAACTCCTCCTGTAATCTCACATCCTTTTTGAGGTATAGGCACCCGTACTGCACACAGTACTCCAAGAGTGGCCTCACCAGTTATCTACACAAGGGCAGAATGACCTTCTCCTCCTTTCTAGAAGTGATCCCTCTCACAATGCACCCCAGCATCCTACTTGCCATTGCAGCCACCCTCCTACACTGTGCTGATACCTTCATTCCCCCTGTGACTATTACCCCGAGGTCCCTTTCCTCCTCTGTAGCTGTTACCTGCACTCTCCCAGCCAGTAACTGGTCCTGGGACATCTTGCTCCGAGGTGCAAGACCTTGCATTCGTTAGCACTAAACCACAAGTGCCACTCCCTAGATCAGTGTTCAAGTTTAGCTAGATCCTAGCCTGAGTGCCTGCCTCCCTTCCTCATTGTCCACTTTTGCATAAATCTAAGTGCCATCTGTGAACAGGCTGATCTTGCTCTTGACTCCTTCTGCAATGTCTCCAGTGAAGACATTGAACAAAACACGGCCCAGCACTGAACCCTGTGGTACCCCTCTTGTTACTGACCTTGGCTTAAATGTCTCCCCCTTACAACTACCCTCTGTTGTCTGTCCTGCAACCAGTTCTCAACCCCCCCAGTTTCTCCCCCATTCCCATGTGCCTCAGCTTGCTCATTAACCTCCCGTGGGGCACCGAGTCAAACGTTTTGCTGAAGTTCAGGTACAGGACATCCACTGCGTGGTCTTCATCAACCACCCTAGTGACCCAGACGAAGAAGTCGGTCAAGTTAGTTTGGCACGATCTTCCCAAAACAAACCTGTGCTGTCTCTCATCCTGTAGACCATTACTATCGAGAAAGGTTATAAACCTCTCCTTTACAATGGTCTCCATTACCTCCACACTATGGAAGTTCCAACTTCCCTATGTAACATTATCATAGGCTTATCCCTCTCCCCCATCCACCCCCAGCCCCCCCTCTGTTCCCATCCTGTTCTACCTCCTCACCCTCTCCTACTACCCCCTACTGACCTCCCCTTATTAGACCCCACCACCTGTACTGCCGCTCCCATTCCACATTTCCTGATCTAATTTCACCCACCACTTATGCTACCTCCTCCCCACTCTTTCACCTCCCACCCCCTCGACCACCATTCTCCATACATCCCAAACCCCTTTCTCTCACCATTTGATCCCCCCAACTCCCATGACAAAGCTTTCTCAGGCTGCACTCTTGCACATCCTGAACAAAGCCTCTCTCTGGCTGCATCACACTACCTGAGCACATGATCCTGTAATCCTCTGCTGACCAAGGCATCCTGCACAGGGTAGACAACTCCTTTGAGGAGCTTGTACTACTTGTCTACTGGTGGAACTGTTGGTGAAATCACCTTTTGAATTTCAAAACATATGGTAATAAAAGTGCAACTAACCTAATAAGTGCATTAACTTCTATTATGTATCCTATGTAACTATGAAACCAAAGGAATCTTTTTGTATTCAAATGTATTTTTGTACCTATAATGTATCTGTCTGATGCGTGTTTAGTTTTGTTTCGTTGTATATGCTGTTATTGTTGCTTTATTTGCCTTATACTATGTCTGACCTGGAATCTTTTTAAATGAGTCTTTGGCCCAAAGGTATTTAATCCCAAACTTAAATAAATAATTAATAAATAAGCAAACAAACAAATAAATAGAAGTCAAGCTTACCAGCCTGTAGTTATCTGGTTGGTCCTTGGATGCACTCTTGTGATGAGTTACCATGTGAGCCATCCTCCAGTCCCTGGGTACCTTCCCGTTTCCAAGGAGATGTTGAAGAGGTCCATCAGAGGGCCTGCCAACACCTCCACCAGTTCCTTCAGGACCCTTGGGTGTACACCGTCTGGTCCTGGTGTCCTGTCCACCCACAAGGCTTTAAGGCCCTTCAGAACTCTATCCTCTTGGATGACCCTGTCTGTTATCTCTTCCCCCCTCCATCCTTGCCCCCTTCCCCTGCAGTATTGTGCCATCCCTTTCTTTCATAAACACTGAACAGAAGTACTCACTGAGTGCCTCTGCCTGTTTTTCCCCTTGTTCTGCCAATCCCATATCTCTCTTGAGTCTAACAATGTCATCTCTACAACTCCTCTTCTCCCTTATGTATTTAAAGAACCCCTTTTTCCACTATCTGATCCCCTGAGCCAGTGTCAGTTCCTTTGCTGCTTTGACTGCCCTGACTGACCTGGTTACCTCCCTAGCTGCCTTTGTGAACACCTCTCTATCCTCCTTCTGCCCCAATTTTTTTTTTAACTTAATGAAGGCCAGTTTTTTTTCCCTCACCTTTAACTCCACTTCCTTGCTGAGCCAACTAGGTGTTTTGGACCTGAACTGCTTACTCTGAGGTTTGGCACACATGTTTGTGGCCTCATTCAGCTCCTTCCTAATAATTGCCCACTTCTGTTCAGCATCCATCACTGGGTTAGTTTTAGCTAAATACCCCTATAGAATGCTGCCCGTTCTGGCAAAATCTGCCTTCCTTAAGTCCCACACTCTTGCCCTTGTCTTAGACGACTCCCTCCCTGTGTTGAGGAGGAACCACACTTAGCAGTGGTCACTTCCTGCTGGAGGATCCTGTACTACCACATCCTGGACTTGATCACCATTTGTTAGCACCAAATCCAGTATGGTCCCCCCCTCTCGAGTAAGTTCAAGCACCTCTTGCACTAGATAGCTGTCTTGGATAGCCTCTAGCAACATGTGTTCCCTGGCTTGCGCTGTAGTTACTGTCTGCCAGTCAACCCTGGGTAGGTTAAACTCTCCCACTATAACTGTATTTCCCTTGCCACTGACCTTCCTGATTTGCTTTCCTAGCTTCCTATCATCTCCTTGCTCCATGAGAGTGGCCTATACAACCCCCCCCATCCTGAGCTTCATAGTTTTAGGGCTTTGGAGCAATACCCATATAGCTTCTGGCCTTCCCTCATCCCCTTCCTCCCAGGTATACAGTATCCCCTTCTTGATATAAATAGCCAACCATCCTGCATTTCCCCCATCCATGACCCTATGGAACACGTTGTAACCCAGGATCATAGGACCTCAGTCATGGTATTGGGTGGCCCAGGTCTCAGAGATGGCTACAATATCTACCTCTCCTCTACCATAATTTCCTGGAACTCTGCTACCTTGTTTGCTAAGCTCCTTCCATATGCATACTACAGTCCACCTTGTGCCCTGCCCCTCTTCTTCCCATCTCTCTCCCTTCCACTTTTGTCTTGGTAGCTTTCCCTCATTCTCCTCTTCCCCCTCTCTGGGGAGAGAGGCCCTGTGGTCTCCCCTGGAAAGTGCCTCCTGCCTGCTATCTAGTGCAGCCCTACCCCCCCCCAGTTTAAATCTATGTTACTTTTAATGTACTTCTCCAGCTTCTGTCCCAATGCCCTTATGACCTCGATGTTGAGATGCAGCCGATCCTTGGCATAAAGCCCCTTATTGTTCCATGTCTCACCCCACTTCCATACTATCCCATACCTAATTTCTGCACACCGCCCCTTCAGCCACCCTTTAAATTTCTGTATTCTTAGCTTCCTCACTGTGCTTGTCCTAAGTACTGGAAGTACCATGGAGAACGTCACTGAGCTTCCCACCGAACTGCAGATACCCACCCTTCTCTGAACCTCTCCTGTATTCCTCCACTGTACTGCCCTCTAAGTCATTTGTTCCAAGGTGCACAACAATATGAGGCTTCCCTCTCACCTTCTTCACACATTTCTGAATGCACTGCCCTACTCTCCCTGCTGTCATACCTGGCATACACTTCACCCAGATTCGGCTCTTCCTTGCCCCCTTACTTCCCCATCTCACCCCGCTGAGCATAGAATTCCCTTATACAAGTACTTGGTCCCCCATCCCTTGCATTTCCCCTATGGTTTGCCCTCCTACTAGCCCCTTTTCCTAAGTATCCTCTCCTTCCATACACAGCCCTTTCCCCTCTCTCTTCTCCTTCAATTGCACCTCTAGCTGCTCTCCTCAAATCAAATCAAATCAAAATCTTTATTTATCCAGACTAGCATTGTTGAGCAAGCTCATTTACAAGATGGACCTGGTTAAATACAGGTCAAGTAATACAGTACATACAGAGGTATTTACAGTAGGGATAAATAATATAAATGCATACAATTACTGACCTTAAGTACTCAGTGTTATAACAGTTCATAACAGTACGAGGTGCTCCCCCTCATGGGACGATCGGGTGCATCCACATGTTTCAGAGGGGAATGTAATCACACAGTTTTCCTAATTTTAACACTATGAGCAGAAAGATAAGGATACTAGCAGTCAGGCACAGAGGTGATTACAGCTTTTTTGGTATATGTCAGCGAGGAAAACAGATTTTAGTTTGTTTTAGGGAGGACATAGATGCAAGCTGAAGGAACAGAGATGAGGAGCGCTCACATTCCAGTAGGGTAGCGGCATTGCCATGCCTTGCTAGTTGAGGGTCCAGGCTTGGGGTCACAGGTGGTGGCTGAGGCAGCACTGACCACCCGGTGCCCAAGATTCCCATGTCTGTAGAACTGGGAGCCCATAGAGAGCCTGTCTTTGGTAGGGCAAAAAGGAGGAGGTCAGGGGTGACTGCCAACCACGGACAAGAGACACCTGTACCAGCAGAGGCACCCAAAAGCAAGACAACCCAGATGTGGATTCCTGTAACACCCAGAGGCTGGCGTGAATACAACAATTCATGAAGGGATGTAATCACACAGATTCCCTCCATATAATACTCTAACAGTAGAGTAAGGGTCTTAACAGGCACTGGAAGAAGTGATGACAGCTTTTTTGAGTGGATTTCAGCAGAGAAATCAGACTGTATTTGGTTTTTGAGGGAAACACAGAAGCAGACCATAAAGACCAGTCGGAAGCCAGAGCCAAAAAAGCACTCAGTTCTGACTGGATAGTGGCTTTGCCTTACTTTGCTCGAGGAAAGTCTGAGCTTGGGATCTCATGCGGCGGCTGTGGAAGCGCCAACCTTCTGGTAACAGTGAATCCCAAATCCCACGCTTATGAAGCAGGGAGCCTCAGTGGTGCTTGACTTTGGTCGGGGAGCAAGTTCCGGGACAAGGGATGGAATAAAGAGAATACAGCGCAGATTCTGGGAGTGCAGTGATGCAGTGGGACAAATTTATGTGCAGAGACAGGAAGATGTCTGGAGTCTAACGGTCACAATAGCCATAAGAGGCTATGGGCCATTCAGGTTTCTATAAGCATCAGCATTTAGGTCATAAGTAGTTCACAGAACTAGAAACACCGGTGAGTACAAGTGCTTTTACATACAGCAAAGCTCAAGGGTGGTAGACTAAGCTTCGGTTAAAGATCAAGGGCCAGGGCCGGCCCGGTGGAGCTGAGGGCTGAGGCACTGGATGCCTTACCTAATGGCACGCTGGCGACCCGGGTTCGGGAATGAGCTTGGGTCACCGAAGATCGGCAGTGGGGGGAAGGGCAGAGATGGATTGAGCTGCTGACAGGCAGGCTCTCCTCCCTGGGGAGATAAAGCGGCACCCCTCGGTCAATGGTGACTCTTAATGGAGGCTGGGAGTAGCACAGGCTAGAGGGAGCCAGGGCACTAGGCCATGGCGTGTGGGAAAGGAGCTGTTACCAGGGCCATAGGGTGCATGCATGCCTCCATGCACATGCACTCCTACTCCTGGGGCTCCTGGGTAATAACCGGAGGAGAAAACATCGGCGGCAGCAGGATGAGGACCGACTCCCCGCAGGCTCCGCTTCTGGGCTGGGTACAAGGTAAGCACCGGCTATTCCTGGGGACGAGGCTGGGGGAGTCAGTCAGAATGTGGCAACTGACCAAAGGAGGCAAAAATAAAAATGTGATAAAAAAAAGATCAAGGGCTGGGGAAGCAATTGCATGGCTCACACGCAAATCGAGTATATAAGGACTTGAAGGTATTCTAACTGCAGAGGCAGCTCAATTTCAGTAATTTTTGCACTTTGTTCCACAAGGATGGTAACAAGAAGCTTATGGCCACTCTGCCAAAGTGGGAGGAAGCCTTAGGAATACATAATGAGATGTAGGATGCGCTTCTTAAAGTGCACATTCCTGGCTCACTTAGTGGGAGACAGTCTATTCTGTATTGTGGAAGCCTTTTCATAATGATGCTGTAAATCCAAAGGACTGCATTTCTGTTCCACCTAAACATAAGAGAGGACCATCCTTACAGCTTTGTACAAGGCACAATGATGGGTGGAGATGGGAGACCAGCAGTACACCTGATAGCCCTGTGATAAAGCATATCTAACTTTGCAAGGGACGCTTTAGGGCAATTACTATATAGGAAATCTGCATAATCTATCAGCAAGAGGAAAGTAGTTTGGATGAGATGCACTTTAGCATCTCTAGTAAGGAACTGGTTGATTCTAAAGACTAGCCCCAGCCTCTGCCTTAGTTTCTTTACCAGGTCTTCAATATGTTCAGTGAAAGAGAGATTAAGGTCTAGCCATACTCCTAAGTATTTAAACTTTGCAACAAACTCCAATTTCTCCCCAAGAATTGTAGTGATCTGGGGTAGTTTTCCAGAACTGGCCAGATTCATCATACAGATATGGGGAGAGAACAACATAGCCTTTGTCTTTTTAGCATTTAGAAGAAGTTTTATGTGTAGAAGCTGATTCTGGAGCTGGTTAAAATCCTCCTGGAGGTCTGCACAGGTGGCATCAGGTGTCGGTCGACTTATGTATACAACTGTGTCATCAGCGAACAGGTGTATGTTGGCTTTGTTAATACCCTCATCAATATTATTGACATAGATAGTGAAGAGTAAGGGACCAAGTATGGATCCTTGCGGTACTCCCCTCAGGAGAGGTTTGAGTGGGGATAACTCACCCTCAGCCTTAACTTGTTGACGACGTCCTACAAGGTACTCAGTGAACCACTGTAAGGATATTGAGTGCAGTCCTATACTCTTCAGGGAAGGAAGTAGCAGGCTATGGTCCATGGTATCAAAAGCCTTGCTGAAGTGGAAATACGGCACATATGAAGTTTCTGCTGTCCAGTTCTCAGTACCAGTCATTTTTCACTTTGGCAAGGGCTGAGATAGTACTGTGTTTAGCTCTGAAACCTGATTGCATGGGATTTAGTAGATCTTTTCGTCGAGATAATCCCTTAGTCAAATGCTGATGATTTTTCTGGGGGTTTCGACAAAATTGGGAGGAGGGAAATTGGTCTATAATTGTTGAGATTGCAGGGATCCCCCAATTTAAACAAGAGAATAACATGTGCAATTTTCCACATCGGAGGAATGGACCCTTGGGACAATGATAAATTGAATAGATGAGTAATAGGAACAGCTAGGACATGATATGTGATTTTAAGGAAATAAGGATTCAAGGAATCAGTGCCAGCGCTTTTCTTAACATCCAACCGTAGCATAAGATATTCAACCTCCTTCAGGGATACCAGTTTGAAAGAGAAGCCGGGTATGAGGGCAGGAGAGTCTATGAATGGAACATTTAGTTGGGAATGGACCAGGGATGCAGGAGAATTGTCAAAAGCTAAACTGGCAGTAACAAAATGGTTATTAAATGCATCTACGATTCCCGGTTTATCACTGATAGTAGTAGTCCCAGATGTGATCTTAAGTGGCAAACAGTTGCCAGACGTATGACCAAACATGTTCTAGATAGTCATCCAGAATTTAGAGGAGCATTTTGCTGCTGAGTCCAGTTCCCTAAGATAGAAAGCTGCCTTGGCATCCCTGACCATTTTTTGCAGGTATTACGTGCCTCTCTAAACTGACACCAATCTGAGTCCAGCTTAGTCTGGTGAGCCTTTTCCAGTGCTTATCCCTCCCAAGCAAAGCAGTCTTCAGTTTCGCAAAGAACCACGGACAGGTATTGTTTTTCACATGAGTTTTTACCATAGGGGTGTACATATTTAGTGCCCCAACCAGTATATCATGGAAAATATCATATGCCGAATTAACTGTAGAGGCTAGAAAGAAATCTTGCCAGTGTGGCAAATGTTCCAAATCATAAACATAGGCAGCCATGTCAAAGTTATGACGGATTCTTTTTCTATGAAATTTAACTGTAGGTCCTGTAAAATGGAGTGATCTGACTGCAGCAATAAAACAATGGTCACTGACATCAGCAAAGAAGATTCCAGCATGTGAGAAAAGATGAGGCTTGTCAACTAGTATAACATCTAGTAATGTACTGTTGCTCATGTTCTTCTTGTTTGGTTGTGTAGGTTCATGTATTAGTTACAACAGCCCATGGGAGTCACAGAACGTATGTAGAGGTGAAGTAGTCTCGGAGAGCCAGTCGAAATTAAGGTCATCTAGAATAATGGTCTCAAGATTCTCTTTCTCAATAACAAGCCAAGGTGTGTAAGAAGGAGAGTACCAGCTGATGGGGGTCTATAGCAACCAATCACTCTGATGGCAAGGGAAGTAGATAACTCAATTTTCAAAGTCAGACATTCAAACTCATTCTTGACAGAGGTTGAATCCAGGCAGGCCGTTGTAAATCTTTTCTTAATATGCACTGCCACTCTACTTCCTCTAGTGGACCTGTCTGTTCTGAATAACTGGTAAGAAGGGATACTAATCTCCCAATCTAAAAAGGCTGGTCTAAGACAAGATTCGGATATTACCAGAACATCTGGCTGAGTATGAATGATCCACACCTGTATCATGGTAAACTTTTTTCGGAGGATGCAGACATTGACCTGCCAAAAGCTCATGTCTTTTAAGGAAGCAGTATCCAAAGGAGATGTAAGGGCAGAGATAGGACCAGGGTTTAACTCGACATTACCCAAGCATATCAGTAACAGAAGTATCAACTTTATTAGGGCAGCAATGGTTAGTTTAAGAAGTGTAGCCCTACTACGTCTATGAGGCTTATCAGGTGGTGTATGCCAAGCACCACCTCTGAAAGTATACCACCATTGAGCGAGGTGAATCAACACCCTGACTGAAAAATGTAGGGAATGATTGACGCTATAACAAACAGGAGAGATAGCTTGGAAGGGTGGCTCAGTACGGGTGCCACCACGATAGGTACCCTGATTGTGATCAGATAGTAAGACTATCTGAATGGCACAAAGGTAACTGTGGTACATGCCCATGTTCGATACACAATTCACTAAGGGGACATGTTCAGCTTGCGCAGGGTTCTGCCAGTAGAACACCACTGGAATACGCTGCTGGAAGAGGTTATATCATTTAAGACATTGAACAGCTTTAAACGAGGCTGGGATAGGCATGGGGGAGGTAAGGATCATGGGTGGGGATAATGCGAGGAGTGGGGAGGGAGGGCAGGGACATTAGCTCAAGCTGTGGACCCTGCAATATGAGTAGACTTGATAGACCAGACGGTCTTCTTCTGCTGGCTTCTTCATATGTTCACTATCAAGCTGTATTTAAATGAAATACTAAAACTGAATAGCACATGACTGAATATAGCAACACTGTTGTAAATAAAAATACAAATGTGCAGTTCATGAATCACGACTGGTTGCTACAGGAGTGACAACTTGCGAAAGAGAATTACAAATAGTACACTAGTCACACAGTTTCTGGTAATGAACATGTAGTTATTGACTGACAAATACAAAACAATAAATGCCATGATCTTTCTGCACATGTTGACATCCTGTAGTGTATTTGTAATTTAAAAGTAAACTGAAGTTAATTGAGATGGAAATAAAGTATTGGAGCATGAAGAAATAATCTGGTGATGTCTGAATTACTGATTTAGTTTTGTAATTATCATTTTATTTAGGCCATGAGATAACACCGGTTGCTGTGTGCTCCGTGTCGGAAAGGGTAGGAAGAGCCTCCGTCACAATTACATATTAAAAGAACATGTCCTTCCTTCAATCATAGCAACAGAGAAGGGTATATTTGTAATCTCAATAGACTTCTGCACTTCACTGATGCCTGTCTCTCACACACACACACACACACACACACACACACGTGATAGGGTAGAATAGGACCCTGTCCCATTTGTTATGATGAAAGTGTTTAAATGCAAGGATCTTTGCTTTCCTGTCTCTTGTCTGTCTGGTTGTGCAACCAACTTTTCCTGTGAGACCTTGGACTTGATCAACCGGAACAGTTTCACAATTCTTTGCCTCCCACTGCATCTCAGCCCTCCCTTGCTGTCTGTTTTTCTCCCTTGCAAATCCACTGATATACAGATATATGCAAATCATTGTATGGAAATGTAACTGATATTGGGATCCCTTTTGTTTAGAAAATATATAGTGTTACTGTTGAAATGCATATAATTATATTTTGAGATGATTGCAGAAAGCTGTAGAAAACTCAAGAGGTTACCAGAGTTCAATTTTTAGGTCTTTTTGCTAAAGAGGCCTCAAGCACACTGTATTTTAGCAATTCCTGCCTGATATTTACAAAAACAGGATGCTTGCAAAGAGTAGGGGTTGAAAGGACTTATAAGGGAGCTATGCTGCAACTGAAAAAGAGATTAGAAGAACAAGGGACACAGAGACTGAAAGAAAACTTTATTTTATTTTGCCTCTGTACACAGTTATTATGAACACATTTATTTTTTTATGTTGCTGCTACTGCAAACAAATATTTTTGGTGAATTCTACAACTGCTCCTGGTCCTCCCTTTGCTTCCTGACCTGTGCCTTGATGACAGATGGTGTCAGTCTAAACGTGCTTTAAGCTGTGCATACTCTAAGAGAGGAGTTTGTGCATGGGTACTGGTCTAAGTACCAGGGAAGCACAGAGGAAGGTATGGATTCTGCAGCAGCAAGTCCAGGAGTGGTCACCAGGAGAATGGCAGCCAAACAAGCAGTGATAAAAGTCCAGTCTGAGATTGTACAGCCAGCAGAAGTTATGGAAAAAGAACAGACAGTGACAGAACCTGAAAGCCTGATGGACTTTTTCAAATGGTGGGCTAGACAACAAAAAAAGTCAGAGAAGCAGATAGAAAAAGAGACTCAAAGTTTAGAAGCACAGAAGGGAGAAGACATGCAGTAACAGGAGCAGCAGAGGAGAGAAGAGATGCAGCAACAAGAGCAGCAGAGGAGAGAAGAGATGCAACGATTGGAGCAGCGATGGCTGGATGCCTTGCAAGCTATCGAAGGCAAAGGACCCAGCACAGATCCAGAGGAGCAACAAAACGCAAGCAGCTTAAAGGCCATTAAACTTACTAAGTTGCGTCCCTCAGATGATATTGAGGCATACCTGAAAACCTTTGAAAGAGTTGCCACAGCCTGTCAATGTCCAGAGCAGCAATGGACAACCAGATGGGTACCCTACCTGAGAGAGAAAGCCCAGCTTGCCTACAGCAGTATGGACATTGCACTGTCAGAAAACTATGACCTGGTGAAAAGCAAAATCCTGAAAAGGCACATCTCTAGAGAGACCTACAGGCAGAGATTTCAATCTCTGAGGTACAACTTGGTTGATAATCCTTGAGAAGCCTTCACCCGACTTGGAGAATTCCTGATAAAATGGATCCAACCAGAGTACAAAACAGTCCCATAGATCATTGACACATTTGCCATGGAGCAATTCATCAACATCTTGCCTACAGATGTGCAGTTGTGGGTAAAGGAACACCAACCAGAGAGTGGGGAAAAGGCTGTTACTTTGGCAGAGGACTACCAAATAGCCAGACAGATGCCATAGTTGCAAGGTAACAGCCAAGCACTAGTAAGACACTATTTTTCCCATTTAAACTCCAAGCCTGAAAAGAACTCTCTTGGGGGTAAGATATGTGGCCCAAAGACATTATCTGCTATAAATGTAATAGGCCAGGCCATTTTGCCAAAAACTGCTATAGTAAGGAGAGTGGCACTGGAGCAGATTTGTCTTTGGCAAATTGGGGCAAGTACTTAACAGATGTGAAGGTGGTGGATATGATTGTGAAGGAACTCATTCATTTGGGAAGCAGACAAACCCTAGTGCATGTTAAGGTGCTGGGAAAACACTGTGCAAAGGGACCAGGTACTGGTGTCATCTGCATCCACAGGGAAACTCGATACTCTCCCACCACCCAAGTGCCTCTGACCATTAAGGGTGTGTCGCACCAAATGAAAGTGGAGGTAGTACCCAAGTTACCTTTACCTGTGATTATTGGAAATGACTTTCCAGGGTTTACTGAGTTAATCAAAGAGGGAGTAAATCCTGATGTTTCAGCATCATAGATACATAGATACATTGACAGTGTTGGCAGATAAGGGCCTATGGCCCACCCAGTCTGCCCATTTGAGCTTGTAAGTTCAGTTTATGTTTTCCTAGAAGTCTGTTGCCCCTTACCCCTGACCTCCAGAATTCCTTTATGTCTATCCCATGCATTCTTAAATCCAGTGATTGTTTCAGCCCCCACCACTTCCTCTGGCAGGGTGCTCCACTTGTCCACCATCCGTTCTGTGAAGAAATTCTTCCTCATGTTTCCTCTGAATCGTCCTCCCTCCAACTTCATCCCATGCCCTCTAGTCCTGAAACATCTTTTTTGCTTAAAAATAGTGTATTCCTGCACCCTGTTCCTCTCTGTAAGATACTTGTATGTCTCTATCATATCCCCTCTCTCCCTCCTCTCCTCCAGGGAGTACATGTTCAGTTCCTTCAACCTGTCTTCATAGGACTTGTGATGCAATCCATGCACCATCTTTGTTGCCCTCCTCTGAACCTTCTCTACCCTGTCTATGTCCTTATGTAGGTATGGTCTCCAGAACTGTACACTGTACTCCAGGTGGGGCCTCACTAGTGTCTTGTATAGCAGAATTATGACCTCCCTTTTCCTGCTGGTGATGCCCCTGCCTATACATCCCAGCATCCTATTTGCTTTACCTGCTGCCTTGTCACACTGTTTCCCTACCTTGAGGTCATCAGAGATGATAACCCCAAGATCCCTTTCCTGCTTGGTGCATGCTATATCCTCACCCCCCCAACTGATATATTGTGCCAGGGTTTTTGTGCCCCATATGCATTATCTTGCACTTCTTTGCATTGAATTTCAACTGCCAAACCCCCTGACCATTCTTCAAGTTTCTGCAGGTCCCTTCTCATTCTGTCTACACCCTTTGGTGTGTTTACTCTGTTACAGAGCTTTGTGTCATCAGCGAACAGTGAAATTCTGCCTTCTAGGTCCTGTGCAATGTCACTGATGAAGATGCTGAATAGGACTGGTCCCAGCACTGATCCCTGTGGTACCCCACTGGTCACTCTTCCCTCTGTGGAGTGACAGCCATTTACCACCACCCTCTGTGTCCTGCCACCCAGCCAGTTACCTACCCACCACACTACTGTCCTGCCCACACCCATATTCCCCAGTTTGTGTAATAGTCTTCTATGTGGCACAGTGTCAAAGGCCTTGCTGAAGTCCAGATAGGCCATGTCCACTGCCCTCCCCTGATCCACCTCCTAGTCACCCAGTCAAAAATTCAACAACGTTGGTCTGACATGACCTCCCCTGGTGAAACCATGCTGCCTTGGGTCCTGTAGTTCATTGACAACCAGATGTTCCACCAATCTCCTTCAGTAGTGCTTCCATGATCTTCCCACTACCGAGATGAGGCTGACTGGTCTGTAGTTCCCTGCTTCCTCTTTTTCCCACTTTTGTATAAGGGACTACATCTGCTATCCTCCAGTCTTTGGGTACCTCCCTGTTTCCAGTGATCGGCTAAACAGGATAGCCAGAGGTTCAGCCACCACTCTCTTAGTTCTTTAAGGACCCTAGGTGCACCCCATCTGGCCCCATTGCTTTATCAACTCTTATTACTTCCAGTTCCTTCAGGACCCTTTCGTGTAAAGGGACTTGTGTCCATTTCTGCACCATTCTCACCCCTTGTACTCCTTCAGACCCATTACCCTCCTCTTCCTCAGTAAAGACTGAGCAGAAATACCTGTTCAATATGTCAGCTTTACTGTTGTCATCCTCCACATTGGCCCCATCCTCCCCTTCAGTCTCACTAGCCCTCCCTTTGTCTTTCTTTTTTCACTTATGTACCTGTAAGGTTTTGTCCCTCACCACTGATTTTTGCAATGTGCTCTTCTGTCACAGGCTTTGGCTTCCCTTACTGACCCTCCCCTTCTCCCTTTGCTTCTCCTGGTACCTCTCCTATCCCCTTCTGCCTGTGTCTTTTGTATTGCCTGAATGCAATCTTTTGGCTTTCACTTTCTTTGCTACTTCTTTGGAAAACCATAATGGTCTCCTCTTCCTTTTCCTCTTGCTAACCTGCTTAATGCATAATTCTGTTGTTCTTGTAATCCCCATTTAAATACCACTGTTCCTCAACCCCTAATTCCTGTCCCATTCCCTTAATGCCTCTTTCAAGTATCTCCCATTTTCCCAAAGTCTGCCCCTCTAAAATCCAGGATCGTGTTTTGTGTGGTTTGGTTCTGCTCTTTCTGTGATTTCAAACCACAATGACTGGTGGTCACTGTTCCCTAGGTGCTCCCCACTGTTACCCCATCACACTGTCCCTGTTTGTGAGCACAAGGTCCAGTATTGCCTTCTGCTGAGTTGGTTCCATGACCAGTTGGTAGGAAGGCACCCTGAAGGAGTCCAGGATAAATCTGCTCCTAGTTGATGCTGCTGGGATGCTCCAGTCCACATCTGGAATATTGAAGTCTTCAACCAGTACTACCTCACCCTTGTCTGCCATCCTTTGGATGGCTAGCATCAACTCCTATCTGTTTCTTCCTCCTGGGCTGGTGGTCTATAGACCACACCTGTGCGGATGGCTGTCCCCGTTTTCCTTTCCAGTTTAACCCACAGTATCTCTCCCCCAATTTTTTCCTCCTGGATCTCTGTGGCCCTTATGTCATTTTTGACATACAGTGCCACTCCTCCTCCCTTTCTGCCTGCTCTGTCTCTTCTGAAGATGTTGTAGCCAGGTATGGCCATCTCCCATTCGTGGTTATCATTACACCAGGTTTCAGTGATGGCCCCAATGTCCAGGTCTGACTGCACCATGACAGCCTCCAGATCTTCCATCTTGTTGCTAAGGTTCCTGGCATTTGCACACATGGCTTTCCATGATTTGACCACCCTAGACTGTTTCACTGTTCTACTCCAGCCCCTTTCTTGGTTGTCCTTTATCCCTGGTTCTCCTTTCTGTCTGCCCTTCTGCTGAATTTTGCCCTTTCTGCCTATCCACCTCTTGGGCACTAATCTCCATCTTTTGCACACTGCTTTGCAGAGATAGCCCTCCTTTGGTTCACTGGTTTCCACTGCTAGCTGTGGGGGTGAGCAAATGGGTACCCTCCTTGCTGGCCTCACCCCCTTTGCTAGTTTAAATGCTTGTCAATGTAGCATTTAAACTTATCATTGAGTGCTTGGATTCCCCTCCAGGATGGATGCAGGCCGTCAGGCTTGAACAAACCTCCATCTCTCCAGGTGGGTCCCCAGTCACCAATGAATCTAAACCCTTCCTCACAGCACCAGTTCTTCAACCATGAGTTAAAGTTCCTGGTGCATGCACTCCTATGCTCTACCTTGCCTCTCACAGGTAGTACTTCTGAGAAAGTGACAGAAGTAGCTACTTGCTTGAGACCCCTTCCCAATTTCCTAAACTCTTCCTGAACTTCCTTTGGCTCCCCATTTGCCAGGTCACTAGTACCTAGGTGGATAATGACATCCAGCTCACACTTCCATCTTGCCTTCCCAGTGATCCCCAGGATCTTTCTTCCATCCCTCCATGCCGTGGCACCTGGTAGGCACCTCACCTCCCTGTCCTTCCCCTCCTGTGTTCCTAGCTGGATCCCTCTTATGATGGAGTCCCCCACCAGGATTCACTTCCTCCTCCTCTGGGGTCCACTGCTTTCCCCTCTGAGGTCACCTCCTTGGCTAACCTCCACATCCTTTCCTTCCACTTCTCTGGGTACCTCTATTTGGTTGTCCTCATTTGCCAGTGTGGCATATGAGTTCTTGATTGGAACAGGATCTGGGATGTGCCTCTGCCTGACCGCTCTAACCCTCCCTGAGCCCACTGTCATCCAAGTGCTCCTCATTCTCGGCATCCTTTTAGGCAGTTGCATTGGACTGGGTGGTCTCTAGATAAGGGTGATGGTACTTCTGACCCAGTTTACTTCTGCTCCGAGTCTGGCTACCTCATCCCACAGTCCAGAGAGATGCATGCAGATAGGGCAGCACCTCAGTGTCCAGAAGGTCTGCCTGAATATGGCTGCCCCACAGCCACTGCATTGCACCACTCCCCACATTATACTACAATTATACTGCTATTCCACTACTTGTCTACTACTGAAGCTCTCCTAGTTCCCTTTTTATTAATTTACTGTCCTAAAAATCCTGCCACTGATCCTCAGATAATTTTCTTAAAAAAAAAAGAAAAGAAACCAATAAATAAATAAATGAGTCAAAACACTTGTGCTGAGGGTGGGCTTCTACCCCCTTATGCCCTTCCTACTTCACACCCCTTACTATACCCTGTGTTTAGCTCCTGTCAATCAGATTTAACAGGGCATATAATTAAGAGTTGGGGGAAGGGGAGGGAGCAATTAAAGACAGCACAGAATTACACCACCACTACGTTTTAAATTTTCAACAGCCCAAAAACAATTCTACGTAAAGACAAACAAAGAAAGTACAGTGTCACTAAAAGCCCACAATCTAAGTTTAAAAGAAAAATAGCAATTACCAGTTACTCTAAAGCACTGAATTGAATATGTTTCCTTCCTTCCCCTTCTGGCTTCTTCTGAGAAAGTAAAACTCACTTGCTACCTCAACTCATCAGTGGTGACAAGAGCAAGAGCTCAGGCAAAGAAAATGTCAAATGGTGGGGACACTTTTCATTTCAGTGATTTTGATTCGGACTTGTTTGAGCACAGCTCCAAGATCCAGAAATCCAGGAAAGAAAGACAAAGCCTGTAGAAACAGTGGCAACAAATGACTGATGGACATGAAGGGCTAAAATATAAAAATGCTGAAACTAATTTTTTTTTTTCCAATTGTTTAACCAGGAGTAAATTGATAACTGATTGTGATTTTCTTTCAGAACAAGCTAAAGATGTTTCTCTCCAGGGTTATTTCAAGCAGCTGGGAGTGAAACCAAAACAGTGTGGACCAATGTTTAAAAAAATGTAATGGGTTACTGTATAAAGTTTGGGTTAAACCTCAGACACAGGAACAGAAAGAACAATTGGTTATACCCCAGAAGTATAGAACAAAGTCATCATAGATAGCACATGATAGTCCTATGGCTGGTCACTCAGGGAGGGATCGCACCCTTGCCAGATTGCTATATAGATTTTACCGGCCTGGAATTCATGAAACTGTTGTTACCTATTGTAATTCCTGTGCTGAGTGTCAGAAAGTAGCCCCAGTCACTAGAAAAGACAAGGTGCCCCTATCCTTAATAGATGTGCCTTTTGAGAGAATTCCAATGGATGTGGTTGGTCCTTTAGATAAAAGTAAAAAGGTTAATAGATTTATCCTGGTAGTACTCGATACCCAGATGCAGTTCTAATGTGTGCTGTTACAGCCCCAAAAGTTGCAGCAGAACTTGCCAAAACTTTTAGCAGAGTGGGCATACCTAAAGAAATTTTTACTGATCAGGGTAGTAATTTTGGTGCTGCATTACTTCAGGAGCTATACAGACTGCTAGGTATCACTGCCATAAGAACCTCCCCTACCACCCTCAGACAGACAGTGTTGTTGAGCATTTTAACCAAACCCTAAAACACATGTTAAAAAGGTTTGTAAAAGGGGAAGGGAAAGACTGTCACCGATACTTGTCTTACCTACTTTTTGCCTACAGAGAAGTGCCACAGGCATCAACAGGGTTTTCACCGTTTGAAAAATGCTGTATGGTAGGCAGCCAAGAGGGCCACTGGATGTGATAAAAGGAACGTGGGAAGATAACCCCACTCAGAAACAATTAAAAAATTCTTATATGTGTGCTCTAAGAAAGAACCTGACAACATTTGTTGAAATTGCCCATAGTAATCAGGAATAGGCCCAAAACCAGCAGAAGGAATATTATGACCACGGGCTAAAAGAAAATGATTTCGAGCCAGGTGAAAAGGTTTGTTACTGTTCCCCACAACAGAAAATAAATGGTTAATGAAGTGACAAGGGCCATACAAGGTTCTTAGACAAACTGCCACTGTTAACTATGAGATTGAGACCCCTGACAGGAAAAATCCTTCTAAGATACACCATGCTAACCTCCTCAAGAAATGGATTGAAAAAATTCCAAAAGCTGCCTTGCTGGTTTTACCAGAAACCAATAAGGAAGATATTGATGTAGCCTATGATAGACGGGAACAAACTGTAAATGCCGATGCTGTTAAGGTGAACGTTTCCTTAACCTCAGAACAAACTGTAGACATTGATAATGTGACATTTAACAGTACTTTTACCATGGTATCTGGCAGAGCAAAAGGGGTTGAGCACATAACAGTGACGAGGAATGCTTGTGCTATTAGGTAAAAGAAATATAGGTTGCCAGAGCGGTTAAGAGCTGATGTGGTTAAGGAAATACAGAAAATGAAAGAACTGGATATCATTGAGGAGTCGAGGAGTGCTTGGTCATCTCCCATGGTAACTGTAAACAAAAAAGAAGGGGGTGTTAGAATCTACCTTGAGTTTAGGAAACTTAAAGTGTCAGAATTTGACAGTTGTCCTATGCCCAGAATAGATGAATTGGTGGGCAGACTGGGGAGTGCAAAGTATATCAGTAACCTCAATCTCACCAAGGGTTACTGGCAAATACCTTTAGCTAAAGAATCCAGAGACAAAACTGCATTTTCCGCCCCTATAGGATTCTATCAGTTCACCACCATGCCATTTGGTTTGCATGGTCTACCAGCTATATTCCAATGGTACAGGGATATCATTTTATCCCCTCACACTGGTTTTTGTGCTGCATACCCAGATGATGTCATGGTGTACAGTCCAGACTGGAAAACCCACCTTTAACACCTATGAGCATTTCTCCAAGCTATCAAAAATGTGGGTCTGACTATTAATCCTACCAAATGTGCACTGGGCATGCAGGAAACCAGATATTTGGGCTATGTGTTGGGAAATGGAGAAGTTAAGCCACAGGTTTGTAAAACAGAAGTTGCAGCTAACAGCCCTGTACCTAGAACAAAGAAACATAACAGGTAATTTTTAGGGCTGGCTAGTTATTATCAGAGATTTGTTCCCAACTTTGCAGAGTTAGCTACTCCCTTCTCTGAACTCATGAAAAACAGTACCAAAATAATGTAAAATGGACCCTGGAGTGTGATGAAGCTTTTCAAGCCATAAAGGCTGCATTATGTTCAGCCCCTGTTTTAAAAAGCCCAGACTTTGAGAACAATTTTTGCTACAAACAGATGCAGCAGAGGTAGGCCTAGGTGCAGTACTGATTCAAAATATAGATGGGACAGAACATCCTATTCTGCACATAAGTAGGAAATTGCATGACAGAGAGAAAATGTACTCCACTATTGAAAAGGAATGTTTAGCAGCTAAGTGGTCCATGGAGTCCCTGAAATTTTATTTACTAGGAACTGACTTTGTTCTTGTAACAGACCACAGTCCTCTCTGTTGATTAAACCAGATGAAAGATAAAAATTCCAGAATCACAAGGTGGTACCTGGCACTACAGCCATTTAAGCTCTCGGTGATACACAAATCTGGTAAAGAGAACAGCAATGCTGATTTTTTGTCAAGATATGGATCAGGAATTGAGGGTTCTGTAGGTTGAAAAAAACAAATGTATGAGTTTCAGCTATACTGTTAAAAAAGACTGAATGCACATGTGTTTAATGACAGAAAGCAACAAATGTTATTAGAGAATAAAAGGTTTTGGAAACCTGTTTAATAAAACAGATTCCCTCTTAAGAAAGGGGGTGTATGTGATAGGGTAGAATAGGACCCTGTCCCATGTGTTATGGAGAAAGTGTTTAAATGCAAGTTTCTTTCCTTTCCTGTCTCTTGTCTGTCTGGTTGCGCAACCAAATTTTTCTAAAGACCTTGCACTTGATCAACCCGAAGTCTCGCAATTCTTTGCCTCCCACTGTCTCTCAGTCCTTCCTTGCTGTCTGTTTTTCTCCCTTGCAAATCCACTGATATAAAAATATATGAAAATCATTATATGGAAATGTAACTGATACTGAGATCCCTTTTATTAAGAAAATATATAGTATCACTGTTGAAATGTATATAATTATATTTTGAGATGATTGCAGAGAGCTATGGAAAACTGAAAAGGTTACCAGAGTTCAATTTTTAGGCCTTTTTTGCAAAAGGGGCCCCAAGCACACTGTGTTCTAGCATATCCTGCCTGATACTTACAAAAAAAGAATGCTTGTGAAGAGTGGGGGTTGAAAGGACTTACTGTATAAGGGAGCTAAGCTGCAACTGCAAAAGAGATTTGAAGAACAAGGGACACAGAGACTGAAAGAAAACTTTATTTTATTTTGTCTCTATACATAGTTTTTATGAACAAGTTTATTTTTTTATGTTAGTGCTACTGTAAATAAATATTGTTGGTGAATTCTACAACTGCTCTTGGTCTTCCCTATGCTTCCTGATCTGTTTCTTGTCTTGATGACAACATACACACACGCACACACACACACACACACACACACACACACACACACACACACACACACACACACACACTCACACTCACACACACATACACACACACACTCAGTCACTCACACACACTCACACACATTCCCACATACACACACATACACACATACACACACACACACTCACCCATGCACACACACACACACACACACACACACACACACACACACACACACACAGCAGCTTGACAGTAAACAACATTAATTAGTCAGAAGTCTTCTCCCCCTAACTCTCCCCACCACACAAATCAATGATGTGAATAAAAGAGAAGTTTACAACTTGGGTATTTGATGCCTAATACAGACACACTATAAATGAATAACATTAGTATGGAGTCATTCAGCACACCTAGGAAAAAGGATAAATGAGAATTGCAGGAACTTGGATAATGTATATCATTATTTTTTTATCCCAAAATGGAAATGGAATGTATTAATAACTTTGCCATATTTGGGCACACTTCATGAATAATAATAGTAACACCCCACCATTCTTACTTCACTGTGATGGGACAGTAAACTATAACTAAGTTGAAAAATAAGGTGTGACAAGGTAAAACATTTCTTGACTCCAGTGATGGCAATCACCTTCCCAGGGTTTCAACACTATGGACTATCTCAGTCATGAAAAAAAATCAGAACTAATTCGGCTTAACAAAATATATGCATTTTACGTTCACTTGCGCGCATGCACAAGGAACGTCTTGGGAGAATAGGACAGTTTGGAGGTGTGACTGTCCTGTGCAATCCACTGCTCCATTGAGCAGGCGTGGTGGTTCTGCACCAATGGATGCGGGTGCTGTGTATGACAGCGGTGGTCTTCACTTCAAAGAAAACCACCGCTGTGTGCTGGCAGCACCTCACGCCCCTCCCAAAGCTTTGGTGCCACGCTGGGAGCCCACCCCAACGTGGCAAATCTTGTTTTGGCCGACGGGGGTGCCCAATCCCCCATTGGCTCCATGTCCCCCTAAACAGCTTTCCCTGCTGCCACGCTGGGAGCCCACCCTAGCGTGGCAAACATCCCGCGTCGCACTGCTGTGTGCTGGCAGTGCCTCATGCCCCCCCAAAGCTTTGGTGCCACGCTGGGAGCCCACCCCAGCATGGCAAACCTTGTTTTGGCTGATGGGGGTGCCCAATCCCCCGTCGGCTCCATGTCCCCCTAAACAGCTTTCCCTGCTGCCATGCTGGGAGCCCACCCCAGCGTGGCAAATGTCCCGCATCGTCTGAATACAAAAAAAAACCTGTAAATAAGAAAACATTCCATCGCTGTCTCCCCATCCCCTCCCACAACCCGCACCCACCCACTGTGCATCCTGCCTCCCCACACCCCCCGTCACCCCATACTTACCTCCGGAGCTTGGCGCGAAGATCTTCCCTGGACCGGGAACACGTCTGCACTCTTCAAAACCGACCGCGAACTGAGAAAATGCCGGTAAGCTGTATAATGGGCTAGATGGTTTTTTTTTCAACTTTGTTGCATATCTCAGGCATGTTCTGGAATTTTTGCACCAAATTTTCAACATGGGGTTTTTGGGACCCCTTCTTATGAATGATTTCACTGTCAGGGTGTTATTCGGGCCCGAAGGATGATTTCTCAGTCACTGTGCAAAATCACCTTTTGGGCCCAATTAATGAAATGACACTGCCAGCGTTCATAAGGTGGGCTTTCAAAAAGCCTATTTTGAAAATTTGGTGGAAAAATTCCTAAAAATTACCGTTTTACAAGCATGCTGTGCAGTTCCTACGCAGGCTCATAAGTTCATGAATTTTCAATATTTTCACTCCAGATTTTCAACATTACCATTTTACCACACCTTCTTATGAGTAGTACAGCTGTCATTATTCACATCTCACCCAAAACGTATTTCCGCCCATGTAGCTCACAATGGCGCAGTCGGTGTGCAAAATCAATGTATGGGACACATTAAGAAAATCACAGTGACACTGTTCATTAGCAGAGGTCTTAAAATGGCTATGTTGAAAATTTGGTGAAAAAATTCCTAAAAATGACTGCTTTTTGAGTGTGCGTTGCGCAGTTCCTATGCACACTTGTAAGTTTGTGAATTTTCAATATTTTCACTCCAGATTTTCAACATTGCCATTTTACCACACCTCCTTATGAGCAGTGCAGCTGTCATTTTTCACGTCTTGCCCAAAATGTGTTTCCGCCCAAGTAGCGCACAATGGCACAGTCGGTGTGCAAACTCAATATATGGGACACAGTAAGAAAATCACAGTGTCACTGTTCATGAGCAGAGATCTTGAAATGGCTATATTGAAAATTTGGTGAAAAAATTCCTAAAAATAACTGTTTTGACGGCGTTTGCGCTTGGTTCCTCACATGCCTTTCGTAAGTTCTTAATTTTCAATATTTTCACTCCAGATTTTCAACATTGCCATTTACCACACCTCCTATGAGCAGTGCAGCTGTCATTTTTCATGTCTTGCCCAAAACGTGTTTCCGCCCAAGTAGCGCACAATGGCACAGTCGGTGTGCAAACTCAATATATGGGACACAGTAAGAAAATCACAGTGTCACTGTTCATGAGCAGAGATCTTGAAATGGCTATGTTGAAAATTTGGTGAAAAAATTCCTAAAATGACTGTTTCTGACGTCGTTGTACAGTTCCTGCGCTGGTAAGTTCGCCAAATTTTCAATATTTGCACTCCAATGACTTCCAAATACCTAAACAGCACATAGAAGCAAGCAACATTGGCATTGACAAATGCTTGTTTATTTTGCATTAACGCATGCATGTGCAAGGAACGTTTAGGGACAATACGACTTTTGAAGGTGTGTGACCTTCCTGTCAATGCAGTGCTCAATTAGCGTGTGCAACCCAACTGCACCAATGGATGCATGAGCTGTCTATGACAGCAGTTTGGCTGCAGTGGTCTTCAGTTAAAAGAAAAGCACCACTGCAATCAGCGGTGGTAATGTGTGTGTATTTAACATATTGACGTCACCCTTTTCCCTCTGGCTGCTAATAAAATCCCTCCCACTTCCTCCCTCTGCTGCCGTCTACCCTGCTCCCTTGTTATTGCCCCCCCAAACACATTGTATGTGCGAGACGGAGTGCCCAGTCCTCATTGTCTCCAGGCCCCCAACAAACACCAGGTGGCATGCTGGGAGCCCACCCCAGCATGCCCATTGTCCCTGTAAATGGGATAACTGTCCCGCAACATCTTTTGTTTTTTTAAAACCTGTGAAAACAGAAAACCGTCCCTCGCTGTGTCTTGTGCCCTCTTCCCGAATCCACACCCACCCTCTGCATACCCCACTTCCCCCTC